>CM077664.1:401377944-402005652 GCA_039707655.1 Elymus sibiricus | reverse complement strand
CGTGATGATCGGACTTGAGTTGGTGGATTTGGATCATGTGACACTCGAATGACCGGAGGGATGTCAATTTGAGTGGGAGTTTTAAGTAATATGATTAACTAAACTCATTATCATGAACATAGTCAAAGTGTCTTTGCAAATTATGTTGTAGATTACTAGATCGCGCTATAGCTCCCTTGAATTTTTATATGTTCCTAGAGAAATAGATTTGAAAAGATGATGGTAGCAATAATGCGGACTGGGTCCGTGATCTGAGGATTGTCCTCAATGCTGCACAGAAGGCTTATGTACTTAATGCGCCGCTCGGTGTGCCACCCCCTCTAGCGTCGTCTGTAGATGTTGTGAACATCTGACAGGCACGTTCTGATGACTACTTAATAGTTCAGTACGTCATGCATTACGGCTTAGAATTGAGGCTCCAAAACGTTTTGAACGTCACGGAACATATGAGATGTTCTAAGAGCTGAAATTGGGATCTCAGGCTCGTGTCCGTGTTCAGAGGTATGAGACCTCCAACAAGATTCTTTGCCTGCAAGATGATGGAGAATAGCTCAATCGTTGAGCATGTGCTCAGATTGTCTGGGTGCTACAATCGCTTGAATCGAGTGGGAGTTGATCTTCCAGATAAGATAGTGATTGATATAGTTCTCCAAGTCACTGTCACTAAACTACTAGAGCTTCGTGATGAACTATAAAAGGCCAGAGATGGAAATAATGATCCCTGAGCTGTTCGCAATGTTTGACACTGCGAAGGTAGAAATCAAAAAGGAGCATCAAATGTTGATGGTTAGTGAAACCACTAGTTTCGAGAAGGGCAAGGGTAAGGAGGAAAACTTCATGGATGGCAAGTCAGTTGCTGCTCCAGTGAAGAAACCCAAGGTTGAACCCAAACCCGAGACTAAGTGCTTCTATTATGAGGAGAACGGTCGCTGAAGCGGAACAACCCTAGATACTTGGTAGATAAGAAGGCTAGCAACGTCGATAGAAGTATATTTGATATACGTGTTATTGATGTGTACCTTGCTAGTACTCCTAGTAGCACCTGGGTATTGGATACCGGTTCGGTTGCTAAATGTTAGTAACTCGAAATAAAAGCTACGGAATAAACGGAGGCTAGCTAAGGGCGAGGTGACGATGAGTGTTGGAAGTGTTTCCAAGGTTGATGTGATCACCATCGCGCGCTCTCTCTACCTTTGGGTTTAGTGATGAACCTAAATAAATGTTATTTGGTGTTTGCGTTAAGCATGAACATGATTAGATCATGTTTATTGCAAAACGGTTATTCATTTAAGTTAGAGAATAATGGTTATTCTGTTTACATGAATAATACCTTCAATGGTCATGCACCCAATATGAGTGGTTTATTGAATCTTGATCGTAGTGATACACATGTTCATAATATTGATGCCAAAAGATACAAAGTTAATAATGATAGTACCACATACTTGTGGCACTGCCGCTAAATGTCATATTGGTGTAAAACGCATGAAGAAACTCCATGTTGATGGATCTTTGGACTCATTTGATTTCGAATCGGTTGAGACATGCGGACCATGCCTCATGGGAAAGATGACTAAGATCCCGTTTTCCGGTATGATGGAGCGGGCAATTGACTTATTGGAAATGATACATGTTGATGTGTTCGGTCCAATGAATGTTGTAGCGGGCAGTGGATATCGTTATTTTCTTACCTTCACTGATGATTTGAGTAGATATAGGGTATATTTACTTAATGAAACACAAGTCTGAATCGTTTGAAAAGTTCAAGCAAATTCAGAGTGAAGTTTGAGATCATCGTGACAAGAAGATAAAATATCTACGATATGATCGTGGAGGTGAATATCTGAGTTACGAGTTTGGTATACAACTTAAGACAATGTGGAAGTTGTTTCACAACTCACGCCACCTGGAACACCATAGTGTAATGGTGTGTCTGAACGTTGTAGTCATGCTCTATTGAATATGGTGAGAACTATGATGTCTCTTATCGATTTACCACTATCGTTTTAGGGCTATGCATTAGAGACAACCACATTCACTTTAAAAGGGGCACCATAAGTCCGTTGAGACGACACCGTATGAATTTTGGTTTGGCGGAAACCTAAGCTGTCATTTCTTAATGTTTGGGGCTGCGACGCTTATGTGAAAAAGGGCTTTCACCTAATGAGCTCAAACCCAAAGCGGACAAATGCATCTTCATAGAATACCCTAACGTAACAGTTGGGTAAACCTTCTATCTCAGATCCAAGCACAAAGTGTTTGTTGCTAAAACGGGTTCTTTCTCGAGAAAGAGTTTCTCTCGAAAGAATTGAGTGGGAGGAAGATAGAACTTGATGAGGTTGTTGAACTTTTGTTTCAACCAGAGAGTAGCGCAGCGCAGAAAGTTGTTTCTGTGGAGCCTACATTAGTTGAAGAGGAAGTTAATGATGATGATCATAAAGCTTCGGATCAAGTTACTATCGAACCTCGTAGGTCGACAAGGACGCGTACTGCTCCTGAGTGGTACGGCAACCCTGTCTTAGAGGTCATGTTGTTGGACAACGATGAACCTACGAGCTATGGAGAAGCGATGATGGGCCCGGATTCCGAGAAATGGTTAGAGGCCATGCAATCCGAGATGGGATCCATGTAAGAAAACAAAGTATGGTCTTTGGAAGTATTACCTGAAGGGCGAAAGGCCATTCAGAACAAATGGATCTTTAAAAGGAAGACGGACGCGGACGGTAATGTCACCGTCTATAAAGCTCGACTTGTGGCAAAGGGTTTTTCACAAGTTCAAGGAGTTGATTACGATGAGATTTTCTCACCCGTAGCGATGCTAAAGTCTGTTGGAATTATGTTAGCAGTTGCTGCATTTTTCGATTATGAAATCTGGCAGATGGATGTCAAAACATCGTTTCCTTAATGGTATCCGTGAGGAAAGGTTGTATGTGATACAACCGGAAAGTTTTGTCAGTCCTAAGGATGCTAAAATGTATGCAAACTCCAGCGATCCTTCTATGGACTGGAGCAAGCATCTCGGAGTTGGAATATACACTTTGATGAGGTGATCAAAGTTTTTGTGTCTATACAAAGTTTATGAGAAACCTTTATTTACAATAAAGTGAGTGGGAGCACTATAGAATTTCTGATAAGTATATGTGGTTGACATATTGATTGATCAGAAATGATGTAGAATTTCTGGAAAGCATAAAGGGTCGTTTGAAAGGAGTTTTTCAAAGGAAGACCTGGAATGAAGCTACTTAAATATTGGGCATCAAGATCTATAGAGATAGATCAAGACGTCTGATAAAACTTTCAATGAGTACATACCTTGACAAGATTTTGAAAGAGTTCAAAATGGATCAGTCAAAGAAAGAGTTCTTGCCTGATTTGTAAGGTGTGGAGTTGACTGAGACTCAAAGCTCGACCACGGCAGAAGAAAGAGAAAGGACGAAGGTCGTCCCCTATGCCTTATCCATAGGCTCTGTATAGTATGCCAAGCTGTGTACCGCACCTGATGTGTGCCTTGCCATGATTCTGTCAAGGGGTACAAGAGTGATCCAGGAGTGGATTACTAGACAGCGGTCAAGATTATCCTTAGTAACTAGAGGACTAAGGAAATATTTCTCGATTATGGAGGTGATAAAGAGTTCGTCGTAAAGGGTTACGTCGATGCAAGCTTTGACACCTATCCGGACGACTCTGAGTAGCAGTCAGGATACATATAGTGGCACAGCCATTTGGAATAGCTCCAAGTGGAGTGTGGTAGCAGTGTCTACAGTATGACATAGAGATTTGCAAAGTACACACGGATCTGAATGTCGCAGACCCGTTGACTAAAGACCTCTCTCACATGCAAAGCATGATCGAACCCCAGAACTCATTGGGTGTTAGAACAACGTAAATCACATGGTGATGTGAACTAGATTATTGACTCTAGTGCAAGTGGGAGACTGTTGGAAATATGCCCTAGAGGCAATAATAATTTAGTTATTATCATATTTCCTTGTTCGTGATAATCGTTTATTATCCATGCTATAATTGTATTGATTGGAAACTCAAATACATGTGTGGGTACATAGACAACACTGTGTCCCTAGTATGCCTCTAGTTAACTAGCTCGTTGATCAAAGATGGTTAAGGTTTCCTAGCCATAGACATGAGATGTCATTTGATATCGGGATCACATCATTAGGAGAATGATGTGATGGACAAGACCCAAACTACGAACATAGCATATGATCGTGTCAGTTTATTGCTATTGTTTTCTGCATGTCAAGTATCTGTTCCTATGACCATGAGATCATGCAACTCACTGACACCGGAGGAATACATTTGTGTGTATCAAACGTCACAACGTAACTGGGTGACTATAAAGGTGCTCTACAGGTATCTCCGAGGGTGTCTGTTGGGTTGGCATGGATCAAGACTGGGATTTGTTACTCTGTGTGACGGAGAGGTATCTCAGGGCCCACTCGGTAATACAACATCACAATGAGCCTTGCAAGCAAAGTGACTAAAGAGTTAGCCACAGGATCTTGTATTACGGAACGAGTAAAGAGACTTGCCGATAACGAGATTGAACTAGGTATAGAGATACCGACGATCGAATCTCAGGCAAGTAACATACCGAAGAACAAAGGGAACAGCATACGGGATTAACTGAATCCTTGACATAGAGGTTCAACCGATGAAGATCTTCGTAGAATATGTAGGAACCAATATGGGCATCCAGGTCCCGCTATTGGTTATTGACCGTAGAGGTGTCTCGGTCATGTCTACATAGTTCTCGAACCCGCAGGGTCTACACACTTAACGTTTGGTGACGATTAGTATAGTTGAGTTATTGTGTTGGTGACCGAAGGTTGTTCGGAGTCCCGGATAAAATCCCGGACATGACGAGGATCTCCGGAATAGTCCGGAGGTAAAGTTTGATATATGTGATAATAGTGTTTTGATCTCCGGAAGGGTTCCGGAATTCACCGGAAGGGGTTCCGGATGTTTACCGAAGTGTTCGGGTGCAGCAACACTTTATATGGGCCAAAGGGGTAAAGCCCACGAGGTATTGGAAAGTGCAAAAGGAAGTTTTGCTGCTGCCTTAAGCGATACTACCGCTTGTAAGGCAGTACTACCGCGTAAGCGGTACTACCGCTTGTGTGAAGCGGTACTACCGCTCAAGCGGTACTACCGCTCGTGAGCGGTACTACCGCTTGTACGCGGTACTGCTGGAATCCGAGTGGGACTCTTTCCGTGCGGGCCAAACCGACCTTGTGCGGGCAAAACCGACCTTGTGGAGGCTTTCTCTCCAAGTTTAGACCCCAGGGCTCAACATATAAATAGAGGGGCAGGGCTTGCACACGGGTGACATCAAGATTTCCCAAGCCGTGTGCCGGCAACCCTAACCCTCTAGTTCCTCCCGTCACGATCTCCGTAGTGCTTGGCGAAGCCCTGCAGAGATTGTTCCTCACCACCATCACCACGCCGTCGTGCTGCCGGAACTCATCCACTACTTCACCATCGCTCGCTGGATCGAGGAGGTGAAGGCGTCATCAAGCCGTACGTGTGTTGAACGCGGAGGTGCCGTCCGTTCGGCGCTAGATCGTGTTTGGATCGAGGGACGACTTGCGATTTGGATCGCGAAGACGTTCGACTACATCAACCGCGTTTCTTAACGCTTCCGCTTAGCGATCTACAAGGGTATGTAGATTCACTCTCCCTCTCGTAGATGCTCATCACCATGGATAGATCTTGCGTGTGCGTAGGAAATTTTTTGTTTCCCATGCGACGTTCCCCAACAGTTCTTACTTCTTTTCTCGATTCCGTTCTCTTGCTCCGACTGGATCCATCTGCAAGTGCTGTTAAGAAGACCAGATTATAGCTTGGATAATACCCAATAGTCCAAATTCGGTCAATTCAAGTCAACCACATGATATTCAGAACAGCAACACCGGATCTATCAAGAATAGAGGATGGGCCAGAAGCAGAATCTGCGTGCAATAAATAGGGCTAGAATATACCTGAGAGGGTTTTCCTCAGAACATATCACACCTAAGGAACAACCAGATGAGCTATGAGGAATGGACACCAGCAAGAGCAAATGATTCCGTTCTCGACACAAGGATTATTTCCGCCAGTGGGGTGAACCTTGAGTCTTTTCCTAATGGACTCAAGAATCATTTATTACCCACAGGAGACATATTTCAAGAATGTGAAGGTGCCGAGAGCAACAACAAAACTCTGGTATGTTGATACAAATTTCAAAGCGTATTTTGGAATTCATCGGTGCATATACAAAATTTTCTGGGCAAAGGGAACAAGGCTTGCGACGAATACTTGGATAAGTTCACGACTGCCCGGAAACAATGAGAATTTCAAACACCTGGAAGTTCAGCTAAACCGAATGTAAATTATCCGCCAACTGCTTACTACTGGCAACAACTGATACCCTGGATTGGTTATTAACATGAAGTCTGCATCAGTTGTAGTAGTGTCAAACAGACCAGCAGAAGGACAAGCAGTGTGCATGACCAACGGCATATCCTTAGTCAAGGTATGGCCTATACCAAGTGGTGGCTCCACTATAGGTAAATTTTGGATACTCCGTATCACAGTGCAAGGCTTTTGGTACAAGAAACCCAGCCTTCCTCCGCAAGTTATCGGAAGGAGCTTACGACGCAAGACTCCCAATCTTCCTCGCTACGCCACTAGGGAAAAAAATCTTCTGGGATACGGTACTCCAATCTTCCTCAGCCTACTACCACGGAAAGCTTTCGGCATAAGGCACCTGACCTTCCGTAGTAAATGACATGAGGAAAAGCTTTTGGGGTACGATACCAAGCCTTCTTCGGCACACTACCCTGGCAAAAGCTTCGAGCATAAGGAATTCAGCCTTCTTCAACACGCCGGCATGCCCACAACAGTCTCGTCAGAAGTACGAACTAGTCCAGACACACGTCCGCCTCCGAACTCAATGGTTATGAAAAGATTCGTCCTACTTTGCATATGTTGTGAGCATGCAGTCCAGTTCATCAGTTCATGCGAGCCACTCGTACATGGGAATGACTGTGTTCGGAAAAACATTGGACCCATATTTCAAAGAAGGATATGAACACATCAACCCCTACGAGATATGCAAGAGTAAGTTGTGTGTACAAGCCCGACAAGCTAGGATATGACCAAGGAGCCGTGTTGGCAGGTCATGACAGGTCTCCAAAAGGAACCCTCAAGAATAAAGAAGCTTTGGATAAACCACATCCGCGACAATCAATAAAATAAAGCTTCACAGACAAGGTGATATTACCAACCCTTGTCAGGCTCTTGCATCGGCGGCCACATCAATGCATTATTTGCGATTACAGGTGAGCCTGCCGCACTCATCGTGAAAACGGGCCATCAACCAAGGTAAAAGGCTATGCTCCGAAAGATGCACTGAATGATAGCCACACTATGTTTAGCTCAGAGGTTTTAACAGGGACTACCGAGGATGTATAAGGCAGAGCCGCCTCAACAAGCGACAGGGTGTGACTAACTAAATTCACATGAGAACAAAGTTTGAACGCATGAGACAGAGGAAATCACCCGTACATGACCCACAGCCAGACTAAGGATTTATCCTGAGCAAGACACAAGGACAATTGTCCATAGATACTCAGGAAGAATAGTGGATGTATGCATGCAATACCATGCACCAAGGAAGGATGTCTTGCCCATGACAGTCAAGGTACGGAATATCGCGATAAAACCCGAAGCAGCTAGCTCCAGGCCATGGAAACCAAGCTATTTGTCGATACTACCCGCTACCCACCAACCCTAGACAACAGACCGCCAGGACAAAAGGTACATTTGATAGGAAAGAGAAGGATTCAAGGTAACTGTGTGAAAAGACAGCACCTGAGCCATCAGAAGAGGCAATTAGGAGGCCAGTAAACCAATGAAGACAAGACAGCTGATGGATCCAAGTCGCACACAGGTATGTGTCCCCCTTTGCCGGGAGGTAAGCCCGGAAATCTCGAGGGCGAGATTTTCTTAAGGGGGGTAGGTTTGTGACACCCTGGTTTTCGCTCTCCGATTTTTCCTTCGCGGGATTGGACACCCGTCTTTTTTTCGGTGTTATTGGATTTTCTCTCGCTCTTGGGTATATGAAGATGGTCATTTAGCCTTGCCTTTCCTATCCAACCAGAGATTCTCTCCGATTCAACCTTGCCACCCAAATTAAATTCTCAAGGTTTTGCCGCCGAAACCCTACCTTCCGAGTTATCGGAAGGGAAACCCTAATTCCTTCCGTTACAAAGGAACCCCAATTTCCTTTGATCTGTTGCCTCCCAAACTTTTCCCAGTAACTCTCCTATATATTTTAACCCTGGATATGCAAAAATATTGCCAAGTCATTTGCAATATTTTTCATTTAAAATTAATTCCTTTTTTGCTGTTTAAAGGAATTAAATCCAGGAAAATATCTATCCATCTCCAAAGCTCATGAAAACTTGTGGAGATATTCTTGATGATCATATTGAGCTCTCAAAAGAATATTGTCCATAATTAAATAAGGGAAATTACATTTTCCTATTTAAAGCCAATATTGCATTTTGGGCACTTTCCAAAGGAACTACCATTTTGGTAGCCAGGAAAAATCCCAAATAATTTGTGGAGCTTCTCCTATCCATATATTCACCATTTCCATCAAGTACCCAAGTTCCATAGTTTAAATTTTGAGTAAAGCATCCATTTGCAAATTCTGTCCAGTTGGGCAATTTGCAAAGGAAGTGCTTGAACCCTTGATCTTTTGGAGCAGAAATTTTTCATGGTGATTAACATTGAGAAATCACTCACGCAAACCAAAAATCAGCTCAATCCAGATATCCATTCTTCCCCAGTAATTTTCTCAAGTTTCTATCTAGAGAGAAGCACTGTGAAGGAAGTACCATTTTGGCATACCCAAATGATATGAAATTTTACCAGTGCCCCCATCTAGCCAAATAACCACTCTCCACCAAATTTGAGCTCAATCCATCTAGCCATTATTTCCCAGCATACTCATTTTCATTTCTGGCCAGATTGCAAGTTTACAAAGGAGGTGCCATCTAGAGTTGTCCATTTGAGCTGAATTTTGGCCAAGATGATCACCTTGGTGGATGATTAATCCCTGCCAAAGATCAGGCCAAGAGGAGCACTGTGGTGGCCACACCACATGCCAACATTTTGCTGTCACTTCACAATTGAGACCAAAACGATCACACCAGAACCCTCCCATGTCTTCCAGCTGCACAAGTCAGCTCAGTGATGCGTGTAGAACCCCCCCAGACATAGTTTGGCATCAAGTAGGACGTGGCAAGGCCATGGCCGCGTGGTGACCACGCCAATTGCAGCCACAGCCGGAGCTCTGGGCTGCGCCGTCGCGTCCCTCCCTTGTTCCTCTCGCCGTCGCCTTCTGCCGACGTCTACGGCAACGTACGACTCTCCCTCCATCCCCAGCTGGCCTTGGAGCCAAGTTCGTTGGCCGGGCGTGCCGACAGCGGGTGCTCCGCTAGCGCGCCGCCACGGCACCGCCGTCTCGAAGCTCCGGCCGAAGTCCAGAGCCCTCCCCGAGCCTATTTAAGCGTGCCCTCAGCCCCTCCCGATCACCAGCAAGCCTAGACCCTCCCCTCGAGCTCGCAGAGCTCCTTTCCTTCGCCCACAGCCGCGGCTCTGCCGCCGCCCGCTCCCCTCGGCCCATCCCGTGCTCTGGCCTTCCCCCTCCCTCTCCTCTCTGCCCTCAGCCTCCCCTGAGTGCCCGCAAGCCACCGTCTCCATTTCCGCCGGGTAAGCCCTGCCGGCGAGGCCCTCCTGCTGCCATTCGGCCGACGCGCCCCGAGCCGCGGCGCCGGCGCTGTGGGCCGTCCCAGGCGACCGTTTGACCACCTCTGGGCGCGGTGAGGAGCGGCCATGCCTCCTTGCTCGCCGGCCAGCCCTCTGGAGCGGCGAGGCAGCGGCTACGCCGGCGGCCGGCCTGCCGTTGTCTCCGGACAGGAGGATGAGGACGACCCAGGGGAGGAGAGAGAGAAGGGATGAGATGGGCCCCACTTGTAAGCGACCTAAGCCCGGGCCCAGCAGGTTTTAAGTGGAAGCGTATTTTGCAAAATACGCTTTCCGTTCTGAGAAGCGTACTCTGCCGCGTTATTTGAAGGAAATATGCTTTCTTTTACCGAAAGCGTAATCTGGAAAATACGCTTTCGTTTCTCAGCCGCCGGCCGAAGTGGCTATTTAGTGGACGTTCACCCGTTAGGAGCTGAAATGGACAGATTTCTGTCTGTTTATCTTCTTAACGAACGAACGGCCGTTTCTCTTCAACCGTAACTCCGATTGAGGTAATTCCAAAGCCCACATTTTCAGTGCGTTGAGCCCGTTCCGATAGTATCATTCTCATAATGTTGACACATTCTGAAAATGACCATTTTGCCCCTGCCATCTATTTAGCCTTTCCGGGGGCAATCTTTTCCGGCAAATTTTCCTGCGAGGCTACCGCATTTCCGTCCGGTGCATTCCTGGACCCCCAGGCAAGCCAACCATCTGATATATGCCCTAAAGCATTGCTCTGTGTTATTCTTGCATGTTTAATTAATGACTATGTTTGTGCTAGAAATAGTTAAACCCCTGATAATTTGTATTACTGTTTGCAATACTTGCTAGTATTTATCATATTATCGCACTAATGACTCACTGTGATATTATATAGAGATAAGTTGTTATGTTTCCATAGTTACTGATATTGCAATGTTAAGAAATGTGACTTAATAATGACAGCCTCCTCCATCGGCTGGATCAAGTCATAGTGCCACCGAACCGAGCTCATTAGTGCAGCCACATTTGCCTTTATGGGGAGGCCCTAACTTGGTCTGTTGTCTTGCCTCTTATCGGTACCACCAAAGAGGAAAGTTTATGCGTGCGTGCTACCCTGGCCCGGTAGGCGGCGATAACCTTGTGAGCCCAGTTGAGTTATTTGCCAGCGTCCCCGTTTGGGACAGTTTAGTTTGGCCACGACGGTGGCAGGTGTCAAGAGTGACACAGGGGCCACCCAGGACTTGACCCGGAAGGGGTATGATTGTCGGTGGGGCCATAAGAGTGCCGGGCAATAGACAAGTTTTGTTGGAGCAGCACCGGTCCACCCGAATGGGAGCATGTATTGATGTACGAGGCCGGGAGCTCCATGATGTGGGTAAAGTGCGCAACCTCTGCATAGTGTAAATCTATTCGAATAGCCGCGTCCTCGGTCATGGGACACAGTTCGTACTAGGTCACACTATTTGGTCTGTGTCGAGTCTGGAGGAATAAACCATATAAAGTTATTGCTAATATTGAACTAGAGAAAGGTAAGAGTTGTCAGACCTGCGGTGCAGGTACCCGGACATCGAATGATGTCCAGAGTTTGGAATGTAGCCAAGGGATGGCTATGAGAGAGAGAGGGTCGAATGACCATAAGAACATGGATCCGGAGGGATCATGTGAATGAACTTGATCAATTGCATTTAATGTTACGCTTTACCTTATTGTCTTCATTTTGGTAGTTATATTGCTGGATAATCCTGTTATAACCTGATAATTAATATTGATAATTCCGCCATAACATGATAATTAATATTGTTAAGATAACAAGTACATGCTTGAATGCCATGGATTGCTATGCTTGGTGTATATGTTATTTGGTTTGCTTGCGAGTACATTCAAAAGTACTCAACGGCCTTCAACGTGGCCAGGTTCAACTAAGGATCCGTCGAGGAGCGGGAGCGTTCGCGAGCTAGAAGAGTAACCCAGTCAGATCCCTGTGGATTGGAGCCTCTCCAAGTCCGTGCTGCCTTAGTTAGTATTTTTCCGCTGCCTCAACTTTGTAACCATGATGTATTCATTCCAGCCACATGGCTAATAAATACATTCTTATTATAGTTGTGCCTATGTTCATGATACTTGTTGTAAACACGCATGCCAGAGTGATTTCCTGGGCTGGTGTGTGCGGCGACCGTCTGGCTACAGTGGTAATCAGGCGGGGCGCCACACAAATACCCTTAAGCCTCCATGCATTTGACGACTTTCTTGCTTGGCACCCCGATAGAAAGGGCATCTTCTCGGTCCGAACAGCCTATAGAATACAATGGTTACATAAATTTGGGCACATGCAAATACCATGGATCGATCGGGAGGTTCTGAAACTCCGGAGGTGTGGACTACTCTTTGGAAGCTTCAGATTCCACGTAAAGTTTCAATCTTTTGCTGGAGTTTATTGCACGGAATTCCGCCTCTCAAAGGGATACTCGCTAATAGGCACGTGGGCGCAATTGGAGGGTGCCCAATCTGCCACCAAAACTCTAAAGATATTCGCCACCTATTCTTCACGTGTATTCATTCTAGAGAACTGTGGAACCGTCTCGGGTTGACTGACTTCATCAATGTTGCAGCAAATGTTGATCGATCTGGTCGGTAATTATGCAATACATTTTGTCTATTGATCAAACTCCTTTACCTTTAATGCCGTCATTGGAGATGAAGCAGGTCATTGTGGTGGGATGTTGGTATCTTTGGTGGACCCGCCGTTGTATAACTCACAATGAGACGTGTCCGCCGGTGGTAAGATGGTCGCTGTCGGTCTTGGCTATTACAAGTAATATCAACAAGCTACATCTAAAGTAGTTGCGACAGAGGAGGCAAGATGGGTGAAGCCCGACCCAAAGTTTACCAAACTTAACGTCGATGCGGCCTTTTTTGTGGACGAAGGAGTTGGAGCTACGGCAACAATTATTAGAGATGGACGAGGTACTTTCCTTGCAGCTCATAGTAAATTTATACCGTATGCAGCAGACGCAAATGACAACTGAGGCAATGGCAGCGAGAGGCGGACTGAACTTGGCCAATAGACCGGGGTTCTAGCGAGTTGAAGCAGAATCTGACACTCCAACGGTGATCATTTGTTGCTCCGGTGAGAGTACTTGGTGGGATGCGGCAGCAGTAATTTTTGCGGAATGGGTGGATATCTCTATCTTAATTGGGAAGGTCATTTTTAAACATTGTTTTCGATCATCAAGCGGCGCATGCGCTAGCTACTACCTCCGTGCTGGTTTATTGGCCCCCTTCGTATTTTGTGTCAAATTTTAAACTTTAATTTAACTAACCAAATGTTAATGCATGTCACTAAAAATAATATCATTGAAAACTATATTCAAATACGAATCCAACGATATAATTTTTGATGACATGCATTAATATTTTATTAGTTAAATTTATAGTCAAAATTTGACACAAAATATGAAGAGGACCAATAAACCAGGATGGAGGTAGTAGTTTTAGTTATTGTAATAATTTTCTTCTAGCCCGCAAAATAAATAAATAAATAAGTTTTCTTCTAGTTGGACTGATGAACCTCTGGAGTGTCTGATGAGCAAGCTCGTGGACGATGTATCGGTGTTTAATTCCTAATAAAAAAAAGAAGAAGAAGGAGAAAGCCCACGTAGAGAAGAGGGAGCCCAGGCAGCAGGCAGGAAAGGGGAGAGACGGACTGAACTTGGCCAATAGACCGGGGTTCTAGCGAGTTGAAGCAGAATCTGACACTCCAACGGTGATCATTTGTTGCTCCGGTGAGAGTACTTGGTGGGATGCGGCAGCAGTAATTTTTGCGGAATGGGTGGATATCTCTATCTTAATTGGGAAGGTCATTTTTAAACATTGTTTTCGATCATCAAGCGGCGCATGCGCTAGCTACTACCTCCGTGCTGGTTTATTGGCCCCCTTCGTATTTTGTGTCAAATTTTAAACTTTAATTTAACTAACCAAATGTTAATGCATGTCACTAAAAATAATATCATTGAAAACTATATTCAAATACGAATCCAACGATATAATTTTTGATGACATGCATTAATATTTTATTAGTTAAATTTATAGTCAAAATTTGACACAAAATATGAAGAGGACCAATAAACCAGGATGGAGGTAGTAGTTTTAGTTATTGTAATAATTTTCTTCTAGCCCGCAAAATAAATAAATAAATAAGTTTTCTTCTAGTTGGACTGATGAACCTCTGGAGTGTCTGATGAGCAAGCTCGTGGACGATGTATCGGTGTTTAATTCCTAATAAAAAAAAGAAGAAGAAGGAGAAAGCCCACGTAGAGAAGAGGGAGCCCAGGCAGCAGGCAGGAAAGGGGAGAGACGGACTGAACTTGGCCAATAGACCGGGGTTCTAGCGAGTTGAAGCAGAATCTGACACTCCAACGGTGATCATTTGTTGCTCCGGTGAGAGTACTTGGTGGGATGCGGCAGCAGTAATTTTTGCGGAATGGGTGGATATCTCTATCTTAATTGGGAAGGTCATTTTTAAACATTGTTTTCGATCATCAAGCGGCGCATGCGCTAGCTACTACCTCCGTGCTGGTTTATTGGCCCCCTTCGTATTTTGTGTCAAATTTTAAACTTTAATTTAACTAACCAAATGTTAATGCATGTCACTAAAAATAATATCATTGAAAACTATATTCAAATACGAATCCAACGATATAATTTTTGATGACATGCATTAATATTTTATTAGTTAAATTTATAGTCAAAATTTGACACAAAATATGAAGAGGACCAATAAACCAGGATGGAGGTAGTAGTTTTAGTTATTGTAATAATTTTCTTCTAGCCCGCAAAATAAATAAATAAATAAGTTTTCTTCTAGTTGGACTGATGAACCTCTGGAGTGTCTGATGAGCAAGCTCGTGGACGATGTATCGGTGTTTAATTCCTAATAAAAAAAAGAAGAAGAAGGAGAAAGCCCACGTAGAGAAGAGGGAGCCCAGGCAGCAGGCAGGAAAGGGGAGAGACGGACTGAACTTGGCCAATAGACCGGGGTTCTAGCGAGTTGAAGCAGAATCTGACACTCCAACGGTGATCATTTGTTGCTCCGGTGAGAGTACTTGGTGGGATGCGGCAGCAGTAATTTTTGCGGAATGGGTGGATATCTCTATCTTAATTGGGAAGGTCATTTTTAAACATTGTTTTCGATCATCAAGCGGCGCATGCGCTAGCTACTACCTCCGTGCTGGTTTATTGGCCCCCTTCGTATTTTGTGTCAAATTTTAAACTTTAATTTAACTAACCAAATGTTAATGCATGTCACTAAAAATAATATCATTGAAAACTATATTCAAATACGAATCCAACGATATAATTTTTGATGACATGCATTAATATTTTATTAGTTAAATTTATAGTCAAAATTTGACACAAAATATGAAGAGGACCAATAAACCAGGATGGAGGTAGTAGTTTTAGTTATTGTAATAATTTTCTTCTAGCCCGCAAAATAAATAAATAAATAAGTTTTCTTCTAGTTGGACTGATGAACCTCTGGAGTGTCTGATGAGCAAGCTCGTGGACGATGTATCGGTGTTTAATTCCTAATAAAAAAAAGAAGAAGAAGGAGAAAGCCCACGTAGAGAAGAGGGAGCCCAGGCAGCAGGCAGGAAAGGGGAGAGACGGACTGAACTTGGCCAATAGACCGGGGTTCTAGCGAGTTGAAGCAGAATCTGACACTCCAACGGTGATCATTTGTTGCTCCGGTGAGAGTACTTGGTGGGATGCGGCAGCAGTAATTTTTGCGGAATGGGTGGATATCTCTATCTTAATTGGGAAGGTCATTTTTAAACATTGTTTTCGATCATCAAGCGGCGCATGCGCTAGCTACTACCTCCGTGCTGGTTTATTGGCCCCCTTCGTATTTTGTGTCAAATTTTAAACTTTAATTTAACTAACCAAATGTTAATGCATGTCACTAAAAATAATATCATTGAAAACTATATTCAAATACGAATCCAACGATATAATTTTTGATGACATGCATTAATATTTTATTAGTTAAATTTATAGTCAAAATTTGACACAAAATATGAAGAGGACCAATAAACCAGGATGGAGGTAGTAGTTTTAGTTATTGTAATAATTTTCTTCTAGCCCGCAAAATAAATAAATAAATAAGTTTTCTTCTAGTTGGACTGATGAACCTCTGGAGTGTCTGATGAGCAAGCTCGTGGACGATGTATCGGTGTTTAATTCCTAATAAAAAAAAGAAGAAGAAGGAGAAAGCCCACGTAGAGAAGAGGGAGCCCAGGCAGCAGGCAGGAAAGGGGAGAGACGGACTGAACTTGGCCAATAGACCGGGGTTCTAGCGAGTTGAAGCAGAATCTGACACTCCAACGGTGATCATTTGTTGCTCCGGTGAGAGTACTTGGTGGGATGCGGCAGCAGTAATTTTTGCGGAATGGGTGGATATCTCTATCTTAATTGGGAAGGTCATTTTTAAACATTGTTTTCGATCATCAAGCGGCGCATGCGCTAGCTACTACCTCCGTGCTGGTTTATTGGCCCCCTTCGTATTTTGTGTCAAATTTTAAACTTTAATTTAACTAACCAAATGTTAATGCATGTCACTAAAAATAATATCATTGAAAACTATATTCAAATACGAATCCAACGATATAATTTTTGATGACATGCATTAATATTTTATTAGTTAAATTTATAGTCAAAATTTGACACAAAATATGAAGAGGACCAATAAACCAGGATGGAGGTAGTAGTTTTAGTTATTGTAATAATTTTCTTCTAGCCCGCAAAATAAATAAATAAATAAGTTTTCTTCTAGTTGGACTGATGAACCTCTGGAGTGTCTGATGAGCAAGCTCGTGGACGATGTATCGGTGTTTAATTCCTAATAAAAAAAGAAGAAGAAGGAGAAAGCCCACGTAGAGAAGAGGGAGCCCAGGCAGCAGGCAGGAAAGGGGAGAGACGGACTGAACTTGGCCAATAGACCGGGGTTCTAGCGAGTTGAAGCAGAATCTGACACTCCAACGGTGATCATTTGTTGCTCCGGTGAGAGTACTTGGTGGGATGCGGCAGCAGTAATTTTTGCGGAATGGGTGGATATCTCTATCTTAATTGGGAAGGTCATTTTTAAACATTGTTTTCGATCATCAAGCGGCGCATGCGCTAGCTACTACCTCCGTGCTGGTTTATTGGCCCCCTTCGTATTTTGTGTCAAATTTTAAACTTTAATTTAACTAACCAAATGTTAATGCATGTCACTAAAAATAATATCATTGAAAACTATATTCAAATACGAATCCAACGATATAATTTTTGATGACATGCATTAATATTTTATTAGTTAAATTTATAGTCAAAATTTGACACAAAATATGAAGAGGACCAATAAACCAGGATGGAGGTAGTAGTTTTAGTTATTGTAATAATTTTCTTCTAGCCCGCAAAATAAATAAATAAATAAGTTTTCTTCTAGTTGGACTGATGAACCTCTGGAGTGTCTGATGAGCAAGCTCGTGGACGATGTATCGGTGTTTAATTCCTAATAAAAAAAAGAAGAAGAAGGAGAAAGCCCACGTAGAGAAGAGGGAGCCCAGGCAGCAGGCAGGAAAGGGAAGAGACGGACTGGACTTGGCCAATAGACCGGGGTTCTAGCGAGTTGAAGCAGAATCTGACACTCCAACGGTGATCATTTGTTGCTCCGGTGAGAGTACTTGGTGGGATGCGGCAGCAGTAATTTTTGCGGAATGGGTGGATATCTCTATCTTAATTGGGAAGGTCATTTTTAAACATTGTTTTCGATCATCAAGCGGCGCATGCGCTAGCTACTACCTCCGTGCTGGTTTATTGGCCCATTCGTATTTTGTGTCAAATTTTAAACTTTAATTTAACTAACCAAATGTTAATGCATGTCACTAAAAATAATATCATTGAAAACTATATTCAAATACGAATCCAACGATATAATTTTTGATGACATGCATTAATATTTTATTAGTTAAATTTATAGTCAAAATTTGACACAAAATATGAAGAGGACCAATAAACCAGGATGGAGGTAGTAGTTTTAGTTATTGTAATAATTTTCTTCTAGCCCGCAAAATAAATAAATAAATAAGTTTTCTTCTAGTTGGACTGATGAACCTCTGGAGTGTCTGATGAGCAAGCTCGTGGACGATGTATCGGTGTTTAATTCCTAATAAAAAAAAGAAGAAGAAGGAGAAAGCCCACGTAGAGAAGAGGGAGCCCAGGAAGCAGGCAGGAAAGGGAAGAGACGGACTGGACTTGGCCAATAGACCGGGGTTCTAGCGAGTTGAAGCAGAATCTGACACTCCAACGGTGATCATTTGTTGCTCCGGTGAGAGTACTTGGTGGGATGCGGCAGCAGTAATTTTTGCGGAATGGGTGGATATCTCTATCTTAATTGGGAAGGTCATTTTTAAACATTGTTTTCGATCATCAAGCGGCGCATGCGCTAGCTACTACCTCCGTGCTGGTTTATTGGCCCCCTTCGTATTTTGTGTCAAATTTTAAACTTTAATTTAACTAACCAAATGTTAATGCATGTCACTAAAAAGTAATATCATTGAAAACTATATTCAAATACGAATCCAACGATATAATTTTTGATGACATGCATTAATATTTTATTAGTTAAATTTATAGTCAAAATTTGACACAAAATATGAAGAGGACCAATAAACCAGGATGGAGGTAGTAGCTTTAGTTATTGTAATAATTTTCTTCTAGCCCGCAAAATAAATAAATAAATAAGTTTTCTTCTAGTTGGACTGACGAACCTCCGGAGTGTCTGATGAGCAAGCTCGTGGACGATGTATCGGTGTTTAATTCCTAATAAAAAAAAGAAGAAGAAGGAGAAAGCCCACGTAGAGAAGAGGGAGCCCAGGCAGCAGGCAGGAAAGGGGAGAGACGGACTGGACTTGGCCAATAGACCGGGGTTCTAGCGAGTTGAAGCAGAATCTGACACTCCAACGGTGATCATTTGTTGCTCCGGTGAGAGTACTTGGTGGGATGCGGCAGCAGTAATTTTTGCGGAATGGGTGGATATCTCTATCTTAATTGGGAAGGTCATTTTTAAACATTGTTTTCGATCATCAAGCGGCGCATGCGCTAGCTACTACCTCCGTGCTGGTTTATTGGCCCCCTTCGTATTTTGTGTCAAATTTTAAACTTTAATTTAACTAACCAAATGTTAATGCATGTCACTAAAAATAATATCATTGAAAACTATATTCAAATACGAATCCAACGATATAATTTTTGATGACATGCATTAATATTTTATTAGTTAAATTTATAGTCAAAATTTGACACAAAATATGAAGAGGACCAATAAACCAGGACGGAGGTAGTAGTTTTAGTTATTGTAATAATTTTCTTCTAGCCCGCAAATTAAATAAATAAATAAGTTTTCTTCTAGTTGGACTGACGAACCTCCGGAGTGTCTGATGAGCAAGCTCGTGGACGATGTATCGGTGTTTAATTCCTAATAAAAAAAAGAAGAAGAAGGAGAAAGCCCACGTAGAGAAGAGGGAGCCCAGGCAGCAGGCAGGAAAGGGGAGAGACGGACTGGACTTGGCCAATAGACCGGGGTTCTAGCGAGTTGAAGCAGAATCTGACACTCCAACGGTGATCATTTGTTGCTCCGGTGAGAGTACTTGGTGGGATGCGGCAGCAGTAATTTTTGCGGAATGGGTGGATATCTCTATCTTAATTGGGAAGGTCATTTTTAAACATTGTTTTCGATCATCAAGCGGCGCATGCGCTAGCTACTACCTCCGTGCTGGTTTATTGGCCCCCTTCGTATTTTGTGTCAAATTTTAAACTTTAATTTAACTAACCAAATGTTAATGCATGTCACTAAAAATAATATCATTGAAAACTATATTCAAATACGAATCCAACGATATAATTTTTGATGACATGCATTAATATTTTATTAGTTAAATTTATAGTCAAAATTTGACACAAAATATGAAGAGGACCAATAAACCAGGACGGAGGTAGTAGTTTTAGTTATTGTAATAATTTTCTTCTAGCCCGCAAAATAAATAAATAAATAAGTTTTCTTCTAGTTGGACTGACGAACCTCCGGAGTGTCTGATGAGCAAGCTCGTGGACGATGTATCGGTGTTTAATTCCTAATAAAAAAAAGAAGAAGAAGGAGAAAGCCCACGTAGAGAAGAGGGAGCCCAGGCAGCAGGCAGGAAAGGGGAGAGACGGACTGGACTTGGCCAATAGACCGGGGTTCTAGCGAGTTGAAGCAGAATCTGACACTCCAACGGTGATCATTTGTTGCTCCGGTGAGAGTACTTGGTGGGATGCGGCAGCAGTAATTTTTGCGGAATGGGTGGATATCTCTATCTTAATTGGGAAGGTCATTTTTAAACATTGTTTTCGATCATCAAGCGGCGCATGCGCTAGCTACTACCTCCGTGCTGGTTTATTGGCCCCCTTCGTATTTTGTGTCAAATTTTAAACTTTAATTTAACTAACCAAATGTTAATGCATGTCACTAAAAATAATATCATTGAAAACTATATTCAAATACGAATCCAACGATATAATTTTTGATGACATGCATTAATATTTTATTAGTTAAATTTATAGTCAAAATTTGACACAAAATATGAAGAGGACCAATAAACCAGGACGGAGGTAGTAGTTTTAGTTATTGTAATAATTTTCTTCTAGCCCGCAAAATAAATAAATAAATAAGTTTTCTTCTAGTTGGACTGACGAACCTCCGGAGTGTCTGATGAGCAAGCTCGTGGACGATGTATCGGTGTTTAATTCCTAATAAAAAAAAGAAGAAGAAGGAGAAAGCCCACGTAGAGAAGAGGGAGCCCAGGCAGCAGGCAGGAAAGGGGAGAGACGGACTGGACTTGGCCAATAGACCGGGGTTCTAGCGAGTTGAAGCAGAATCTGACACTCCAACGGTGATCATTTGTTGCTCCGGTGAGAGTACTTGGTGGGATGCGGCAGCAGTAATTTTTGCGGAATGGGTGGATATCTCTATCTTAATTGGGAAGGTCATTTTTAAACATTGTTTTCGATCATCAAGCGGCGCATGCGCTAGCTACTACCTCCGTGCTGGTTTATTGGCCCCCTTCGTATTTTGTGTCAAATTTTAAACTTTAATTTAACTAACCAAATGTTAATGCATGTCACTAAAAATAATATCATTGAAAACTATATTCAAATACGAATCCAACGATATAATTTTTGATGACATGCATTAATATTTTATTAGTTAAATTTATAGTCAAAATTTGACACAAAATATGAAGAGGACCAATAAACCAGGACGGAGGTAGTAGTTTTAGTTATTGTAATAATTTTCTTCTAGCCCGCAAAATAAATAAATAAATAAGTTTTCTTCTAGTTGGACTGACGAACCTCCGGAGTGTCTGATGAGCAAGCTCGTGGACGATGTATCGGTGTTTAATTCCTAATAAAAAAAGAAGAAGAAGGAGAAAGCCCACGTAGAGAAGAGGGAGCCCAGGCAGCAGGCAGGAAAGGGGAGAGACGGACTGGACTTGGCCAATAGACCGGGGTTCTAGCGAGTTGAAGCAGAATCTGACACTCCAACGGTGATCATTTGTTGCTCCGGTGAGAGTACTTGGTGGGATGCGGCAGCAGTAATTTTTGCGGAATGGGTGGATATCTCTATCTTAATTGGGAAGGTCATTTTTAAACATTGTTTTCGATCATCAAGCGGCGCATGCGCTAGCTACTACCTCCGTGCTGGTTTATTGGCCCCCTTCGTATTTTGTGTCAAATTTTAAACTTTAATTTAACTAACCAAATGTTAATGCATGTCACTAAAAATAATATCATTGAAAACTATATTCAAATACGAATCCAACGATATAATTTTTGATGACATGCATTAATATTTTATTAGTTAAATTTATAGTCAAAATTTGACACAAAATATGAAGAGGACCAATAAACCAGGACGGAGGTAGTAGTTTTAGTTATTGTAATAATTTTCTTCTAGCCCGCAAATTAAATAAATAAATAAGTTTTCTTCTAGTTGGACTGACGAACCTCCGGAGTGTCTGATGAGCAAGCTCGTGGACGATGTATCGGTGTTTAATTCCTAATAAAAAAAGAAGAAGAAGGAGAAAGCCCACGTAGAGAAGAGGGAGCCCAGGCAGCAGGCAGGAAAGGGGAGAGACGGACTGGACTTGGCCAATAGACCGGGGTTCTAGCGAGTTGAAGCAGAATCTGACACTCCAACGGTGATCATTTGTTGCTCCGGTGAGAGTACTTGGTGGGATGCGGCAGCAGTAATTTTTGCGGAATGGGTGGATATCTCTATCTTAATTGGGAAGGTCATTTTTAAACATTGTTTTCGATCATCAAGCGGCGCATGCGCTAGCTACTACCTCCGTGCTGGTTTATTGGCCCCCTTCGTATTTTGTGTCAAATTTTAAACTTTAATTTAACTAACCAAATGTTAATGCATGTCACTAAAAATAATATCATTGAAAACTATATTCAAATACGAATCCAACGATATAATTTTTGATGACATGCATTAATATTTTATTAGTTAAATTTATAGTCAAAATTTGACACAAAATATGAAGAGGACCAATAAACCAGGACGGAGGTAGTAGTTTTAGTTATTGTAATAATTTTCTTCTAGCCCGCAAATTAAATAAATAAATAAGTTTTCTTCTAGTTGGACTGACGAACCTCCGGAGTGTCTGATGAGCAAGCTCGTGGACGATGTATCGGTGTTTAATTCCTAATAAAAAAAAGAAGAAGAAGGAGAAAGCCCACGTAGAGAAGAGGGAGCCCAGGCAGCAGGCAGGAAAGGGGAGAGACGGACTGGACTTGGCCAATAGACCGGGGTTCTAGCGAGTTGAAGCAGAATCTGACACTCCAACGGTGATCATTTGTTGCTCCGGTGAGAGTACTTGGTGGGATGCGGCAGCAGTAATTTTTGCGGAATGGGTGGATATCTCTATCTTAATTGGGAAGGTCATTTTTAAACATTGTTTTCGATCATCAAGCGGCGCATGCGCTAGCTACTACCTCCGTGCTGGTTTATTGGCCCCCTTCGTATTTTGTGTCAAATTTTAAACTTTAATTTAACTAACCAAATGTTAATGCATGTCACTAAAAATAATATCATTGAAAACTATATTCAAATACGAATCCAACGATATAATTTTTGATGACATGCATTAATATTTTATTAGTTAAATTTATAGTCAAAATTTGACACAAAATATGAAGAGGACCAATAAACCAGGACGGAGGTAGTAGTTTTAGTTATTGTAATAATTTTCTTCTAGCCCGCAAAATAAATAAATAAATAAGTTTTCTTCTAGTTGGACTGACGAACCTCCGGAGTGTCTGATGAGCAAGCTCGTGGACGATGTATCGGTGTTTAATTCCTAATAAAAAAAAGAAGAAGAAGGAGAAAGCCCACGTAGAGAAGAGGGAGCCCAGGCAGCAGGCAGGAAAGGGGAGAGACGGACTGGACTTGGCCAATAGACCGGGGTTCTAGCGAGTTGAAGCAGAATCTGACACTCCAACGGTGATCATTTGTTGCTCCGGTGAGAGTACTTGGTGGGATGCGGCAGCAGTAATTTTTGCGGAATGGGTGGATATCTCTATCTTAATTGGGAAGGTCATTTTTAAACATTGTTTTCGATCATCAAGCGGCGCATGCGCTAGCTACTACCTCCGTGCTGGTTTATTGGCCCCCTTCGTATTTTGTGTCAAATTTTAAACTTTAATTTAACTAACCAAATGTTAATGCATGTCACTAAAAATAATATCATTGAAAACTATATTCAAATACGAATCCAACGATATAATTTTTGATGACATGCATTAATATTTTATTAGTTAAATTTATAGTCAAAATTTGACACAAAATATGAAGAGGACCAATAAACCAGGACGGAGGTAGTAGTTTTAGTTATTGTAATAATTTTCTTCTAGCCCGCAAAATAAATAAATAAATAAGTTTTCTTCTAGTTGGACTGACGAACCTCCGGAGTGTCTGATGAGCAAGCTCGTGGACGATGTATCGGTGTTTAATTCCTAATAAAAAAAAAGAAGAAGAAGGAGAAAGCCCACGTAGAGAAGAGGGAGCCCAGGCAGCAGGCAGGAAAGGGGAGAGACGGACTGGACTTGGCCAATAGACCGGGGTTCTAGCGAGTTGAAGCAGAATCTGACACTCCAACGGTGATCATTTGTTGCTCCGGTGAGAGTACTTGGTGGGATGCGGCAGCAGTAATTTTTGCGGAATGGGTGGATATCTCTATCTTAATTGGGAAGGTCATTTTTAAACATTGTTTTCGATCATCAAGCGGCGCATGCGCTAGCTACTACCTCCGTGCTGGTTTATTGGCCCCCTTCGTATTTTGTGTCAAATTTTAAACTTTAATTTAACTAACCAAATGTTAATGCATGTCACTAAAAATAATATCATTGAAAACTATATTCAAATACGAATCCAACGATATAATTTTTGATGACATGCATTAATATTTTATTAGTTAAATTTATAGTCAAAATTTGACACAAAATATGAAGAGGACCAATAAACCAGGACGGAGGTAGTAGTTTTAGTTATTGTAATAATTTTCTTCTAGCCCGCAAAATAAATAAATAAATAAGTTTTCTTCTAGTTGGACTGACGAACCTCCGGAGTGTCTGATGAGCAAGCTCGTGGACGATGTATCGGTGTTTAATTCCTAATAAAAAAAAAGAAGAAGAAGGAGAAAGCCCACGTAGAGAAGAGGGAGCCCAGGCAGCAGGCAGGAAAGGGGAGAGACGGACTGAACTTGGCCAATAGACCGGGGTTCTAGCGAGTTGAAGCAGAATCTGACACTCCAACGGTGATCATTTGTTGCTCCGGTGAGAGTACTTGGTGGGATGCGGCAGCAGTAATTTTTGCGGAATGGGTGGATATCTCTATCTTAATTGGGAAGGTCATTTTTAAACATTGTTTTCGATCATCAAGCGGCGCATGCGCTAGCTACTACCTCCGTGCTGGTTTATTGGCCCCCTTCGTATTTTGTGTCAAATTTTAAACTTTAATTTAACTAACCAAATGTTAATGCATGTCACTAAAAATAATATCATTGAAAACTATATTCAAATACGAATCCAACGATATAATTTTTGATGACATGCATTAATATTTTATTAGTTAAATTTATAGTCAAAATTTGACACAAAATATGAAGAGGACCAATAAACCAGGACGGGGGTAGTAGTTTTAGTTATTGTAATAATTTTCTTCTAGCCCGCAAAATAAATAAATAAATAAGTTTTCTTCTAGTTGGACTGACGAACCTCCGGAGTGTCTGATGAGCAAGCTCGTGGACGATGTATCGGTGTTTAATTCCTAATAAAAAAAAGAAGAAGAAGGAGAAAGCCCACGTAGAGAAGAGGGAGCCCAGGCAGCAGGCAGGAAAGGGGAGAGACGGACTGAACTTGGCCAATAGACCGGGGTTCTAGCGAGTTGAAGCAGAATCTGACACTCCAACGGTGATCATTTGTTGCTCCGGTGAGAGTACTTGGTGGGATGCGGCAGCAGTAATTTTTGCGGAATGGGTGGATATCTCTATCTTAATTGGGAAGGTCATTTTTAAACATTGTTTTCGATCATCAAGCGGCGCATGCGCTAGCTACTACCTCCGTGCTGGTTTATTGGCCCCCTTCGTATTTTGTGTCAAATTTTAAACTTTAATTTAACTAACCAAATGTTAATGCATGTCACTAAAAATAATATCATTGAAAACTATATTCAAATACGAATCCAACGATATAATTTTTGATGACATGCATTAATATTTTATTAGTTAAATTTATAGTCAAAATTTGACACAAAATATGAAGAGGACCAATAAACCAGGACGGAGGTAGTAGTTTTAGTTATTGTAATAATTTTCTTCTAGCCCGCAAAATAAATAAATAAATAAGTTTTCTTCTAGTTGGACTGACGAACCTCCGGAGTGTCTGATGAGCAAGCTCGTGGACGATGTATCGGTGTTTAATTCCTAATAAAAAAAAGAAGAAGAAGGAGAAAGCCCACGTAGAGAAGAGGGAGCCCAGGCAGCAGGCAGGAAAGGGGAGAGAAAGAGGGCCCAAGGCGAACCCAGGCAGCCCTAAAAAAAAAGTCGAACCCAGGCGAGGCGAGCGCGACGCGCAAGGAAGGAAGAAGCAGCTCGCCTATAAAACATAACAGCCGCAGTTCCGCCCAACCCCCTCCAACCCCGACCCGGTACCTCCCTCTCGATCCATCCGTCGGTCTATCGGTTAGACTCGACCAGGAAAGGAAGCAGCGACCGAGCCCGGGCGCGCGCGTGAGGGAGGATTGGGCTCGCCACCCCGACCCCACACCGCCCCCCTCCCTCCCTCCCTCCCCGGCGGGGGCTCCTCCTCCCGCGATCCCCTTCTCCCTCCCTCCATCGCCGCCGCCCCGTCGCCGGCGACCCTACTCCGCCACCCCAGGTACGCCCTCTCCCTTCCCTCCCTCTCTCTCCCTCGATTTGTTCCTCTCTTTCGCCGCGACGCGTCCTCTCGTACGCATAAGGCTGGATCGCCGCGCGCACGCACGGGCTCCCTCCCTACGCCGCGCCCTTCCAATACCTGCCTCCGCCGCCGCTCCCACGCCCTGCCCCGCAGCGCCTGGGGAGGCCCCGCGCGCCGGCTCCGCGGATTTCGAATCCAATTTGAAACCGCCCGATTTGTCCTCCTCCCGCCCGCCCCGTGCGCGCGCATGTCCGCTTCCTGAGCCCGGCCTCACCCGTCTGCTGCTGCTCTTGTTTTTGCTGACCAGGCTTGCGGAGCGACTGATTCGGAGTGAAGCGCCGCCGAGTGGAGTGGGTGGATGAGTGCAAGGTCTCTGGCTGCCACCCATGGCCGCGCAGAGCTCCTCCCGCCTTCACCGCCTCCTCACATTGCTCGACAGTATCCTCCCCTTCCTTCCTAATTGCATAGTATTATTACTATTTCATTCCAAGGGACTTGCACTCTGCATTTGCACTATTATTATTTTTTTGGTTTACTCTATGCAACTGCCTCCTGTGTTCATTCACTTCTAGTTTGTTTGTTTGTTTGTGCCCATTCTCTCTCTGGACAGAACAAAACAAACACCAGTTGGAATGGAGTGTCAAGTTTGCCATGCTTAATAATATAACCCTACTGTTTAGTTTAGCCACCTATGTAATGTTATGTGATGTTCAATGCCTCATCACCATCACCATCTCTTCTGCAAAGTTTCCTTTAACCTGACCTAGCCGGTTCGACACAAGCGACAAGGTTCGCGGCCGCGCGCCAGATCGGAGAAATCGCAAAGACACATCCCCAGGAGCTAAATGCTCTGTTGAAAAAGGTATGCGCACGATGCCACAGACTTTAATGTTGCGAGATTTGCAAACCTGGAAGGAACCCTTCAACTGTTCGCCTAGTATGCTCTACGCTCTGCTGTTCAAGCCATGATGTATGAAGGAATGCATGGTTTTGTAGCTGCATCAGTTCATTCTTGTTCTTCTTTGATAACACAAGAATTTGTCCTACACTTTTTTCTTCTGTTATATGTTACATCTTCAGTTATGTCTAAGTTGATCCGTCAAATAGCAATTCTGTTGGCTATATATATGACTTCACCTACGCATGTATGTTCGAATGCTGATTCGTATTTTTATGGAGTAATCCAAGTACTCACATATGTTCAGTCAGATTAAATTATGACTCATTCTGTTCCCATATAATATGATATCAACATGTTAGCATATATGCTATGCATAGTTTACTGGAGAGCGGCCAGCTTTCATTCTCTATGCATTATGCACATAATGGTGGCTGAACGTTGTGCTCTCATGTGCCAATTTTAGGTTTCTCAGTACCTTCGTAGTAAGAATTGGGACACGAGGGTTGCTGCAGCTCAGGCGATCGGTTCCATAGCAGAGAATGTCAAGCACACGTCAGTCAAAGACTTGTTTGCAGCCGTGGAAGCAGAAAAACATGCTTCTGGGTTATCTGATGAAACTGGTGATGTTGGGTCATCATTGCCACGTCCTGATAATACTGCAACATCTGAGCTTGCTTTTGGAAGGTTTGATGGATTTGATTTGCATGTTTCCCAACGTTTTGTTTACTTCCCTCTTTCTGTCTTGATCCCGTCTCTTAAAATGAAGAGACTAATAATGCTGTTCTTTTTGTTACAGCTTTGATATAAACAGGGTACTGGAATTTGGGTCTCCTTTGTTGTCATCGGGTGGACAGGTGCATCTTTTGTGCCTCAATATTTGATGAACACAACTAAAATATTTTGTATTCTTTCGTAACACATCAATGAACTAAACAGTTTGGTCTGACTACTTGAGTTCTCTCCATTTTGATTGCTAGGAATTCGATGTTGCTAATGATAATGGCAAGAATCCAGCAGACCGCTTAGCTCGCCAAAAGCAAAATCTTCGGCGGCGTTTAGGTATGTTATTTTTCTTACTATGTATGGTAAAGCACAATCTGTTTCGAAGATTTAATTAATGTTTCATCTTATTGTTGGTCGGTGTTCACAAAATATATATTGTTGTGAGATTGTAGATTTAAAGATGGATAACTAGCCTTTTTGTTAGTTAATTGTAATATCAATTTTTGTAATGCATTTTCTTGTGTGCCCTACATTAGAATTCTGCCGATCAGTTTGAATTCGTATATTGGTGATTACTAAACACTAAGTAGCTAATTTTCTGACCAATTATATTGCGCTGTTTACATCTATTGGATGTGCTGAGATTGCGAGCAGGGGTTAAAATATTATTAGTGTCAAAAGGTATTAAATCATTAGTTGCTCCTTCATTCCCTTTTGCTTAATATATGTGATGCAAAGTGCTATCTGATCTCATATAGGTTCTCGTGTGCTGGTTCCATAATGTTTACTTTGCATATTTCCAGTGTTATTTTGGAGTGGTTTCATACTTTTTTCGTATTCTAGTGCAGGTCTCGATGTGTGCGAGCAGTTTATGGATTTCAATGATGTTTTCAAAGATGAAGATCTTCTTGCCCAAAAGAATTATTGGGGTGCAAATGTCCAAAACAATGGATTTTATTCGTATAATAGTGGCCAGAATATTCAGCACTTGGTTGCCTCCATGGTTCCTAGGTATCCAAAACATTCTACTTTTCGACCTAAGCGGCTAAGTGCCAGGGAACGTAATATGCTGAAGCGGAAAGCAAAGAGCAATGCAAAGGATCATACAAAGTCTATACCGGAGGATGACGAGGTTGTGCTAAAAAATCCTGCATCGTCCAATGGAGCTTCTTCTGACCAAGCTGGCGCATATAACGTAAGGATCAGTCAATCACATATTCTAAAATATATTTGATTTACTTTCGTGAGATGGTTAACTTATATATTAGATACCTCATTCTTGAAATAATCTAAAGCATCAGCAAATTTATGCCTGCTAGTATTTTTATTTTTTCAATATTTCAAAGCATAAAATCAAAGCATAAAAGCAGTAAAATTTTGTTTCATATCAATTGCTGGCATAGATTGTAGTATGCCTACATATGTGGCATGATGCAAGTGGATGATACGCTTCACTTGCCTTGGTATTCTTGTGCTTAATGCATGGGCAAGTTTGCTAGTTTGTTATTGCTGTTGCTTTGTTTGGCAATTAGACTTTACTTCTGCAGTAGCATTCCTAGGAGGATGGCTTTGTCGTCAATCCATGATGATTTGATAATTTCATTTCCCTAATTTCAGGATGCTTCTGACACAGTTGCAGATGAAGACAATGTGGAGTACAGTGACAGTGGGAGATGGCCTTTTCAACAGTTTGTTGATCAGCTTATTCTTGACATGTTTGACCCTAGTAAGCGCATGTCCCAACTCCAACATTTGTCTCTTTTTGTGTTGCTTATATCCTTTAACTGAGTTTTGTTTCCTTTTAGTTTGGGAAGTTCGCCATGGCACCATTATGGCTTTGAGGGAAATTTTGACGCATCAAGGTGCTTGTGCTGGAGTATATTTACCTGATCTGAGCTCACCTTTTGCTGATCTGGATGATAAAACCGATTCTGACACCCTGAAAAAGCCTCATGGTATTGATCTTAATGAAGACATTGACGCGGAACATCTTGAACCAGTTTTGAAGAGACATAAGAAAGAAGAGCCAAATCCTTCTGAGATTATGCTTGAACCAGTTGTGGAGAGACATATGGAAGAGGAGAAGCCAAATCCTTCCGAGATTATGGACATTGACGTGGATAAGGAGCTGGTCAATCCTGATGATTCCAAAGCCGAGGCAGGTTTGAGTAATGTGCTCACTGTATCGAGTGGTGAACCTAATTCTGCTCATGTAAAGGTCGAGCCAGAGTTGCAGCTTGATAATTCAACTGATCCCTCTAAAGTGGAAACATCATGTACATCACTCCACAGTGCACTCAACTCGGCATCAAATCCAAGTTCTGCTGTACATGCTCCTGACAATTCAAAATATGTGAAACTGATGAAATTGGCCAAGTACTCGTGTATGAAGAATTGGGAGTTTCTTCAAGATTGTGCAATTCGTTTCCTTTGTGCACTCTCATTAGACCGGTATGCATTTCTAGACTTCAAGATAGGCATGCTTATATTTCCTTTTCTTGGTTATTAGCCTTACTTGTGCACACCTTATTCTGCTTGTAGCTTTGGTGATTATGTATCTGATCAAGTGGTTGCCCCTGTCCGTGAAACTTGCGCTCAAGCTCTCGGTGCTGTTCTGAAGTACATGCATCCTTCTTTAGTGTGCCATACACTAAATATCTTGCTGCAAATGCAGGTATGTGTTGTAGTTATCTGTCTCATGATTATCCACTTCTAAAACAATACATTCACCTTTGTCGTCACCGACATCTCTCTTTTATTTGTTTTTTCAGCGCAGGCAAGAGTGGGAAGTTCGTCATGGGAGCCTCCTTGGAATCAAATACTTGGTTGCGGTTCGCAAGGTGATTGCTAATTGAGCAACTGATCACCTAATATAAGATTTTATTTCCATATTGCACTGCTATGTGATTGACTACACCTTGGGCTTTGTACAACTCATGTCAATCTAGATGCTCCAGCGTGCACTGTTAATGGCTTGTTCATTCATATCCATGTATGAATTGATACCCAATCTGTATACAAAATTGATAATACCGTTTTCTGCCTCACCAGGAAATGCTTAAAGATCTGTTTGAGTATGTCCTTCATGCTTGTAAGGCTGGTCTGGAAGATCCGGATGATGATGTCCGTGCTGTAGCTGCAGAGGCCCTGATCCCGGCTGCTGCTTCTTTAGTTAGACTAAATGATCAATTGCTGAATTCAGTTGTGATGTTGTTATGGGATATATTGCTTGACCTTGATGACCTAAGCCCATCTACAAGCAGGTATTACTCAATCTCGCGTAGTGTGGCAAACATACATTAGTGTAAAGTTGAGGATAAGCCAAAGATTACTTGACCAATTTACGGCTGTTCTTTCATCTTCTGAAACTAAACTGTTAACATTTCTTTTCTATTTCAGTGTAATGAATTTGTTAGCTGAGATATATTCGCAACCAGAGATGGTTCCAAAGATGCTTGGCACGGCAGCCTTAAGCGAGAGAGAATTTGATCTAAACAAAGCTACTCATATTGCTGAGCAAGAAGACAAGTTGGCATACAGTGAGAACCCTTATGTTTTAGCCACACTGACACCCCGTTTGTGGCCTTTTATGAGACACAGTATTACATCAGTCCGGCGTTCTGCTATACGAACATTGGTAAGAATTACTTGGAATTTAGGATCCACTTTGGTTTATTGTGCTGATGTATCAGGCATTCACTGGACTTTTTGAATTGAGTTATAGAAATCAGCAGAACCGTCATTGTTCAGTGAGAAATTTCTACAACCATGTGGTGCAGCAGTCTGAGCCATCTGGCTACTTTTGCGACTTTGTTTACTAAAGAAATCACCAGAATTTTGGAATTGGTTTATAGAAATTAGCAGTCATTACCATTCAATCACATGTCTCTACAACCGATGTAATTCAGCAGCTTTGAATCATCTGGCTAATCCCCTTTTCAGCTTTGTTTACTAAAGAAACAACCTGCCATGAGATACTTTTCCCAGTCGCAAGAACTGAATAATGCAATTTTGTTGCCTTTAGTGCAAGTCCAGGTCTTACATTTGCAGCAGTTTTGAGCCATCTGGCTAATGTTTTGGGCAACTTTCTTTAGTAAAATATACTTTGAGTTGTTTTTTTTCCAGCCTCAAGTATGGAATAATGCAATTTCACCGCCATTATGTATACTGAATTTTGCGAGTCCACTTGTATCATTATGCTTTCCTAGTTAACTGTGAAGTTTTGACTTTGTAGGAGAGGCTTCTTGAGGTTTGCAACACCAGGAGTTCATCTGGAGACGCCTCATCTAATTTCTGGCCTACATCCATATTAGGTGATTCACTGCAGGTTGTCTTCCAGAATATACTTTTGGAGTCGAATGACGAGATTCTTCAATCTTCTGAAAGGGCTTGGAAACTTCTACTTCAGGTTGATGTTCTGGACTTCTGGGCATTTTGTAAATACCCAGAAATTTTAGTAATCTTGTCTATCATAGGATGATATTAACAAACAAAACCGTCTTTGCTATTGCAGTGCCCTGAGAAGGACCTTGAGTTTGCTGCAATATCATATTTTGGTAATTGGGTGCAACTTGCTACGACTCCATATGGCTCAACATTGGATTCTACAAAAATGTTTATGCCAGTTGCCCTTCCCCGAGGAAGCCGTTCAAGAGCTGCAAAGATAAGATCTGCAAAGCTAGAACATGAAAGTTCAAGAATGATATCTTTTGGTTCTACAGGAGAAAATACTTCACATGAGAAGCAATTCGATCTTTCCTCAAATGTTCCAAAGATAATCGTGGGGGCCGATTCTGACAAATCTGTTACCCATACACGAGTGCTAACAGCAATGGCCCTTGGGCTTTTCGCCTCGAAGTTGCCAGTTGGCTTGTGGCAAGTTGTTCTTACTCCACTTGCTAATGATGTCATGTCTCTCTCAGGAGTCCAGAGACAGGTTAGAAATGGCCGCATTATATTAGTGTGTTAATATCTTCACTCCAGATCTATTTGCATTGTACTGATCTGTTTTGTTGATCCAGGTGGCTTCTATGGTTATTGTTTCTTGGTTTAAAGACCTCAGAGGAAGAGATCTCGCTGCAGTGGGCACATTGCTAGCTTTCTTCTCCTCTGTGAAAGAGTACCTTTTGGACTTGCTGTCTTGCTCTGATCCGGCATTTCCAACAAAAGGCTCTGTGCTTCCCTATTCTGAACTTGCAAGAACTTACACAAAGATGCGCAATGAAGCTACTAATTTATTCCGCACAATAGAGTCTTGTGCTGTTTTCAAAGATTATGCTAGCAGCTTAAATTTTAACGCTGGCATGCTGAGCGTTGATGATGCTATTAATTTTGCTTCAAAGCTGTCGTTACCCACTGAGTTTGATCTTCCTTCGGACAGTGAGAAAATTGTCCTGAATAACATAGAGTCAGCAAAGCAAGGCCTGTTGTCCACATCAGGCTACTTGAAGTGTGTTCAGGTATGTGTCTTCTCCAATTATTGTCTGTTTATATTTGTGTTAAAATGTTGAAGGTCTGTGTTACATTATTCTTAGTCGGTCCATGGTAGCATCTTCACATAAGTTAACTCATTTGATATTGTTATGCAGAACAATTTGCACGTCACTGTCTCTTCTTTAGTGGCTTCTGCTGTCGTCTGGATGTCGGGGTTACCAAGCAAGTTGAATCCAGTCATTTTACCTTTAATGGCTGCAATAAAAAGAGAACAGGTAAAACATGTAGCTTTGTGCTTGCTTTAGCAATTTTACTTTGTCAATTTAGCATATAAATTTAGATGTTTCCATGTCATGCAGGAGGAACTACTTCAAGACAAAGCTGCAGATGCACTTGCGGAGCTCATTTTTGGTTGTGTTGGTCGGAAGCCAGGCCCCAATGACAAGCTTACAAAGAACCTCTGCACCTTAGCATGCACTGATATCAGCGAGACACCTCAAGCTGCAGTTATCAATTCAATACAGGTTATCGAGGACCAAAATTTGTTGTCAATCGGGAAGCGTTTTAGCAACCACAAATCCAGGGGTCATGTGAATTCTGGTGGTGAAGAAAGAACAAAAACGGAAGGTTATATAAGTCGTCGTGGATCAGAGTTGGCTTTAAAGCATCTCTGTGAGAAATTTGGATCATCATTATTCGAAAAACTCCCCAAGTTGTGGGATTGCCTTACCGAGTTTCTTGAACCTATTAAGATCGAAGATGCCATTCAGAAAGATGATCCAAGTATCACACAACTAGGCAGGTCTTGTGAGGATAAGGACCCACAGTCCCTCATAAATAACATCCAGGTTTGTTCCATCAGGACTTAATGTGGATTCAGTGTTATGTGGCTGCGACAGTTATATTCTTTAGGCTTAGATCGTCATGTCAAATCATTTAGTCTAGACTTATTTGGCTGCATTTCATTCACATGTCCATACATCTAATGATGTGCCTGATTGTTGCAGATTGTTCGTTCAATTACACCTCACCTGCCTGAGCCCTTGAGGCCTCAGCTGTTAAGGCTCCTTCCCTGTATTCTTGGGTGCGCGCGTCATTCTCATGTGGCTGTTAGGTTAGCTGCTGCCAGGTGTATCACGTCAATGGCGAAGTCACTGACTGGTAATGTGATGGTAGTTGTCATAGAAAATGCCATTCCAATGTTGTCGGATTCATCGTCTGTGTGTGCAAGACAAGGAGCTGGGATGCTTTTGAGCCTTCTTGTCCAGGGTTTGGCTGTGGAGTTGGTTCCTTATGCTCCTTTCCTTGTTGTACCTCTTCTGAGGTGCATGAGCGACCCTGATGGATCTGTTAGGCAGTCTGTCACTCACAGTTTCGCTGCTTTGGTCCCTTTGCTGCCATTAGCGAAGGGTGTTCCGCTACCAAGTGGACTAAGTGAGCGCTTATATAGCAGCACAGAAGATGCGCAGTTTCTGGAACAACTCCTTGACAACTCCCAAATTGATGATCACAAGCTCAACATTCATCTAAGTGTTGAGTTGCGCAGGTCTGTAACTATCATTAAAGTTCCTTAGTCAGAATTTGGCTTCATGATGGCATTCTACTTTATTGAAATTGTTTATTTTGCATGCATAAAAATGAAATTGTCATGTAAGTTGAGTCTAGCTTGCTTCATATGTTGAAAAATGTTCTGCTGTATATTGCCTCTCTGCAGGTTTATGTTTGTTCTGATGTTTTTTTTTTGAATAAAATCTTGTTTGTCAGGTACCAGCAAGAAGGAATCAACTGGTTAGCATTCCTGAGACGGTTTAAGTTACATGGAATTTTATGTGATGACATGGGGCTTGGCAAGACACTCCAGGCGTCTGCTATCGTAGCAAGTGATATTGCCGAGTCCCGTGCACGGAATGATGACAAAGATCCAAAATCTTTGATTATCTGTCCTTCTACATTAGTAGCACACTGGGAATACGAAGTGGAGAAATACATAGACAGCTCTATCATGAAACCTCTTCAGTACATTGGCTCGTCACAAGACAGGATGACGCTCCGTGCTCAATTCGATAAATTCAATGTCATCATAACATCGTATGATATTATACGCAAGGATATCGATTTTCTCGAGAGTGTCATTTGGAACTATTGTGTTCTGGATGAAGGGCACATAATCAAAAACTCAAGATCTAAAATAACGTCTGCTGTGAAGCAGTTGAAAGCACAGCACCGTCTTATCTTGAGTGGAACTCCTATTCAGGTAAATCTTAAGCTGCTCTCTATTTGTGTTCACATATACAGTTATGTCTGTGTCCTTTGTGGATAATAAATTAGTTGCCATTGATTTAATTATTTCTTTAAGTTGACACATTCTCTTGAACCGCAGAACAATGTATTGGAATTGTGGTCGCTATTTGACTTCCTTATGCCAGGGTTTCTTGGAACAGAAAAACAGGTAAGTTGTGCTATGAATCTGTACTTCCTTATGGAACCGATTGATAGTAACTTTTAGTCTGCTCTAGCCTACTCCCTACATCCCAACACAGAGTTACTATCAATGACTAGAATTTAGCCTAGCATATCTAAAAGTAACTATCGTGGTGTGTTCCATCAGAGTCACAGGCGTAATATTATCAGTTAAGACTAGAATTTGAACAACAATGACTTCATTAATATTTGCTTGTTAGTTGAAGAATGGTCATCTGGCCTTCATTAATAATTTTATTCTAGAGTCTAGACACCACAACAACTAAAACTATGAGCCATTACACTTTCGTACATGTGATGTTTAGTATGTGCTAGGCTGCATCATAAAATTATTTATTTCAACTAGTCTATGAAGGATAAACCTCGAAGTGGAATACATACAAACCAAAGAAAGTAGACACACACCTTTCTTATTTAGACCTCAACCAGCTGAAAATAAGTTCTTTCCTGAAGATGCAATCCATACTACTCTCGTCAAAAGCACATATTCCATCGTGGCAGCTATCTTGGTATGCTGAAATCTGACTAAACATTGCTTTGCACAGTTCCAATCTACATATGGGAAACCACTGATAGCAGCTAAAGATTCCAAATGTTCAGCAAAGGATGCCGAAGCAGGCATTCTTGCAATGGAGGCACTTCATAAACAGGTTTTTATCTTGTGTCTTACATTTTAGAAATAACACTATATTATTGCCTTATTGATGAATAAATTAACCTTGCTATACCAGGTCATGCCATTTCTACTCAGAAGAACCAAGGATGAAGTCTTATCGGATCTTCCAGAGAAGATTATCCAGGACAGACATTGCAATCTCAGCCACTTACAGCTGAAACTTTATGACAAGTTCTCCAGCTCCAACGTGAAAGAAGAGATTTCAACTATAGTAAAAGCAAATGAATCAGAGCCATCCACCTCTCAACCAAAGGCAACGCGCCATGTGTTCCAGGTGCTACAGTTTGCCAACTCTTTCTTGTTTCTTCATTCTGTAGTATCCTGTTTTAGTACTGCCCTCTAAATGGATCAATATTCTTTTGTAATAACGCAGGCACTACAATACCTGTTGAAGCTCTGCAGCCATCCTTTACTTGTAATTGGGGAGAGCCCACCTGACTATATTGTGGAGCATCTAAAGGAAATAGGTATGGGGACTGGTGATGAGCTGCATGAGCTGCACCACTCTCCTAAGCTTGTTGCTCTTCAAGAGATACTGCAAGAGTGTGGTATAGGATCAGACATATCTAGTCCTGATGCTTCCGCAGCTGTTGGGCAACACAGAGTTTTGATTTTTGCTCAACATAAGGTATTGAGTCTGTTTCTCTGTCATGTGCCTTTGTCTCTCTTGTTTCTCTCTTCTGATTTCATCCTTATTCTGTTCTCAACTTTTTCTGTAGGCTTTCCTTGACATTATTGAGAAGGATCTGTTTCAGTCCCATATGAAAAGGTGAGTTTTATGTCATTTTCCTACCTATATTGGTTGTATCTAGATATGCATTATTTTTTATATTCAGCAAACACCATTTGGTGTTGTATTCCCATTAGTAGCAGGTGATGCAAATTATCTGCAAGAACGTTGCTGTATGTAGTACCATTATGTGCCTCACCTTCTGTTTTACTGTTTAAGGAGTCTTGTATGCTTAAATGTTTCAGAATTGCTGCTGCTGAACTGTCTAATGCGTAAATTTGAGTTGGGATACCAGTGATTAAATTAATCCAAAACGAATTTGGGCTGTTAGTTTTATTGTATTTTTGCTGCCATTTCATATTTCTGCAGCATTTAAAGTCATCAAGAGTTGATGTGCATTATTATATCATCATATCACCTTACTAGGTAAGCCATCTGATTAGGGTGATTTTGATAATGTTGCAGCGTCACGTATTTGCGGCTTGATGGCTCTGTTCAAACAGACAAGAGATTTGAAATTGTCAAAACGTTCAATTCGGACCCAACCATCGATGTGCTTCTACTAACGACCCATGGTAGGTTCAAGGAATTCCTTGTGAAGTGTGGTTTTTACTCCTTGGTACGCTAGAAAGGCTTGCTTAGATGATTCTTGTTTGTTGCAGTCGGTGGTCTGGGCTTGAATTTGACGTCTGCCGACACTTTGGTCTTCATGGAACATGATTGGAACCCAATGAAGGATCTCCAGGTTCGTCTTTTGCATCTGAACAGAGGGACAATGCGTTTTTTCCCCGCATTAATTAGAATCCATATGCAGTTTTTCCAACTATTAATGCCTTCAGATTATTACTTTGTCCCCTGATTAATGTAATTCTGCTGTGACAGGCGATGGACAGAGCACATCGTCTGGGCCAAAGGAAAGTTGTGAATGTGCACCGTCTCATCATGCGCGGCACCCTGGAGGAGAAAGTGATGAGTCTCCAGCGGTTCAAGGTGTCAGTTGCCAACGCGGTCATAAATTCTGAGAACGCGAGCCTGAAGACCATGAACACTGACCAGCTACTCGATTTGTTCACTTCGACCCCTGCTTCCAGAAAGGTTAGATACTTGGGACAAACCAGTTTCCCTGTGGTATGAACTCATGCGAATGGTTTTCCTAATCGTATTTCCAATGTGCAGGCGTCGGTTCTCCCAAGCAGTTCGAGCGCCACGGAAGAAGAGAGCAACAAGGGGAAATCGGGTCGCAAGGGCCTCAAGTCAATCCTGAGCGGACTGGACGAGCTGTGGGACCAGTCGCAGTATGCGGACGAGTATGATATGAACCAGTTCCTGGCGAAGCTCAATGGGTGAAGCTCACCTCGTATGATGGCCGCTCGCTCGTGTACAGTGTAGAGTAAATTGGAACTGAATTGGTCTGTCTAGTAGCTCACATATTTTTTGTTTTTCGCCAGCCTTGGAGATCTTTCTTGTTTTAGTTTTCATACCTAAGAAAAAAAGAGAGAAGAAGATCGCAAGATCTCGGACAAGATGGCTAACAAGGAACTTATAGGTGATTGAGATGGAGATCTCAATTCTTTTGCCGCTTTTGCTAGGAGGGTTAGATGGGCCAGAAGAGCCTGCAAAGTTTTGGGGAGTTTTGTGTACACTCACTCGGCTTATTTTATGATCCAAGAGTGTAGCTCCTTTAAAATTCATAATCCAGTTTCATTTTTCACCGCTGATGTTGTGTATTCCCAAAATACCGACATAATCTGTACTGTTGCAGTTTATTCACAAATACTAGGAAGTAAGCAGTATTGCAGGTTTGATTCATTCGACATCATCAGGAAGTGATCCTGGAGAGCCCTCACCATACAAGAAGACTTTACCTTTGATGGAGTGCTCTAGTGTTTGTTTGAAATTACAATTTCTTGTCAGTATATATATAAATTATTTGCAATCATCACTAGTTTGGTCACATTCGTGCAACAGTTACTCTGCTGGTGAACAAGAAGCGAGGTTCATTGGAAGGACATGTCAGAATGTGTTGGCAATTTGTGATTTTGATATGTGTTTCTTTCATAAGCGACAGTTAGTTGCTTGATATCTAATCTATTTGCTTGCACAAATTAAGATAAGAGATGATTTATTTATGCTCAAGTTAGAAAACATTGATGTATCTTGCTCCCTACAAGCTAAGCTAGGGTGAAATGTTATGAATCCTTCGGGGTCGGGGAGGGTGTCACTTGGGCTGTACTTGACCATCCGACGACACGGCAGGATGTAGACATAGACAGGATGTAGTCGGCACGCACGATAGCAACGAACGGCGGGGCACACGGCAACCATGGCGTGCAGGTGCAGGTCGGTCCCAGCTTTTGCGGTCGATCCGGTGCAGGAAAAGCAAGAGGACCGCTGGGTGCACTCATCCATCCATGCGTAATGTAAGTGAGATATCTTTTGACGTGATCAAAATGAGGTGGCTGCTTCCATGGATGGAGAAGCAAAAAATGACGTACGTGCGCGAGCATCAAAGTGGATCGATCGAGAACCAAATTATGTGCCAACTACTCCATCAAGGCAGTATGCAAATTCCCTAAAGGCAGTATGCAGATCCACATTATGTTCTGGAGATGTATGTGGGTATTCAAAAAGAAACTTAGGCTTGATGTTACAATTGAAAAGTACAAGGCCGGGCCTGTGTTCAAGGGTTATACCGAAAAGAAAGGCCAAGATTTCTTTGATACTTACTCACTTGTGGTCAGACTAATCACCATTCGAGCGCTACTCTCATTTTGGCTGCCTGCCTCATATGATCTTCTTGTCATTAGGTGGACATCAAGACGATTTCCCTAAACGGAGAGTCGTTTAGACGAGAAAATTTGCATGCAAAAGTGAGATGGCTTCGTAGTGGTAGTGGATGGCCAGCAAGGAAATGCATGCAAATTATTGAAATCTTTGTACGGCTTGAAGCACCTAAGCAATGGTATGAGAAGTTTGAAAAAAACAATAACATCTGTTGACTTTGTTGTTAATACAAATGTGTATATTATTGACATGGTGGGGCGAAGGATATGGTTTGCCTTATGTTGACGACATACTGATATTTGAGACCAACTTGAAAGTCATTGAGAAGATAACGATTGTTCTATCCTATAACTCTGAGATTTATATATGTTAGATTGATTTTAGGCCCATATAATATACAATAATTCCTGGATAAATTCCAGAGGCGCATCTATGGGTTCATGACATGGTCGGAATTTTAGTCCCACCCCGAGAGTGGAGCATGAGAACAAGAGTGCTACACATACACTCCTCCACCGCCCGCCTCGCGCACACGCCGTGTTTCATAAATAAGCCGAGCCGAGCTCATACCTATGTCATGGGTGTGCTTTATTTTTGTTGCTCGGAAATGAAAAATTAATTGCCAATTAATGAGTTATTCATGGACACATTAAGTGCAAACGTTTATGATCCGTTCAAACTCATTCGTGGGCTTAACCCCACGTCTTCCAACCCAGCCGTATTGGAGATGTCGGTAACCCTAGTCATCATCTGATCGGATCGCATTTTCCTTCTGCTTCCTCATGCACAACCCACCATCATTCCTCTCGCCACAGCTACTTTGGGCTACTCCATCCCAATGACAGCATGCATAGCCGTTAGGGAGAGCAGGCCTTTGGAGCCGCGTCCTTTGAGATCCTACACCAGAAGAAGGGCAATGCAATTTTTGGGAAGCGTCTCGTCGCAACTGCTCGCTACCGTTTATCTACATCTACGACTTCAACTACTTCTTTGACTTGCCCGACTTCATAATGGGTGACAATAATGATGCCATGAAGAAGGCCGTCGACGACGCTACCGCATCTTTGACCTTTCCGACTGGAGTGTATGATTTATTCATACTCTTACTTGTTCATGCATGCACAATACTTATGTGTTTCATAGTTTTGTATGATGTATGTCCAGTACACACTAGTGCGAATATCCATTTATGAGTCCAGGCTCATCTGCACCCGGTCAAGAAAAATTTCACAAAAAATACAAAAAATTCAAAAAAATCCAATTTTTTTGCATGGTATATAATTTGGTGCGTGCTTCAAATTTTAGATCATTTGGACATACGAGTAGCTCTCAGCAAAAAAGACAAATTGGGTTAGAACAGTAGATGAACAGTAAACTGTTTTACAGACCCCAAATTTGTCTTTTTTGCCGAGAACTACTCAGATGTCCAAATGACCTGAAATTTGGAGCGAAAGTCACGCACCAAATTATCTAACATGCAATTTTTTTTGGAATCTTTAGAATTTTTCTAGTATTTGTTTTGAATGTTTTCTTCAACGCGGGTGCAGATGAGCCTGGGCACCGAATCGCTGCTCTCACACTAGTGTGAATACTTTATATCATGCTATTAATCTTGCTAGCAATGCCATCATATTTTTCACATGGATTAAATTAAATTAATCAAAAATTGCTAATATATCCAGCACCATTAGGGGTTGAGGTGCTTGAACCTTGGACACATGCATACAAGTTAAAGCAACGGTTGCACTTTGCCTTCAACACCTTCTCACCTTCTACAAATTCCCATGGCACCATTACCTTCCCAAAAAAGGTCCAACAATCATACTATTGTTGTGACGGAACTTGACACATCGGCTTGTTTCTTATCTCTTGCCAGTCTTCTATCTCTTTCCACTTCCTCCTTCATCTTCTTCGGAAATAACAACCACAGTTTCTTGATCTTCAAACGACCAAGAAGGATGGTTATATGGCTCTGCTTGAGAGCTGTGAAGTTTTGAGCAGTTTGTACACACTGGGATTATTCATCTTAAGTTTATAATCCGAGCTCAGCTCCTTTTAAACTGCATTCTTTTTAGACGCGGTTGTTTTAAATTCGCACAAATTATGTGCAAGAATGAGTGTCCACATGAGAAGCAGAAAATTTAAGATATATTATCCACGTACGATCCATCTCCAATTGTCACCAAAATAGTAAGCGCATGAGAAGATCACATTGACATCCACATGATGAGATCACATATGACCTGTCTCAAATTGTCCATCTCCATTCTCCTTGCACCCAAATAGCAATAGCACCATGAACATGACAAGTAACAAGAGTTATTGTAAATCTTGGACATATGCATACAAGTTAAGGCAATGGTTGCACTTTGCCTTGAACACCTTCTCAACTTCTATAATTTCTGACGATACCGTTACCTTTTCAAAAAGGTCCAACAATTTGACTATTGTTGGGAAGGAACCTATCGGCCTGTTTCTTGATCTGTGGCCCGAGTTCTATTTCTTTCCTCTTCTTCCTCCATCTTTTCCGGAAAAAACAACCACAATTTCTTGATCTCCAAACGAACGAGAAAGACCAAGATATAAACCATCCTCCTTAGACATATCATCACCTTACATGTCATTTTCAAACTATTCTATGCAATGAGTGTAGATTGCCGAGGCGTGCGTATGGTGGACGGTCGCTCGTTTTCTCTCCCTCGTGGACTAGGCCTCAGCCTGTTCCTGAGCCCAAAGTTATGAGCTGGGCTCGGCCTCGTGGCACAAAAGGGCTCACCAGGCCGACTCAGCCCGGCCAGGTCACTTGTCGGACCGAGCACAAAACCCGCCCGACTCTGCAACCCTGAATCCCTGATATATATACGCATTCTGCGTCAAACAGTCGAGGTGTCGCACAGAAGGATCGCACCAGCGAGCGCAATGGGCCGGCCTATTATAGTGGTACGTAGAGGTGTTCTGTTCCGGTTTTAGGAATCATCTAGAAGGGCTCCAAACCGGTTTATCGGTTTGGGAACCTTCTAGAAGTATCCTAGCTGGTTTATTTGGTTTCGTCTGGTTTTTTTTCGGTTTCTTTTTTCTTTTTTCATAAATTCAAAATTATTTGCTTTTTAAAAAAATGTTCGGAATTCCAAAATTTTGTTTGCATTATTTTAGAAGTGTTAGAAATTTAAAAAACTGGTCACTTTTTTAAAAAATGCTTCATGTTTTAAAAAAATGTTCAAAATTTATTTACAATGTTCAAAAGTTAAAAATGTTTGGAATTTCAGTATTTTGTTCACGTTTTTTAAAAATGTTCGAAATTTTGATATTTCTTCACAATTTTTAAAAATTAGTAAATTTTCAAAATTTCAATTTTTTGTTCATGTTTTTAAAAATGTTCACACTTTCAAAAAATACTTGGAAATTTGTTTACAGTTTTCAATAAATGTTTGGAAATTCAAAAATGTTTTGGAATTTCAATTTTTATTTCATGGTTTTGAAACAAGGTTCAGAATTTTCCAAAAAGTAACGTTCAATCCTTTTCAATTTTATGTTTGCAAATTTCTGAATCATGGGCTACAGTTTTTTCACGAGCTAGAACAAACTGCAAGGTACAATAATCGCGGAGTGGCTACAGTAATCATGAACTACACATTAGCGCTCGTGATCTACAGTGAACCGATGCAGTGTCGCATTAGTGGGCTTGCCTGCCAATGTGTCGGCCCAGTTGGCTGCTTGGTGCGTCCTGGTGCCTACGACGCAGAATGCGTTATATAGGACGTCTCATATAACCAGATGATACCCCGCACGTTGTCGCGGGACTATTTTGCAACATATTTCTATGTGATTCGTTGTATGAAATATGAATATTTAAATTAATAATCTAAAAAGCTAAAACTAAATACATATAATTTATTATGTTTGATTACTATATAGTTGTGAATGTTTATTAAATATACATAGCATAATAGAATGAAAATTTTCATGTATGTTTGCATGTTGAAATGGTTCTTCATGCATGTCATGATGAAGTGGCATACTTGCATGTTGAGAGACATATGGTACTGGGGTGGACCTTTTCTCATGCATGTTGTGCGATGATGTAGCATGCTTGCATGTTGAGAGAAATAGTTAGTGGGGGCTTAGATATAGAAGATAGGCCTGAGCGAGTGAGCATTATTTGTCCACTTGAGGAGGATGTTCGCGAGTCAATTTTTGAAAGCTCAGTTCTTTTTTTTTTCTTTTTTTTGAGGAATCGAAAGCTCAGTTCTTTGTCTTTGCTAGTCGCTTTTTTCCTGTATATGTGGACTAGCTACTTTTTTTTACCTAGCTAGTGACAACAGCTACGTCACCAGTAGGACAAGCAGGGCTAGTCGGAAAGCCAGTCTCGCTGCACTGTACGAACGTTCGGGTAGGTAGGAGGATCGGCCGCTCTCTCTCTTCTTCTTCTTCTTCTTGTTACATGGTGTGGCCCGGTAGCTTACCGCTCGTGCGCGCGGAGGGGTGGTCCTATGGAACATTTGGTGGCCAATTCTAGCAAAATCGTCATATGTCCTGATTGTCATTACAGTGATTTTGATCTAAATTGAGACTCTAGCAAGGTCGTTAAAGTGCCTTCGGATCGCCGTAATTTATAGAGCTCGTTCAAAAACGAGCTTCTGGTCCATGGCGCATCCGGAGGTGCTCTCCCTCGTCTTCAACTTTGGGGAAGAAGTGGAGGAGGAGCAGCTGAATCCCCTCGCCGAAGATTGGGCCACCTACGACGCAGCCAAAGAGGCATGGCAGATGGAGGAGGCAGAAAGGGAACATGGCATTTGGGACCGCGCACCCGCTGCCAAAGTCGGCGAATGGTTGGCCTAGACCGTGGTCGCTGACGAATGGCCGGTCTGGGTGGTCGCTGATGAATGGCCGGTCTGGGGTGCGGCCACCGAGGTGTATTTCCAGACCATTGATGCCTGGATTGCTGCATTCTATGCCGAGCGTAGCGGTGGTGGTGGCCGTGGAGGTGGCCATATGTCAGTTATCTAATTATTTAGTGTAGTTAAACTAGTTATTAATATTCTATGAATGTAAGTTGTAGCGTGACTAATTTTTTGCCTCCGTTTATAAGAAAGCAATCGATGCTGCTACATCGGTATTTTTCTGATTTTTTGATTTTTGAGGAAGAACCTATGACCCAATGACAAGTATGTCCTATTTGCATGGCAAATATGAAGGCCACATTATGTTGATTCTGTGTTTGTGCTTTGCGCCGACAGCCTTTAAATCTATATGGAGCACGCTCCATATGTGTTATGGAGCCTGTCCATATGATGACTGTGCTAGAGTTGCTCTAAGATAAGATAGACTCTCATAGTTTCATAACCGAGAATAAATTAAGAAGCCAAAACAAAGAAGGCCATAAGTACCCTCCTAGTTAACTTACATATAAAGTTTCAGATTTTTTTTTTGACTCTAGCCAACATAGTGCATGATTTTCTCTTTGCTCTCGTAGACTTCCATCTATGGAACTCAGAGATCATGCCAGTCAGTGGTGTGATTTCATTTCTTCATGTTCTAAGTGAGCTTGTAACACTTCTAAAATGGCAATGAAATTCTGATTCAGGTGGGGGAGCGTAAATTTTTTTTTTGAAAAGGTTTAGTGCTACAGTCAATTATATTCACTCGTAATTCCTAAATAGCAGAACTATATTTAATATAGTCATGAGGAATAAAATCAGTAAAATGTGTACACACAAGTACACAAAGAACACATTGACTAGCACTAAAGGCTAGCTAGATCCCTCCCTCTATAGAAGGATCTTTTGGTTCGTCTCATGTCCACTCTTGTTAGAGGGACAATGCGTCATATCCGCATTAAAGGTACTCCCTCCACTCTTAAATACTCCCTCCATTCCATAATGTAGTGCGCCCGCGCTTCTCGAGATCTAAGTTTGACCATAAATTTAACCAACGAGACCGATTGCGGCGGGAGCAAAAATTATACCACCGAATTCGCTATTTCGATACAAATTCAGTGGTATAATTTTTCTCCTGTCGCAGTCGTAGTCTTATATTAAGGAACGGAGGTCGTACTTTTTATTATCTTAAAGTACTTCGTATTTCTGTGTCAAAGAAAAGCTGTGAATGTGCACCGTCGCATCATGCGCAACACCCTGGAGGAGAAAGTGATGAGTCTCCAGCGGTTCAAGGTGTCGGTAGCCAATGGGGTCATAAACTCCGAGAACGCGAGGAAGACCAAGCACGCTGACCAACTACTCAATTTCTTCACTCTGGCCTATGCTTCGAGAAAGGTAAAATTCTTCGGACAAATAGTTTCCTTGTGATGGCTAGGAACACACGCCATTGAGCATGACTTGATCCTGTATCCCATACAAATGCGTCTATTCGCGTAGAAACTAGCTTTGAGTGCCGAAGACTTTTGAGTGCTGAAGAACAGAGCAGTAAAGGCAAACTTTTCTTGAATTTTTTTGAGTCCTATGTTAGTTCAAACTAGTTCTCTTGACAAATTTGAAACATCGTTTGGTTATTTGAAATAACAGAAAAGACTTTTGATTGCCGAAGAACAGAGCAGTAAAGACTCCAAGTGGAAGTCTGGTCCGAAGTGGCTCAATTCCATTCTAAATTGGCTGGACAAGCTATGAGACAACAGTATGGCGATGAGTATGACACATGAACTAGTTCCTAGCTAAGCTCAACGGGTGAACGTCAGATCTATCCCCACTTATGTACAATGTAAAATGCATATTGGTATCTTTGAGAAACACAAATTACAACGTAGAGGCACACTCTCACGACGCCTAATCAGACACAAAAACATCAAACCTGCTAACCATCCAGCCACCAATTGGTTCTCATAAATCGGGATGCACTAATCTGGATTTGTTCACATATATTGGTTATTGCCAACAGGCCCAAGCCGAGACACGTGCAACCTGTGCGGCCCCATAGGGCCCCAAATTTTAGAGCAGTTCACTCACCACATAGGGCACATGCCAATCGATCCCACCTGGCGTGGGCCAAAAAAACTGAGCTTGCACGATCCTGAGTTCAAACTCGAGAATTCCCCCCGTAGAGGTCATAGGCAAACCCTAGCTGCCAGTGCTTCGCATGGGCGAGCGGCCAAGCGACGCGGTGAGCCGACCCATTTTGTGTAGATAGCCTAGGTTCCACCCCATCCGGTTTTGGGAACCTTTTAAAATGTTCGCACAATGGGTGTTGCTCTATTTCTTATTAATGAGGTATTCTTCTTCATTTCAATATTATGGGTATTCTTCCATTCTAATCTGGCACCAACAGTCAAACTAGGAGCTCGTAGCACGAATCCCCTCTTTCTTCGTTTAGAAGAGCGCTGGACCTCCACAACGTCAAACCATAGAACACAGTACACAGCTCCTTTTGGTCGAACCCTAGGAAAAACGACTTTACCATTTCCGTAGATAGTCTGAGTAGTTGAGTCGGCTTGCCTTGTCTGCTATAAGATAGCTAGTTGTGGGGCTTTTGAAAAAAGGCTGAAGGCTTCGCTATTACTCATGGCTTGTATTGTACTTGTGCACCTACGTCACTCGGCTTGCGCGCAACCCCACCCCGTTATGTTATGTTATGGAAGAATTTAGCTTTTTGCTGGGCTGAACCGCTTTTTGGTTTTTTTTACCGGGTTTATATTTTTTTTATTTTCCTGTTTCTTTTTTCTTTTTCTTTTCTAATTCTTGTTTTCAGTTTCCTTTTCATGTTTCTCGTATCTTTATTTGTTTTCAAGTTTATTTTTATTTTTTTCAAAAAATATTCTTGTTTTTGAAAAAAATAAGAAATTTTTAAAAATATTAGGGAATTAAAAAAATGTTCAGGCTTTTACAAAATGTTCAATTTTTTAAAAATTGTTCATGTTCAAAATTTTATTCATAAATTCAGAAAATATTCACATTTTTCAATTTTTTTTGAGAATTTGGAAAAATATTTGTGTTTTAAAAAAATTATCTAGAATGTCAAAAAATGTTCTTATTTTGAATTTTTGCTCATATACTAAAAAACCTGCTCACATTTTTAAATTTTTTGGGCCATTTCAAAATGTTTGTGCTTTTAAAAAATTGTTCAAAATTTCATCAATGTTCTTATTTCAAAAAATTAGCTCTGATTTTTCAGACATGTTTGGAGACATTCAAAAATTGCTCTCCATTTGATTTTTTAAAAAAGTATTCCAAATATTAATAAATTTCACAAATTTGATTAAATGTTCACATTTTCAAAATTTGTTCAATATTTAAACAATATTTGTGTTTTCAAAAGTTGTTCGTGGTTTCCAAAATTTGTGCACTATTTTAAAAGTTTTTCAGAATTTTCAAAATTTTCCACAAATTTCGAAATTATTTTAAACTTCCAAAAATGGTTCAATTTTAAAAAATTGTTTGTTGTTTTCAAAGTTTTTTCACAGTTTCAAAAAATAACTGGAATTTCGGAAAAAGTTCACAAATTTCAAAAAAAGTTCGCATGTTCAACAATTGTTCACGGTTTTCCAAATAATCATTATTTTTAAGAATATTTAAAAATACGTCTTGAAAATAGTCATGTCTACCTTTTTTTGAAAATATACTTTATAACTATCGCTGTACATAACTCTTATGCATCGGCGCTGCCAATTATACGCGGAAGCTGATCAGGTCCAGTGGGTAGGCTCGTTTGTTCACCTGTGAGAGGTCCTCGGTTCGATCCCTGTCAGGCGCGCACTACATGCTGCAGTTGGCGTATAGCAAGATAGCAGCTCCCCTCGCCTGGAGAATTTTCAGGTAGGCCAGCCATTAGAGATTACTGTAAAGATTTTTTGTACTGGGTTTTCACAGATTTTTTGTGTTTTTCACTGGGTTTTCTCTGATTTCCGGTTCTTTTTCTTTACCTTTTTCCCTTTTCTCAGGTTTTCTTTTGTTTCTTCCTCTATTTTTTCATTATACTCTGGTTTTCTTTGTTTTTTATAGGTTTTTATTGGTTTTCTTTGTTTATTTTTACATTTTTTGTATGCATCTGGAACAGTTTTTACACACATGTTTAACATTTTTTGAATACACGATTAACTTTTTTTGGAAAAATTATATTGGTTTGATGGCTACCTTTTCCATACACATTGTAAATTTGTTATACATCAGGAACAAATTATATATACTTTTAATATTTTGGAAATACATGATTAACATTTTGTAAAACATATACTTTTTTATGTCTACTTTTTTCATAAACATCATGCATTTTTTTTTGTATATATCAGGAACATTTTATATATACAAGTTTAACATTTTCAATTATGTCATTAATTTTTGTAAACATATATTGTTTGATTTCTAGTTTTTTAATACACACTGTACATTTCTTGTATACATCTGAAACATTTTTTATACATGTTCAACATTTTCCAAATACATGACTATCATTTTTGAAAACTTATATTTTATGTGTATTTTTCCATACACATTGTACATTTTTCGTACACATCGGAAACTGGAAACATGTTTCTATAAACTTTTAACTTTTTCCAGAAAAATGATTAACGTTTTTCAATATATATGTTTTTGGTGTCTACTTTTTTCGTACACATTATACAATTTCTGTATACATTAGAATTTTTTCTATACACATTTTAATATTTTTCTAATGTGCGATTAATATTTTACATATTTTGTGTATAAATTGATATTTAGAGTAGGCATATTCTGAAATTTAGCAATACAAGCAAAAGTAAAAATATATAAAAAAAGTCTAAAATCCGAAGAAAAACCGAATAATGAAATGCCGAAGGCCTGTTTTATGCTGCGCCGGCCCAATCTTTGCAGCTGCCTGATGCGAGGCCACGCCCCGCGTGAGCGACTTGGGCTGGCCTAGTCTACCGTTCGTCTCCTGCGCCGTTGCTAATTGTTTTTTTTCCTGTTGCACTTTTTTCGTTTTTTTTTTGTGTTAGTTTTCCTTCCGTTTTTCTATTTCTTTTTTATTTTTTATTTTTTTTTATAATTTGCAATTTTCTATACTATAAACATTTTTTAATGCACGGTGAACAAATTTTAATATATTATGAAAAAAGGTATATACAGTGAACCCTTTTTAATGTATACTGAAATCTTTTTTAATATATGATGAACAATTTTTAATGCAAACTGAACCTTTTTTATTGTATGGTGAACTATTTCTAATATAGACTGAATATTTCGTTAATACAAATTAAACTTATTTTAAACACACGTAGAATATTTTATGGAGAAAACATTGAGCTGTTTTTTTTTTAAAAAAAGGTAGAAAAAACCCCCAAAAGAAACCGCTCAAGTGAGTTTTTCGCCTGAATTGGCTGGCCCATTTTTGCTCTCGCTCAGGCGTCAGTTGGAGTTTTTGACGCCGATGGGCGTAACACGAGGACTCGCGCTCATAGGCCGAAAACTCTCGAACCATCTGACCCGCTCTCGCTTTTTTGCGGGGTGACTTGTTCTCGCTTTATGGTGGTTGTTTTAGACTAAAAATATATATATTATGTTGGTTGTTTTGAGTTTGTGTTGTAAAAGAAAATTTTAGGCTTGGAGCGGGAGAACCCAGAGCGTAGCTCAGATGGTTATTTTCCTTGTGTTGAAAACAACACATCAGGGTTCAAGTCCTAGACTTGGCGTTGGTGGTCGTATTTTCCAGGATTTATTTCAAGTCTTCTGGTGATGTGCGCTTTGTGTGAGGACTGAGGAGATGTTCACGTCGACTACGAAGGTGTATGTGACGATTTTGCCAATCTGAAGATGATGTGCCGGCTCAGTCTCTTGAAGGTCTCTCGGAGTTGCTTATTTGTATGAGCTTCTGCGTCTCGCCTGTTTAATATACACACACACACACACACACATATACATACATACGTGGCTCTCATGACGTGAGCAATGGGAGTGATGCACAGTCCATTTGGCCACTTGAGGAGGAGGTTCGCGAGCCAATTTTCGAAAGCTCAGTTCTTGTCTTTGCTAGTCGCTTTTTTTCCTATATGTGTGGAGTGGACTAGACAGTGACACCTACACCACAAGCATAGGGCTAGTCGGCTAGTCGGCCAGCCACCCAGTCTCCCTGCACTGCCCCGTTGAGTAGGTAGGTAGGAGGAGCGGCCGCCCTTCCTGTTAGTGTTAGGTGGTGTGGCCGGGTAGCTGCCACTCGCGCGAGCGTAGGGCAGGGGTGGTCTTCACCAAGGATCTTCAGGTTCGTGTCATGCCGTCTCTTGTCAGAGGGACTATGCGTTTTATCCGCATTAGAAAATGCCCGCGCATCCGCCCCCTTCTATGTGCTACACGCGTCCCTGTGGGCCCCACGAACTTTATCTCCTTTCCCCGTCTTATCCCAGCCTCTTTCTTCTTCTCCTCAGGCGCGCACCTGCAGCGGCCATGGCTAGGTGAAGCTCACACGCAGAGTGCTGGGTGGAGCTCACGCGCGTGCGTGCGCTACGCTATAGGCACGCGGCCGCAGCTGGGGCGAATTATGTTGTGGATTTTTTGCAACAGCTGCGGTGTTGCAAACGACGGTGGCGATTGACGGTGGTGCTCAACGATGACAACGTAGATAAACTCTCGCAACAGCGGCGACGGACGACGGTGGTGCTCAACGACATTGACTTTTTTTTGCAACATCACCTCTGTAGCAGAAATGTTTCTGCAACATTCGCTATGTTGCAAAAGTGGTGCTCAATAGGGTGACAACGTTTCTGCAACATCATCTATGTTGCAAAAATTTATGCAACATCATCTATGTTGCAAAGTTTCTGTTTCAGAAGAAAATAGCGTTTTAGGTGGTTTTGCAACAAAGCCCCTGTTGCAGAAAAAGAAGCGCAACAACCGGCTTGTTGCAATTCGGGACGCACACGTTTGGGGAGATCTAACGGCTAGTTCTGTGTCAATCGGACGGGCCCGGAGGCGGTCGATGTTTTTGCGCTATCCGCCCGCCGACGGGTAACGCCGCCCTTATTATTTTGTCCAGACTTTCGCCAGCTTTATTATATACTATCTCTGTATCAAATATAAGACATTTTGTAGTTCAATTTGTACTTAAAAACGTCTTATATTTTGGTACGGAGGAAGTATAAAGCAACATGGTCGAACAATACAACGTGTTGAGCAAATCCTCCTACAAGTTGATCAAAGAAAAATAATACACGATAAAACATGCCGAGCACACTGGCAACATCGAAGTGCACTACTAGACGCGTCCAACAAGCCGCCGAGAAGAAGCATATGAGAGGCCAGACCACCACAGGCCACATCCAAGGCCGCTAACGACTAGTGAACACAAGCCGCATCCAAGGCCGCTAACGACCAGTGAACACATGCCACCTAAAAGAAACCACCGAGTTTTGTCACACCACTATTTTTTTTTTTGTAATTGTTGGTCAAGGATCCGACCTCGTTCTCTGCATAAATGAACATACATATACAGTAGCAGTATCACTATATGCAGCTTAAACATTTGAGGGCAATGTGACAAGCGAGACGAGCTAGGTCTTCTCCTTCAAATGAACCAATCTCTTTTCTCATCTTGATCAGGATCATTGAATTCCTTTCTCTCACTAGATGCTTGTTGACATTAATTAACAATGGCCAACCAACAACCTAGTTTACTGTTGGTCAAGATCCAATCTCGTTTTAGACATAGATTATACGCACGTAAGTTGAGCTTAATTAGCGTGTGCACTTACCCAGATGCTTTACATATCTATATACCGGCAGACATCGATCCGGCTGATCTTGGTGTGAAGAAGAATGACCGGCGAGAGATACGACTGAAGAGGCCGTTGGCACAGGGAGCAGAGGAGAGGAACCAGTGGCTTACGTATGCCGGAACTGGAGAGGAAGCGACCACCAGAGAGGCAGTAGGGGGCATGCATCATAGTGAGAGACAAGGCAAGCAGAGCTGCTTCACTGACTAAACTTGTGTCGGATGACGCCATGGTCTTGGAAAGTACGATCAGCAAAGATGCTACAAATGTGAGGGAAAACCAAAATCATTAGTACTCAAGGTAGGGAAACTAAAAAGATGGTTTGCCAAACATTAAGATAGCCATAATCCAAAATATTAAAATAACTAGGAACAGTCAGAGCTTATTAGCAAATCCAAAACAACCAAAGCAAGTGACATTTAGATTAGGTAAATATTAGACCTAACCAGTAGACTAGCAACCAACAAGACACCATCTTGTTTCCTATCAAATTCGGTTGAAGTGTTCTATTCTCTACCCTTGAAATGTTTTTATTCCTAACCTCCACAAAATATTTTTTTTGCGAAACACACATGATTATTTTACTTATCTACACCAACATATTACTATCGTTTTGGACACATCGTGCAAGGAAAGGTGGAGTAGTTCCAAACCACCAGCTACATCTTCTCACGAATGGCATGTTGTGCACATAAGAGATGTTAATAAAATTTGCGTGACAAATACGTTTGCATCTGTACAATGGGGTGATTTGAGATGAAAATGCATGTAAAAAATGGCGAGATCTAATCTTCTCGCCTGCCTGAGTCATTTGCCGAGCACACAGATCTAAAGTGCATGTGAATGCGTCAGACATCTCTCTCTCTCTCTCTCTCTCTCTCTCTCTCTCTCTCTCTCTCTCTCTCTCTCTCTCTCTCTCTCTCTCTCCCTAATGAACACAACACAAAACAGAGACAAAATACATAGGTGAGAAAGGTCCATGGCAGTAAACATCTATCTGTTCAGGGTCCGATTGCTGCATGTCTGTAAAAGTGGCAAACCTGCAGCAAATGCAGCGCTGCACCTTCCCTGAAAGCTCCCAGTCTGGCCTCAGTGCTCGACATACTAGTGTCCTCCAAGGAACGCTTACCTTACCCTGCCCAACCAACAAAGGCTTCTATTCAAAAGCAATGCGACATCATTCCGATTGAACTTAATATCCTGAAATGTAGTTTCACTCCGCTGTGACGATTTTGTCAAGTTAGAATAATCCACTAAACTTACAACACTTGATATATGAAGGTTGGCTTGGGATTGCATCCTTACTAACATGCAAGTGAACTTACAACAATAGTTCTAGTCTTCAGTTTTAGGCAAATGTTGCTTCAAATAATTATTATCCAAAGAAGAATAAATCCAGAAATGGATTATTATTAGTAGTATCCACATTTTTGGTTTACACATAAAAGACAACCAAAGAATTATACAGTACACCTAAAATGCAATGCAGAGTCACTATGATTATACACAATGTAAATTTGCAATAAGAAATAGAATAAATAATAGCATCACTAAGTTAGTTACAGGAAGCGTTCATACATACTGATTTACAACACCGGAGGTATTTGAGTCACCTCCAGTTTGAAGCAAACACTTGATCATTTCAAGATTTCCACTATCTACATCAATATGCAATGGGGTTGCTCCACCAACAATGACATTTGGGCTTGAACCTTCATATGTTGCATATTACTAAGTTAATTATTGAGGGAGAGGTCAAGATGATACTTGACATGCGACTAACAAATATAGAACAATATCATGTATTATATTTATATCAATGCAGAAACAAAAGCAAAATAGCAAAATAAGAAGAGAATAAACATTTGAATCTTTTCCTTTGACGTACTCTTGTTTACATTACATTAATAAACAAATATAATACTTATTTCTAGTTCATAAGTATTTGTAAGAAGAAGTAGCTTGAGTACAAAGGTTAATGAAATATCACCTAACTAAATTGAATTCATACGCAATAACTCAAAAACTAATTCATGCTAAAGATTTTTTTATGCTGATAGTTTAAAATTTACGAGTAAAGGTTGCTCAAATCTTGAAGAAGATTCTGGAGAATGACATGACACAATGTTAACAATAGCAAGATTATTTCCTATAACATGGTTAAAGACCGTGATGCTTTAGTTAATGTCTAAAATCACCACATAGTCGGTCCGAGGTTTTCTTGACATACTAGTGTTGGAAACTCACAACTAAATCTCTCTCTCCCCCTCTCCTCTTTTTTTGCGAGTCATGTTTTAGTATCTGCTCATCCACTGAAATGACAATGCTTATTATCATAGAATCACGATGAGTAAAAATGTCGACATCATCATCACAATCCATAACCCTAGAAATTGCCATGCATGTTGAAGTGGGAAAAAAATGATACTTTGTTGATTCATGATATCCACAAGCATCAAATGAAGGAACTTTCAATGTAGAAACCCTATCCTCCCTCTCTCTCTTTGAACAACAGTGCAACATATGTCATCCAATCATCCATACACAGAGAAGAGGCATCCCGATCGCCTTGGCATAGAATTTAGCACTAGTCAATTGCCTTGGGCACACAAAGCATGAGAGGGCAGAGGAGTGGCTTACCACCCATGTCGTCGGAATCAAAGAATGGCCACTAGAGGAGCAGGGAGGGGGCAACCGAGTGGAAGAAGAATCACCCGCACGGCGGTCTCTTGTGCATTTGTGCACCCGTGTGAGAAAACCAAACAGTGTAAGGGCAAATTAGACTAGTAGAACAACAACACATTATCTGAGCAACCTAAATGTGAACCAACTAGCTAGCTAGCTCTATGGATTCCCACTAAGATTGGGTCGGGGACGGGTTTCGTTAGGGTTACTCCCCTCCCTCCTCACTCTCCCCCCCCTCTCTCGCTCTCTCTCTCTCTCTCTCTCTCTCTCTCTCTCTCTCTCTCATATCCTTTGAACTCGGCAGCCGCGGTTTGGGCCCGAAATATTTCAGCGGGATGGACTTGTTGGGGAACGCGACAGAAAACAAAATTTTTGGTACAACGAGCACGCCCAGGATCACTATGGAGACTGCATACAAGGTTTGATCTGATCCGTACCAACTCGAAACGCAGCGGAAGAAGAGTCGGTGTAGATCGTCGGTGCAGATCCCTGCAGCTAGGATTTACAACCTCCCAACCGCAAGGATGTACTCCCACTCCGGACAGCCCTTCGGGAGGCGGTCGGACAGTCCCCAGGACGATGTCGCGGACAGCCCTTCGGGAGGACCCTCGGAACCCGAACAGTAACCCGGACAGCCCTTCGGGAGGACGCCGGAAACTCAAACGGTAACTCGAACAGCCCTTTGGGCAAAAGATCGAAACTACAATCTCTCTACGGGGTTGCACACATATGGTGTCAGCTATCCGGCAGGGCTTCGCCGTCCAGAGCTAGTTCCTGCCGGAACCCAGACAGCCTTTCGGCTCTACGAAAAACTCTTTTCGTGGGAGGGAGAGAGAGAGCTAGCAAAGCATAACATGTGTATGAGAGCAAGGGATGATCTTTGGGCAGCCCCCTCACCTCCTATTTATAGGAAAGCCAAGGGGTGGAGGCAAGGGGTAAAAAGACCAAAAGGGGCTTAAGATCTTTTCACCCAAATGCCACATAAGGGTGTGTGTAGAACATATCCACCATGAGGTGGAAGGAAACCCCAAGGGGGCCCTCCCCACCACCTATGGACGAAATTTGGTGCTGCCCCCTTTGGGGGGTGGGGGGCACCACCTTTCACACACCTTTATCTCTCACCAAAAGTGGTTTTCTTCTAGAAGAAAAACCCCATTTGCAAATCAGCCCAAAAAGTGCTTTTCACTATTCACGACGACATTTTTCAGCGTCTGTTCAAACTGAAAATATTTATGTGGGCTTAGAACATTTCCAGTACCCACTAAAATAATTTTCAATGCGATCCGGAACAATTCCGGTTTAGTGATTTTCATCTGCGAAAAGCATCTGAAGCGGTTCCGGCAGCTCCGGAACATTTCCGGTTTTCATCCCGGAAAATTCCAGAAAGTTTCCAGAACGATTCTGGCACCCTCCAAGAATTATCAGGCATGTGCCGAAACCAATTTGACTTAATGGTATCCCCTGAAACAACTTTTCAGTTTTACCGAAACTGTTCCGGTGTTCTCTCTGCGGAACTTTTCCGTTGTCCGAAACTTTTCCGGTGTCCGAAACTTTTTCGGTGATTTTTTCTCAGACTCCCTGTCTAGTATTCAGCAGATAGATGACCCTTAAGCGTGTGACCCTATAGGTTCGGTGAAGTATAGACATGACCCGAAACCCCTTCCGATCAATGATCAACATCGGAGCCGTGGACACCCATATTGACCCCTATACCCACACGAATGAATATTCGAGTGAACCTCCAGTTGCCGTGTGCTATTCCTGTTGCTTCATGATATATTACAAAACCCGAGGTGAGATTTATGCATCCCCGTGGATCAACAACTTGTCCACTATGCAAGTTACCTCGTTACCGGTTTTGTTCTCTTTACTCGTTTCCGTGTTCCGGCATCCCAGTGATCAAATCACAATGTGTCTGGCCAGACGATGATGGATACCGTAACACCGAGAGGGCCCGAGAATATCTCTCCATCGTCGGAGGAGCAAATCCCAATCTTGAGCTATCAAGTTACTTGACATACTTTTCCATGAACCCGTAAGCCGCCGTAATAGCCACCCATTTACGGATGATGTTTAACAAACCCCAAAGTTCATGAAGCAAGCATGAAGAAACTCGACACTCTCATGGTCTAAGGAATTTATGCAAACATTAACTATCTCTGTCTTATTAACCATTAACTCATGACGAATGTATCTCATAGCATAACATCAATTTGGGTCGATTCAACACAAGTGTTCTACTAACATTGTGCCCGCAAAATTGCCGGCATTGACATGCCCATGATCAGGAAAACAGGATCATCATGCAATACTTGAGCCAGTCTTAGAGGCAAGACTAGGAATACATTTTACCGTTTATTATACCACACGTGCACATGAGTTTCCTTCCGAGCCTCGTGGTTATTGCAGACTCGAGAATCATTGCAGTTATAGCATGGAACATAAACATTCATTACAAACTCGGAGATACAAAGTAACTGATATTACTGCCTCTAGGGCATATCTCCTACAGACTCCCACTTGCACTAGAGTCATAATCTAGTTACATGGCTTCCTTAACACCAATGGCAATCCGGTGCTGCTCATGTTTTGCTCGTGGTAAAGGCTTTGTCATCGGGTCTGACACGTTCAGATCCGTGTGAACTTTGCGTACTTTCACTAAACCCGCTTCGACATGATGTCGAATGAGTTTATATTTGCGTTCAATATGTCTTGTCTTATGGTGCGAACTTGGCTCCCTTGCTTGAGCCACGGCGCCACTATTATCACAATAGATCTCCACCGGGTCCAGAGCACTTGGAACCACACCAAGGTCTTCAAGAAATTGCTTGATCCATACCGCCTCCTTGGAGGCTTCTGAAGCAGCAACATATTCCGCCTCCGTCGTAGAATCCGCCACAGTCTTTTGTTTGGAACTTTTCCAATCAACTGCGCCATCGTTCAATATGAAAACATAGCCTGATTGAGATTTGAAGTCATCTGGGTCAGTCATGAAGCCTGCATCAGTGTAACCACTTACAATGAGCTCTTCATCACCTCCGTACACAAGGAGTAAATCCTTGGTCCGTCTGAGGTACTTAAGAATACCCTTGACTGCGGCCCAGTGTTCCAATCCTGGATCACTTTGGTACCGGCTGCTAACACTTAGCGCATAGGAAACGTCTGGTCTTGTACATAGCATGGCATACATAATAGAACCAACTGCCGAGGCATATGGAACATCATTCATTTGTACTCGCTCATCGAGGGTCCGAGGACACTGATTCTTGCAAAGTACTGTGCCAGGTGACATGGGGAGAAGGCCTTTCTTGGAGTTCTCCATGCTGAACCTTTTCAACACCTTGTCAATGTACGTGCTTTGGCTAAGCGCTATTAGGCGTCTTGATCTATCTCTATAGATTCTGATGCCCAATACATATGCCGCTTCGCCTAAGTCTTTCATTGAAAAACTCCTTTTCAATGAGTCTTTTATTTCGTTAAGAAAATTCACGTCATTTCCAATCAATAATATGTCATCCACATACAAGATTAGAAATGCTTTTGCGCTCCCACTAAACTTCTTGTAAACACAAGATTCTTCGTCATTCCTGATGAAGCCAAACTGTTTGACTACTTCATCAAAACGAATGTTCCAGCTCCTTGACGCTTGCTTCAGACCATAAATGGCTTTCTGAGGTTTGCATACCTTTCCAGCATCCTTATGGACGACAAAACCTTCTGGCTGTATCATGTATACATCCTTTTTGAGGTTTCCATTTAGGAAAGCCGGTTTGACGTCCATCTGCCATATTTCATAATCGAAATAAGCAGCAATTGCTAGTAATATCCGAACGGACCTAAGCATAGCTACGGGCGAGAAAGTCTCGTCGTAGTCCACTCCTGGAACTTGCGTGAACCCTTTCACGACAAGTCTAGCTTTGTGGATAGTAATGTTACCATCCGCGTCCGTCTTTCTTTTGAAAATCCATTTACAACCGATGGGTTTTACGCCATCTGGAAGTTCTTCCAAGTTCCAAACTTGGTTTTCGTACATGGATTCCATCTCGGATTTCATTTCCTTGTGCCATTCCTTTGAGCTGGGCCCCGCCATCGCTTCCTTGTAGTGCGCAGGTTCATCGTCTTCAAGAATGAAGATTTCGTTATGAAACCACTCAGGTGGCTGGATAGCCCTACCTGATCTGCGCGGTTCAGTTACAACATTGTCTGAAGTTTCCGCATCACATGCGACAACTTCCGGCTCGGTTGTAGGGATAATTAGCGGAATTGCTTCCGGTTCCTTAGCCATATCAACGGTTGCCGAAGATTCACTAATCTCATTAAGTTGTACTGTCCTCCCACTCACTTCTTTAGCGAGAAACTCTTTCTCGAGAAAGACTCCGTGTTTTGCAACAAACACTTTGTTCTCGGAGGCGTGGTAGAAAGAATACCCAACTGTCTCCTTGGGATAACCTACAAAGTAACATTTGTCTGATCTAGGATCAAGTTTGCTTGGTTGTAAACGTTTTACATAAGCTTCACAACCCCAAATTTTGAAAAACGACAGGTCGGGTTTCTTCCCGTGCCATATCTCATATGGCGTCGTCTCAACAGACTTAGACGGTGCTTTGTTTAGTGTGTGAGCGGCAGTTTCTAGCGCATGACCCCAAAAAGATATTGGTAGATCTGTAAGAGACATCATCGACCTTACCATGTCTAACAAGGTTCGGTTACGTCGTTCCGACACTCCGTTTCGCTGTGGAGTTCCGGGAGGCGTAAGCTGTGAAACGATTCCACGATCACTCAGATGTTGGCCAAACTCATGACTAAGGTATTCGCCTCCGCGATCAGACCGCAGAAAGTTAATCTTTTTGTCACGATGATTTTCTACCTCATTCTGAAATTCTTTGAACTTTTCAAAGGTTTCCGACTTATGCTTCATTAAGTAGATATAGCCATACCGACTTAAATCATCAGTAAAAGTCACGAAGTAGAAATACCCACCCCGTGCGGCTGTGTTCATTGGACCACATACATCACTATGTATTATTTCCAATAACTCACCCGCCCGTTCAGGATGACCCGTGAACGGCGTCTTGGTCATTTTTCCCATCAAGCAAGCTTCACATGTGTCAAATGATTCAAAATCAAAAGACGGTAAAACTCCATTTTTATGAAGTCTTTGCATGCGTTTCTTTCCGATGTGGCCAAGCCGACAGTGCCACATGAAAGTGATGGTGGTATCAGCCTTCTTAAGGCATTTAGCATTCACGTTAAAGACATCATTTCCACATCCAAGATTTAGTATGAAAAGGCCCCCAACAATGGGTGCAAATCCATAAAATATATCCTTACAATAAAGTGAACAACCATTGTTCTCAGACTTGTACGAATACCCATCGTGTACTAAACATGATCCGGAGATAATGTTTCTACACAACAGTGGAACAAAATAACAATTATTTAGTTCTAAGATAAATCCCGAAGGGAGACGTAGAGGCATAATGCCGACGGCTTGAGCGGCGATCCCAGCGCCGTTCCCGACGCGCATCACGACTTCATTCTTTGCTAACTTGCGTGCCTTCTGAAGTCCCTGTATCGAGTTGCAAATGTGAGCAACCGATCCGGTATCAAATACCCAAGACTTAGAATTTTCGCTAGCAAGCAAAACGTCAATGACATTAACCCGTATAACAATTATACCTTTCTTCTTATCTGCCATGTATATCTTGCAGTTCCTCTTCCAGTGTCCAGTGCCTTTGCAGTAAAAACACACAGTTTCAGACTTGGCTCCGCCCTTAGGCTTGCCTTTCCTTTTGAAACTGGCGGTTTTGTTCACCAGCAACTTTTGCTGATTCTGCAGTCCTATCTCATTTGATTTGAGCATCGCTTCATAAAGCGAGGTAAGGATCAAATCATTACCAGGTGTCTTTGGAAAATTAATTCCCCTTTCAGCCATACTATCATAATAGTTTGCTAGTCTGACACCTTGTTCATTTACTAGAGATTCCTTATGTATATTGCATTCTTCCATGGCTTCAGACATCTCATGAACTTCAGCTGAATCCTGTCTGTGATACAGAACATTTAGTGCCTCAATAATCTCGAAGGCACTAAGTCGTTCATAACGTTTCTGTAGCACAGGATCCATGCAAGATAACATAAGTTCTTTACTTTTAACAACACTGAAATCATCCCTTCGTGAGTCAAACACGTGGATGATATCCTGAGCCATTTCTGGCGTAATGGAATCACTTAGAAGTTGATCAAGCACATAGTCTTTCTTAGCATCCCTGAGGACAATCCCCAGGTTACGGACCCAGTCCGCATAGTTGTTTCCAGTCGCAGCTAACTTCTCTTTCTCTAACATCGGGCCTAAGTTGAACGCGGTGTTGCGAGCCATTTGATCTACAACGGAAAACACAAGTTTCACTTAGACTTTGTTTATAATGATTTTTGGCACTTAGTGAATAAACAATTTTATTCTAAAGTGCGCTCCCACTCAAATCAATATCTCCCAAAATTGATTATGAGTGATTCAAGATCCGCGTTTTGATTGTTCGCCATTGGTGTAACACCACTGATGATGAAAAATCTTAACCGGTAGGCCAACTTGCCAATCACATCTCTATGTGACTCTTGTTCATCTTTCGATGCGTGTGTTCCGAGCTCATGACGGTCATGCCTGAACGTCAAGACAACCAAGTGATCTTGCTGCGAGGTCTCAACTCACCCGCCTCACACTTCACTAATCGTTCGTGCCCGTGTGACACGGCGCACCCCGAAAAGATAGGTGCCGTGACGGTGCTACACTTGGGAGAACACTATCTACTTGATATTTTTAGTGAGAGATCACCCTAATAAAAAGCGACTACCGCGCAATCAAGAAGGGTGCAACATAAGGGATAAACATCTCAGGTAATTCATAATTAGCATGACATGGTATAGCCCCTTCTGACGGAGAAGTCAAACTTTCTTCGTCTTTGGCATTTGCGTCGGTGTATACCTTCGCGAAGATTGCCACCGCCTTGTCGATGCACCAGATAATATTGCTATCTCTATAGCTAATAAAATAAGTGCATTACTTAAGGTTGACACGCAGGTCATTAAAGTGACAATCATATGGCTCCAGCCATCATGCCGAATCATGACACGCAGGTCATGTTAACAAATTTACATCATATAGTCATCTCATACATAATCGAATTAATATGAGCTTTGCTATACCACATCACATGTACATCCTGCAAAACCAAGTTAGACGACTCTAATCGGTTTATGCAAAATTTTATTTTTCGTGGCTTCTAAGGTTTTGACTTACACCGCAGCTACCAACGTTTTATCATCAAGTATGATAATTCAAAATTGCTAGATTAACATCTCGGGGTGTATGAAACACGAGATAATTAAATCTCGAGCCCCATACTAAACTTCGTCATACGCGTGACCCCCGTGCAGATCATATCTGCAATGCCCTTTCATCTGCGAATTTCATCTTTCTTTTGACTATGGTGGAACCCAAAGAACTGATAGCACTTCGTTGATCAATCAGGATCGCGGATTGCCAGAACTTTGTGAAATTCCACCATGCTGTCTCGAGATTGAGCAAACTCAAATTCCAGGGAAGCAACAAGAACATCGGGTAACAGACTTCATCTGCTACCCGCATAAATAATTTTCAGCAATAGATCTTATCTACTCCAAAATTATATTATGCAATACCCATACATCTCCATGTATTCTAGATCGTAACCTGCATCTACGCATAGCACGGCTCTTGATGCCACTGTTGGGGAACGCGACAGAAAACAAAATTTTCGGTACAGCGAGCACGCCCAGGATCACTATGGAGACTGCATACAAGGTTTGATCTGATCCGTACCAACTCGAAACGCAGCGGAAGAAGAGTCGGTGTAGATCGTCGGTGCAGATCCCTGCAGCTAGGATTTACAACCTCCCAACCGCAAGGATGTACTCCCACTCCGGACAGCCCTTCGGGAGGCGGTCGGACAGTCCCCAGGACGATGTCGCGGACAGCCCTTCGGGAGGACCCTCGGAACCCGAACAGTAACCCGGACAGCCCTTCGGGAGGACGCCGGAAACTCGAACGGTAACTCAAACAGCCCTTCGGGCAAAAGATCGAAACTACAATCTCTCTACGGGGTTGCACACATACGGTGTCAGCTATCCGGCAGGGCTTCGCCGTCCAGAGCTAGTTCCTGCCGGAACCCAGACAACCTTTCGGCTCTACGAAAAACTCTTTTCGTGGGAGGGAGAGAGAGAGCTAGCAAAGCATAGCATGTGTATGAGAGCAAGGGATGATCTTTGGGCAGCCCCCCTCACCTCCTATTTATAGGAAAGCAAAGGGGTGGAGGCAAGGGGTAAAAAGACCAAAAGGGGCTTAAGATATTTTCACCCAAATGCCACATAAGGGTGTGTGTAGAACATATCCACCATGAGGTGGAAGGAAACCCCAAGGGGGCCCTCCCCACCACCTATGGACGAAATTTGGTGCTGCCCCCTTTGGGGGGGGGGGGGGCCACCACCTTTCACACACCTTTATCTCTCACCAAAAGTGGTTTTCTTCTAGAAGAAAAACCCCATTTGCAAATCAGCCCAAAAAGTGCTTTTCACTATTCACGACGACATTTTTCAGCGTCTGTTCGAACTGAAAATATTTATGTGGGCTTAGAACATTTCCAGTACCCACTAAAATAATTTTCAATGCGATCCGGAACAATTCCGGTTTAGTGATTTTCATCTGCGAAAAGCATCTGAAGCGGTTCCGGCAGCTCCGGAACATTTCCGGTTTTCATCCCGGAAAATTCCAGAAAGTTTCCAGAACGATTCTGGCACCCTCCAAGAATTATCAGGCATGTGCCGAAACCAATTTGACTTAATGGTATCCCCTGAAACAACTTTTCAGTTTTACCGAAACTGTTCCGGTGTTCTCTATGCGGAACTTTTCCGTTGTCCGAAACTTTTCCGGTGTCCGAAACTTTTTCGGTGATTTTCTCTCAGACTCCCTATCTAGTATTCAGCAGATAGATGACCCTTAAGCGTGTGACCCTATAGGTTCGGTGAAGTATAGACATGACCCGGAACCCCTTCCGATCAATGATCAACATCGGAGCCGTGGACACCCATATTGACCCCTATACCTACACGAATGAATATTCGAGTGAACCTCCAGTTGCCGTGTGCTATTCCTGTTGCTTCACGATATATTACAAAACCCGAGGTGAGATTTATGCATCCCCGTGGATCAACAACTTGTCCACTATGCAAGTTACCTCGTTACCGGTTTTGTTCTCTTTACTCGTTTCCGTGTTCCGGCATCCCAGTGATCAAATCACAATGTGTCTGGCCAGACGATGATGGATACCGTAACACCGAGAGGGCCCGAGAATATCTCTCCATCGTCGGAGGAGCAAATCCCAATCTTGAGCTATCAAGTTACTTGACATACTTTTCCATGAACCCGTAAGCCGCCGTAATAGCCACCCATTTACGGATGACGTTTAACAAACCCCAAAGTTCATGAAGCAAGCATGAAGAAACTCGACACTCTCATGGTCTAAGGAATTTATGCAAACATTAACTATCTCTGTGTTATTAACCATTAACTCATGACGAATGTATCTCATAGCATAACATCAATTTGGGTCGATTCAACACAAGTGTTCTACTAACATTGTGCCCTCAAAATTGCCGGCATTGACATGCCGATGATCAGGAAAACAGGATCATCATGCAATACTTGAGCCAGTCTTAGAGGCAAGACTAGGAATACATTTTACCGTTTATTATACCACACGTGCACATGAGTTTCCCTCCGAGCCTCGTGGTTATTGCAGACTCGAGAATCATTGCACTTATAGCATGGAACATAAACATTCATTACAAACTCGGAGATACAAAGTAACTGATATTACTGCCTCTAGGGCATATCTCCTACAAGACTGGTTTGGGCTTGAGCAGGAGGGGACCGGCGGGACCGAAAATACTTTGTTGGGCGGGTGGGGGAAATATTTTTGACCCGAAACAGTATTTCCACATGGAATTCGGCGGGACCGAAATATTTTCAGCTCAGCCGCACAAGGAAGGAGACGAGAAGGTTGCGCTAGCTATGATTCACCAATGCCTCCATATATGGAGTTCAACGTAGATCAGACACGGAAGTTGTAGACCCAGCTAGTAGCAAGGAAAGAAACGCCAAAGACTAAACTAAACAGATCAAGATAAACAATCAAATGTCCCCCCAAGGACACGTTGGAGCCATTAGTAATAAAACAAACGCCAGTAAAGTAACGTACGTACATAGCTCTCCAGTCTCCTGCCCTCCACACCTTCCAACAACCCACCCAACCCCCCCTCGCTGCACTCTTTTCTTTCTCAAGGTACATCGGACCAAAAGGAACCGAAAGGCGACAAAGATCCATGATAAAAATTATCACACTGTGTACGCCGACGGCAACAGTCTCGGCACAGGCTGAACCATTAGTGGCACGGCCCGCTGTAGGGTGAGACCGTAGGCCTCCTCCATGTCGAGTTTTTCGGGGGTCATGCCATCAACCAAAGACCAGTCGAACGCGTGTACGAGCGTGGCAGTCATGAGCGTGACCATCCGGAGGCCCCAGCTTAGGCCTGCGCATATCCTCCGGCCCGCCCCAAATGGAATGAGCTCGTAGTCGCCCCCCTTGACGTCCACGGTCTCGTGCGACCCGCCCGAGAGGAAGCGGGCGGGCCTAAACTCCAGTGCGTCGGGCCCCCACGAGGCCGGGTCGCGGGCGATGGCCCACACGTTGACGAGGAGGGTGGTGCCCTTGGGGACCCAGTAGCTATCCACCTCACAATCCTCTGCGGCCACCCTGGGAAGGGAGAGCGGCGTCGACGGATGCATACGGAACGTCTCCTTGATGACGGCGGCGAGGAAGGTGAGGTGTGGCAGGTCGGATTCCGTGACGAGGCGGTCATTTCCGACAATGTCGTCGAGCTCGCTTTGGAGCTTCTTGAGGACGTCTGGGTGTCGTATCAGCTCTGCCAGCGCCCACTCCACCGTGCTCGACGTCGTGTCTGTCCCAGCCGTGAACAAATTCTGAAACAAACAATTACATTTTTTATCATTCAATTAATGGAAAAAGAAAATAGGAGGTTACAGTGGCATTATTTTTTAATATCTAAACCTATTTCTTAACATTGCAATCATGTCTCCACTAAACTGAAGTTGCATTTTTTAAAAATCGACTTTGATATAAGTATCTTAGAGGACTTTGAACCCACAAAAAATTGAATAGCCAAACAAAAAAACATGTGAACAGATTTCTAATAAAAACAAGAAACATGTGCATTCGGTTAATATAAAACAAAAATATTCAGTTTGTACAGATGCGTACCAGGAGGAGAGCCTTGATGTCAGTCTCGTTGAACTTGATCCCGTCCTCCTCGCCGGCGTTGGCCGCCGGCTGCCGCATGGTCGCCAGCATGACGCTGAGAAGGTCATTCCCTTCTCCGTCAGCCCTGTCTCCGGCCACGTGTTCCCTCTCGCTGATGAATCCGTCCATCATGCGGTCGTAGCGGCGGTGGAGGCGCTTCATCTTGGCGACGACGCCCTGCGGGTCGAGCCAGCGGAGCGCGGGCACGAAGTCGCCGATGTTGAAGACGCCGGCGAGCTGCATGAGCTCGACGACCATGTCCTTGAACTCCCTGGCGCCCTCGCCGACGCCGTCGCCGAAGACTCGCCGCCCCACGGCGGCCCGGGCCAGCGCGTTGGTGGCGCACACGTTGGCCTCCTGCCCGACGGCCAGACCCGCCGGCGAGTCCGAGAGAAGGCGGGTGACCATGAGGCGCGCCTCGTCCTGGCGGACGGTGCGGAGGGCGTCGAGGGCGCGGGCGGAGAAGAGGTGGAGCGCGCAGAGCTTGCGGAGGGCGCGCCAGCGGGCGCCGTAGGGCGCGAAGACGAGGTCCTGGTAGTTGTAGGCGACGTGCTCGGCGCCCGAGTTGGGCGGGCGGTCGCTGAAGTTGGCGTCGTGGGCGCGGAGGAAGCTGCCGGCGACCTTGGCGGAGGCGGCCACGACGACCTCGGCGCTGCCGAAGCGGAGGCGGAAGAGCGGGCCGTGGTGATGCGCGAGGGCCGCCATGGTGTGGTGCGGCTTGTCCCCCAGCTGCGGCAGGTTGCCCAGCACCGGCCACCCCCTCGGGCCCGGCGGCAGCGGCAGCTTCGGCTTCTTGGCTCCGCTCCCATGGCCGCGGAGGTGCCAGACGGCGGCGACGACGACGGCGGCGAGGGAGGCGAGGAGAAGGAGCAGGTCGTGATCCATGGCTGCTCGGTTTGTTTGTTAGTTGGGTGCACCGAGGCGCGTGGATGTTTGTTAGTTGGATCCACCATCCGCGCGGCGCATGCATATAAATATGGGAGCTCGTGAGCGCGTGCTCCACCTAAATGGCCGGATGGATCCACCAGTCCTGCTACCTACCTCTCCTCCTCCGTGGCCTCTCCTCTCACACAGGAAAGAAAGAAAGAAACGAGGAAGAAGAATGACTGGCGCTCCAGTCCTCCTCACTACCCACGCCACGTCTGACCTGCTGCACTTGGCAGTGGCACAGTCCTAGGAAGAAAGACAAACAACTGAGCTTTCCAATGGAGACTTTTGAGATGCATGGCCAACATGGGCTGCGCAGCACTCGCTCGCTCACTCAGCAGCCGCATATGTTAACTACTCTTCCATGTTTCCACAAGTGACGTCTTATGTTAAGGGAGAGTGTTGGGGTTAAGGTCAATGATGACACCAGTAATTATTCCAAAACTCACAAGGGATTGAGGCAAGGTGACTCCATGCCGCCAATTTTGTTTAATATTGTGGCGGATGTGTAGGCTATTCTCGTAGCAAGGCTGAGGATGATGGTCAAGTTGGCGGCCTTATTCCGCATCTCGTTGATGAAGGTGTGTCTACCCTCTAGTACATGGATGACACGGTCAATTTTATGGAACATTGACCTTCAAACACCGATTAATATGAAGTTGATCATGTGTCTTTTTGAACCACTTTCGGGTCTTCAAATTAGTTTCCACAAAAGTGAGCTCTTCTGCTTGGTAAGGCCACAAAGGAGGAGAATCAGTATAGGCAACTGTTTGGTTGTGAGGTGGGGTCCCTTCCATTTACGCACCTCATAATTCTCATTATCACCGTAGGCTCACTAACGAGGAATGGAAAAATTACGGAAGACCATTTCAAAAAAAGCTTATCAGTTGGAATGTTAAGCTTTTGTCATATGAAGGCTAGACTATTGATGTTCATGCTCTACTTTTCTGAGATACCTAAAAGGGTGTTAAAAAGGCTAGAATTTTACCAGTCCAGGTTCTTTTGGCTATGCGACAAGAAGAAGCGAAAGTGACTTCCTAAATCAAACATTTTGTGTAGGTCCAAGGATCAAGATGGTTTGGGCATTGAAAACTTCGAAATAAAAACAAGTGTGGAAGGTGTCTAGCAACAATTGTTGCACAACAAATACATGTATTACAAAATGACATCCCAAGTTGATGTGAAGCCTACTGCTTTGACGTTTTGGAAGGGATTGATGAAGGTCAAGCCTTCCTTTTTTAAGAGAGGTTCCTTTAAAGTTGACGATGGCCAATCGACAAGTTTCTCGGAAGATACCTGGTTGGGTCATGCTCCATTAGCCCTTGAATACCCGACCCTTTACAATATCGCGCTTAGGAAGGAGGTCCTGGTGTCCTCTGTTCTGGGGGCTAGCCCATTGACATTCAATTCTCAGAGCTTTACTTGGTGACAAATGGACTAAGTGGATCCACTTAGTTTTGTACGTTGATGACGATCAATTTAGCTTAGATGCCAGACACGTTCCAGTGGAGGTTGACTATCAATGGCATTTTCACCATGAAAGTTTATGTATGAGGACCTTATGAAGTCTGGGCTATTTTCCGCATGAAGCATATCTGGAAAACAAAAGTTCCTTCTAAAATCAAAGTTTTGACGTGTTTTCTTGTAGAGGGAGGTAGTTCTTACAAAACAAAATCTTGCAAAACGCAATTGAAACCGTAGCACAAAATGTTGTTTTTATGATCACGAGAAAAAAAATCATCATTTATTCCCGTGATGTTAATGAGATATGTAATCGTGAGGGTAGCATGGGGTTTGTTCAACCAGTTTAGCTGGCGTGCCACTAGCAGATTATGTGAATGAGCCATGTAATCTTGTTTCCGGTTGATGTGGCTGTGTTTTGCTGTAAACTTTTTGGTACTCGGTGACTTGAGCTGTGTAATCTTGTTTCACATATTTCATAATAATCTTAAAACATCAATAGTCAGAGAAATAGGTAGCTAGCATAGAATAGAAATTCTAATGCGGATGAAAAGCATTGTCCCTCCGACAAGAGAGGGCATAGCACGAACGCACGAGTGGTAGCTGTTGAGTATATGTGTTATGTGCATATTGTGTATTGGGTCCGCCTCCTAGTTCCTTGTATAGTTGAGGTCCGTGACCCACCTTTGTACATCATATATACGTGCCTATGCACGAAGAGCAATACGTCGTGCAATTCACATATTCTACATGGTATCAGTTTTTTAGGTTTCCTCGCTTCCGCCGCCGCCGCCGCGCGTCTCCTCCGCGCCGCCGCCGCCGCCGCCATCCAGCCGCCGCCGCCGCCGCCGCGCGTCTCCTCCGCGCCGCCGCCGCCGCCGCCGCGCGTCTCCTCCGCGCCACCGCCGCCGCCGCCATCCAGCCGCCGCCGCCGCCGCCACGCGTCTCCTCCGCGCCGCCGCCGCCGCCGCCGCTCGCGCGCCTTCCGCGCCGGCCGCCCCGCTCGATCCCGCCCGATCGCCAGCGCCCCGTCGCTCGCTACCAATCCCGCAAGCGCCAGCACGCCCGCCCTGCGCTCCCGCCTGCTAGCGCCGCCCTGCACTCCCGCCCGCTAGCGCCAGATCGCCAACTCCCGTTGCCAGCCCCGCCCGATCTCAGCTCCAGCGCCCGCTCTGCCCCGATCGTTCCCGATGGCATCCGGCCCCCCGGCCGCCGCGGCCGCCGCGGCCTCTCCGTTCCTGGCCTCTCGGCCGTCGTTTCCCCTGGCCGGCGCCGATCCGATTGCTGCTGTCCCGCCGTCGCCGCCGAACGCGGCGGTATCCGCTGAGCATCACGCAGCCGCGCCATCCATCGCGGGCGTACATGCAGGCATGCATGGCGCGTTACATGCAGGGGCGTGGCAAAATCCATCCATCGCGGGCGTACATGCAGGCGTGCATGGCGCGTACGGCATACATGGCGCGTGGGCTGCGGCTCCCTCCAGTGCGTGGACTGCGTACGGCGCCCCGCCCCCGGCCCCGCTGGCGTACGTCGCCGCCCCACCACCGGCGCTCTCCGGCCAGTCCGTCGTCGCCCCGCCGCCGGCGCCGACTATGCCCGTCGACCCCTTGCTGTCGCGCGGGGCGTTCGACGCGCCCGTTCCCACGTACGGGGCTCCGTCTTCGTACGGGGCTCCCGGGTACTGGTGGGGGTCGTCAGCGGGCCAGCACTCGTCCGCTGGAGAGTACCCACCGCCGCTGCCGAGCGGTGGCTACGGCCTCCCCATGGCGTCTCCGTTCCCCTCGCCGGCGCTGCCGCCGGCGCCCTGGGACCCGGTGCTCCTTCCCGCGCTGCATGCCGCTCCTACGCCGAACAACTACACCGGAGGTGATGATTGGTACATGGACACCGGGGCTACGGCTCACATGTTTGCTCATCCTGGTAATCTTGCCTCTTTCACTCCCGTCACCACCGACCGCCGCATCATTGTCGGCGACGGTTCTACACTCCCTATCACACATGTCGGGCACACTTCTTTTCCTTCTAATTCCATGCCTATTACTTTGTCTAACATACTTGTGTCACCTCATCTTATTAAGAACCTTGTTTCCGTTCGTCGTTTAACTCGTGAAAATCCTGTTACTGTTGAATTTGACGAGCTTGGGTTTTGTGTCAAGGACGCTCGAACCAGGATGGTACTTCACCGATGTGACAGCCTCGACGAGCTCTATCCGGTGCATTCGCCGTCCACCTCCACCACCGCACCGGTTGCTCTCTCCGCCGGCGTCGATCTCTGGCACGCTCGTTTGGGTCATCCCAACCCCGTCACACTTCGTCATATTCTTAGGAGTTTCAGTTTCAGTTGCCATAAGATAGAGGATCACACCTGTCATGCCTGTCGTGTCGGCAAACATGTTCGCCTCACGTTTAATAACTCCACCACCATAGCTTCTTTTCCTTTTCAGTTGATTCATAGCGATGTGTGGACCTCTCCGGTTCCTAGTAATTCGGGCTATTTATATTATCTGGTTATCCTTGATGATTATTCTCATTATGTGTGGACTTTTCCTTTGCGCAGAAAGTCGGATGCACTCTCCACTTTGACGGCTTTTTACTCCTATGTCAGCACGCAGTTTGGGCGTCCCATCCTTGCTCTTCAGACTGACAATGGAAAAGAGTTCGACAACCTTGCTTTCCGCACTTTTCTGTCGCACCACGGCACAGTTTTTCGCCTCACATGCCCGTATACTTCCCAGCAGAATGGTCGAGCCGAACGCGTCCTTCGCACTCTGAACGACTGCGTTCGCACGCTCCTGTTCCATGCTAACGTGCCGCCTCGTTTCTGGCCGGACGCACTCGCTACTGCTTCTCTTCTTCTTAACATTCACCCTTGCCGCCCACGGTGGAACTATGCACCTCACCATCTTCTCTTCGGTACGCCCCCATCTTATGATGGCTTGCGTATTTTCGGGTGCCTTTGCTATCCTAGCACTGCCGACTCCGCTCCTCACAAACTCGCACCTCGTTCTGTCGCTTGCATCTTCATCGGCTACCCCTCCAACTCCAAGGGATATCGGTGCTACGATCCCGTCTCCCACCGTGTGTTCACTTCCCGGCACGTTTACTTTGATGAGCATGTGTTTCCGTTTCACCAGGTACCCCCGGCTGTTCCTCCCGCCACCGGTGACGCGGGCTCCTCGACGCCTCTCCCAGGGCGCTCGCGCGCCTCTCTTGGCCCGCCCCCTGGCTTTGAGGCGCGCCCCCCGCATGCGGCGCCCCCTCTAGCCGTGGCGCCGGCGCCCCCGACGTTGGCGCCCGCGGTCCCCCCGGCGCCCCCGGCGCCCGCGGCCCCCTCGGCGCCCCCGGCGCCCGCGGCGCCCGCGGCGCCCGCGGCCCCCTCGGCGCCCCCGGCGCCCGCGGCGCCCGCGGCCCCCTCGGCGCCCCCGGCGCCCCCGGCGCCTGTGGCCGGTCCGGTCACCCGCGCCCGTACGGGCGTTTTTCGCCCGAGCTCGCGCTACGGCTCGGATGACTACGTCCATGCGGCGTCCACCTCTGAGCCGTCGCCGTTGCCGTCCTCCGTTCGCGCCGCTCTTCGTGACCCGCTCTGGATGGCTGCGATGCAAGAGGAGTTTGACGCCCTGTTGCGCAACCGGACGTGGCAGCTTGTTCCCCGTCCCCGGCACGCCAACGTGATTACCGGGAAGTGGGTCTTTAAACACAAGCTCCGTCCTGATGGTACCCTTGATCGCTACAAAGCGCGCTGGGTCGTTCGTGGCTTCCGACAGCGTGCTGGCATCGACTTCACCGACACCTTCGCTCCGGTCGTCAAGCCCGGCACGATACGCACGGTTCTCCACCTTGCGGTCTCCCGTGCTTGGCCGGTGCACCAGATGGACGTCTCCAACGCCTTCCTCCATGGTCACCTCGAGGAGCAGGTCTTCTGCCAGCAGTCCACCGGGTTTGTTGACCCGGCGCTTCCCGACCACGTGTGCCTGCTTTCGCGGTCCTTGTACGGACTCAAGCAGGCTCCGCGCGCTTGGTACCAGCGCATCGCGGCGTTTCTCCACCAGTTTGGGTTCCGCTCTACCCGCTCGGACGCCTCGCTCTTCGTCTATCATCAGGGCTCTGACACGGCTTACTTGCTGCTCTATGTCGACGACATCATCCTGACGGCATGTACGGCTGGTCTCCTCAGTCAGCTCACGGCTCGTCTTCGCGCTGAGTTCGCCATCAAGGACTTGGGTCCTTTGCACTACTTCCTCGGTGTCGAGGTGGTGCGCCGTCCGGATGGCTTTTTTCTTCATCAGCGGAAGTACGCTCACGAGCTCCTGGAGCGCGCCGGCATGCTTAACTGCAAGCCCGCCGCTACGCCTGTTGATACGAAGGCCAAGCTTTCTGCCACGGATGGTTCTCCTGCTTCGGATGCTGCTTTCTATCGGTCTATCGTTGGTGCTCTCCAGTACCTCACTCTGACTCGACCGGAGATCCAGTATGCCGTGCAGCAGGTGTGTCTTCATATGCATGCTCCTCGAGACGTTCACTGGGCTGCCGTCAAGCGGATTCTCCGCTATATCTGTGGCACTATGGATCTTGGCGTCACGCTTCACGCCTCCGCCGACACCGCCCTCACCGCCTATTCCGATGCAGACTGGGCGGGCTGCCCTGACACTCGTCGCTCCACTTCGGGCTATTGTGTCTACCTTGGACCCTCACTTATCTCGTGGTCGTCCAAGCGGCAGCCGACGGTCTCTCGTTCTAGTGCTGAGGCTGAGTATCGTGCGGTGGCCAACGCCGTCGCCGAGTGTTCGTGGCTTCGCCAGCTGCTTCAGGAGCTCTCTTGTCCTGTTGACCGTGCCACGGTGGTCTACTGCGACAACGTCTCGGCGGTCTACCTCTCCGCTAACCCGGTGCATCATCGACGGACCAAGCATATTGAGTTGGATATTCATTTTGTTCGGGAACAGGTGGCCCTTGGCCATATTCGTGTTTTACACGTCCCTACTTCCCAACAATTTGCCGATATCATGACCAAGGGCTTGCCTACGGCGTCATTTGAGGAGTTTCGGTCCAGTCTTTGCGTCAGCCGCGGTGCCGCTTCGACTGCGGGGGGGTGTTGAGTATATGTGTTATGTGCATATTGTGTATTGGGTCCGCCTCCTAGTTCCTTGTATAGTTGAGGTCCGTGACCCACCTTTGTACATCATATATACGTGCCTATGCACGAAAAGCAATACGTCGTGGAATTCACATATTCTACAGTAGCTACCCGGCCACACCATCTAACAGCAGGAGCGGCCGCTCCTCCTACCTACCCAAACCCAAACCCAACCGTACTAGTAGTACGTGCAGTGCAGAGACACGGGCCTTGCTTGTCCTACTTGTGACGTCGCTGTCATCACTAGCTAGCTAGTCCAACATAGGAAAACAACGACTAGCAAAAACAAGACCTGAGCTTTCGAAAATTGACTAGACAACCTCCTCCTCCTCCTCCTCAAGTGGCCAAATGGACTCTCCGTCACTCACTCACTTCACTCACGTTCACGGGGGCCGTGGCCCAAAAGGCGACCTCTCGCTGGCTACTAGGCTCGGTCTAGGCATGTACTTTTTCTCTCTCTTGCTCTCTGGTGTTAAAAAACCGGCTCTCACGGGGTATATTTTTAAAAAGTATATGAATTGGAAAAGTCATGAATTTCAAAAGATTTATGGTTTTGAAATAAAGTTCATGAATTTTAAAAAATGTTCAAAGATTTGAATTTGAAAAAATGCTCATGAATTTGAATTTTGTTTGAGGATTTTTTTTAAATGTTCACGAAATTTAAAAAGAGAAATACAGAAAAGGAAAAACCTAAGAAAAGCATACAAAAAAATATAGAGAAAAAACAAAAAGAAAACCGGTCGAAAGCAGCTTGTCAAAACCAATTTCTATAGGAAGCTATTTTGGGGCAACCCTTTTAAGAGCTGCTTGCTAGATCTGTGTGCGCCACTTATGAGAAGATTAATATTTGGCGCCTTAAGAACCGAATAGGACATTCCCACGCCTCGGCTCGTTCTGTCGACTCCAATTATGCTTCTCATCCAGTCCACTATACGGCTCCTCCCATCCCTTGTCCGCTCTCACCCTCCTTTTCGCAGTTTCGCTCGTGGACTTTACACTGCCAACACCATCCGACCTCACCACCCCTCAGTCTCAGGGAAGTGGCGTGGCTCCATAAGGATCCAATAGAGGAGAAGCTATGGTGCCAGTGGGAGATGGCTGCGTCAGAAGCCCTCACCATGGTCACCACCGTCCAGAAGGAGGAGGAAGACGAGCCGATATGATATCCATCGTCAAATTCCTTGAATCAGAGGATGAGGATCCTGTCCTCCAGCGTGTGCTTGAGAAATCCCGCAAAATGGCGACCGCCGCGCCACCACACCGCCATGGCCATGCCATTGATAACCCACAAGTATAGGGGATCGCAACAGTTTTCGAGGGTAGAGTATTCAACCCAAATTTATTGATTCGACACAAGGGGAGCTAAAGAATATTTGCAAGTATTAGCAGTTGAGTTGTAAATTCAACCACAACTGGAGACTAAATATCTGCAGCAGAGTGATCAGTAGCACAGTAGTATGGTTGTTTGATAGCAATTGCAATAATAGTAACAGTAACAGTAACGGTAGAAGCAATAGTTTTGTAACAATTGTGACAGTAGTAGCAACAATAGTAACTTAGCAAAGAACAATATGTGAAAAACTCGTAGGCAATTGGATCAGTGATTATGTTGGATAACATTCATCATGTAACAGTTATAACCTAGGGCGACACAGAACTAGCTCCAATTCATCAATGTAATATAGGCATGTATTCTATATATAGTCATACGTGCTTGCGATAAGAACTTGCATGACATCTTTTGTCCTACCCTCCCGCGGCAGCGGGGTCCATAAGGAAACTAAGGGATATTAAGGCCTCCTTTTAATAGAGAATCGGAACAAAGCATTAACACATAGTGAATACATGAACTCCTCAAACTACGGTAATCACCGGAAAGAATCACAATTATTGTCACCTTGGGGTATGCGGATCATAACACATAGCAGATGCGTATAACTTGCAAGATCGGACCAAGAACACAAATATATTCATGAAAATATAAAGGTTTCAGATCTGAAATCATGGCACTCGGGTCCTAGTGACAAGCATTAAGCATAGCAAAGTCATAGCAACATCAATCTCAGAACATAGTGGATACTAGCTAGGGATCAAGCCTTAACAAAACTAACTCGATTACATGATAAATCTCATCCAACCCATCACCGTCCAGCAAGCCTACGAAGGAATTACTCACTCCCGGCGGTGAGCATTCTGAAATTGATGATGGAGGATGGTTGATGATGATGATGACGGAAGATCCCCCTCTCTGGAGCCCCGAACGGACTCCAGATCTGGCCTCCCGATGAAGAACAGGAGGTGGCGGCGGCTTCGTATCGTAAAACGCGATGAGACTTCCTCTCCTATTTTTTTCTCTGGAATTGTGAATTCATAGGCCTGAGATTAGGGTCAGCAGAGCCACGTGGTCCCCACAAGCCACCAGGGCGCGCCGGGGGGGGGTGGCACGCCCTGATGCCTCGTGGGCAGCAGGTGGCCCCCCTCCAGTGGATCTTGGCTCCAGTATTTTTTATTTATTCCATAAAAAATCTCCAAAAAGTTTCGTCCAATTCCGAGAACTTTTATTTCTGCACAAAAAACAACACCATGGTAGTTCTGCTGAAAACAGCGTCAGTCCGGGTTAGTTTCATTCAAATCATGCAAATTAGAGTCCAAAACAAGAGCACAAGTGTTTGGAAAAGTAGATACGACGAAGACGTATCAACTCCCCAAGCTTAACTCATTGCTTGTCCTCAAGCAATTCAGTTGACAAACTGAAAGTGATAAAGAAAAACTTTTACGAACTCTTTTGTTCTTGTATCTATATATATATATATGCTCAAATAATACCCAGGGTTTCAGCAAAAATTATAACTAACCATGCAAATGATAACTCTTAGAAATTATATTCACTCATATCAATGGCATAATCAACTAGCGAGCAATAATAAGATATCTCAAATGCCAACACTTTGTCAGAACAATCATGATATAATATGACAACATGGTATCTCGCTAGCCCTTGCTGAGACCGCAAAACATAAATGCAGAGCACCTCCAAAGTTCAAGCAGCGACTAAACATTGTAATTCATGGTAGAAGAGATCCAGTCATGATGCACACAACATTAACTATACACAATACATGAGAATGACAATAGTGCTCTCAGGACTGGTGCTTATTTGAGAAGGTGGTGACTCAACAATAAAAATAAAATAACATAAAAGTAAATAGATGGACCCTTCGCAGAGGGAAGCAGGGATTTGCAGAGGTGCCAGAGCTCAAAGCTTAAATCAGAGATAAATATAATTTTGGGAGGCATGCCTTTCCTGTCAACGTCATGACCGAGAGTTTTCAATATCTTCCATGATAAACAAATTAGCGGTGGTTCCCAAGCAGTAAAGTAAAGTTTACTCCCCCTCCACCAACAATCACAAGGCATGGCTAGCCGAATCCTCGGGTGCCCTCCATACCAACAACTTTCCAGAGGAGTTTGTTTTATTATTTTGCAATTTTAATCATGGGACTGGGCATCCCGATTACCATCCCCTGTCGTGCAAGGACAAGTGAATAAACACTCGTCATGAGAATAACCCGCTTAGCATGGAAGATATTGACCGCCCCCTGTCTCTTCATGAGCGGTACAGACACACAAAATGGATGTTCATTTGAATATTTAGAGGTGGCACATGCAAATTTACTTAGAACGGCAGGGTAATACCGCATATAGGTAGATATAGTGGACTCATCTGGAATAACTTTGGTTTAAGGGTTTTGATGCACAAGCAGTATTCCCGCTTAGTACAGGCGAAGGCTAGCAAATAGGTTGAGAAGCGACCAGCTAGAGAGCGAAAATGGCCATAATCATGCATTATGAATAATCAACATTGAATACTAGCATGAGTAGGATATAAGCACCATGAACATAAATATCGTGGAGGCTATGTTAGTTTTGAATCAACTACATGCGTGAACATGTGCCAAGTCAAGCCACTCGAAACATTCAGAGGAGGATACCGTATCATCATACTACATCACAAACATTTTAATGCATGTTGACACCCAAGATAAATCATTATCCACTCCTAGCTACTTAAGTATGTCATGAGCAACTATAATCTCTAATTGTCATCATAAACATGTTTAATCATAATATGCTGAATCATGGATACTGAGTTAAACATATTTACAAAAACAAAAATAAGTTGAGTTCATACCCGCTTTTCCTTGCCACAGTCACTTCATCAAATTATCGTCATTATTGCCTCTCACTTGCACGACTAAATGATGTGAAAATAATAATAGTGCAAGAGTGCTGTGGACTAAGCTGGAATCTGCAAACATTTTATTCAAAGGAGAAGACAAGGTAATATGGGCTCTTTGTTAGATCAACAATAATGCATACGAGAGCCACTCAACATTTTCATCGTGGTCTTTTCCTTACAGTGACTCAATAAAAGAAAAGAATTTCAGAAAAACACACTAAAATATTTTTGGAGTTTTTAGTTTTTTCTTGAAAGAAGCAATTTAAAGAAGACAAAACAAAAACGAGGAAAAAAACCATTTACACGGGAAAGCTCCCAACAAGCAAAAGAAGAAACGGGAAATCTTTTTGGGTTTTCTTTTAATACTACAACTAATTAAACTTGAAAGAAAAACTGAAAAGAAGCGAGAAATGTTTTTGGATTTTCTCAAAGTTTTTTTTTCAAACACACAAGAAGAAAGCGAGAAAATAAAACTAATATAACATGGATTATACAATGAAAGAGGATGAACACCAACAACTGGAATGAAATGTGTGATCATGAATGTAATGTCGGTGAGAAATACGTACTCCCCCAAGCTTAGGCATTTGCCTAGCTTGGCCTACGACCATCCGTAGTAGCCATCCGGTCCCATATGAAAGTGCTGAGGCGGCGGCACCTGAGCGTCCCAATCCTGGGCCTCATCCTCTGCCGCTGCCAATGCGTTCCGGTAAGCAACGATGTCCGGTGGCATAATAGTATATCCGTTCCTGGCATGAGAATCAAACAAAACAGGTGCAGGCAACGGAATAATATCACGAGTATCCTCACTAAAAACAAAGTTATAACGAATGTGGTGGGGAGGCTCTGGAGCATCAAGAAAGTGGTGGTCCTTCATAGACTGGTGATCTAAGTAAACTCTGGGCAACAAATAATCATGTGGGTGTATGTTAACATTAAAACGTCTCGCTAAGCGAGTAGCATAAATACCACCATGAATTTTACCCTTAGTCCTATTAGTGTGCAGGCGGCGTGCAATGATAGCTCCCAGGTTATAAGTGTTGTCATTATGTAGTGCGCGGCGTAAAATGGCAAAGTCAGGTGCACATAGCGCACCACCTTGCTCTCTAGTAGTCAAGCATTTTCCTATGAATAAAGCAAAGTAATGAACAACGGGAAATTGCAAGCTAGTGTCTCGGGCTTTCGACACGCCCCTTTTCTCTCCCACAGTTAAAGTGTGGAGGAAGCCCTCAAACTCCTCTGGTCGAGGCTCTCTTATTTTCCCATTAAAGGGGATCAAACAAATCTCACAAAACTCAGCAAGCAATATCTGATGATGTTCAACATATAAATCAAAACGCACCGCAGGGGGTTCGAGCCTATTCAGGAAATGAAAGTTTTGCACAAATGAATTCTTAAGGATGTGGTGCTGGTCACACTCATCTGCGAGGAAGTCGGTCAATCCGGCGTTGGCAACAAATTGCGCGAACTCTTGGTAGAATCCGGCTTCGTTCATGAAGGCATTGTGCGGCCATTCGCACGGCCGGACCTCCGTCCTACGCGGAATGTTGAGGTCGCTGTCCGAGGAGTCTCCAAGGACTCCCTTGGCATTCCACTTCGAGGAACTCCTCCGGAAGAAATTCATTTTCCTAAGAGCAAATTTCTGAAAAAAATTTGGGCCACAAAAATATGTTAACAAAACTTCACAAAATTGATAGCAACTACTCATACAAGTGCCTAGAGGCCATATCAAGCATTCAAACTACTTAGGACTCAAAGAATTCAACATGCAAGCTCATTTTCAGTAGCACCAAGAGTAGCTAATTATGCAAGATATAATCCACTAGAGCAAAAACTAATTGGAGCAAATGAGGAGTCACATACCAAGTAGCAATCTCCCAAAACAGTTTCGGAAACGGAGCTTCGAGCAAAGAGATCGAAAATCTCAGGTTTGGAAGCAAGAACACGAGAGAGAGAGAGCTACCAGGAATTTTTTCTAGAGGTAAGAGACGAAGTGAGCTGAAGGAATAAGTGAGGGGGTCCCTGTGGGGCCCACAAGCCACCAGGGCGCGCCCAGGGGGGTGGCGCGCCTTGGTGCCTCGTAGGCACCTGGGGCATCCCCCTGGTATGTTTTTAGTGCCAAAAATTCTTAAAGATTCTATAAAAATTCATGTAAAAATTTCAGATCATTCTGAGCAGTTTCATTTTTGGGCACTTTTTTATTGCACGGATAATTCAGAAAACAGGATAATCATGGCATTTTATTGCATCTAACTAAAAATAACAGAAAACAAAAAGTGGGTGCAGAAGGTTGTGCTTACTAAATTCATCGACCACATGCCTCTCAAAAAGAATCCATTAATAAGGTTGATCAAGTCTTATTAACAAACCATTTCCGAGTAACATGAAACCGAAGAACCTTCGTAAAAACACTAGGTTACCTCAACGGGGATGTGTACCTCCCCAATAATAAGAGTTTCATATTTATTTTTGACAGTAGGAAGAGGGAGTTGAAAACTTCCAATAGTAATTGTCGGAGTCTTTTCAATAACTTGAATACCTTTACTTGAAATTGTTTCTTCGGAAAGTGCACCGTATGTTCATTACCATTGATAAGTGACCTTGCTTTTGTTGCAATCAATAACAGCCCCTGCAGTATTCAAAAAGGGTCTACCAAGGATAATAGACATATTGTCGTCCTCGGGCATATCAAGTATAACAAAGTCTGTTAGGATAGTAACATTTGCAACTACAACGGGCACATCCTCACAAACACCGATAGTAATGGCAGTTGATTTGTCAGCCATTTGCAATGATATTTCAGTGGGAGTGAGTTTATTCAAATCAAGTCTTTTATATAAAGAGAAGGGCATAACACTAACACTGGCTCCTAAATCACACAAAGCAGTTTTGACATAATTTCTTTTAATGGAGCATGGTATAGTTGGTATTCCTGGATCTCCTAGTTTCTTAGGTACTCTGTCCTTAAAAGAATAATTTGCAAGCATGGTAGAAATTTCAGCTTCATGTATCTTTCTTTTATTTGTGACAATGTCTTTCATATATTTAGCATAAGGGGCCATCCTTAAAATTTTTGTTTCCCATGGAACGTTCCCCAACAGTGGCATCTGAGCTAGGTCTATGCGTAGATGAGATCTCGAGTAGAACACAAACGAGTTGTGGGCATGGGTGTATACATATTGCTTGCCGTTACTAGTTGATACTTGATTCGGCGGTATTGTGAGATGAAGCGGCCCGGACCAACATTACTCGTACGCTTACGAGAGACCGGTTCCTTCAACTGACATGTAACTTCGTTGCATAAAGATGGCTAGCGGGTGTCTGTCTCTCTCACTTTAGTTGAATCGATTTCAATGAAGAGGGTTCTTTTAGAAGATCAAAAAGCAATCACTACACCACGTTGTGGTTTTGCGTAGGTAAGAACGGTTCTTGCAAACCCGTAGCAGCCACGTAAAATTTGCAACAACAATTAGAGGACGTCTAACTTGTTTTTGCAGGGTATGTTGTGATGTGATATGGCCAATTACATGATGAGATATATGTGATGTATGAGATGATCATGTGTTGTATAGAATATCACGACTTGCATGTTGATGAGTACGGCAACTGGCAGGAGCCATAGAGTTGTCTTTAATTATTTTCGCTGTTTTGCTTTACTTTATCGCTATGAGTTAGCAATAGTCGTGGAAGCAATAGTCGGCGCGACAACCTCATGGCGACACGTTGATGGAGATCAAGATGATGGAGATCATGGTGTCATGCCGGTGACGATGGAGATCATGCCGGTGCTTTGGAGATGGAGATCAAAAGCACAAGTTCATGGCCATATCATGTCACTTATGATTTGCATGTGATGTTAATCCTTTTATGCATCTTATTTTGCTTAGGACGACGGTAGCATTATAAGGTGATCCCTCACTTAAATTTCAAGATAAAATTGTGTTCTCCCCGAGTGTGCACCATTGCGAAAGTTCGTCGTTTCGAGACACGCCGTGATGATCGGGTGTGATAGACTCTACGTTCACATACAACGGGTGCAAGCCAGTGTTGCACATGCGGAACACTCGGGTTAAACTTGACGAGCCTAGCATGTACAGACATGGCCTCGGAACACAAGAGACCGAAAGGTCGAACATGAGTCATATAGTAGATATGATCAACATGAAGATGTTCACCATTGAAACCACCTCAACTCACGTGATGATCGGACTTGAGTTGGTGGATTTGGATCATGTTACACTCGAATGACCGGAGGGATGTCAATTTGAGTGGGAGTTTTTAAGTAATATGATTAACTAAACTCATTATCTTGAACAATAGTCTAAGTTGTCTTTGCAATATTTATGTTGTAGATCATGGCTCGCGCAGTAGCACCCCTGAATTTTAATGTGTTCCTAGAGAAAGCTAAATTGAAAGATGATGGAAGTAACTTTGTGAACTGGGCCCGTAATCTAAGGATTATCCTTACGGCTTCCCAGAAGGCTTATGTCCTTGATGCACCGCTTGGTGATCCACCCGCTCCAGTTGAGTCTCTAGACGTTGTGAACACCTGGCAGGCTCGTTCTGAAGATTACTCAATAGTTCAATGTGCAATATTGTATGGCTTAGAACCGGGACTTCAAAGACGTTTTGAACGTCATGGAGCATATGAGATGTTCCAGGAGTTGAAGTTTATCTTTCAGAAGAATGCCCGGATCGAGAGATATGAGATCTCCGATAATTTCTATGCTTGCAAGATGGAGGAGAACGGGTCTATCAGTGATCACGTACTCAGAATGTCTGGGTACTCCACCCGTCTGGCTGAATTGGGGATGCCCCTTCCGCCAGAGGCTATCACTGACAGCGTTCTTCAATCATTGCCACCTAGCTACAAGAGCTTCGTGTTGAACTATAACATGCACGGGATGAACAAGTCAGTCGCCGAGTTGTTTGCGATGCTGAAAGCCGCTGAGTCTGAAATTCAGAAGGAGCATCAAGTGTTGATGGTCAATAAAACCACTAGTTTCAAGAAAAATGGCAAGGGTAAGAAGGGTAACTCCAAGAAGAGTGGCAAAGCAGTTGCTCCTCTCGTGAAGAAACCCAAGGCTGGACCCAAACCAGAAACTGTGTGCTTTCATTGCAAGGGAACTGGACACTGGAAGCGGAACTGCCCCAAGTATTTGGCTGACAAGAAGGCGGCCAACAACAAACAAGGTATATATGATATACATGTTATTGATGTGTACCTTACCAACTCTCGTTGTAGTGCCTGGGTATTTGATACCGGTGCAGTTGCTCATATTTGCAACTCAAAACAGGAACTGCGGAATAGACGGAGGCTGGCAAAGGACGAAGTGACGATGCGCATGGGAAATGGTTCCAAGGTTGATGTAATCGCCGTCGGCACGCTCGCTCTTCGATTACCATCGGGATTAGTGATGAACCTGAATAATTGTTATTTAGTGCCTGCGTTAAGCATGAACATTATATCTGGATCTTGTTTATTGCGAGACGGTTACTCATTTAAATCAGAGAATAATGGTTGTTCTATTTATATGAGTAATATCTTTTATGGTCATGCACCCGATGTGAGGGGTTTATTCTTATTGAATCTCGATAGTAATGATACACATGTTCATAACATTGATGCCAAAAGATGTAGAATTGATAATGATAATACCACTTTCTTGTGGCACTGCCGTTTAGGTCATATTGGCGTAAAACGCATGAGGAAGCTCCATGCTGATGGACTTTTGGAGTCACTTGATTTTGAATCACTTGACACATGTGAGCCATGCCTCATGGGCAAGATGACTAAAACGCCGTTCTCTGGAACAATGGAACGGGCAAGTGACTTGTTGGAAATCATACATACTGATGTGTATGGTCCGATGAGTATTGAGGCGCGCGGTGGTTATCGTTACTTTCTCACCTTCACTGATGACTTAAGTAGATATGGGTATATTTACTTAATGAAACACAAGTCTGAAACATTTGAAAAGTTCAAACAATTTCAGAGTGAAGTTGAGAATCATCGTAACAAGAAGATTAAATTCATACGATCTGATCGAGGAGGAGAATATCTGAGTTATGAGTTTGGCAGTCACTTAAGACAATGTGGAATTGTTTCACAACTGACACCGCCTGGAACACCACAGCGTAATGGTGTGTCCGAACGTCGTAATCGAACCTTATTGGATATGGTGCGATCTATGATGTCTCTTGCCGATTTGCCACTATCGTTTTGGGGTTATGCATTAGAGACATCTGCATTCACTTTAAATAGGGCACCATCGAAATCCGTTGAGACGACGCCATATGAACTTTGGTTTGGCAAGAAGCCAAAGCTGTCGTTTCTTAAAGTTTGGGGATGTGATGCTTATGTCAAAAAGCTTCAGCCTGAAAAGCTGGAACCCAAAGCGGAGAAATGCGTCTTCATAGGATACCCAAAAGAGACAGTTGGGTATACCTTCTACCTCAGATCCGAAGGCAAAGTGTTTGTCGCTAAAAACGGAACATTTCTTGAGAAAGAGTTTCTCTCGAAAGAATTGAGTGGGAGGAAGATAGAACTTGATGAGGTTGTTGAACCTTTACTTCAGCCTGAAAGTAGCGCAGCGCAGAAAGATGTTTCTGTAGAGCCTACAACAGCTGAAGAGGAAGTTAATGATGATGATCATGAAGCTTTGGATCAAGTTGCTATCGAACCTCGTAGGTCGACAAGGACGCGTACTGCTCCTGAGTGGTACGGCAACCCTGTCTTAGAGGTCATCTTGTTAGACAACGATGAACCTACGAGCTATGGAGAAGCGATGATGGGCCCGGATTCCGAGAAGTGGTTAGAGGCCATGAAATCCGAGATGGGATCCATGTATGAAAACAAAGTGTGGACTTTGGAAGTCTTACCTGAAGGGCGTAAGGCCATTCAGAACAAATGGATCTTTAAGAGGAAGACGGACGCGGACGGTAATGTCACCGTCTATAAAGCTCGACTTGTGGCAAAGGGTTTTTCACAAGTTCAAGGAGTTGACTACGATGAGACCTTCTCACCCGTAGCGATGCTTAAGTCTATCAGAATCATGTTAGCAATAGCTGCCTTTTTCGATTATGAAATTTGGCAGATGGATGTCAAAACAGCGTTCCTTAACGGTTTCCTTAAGGAAGAGTTGTATATGATGCAACCAGAAGGTTTTGTCGATCCAGAGAATGCTGACAAAGTTTGCAAACTCCAGCGATCCATTTATGGACTGGTGCAAGCATCTCGGAGTTGGAATCTTCGCTTTGATGAGGTGATCAAAGCTTTTGAGTTTATACAAGTTTACGGAGAAGCTTGTATTTACAAGAAAGTGAGTGGGAGCTCTATAGCGTTTCTAATATTATATGTGGATGACATATTACTGATTGGAAACAATATAGAAATGTTGGAAAGCATGAAGGAATATTTGAACAAGAGTTTTTCAATGAAGGACCTAGGAGAAGCTGCTTTCATATTAGGCATCAAGATCTATAGAGATAGATCGAGACGCTTAATAGGACTTTCACAAAGCACATACCTTGACAAAGTTTTGAAGAAGTTCAAAATGGATCAGTCCAAGAAGGGGTTCTTGCCTGTATTGCAAGGTGTGAAGTTGAGTAAGACTCAATGCCCAGTGACTGCAGAAGATAGAGAAAAGATGAGTGTCATCCCCTATGCTTCAGCCATAGGCTCTATCATGTATGCAATGCTGTGCACAAGACCCGATGTCAGCCTTGCCATAAGTATGGTCGGAAGGTTTCAAAGTGATCCAGGAATGGAACACTGGACGGCGGTCAAGAATATCCTGAAGTACCTGAAAAGGACTAAGGACATGTTTCTCGTTTATGGAGGTGATCAAGAGCTCGTCGTAAAGGGTTACGTCGATGCAAGCTTTGACACTGATCCGGATGACTCTAAATCACAAACCGGATACGTATTTATTCTTAATGGGGGTGCGGTTAGCTGGTGCAGTTCCAAGCAAAGCGTGGTAGCTGATTCTACATGCGAAGCGGAGTACATCGCTGCCTCGGAGGCGGCGAAGGAAGGTGTCTGGATGAAGGAGTTCATGACAGATCTTGGAGTAGTGCCTAGTGCGCTTAACCCAATGACTCTGTTTTGTGATAATACTGGTGCCATTGCTCTAGCCAAGGAACCAAGATTTCACAAGAGGACCAGACACATAAAGCGACGTTTCAATTCCATCCGCGATTACATCAAGGAGGACGACATAAATATTTGCAAAGTACACACGGATCTGAATGTTGCAGATCCGATGACTAAACCTCTTCCAAGGGCTAAACATGAACAACACCAGAACTGCATGGGTGTTCGATTCATTACAATGTAAATCACATAGTGATGTGAACTAGATTATTGACTCTAGTGCAAGTGGGAGACTGTTGGAAATATGCCCTAGAGGAAATAATAAATTAGTTATTATTATATTTCCTTGTTCATGATAATCGTTTATTATCCATGCTATAATTGTATTGATTGGAAACTCAAATACATGTGTGGGTACATAGACAACACTGTGTCCCTAGTAAGCCTCTAGTTGACTAGCTCGTTAATCAAAAGATGGTGAAGGTTTCCTAGCCATGGACATGAGATGTCATTTGATAACGGGATCACATCATTAGGAGAATGATGTGATGGACAAGACCCAAACTGTAAACGTAGCATATGATCGTGTCAGTTTATTGCTATTGTTTTCTGCATGTCAAGTATCTGTTCCTTTGACCATGAGATCGTGCAACTCCCTGACATCAGAGGAGTACCTTGTGTGTATCAAACGTCGCAACGTAACTGGGTGACTATAAAGGTGCTCTACAGGTATCTCCGAGGATGTCTGTTGGGTTGGCATGGATCAAGACTGGGATTTGTTACTCCGTGTGACGGAGAGGTATCTCAGGGCCCACTCGGTAATACAACATCACAATGAGCCTTGCAAGCAATGTGACTAAAGTGCTAGCCACGAGATCTTGTATTACAGAACGAGTAAAGAGACTTGCCGGCAACGAGATTGAACTAGGTATAGAGATACCGACGATCGAATCTCGGGCAAGTAACATACCGAAGAACAAAGGGAACAGCATACGGGATTAACTGAATCCTTGACATAGAGGTTCGACCGATAAAGATCTTCGTAGAATATGTAGGAGTCAATATGGGCATCCAGATCCCGCTATTGGTTATTGGCCGTAGAGGTGTCTCGGTCATGTCTGCATAGTTCTCGAACCCGCAGGGTCTACACACTTAACGTTTGGTGACGATTAGTATAGTTGAGTTATTGTGTTGGTGACCGAAGATTGTTCGGAGTCCCGGATAAGATCCCGGACATGACGAGGATCTCCGGAAGAGTCTGGAGGTAAAGATTGATATATGTGATAATAGTGTTTTGATCTCTGGAAGGGTTCCGGAATTCACCGGAAGGGGTTCCGGATGTTTACCAAAGTGTTCGGGTGCAGCAACACTTTATATGAGCCAAAAGGGAAAGCCCACGAGGTATTGGAAAGTGCAAAAGGAAGTTTTGCTGCTGCCTTAAGCGGTACTACCGCTGGTAAGGCAGTACTACCGCGTAAGCGGTACTACCGCTTGTGTGAAGCGGTACTACCGCATAAGCGGTACTACCGCTTGTGTGAAGCGGTACTACCGCTCGTGAGCGGTACTACCGCTTGTGTGCGGTACTGCATGGATCCGAGTTGGACTCTTTCCCTGCGGGCCAAACCGACCTTGTGCGGGCAAAACCAACCTGGAGGAGGCTTTTACTCCAAGTTTAGACCCCAAGGCTCAACATATAAATAGAGGGGCAGGGCTAGCACACGGTACACATTAAGATTTCCCAAGCCGTGTGTCGGCAACCCTAACCCTCTAGTTCTCCCGTCATAATCTCCGTAGTGCTTGGCGAAGCCCTGCAGAGATTGTTCCTCACCACCATCACCACGCCGTCGTGCTGCTGGAACTCATCTACTACTTCACCATCGCTCGCTGGATCGAGGAGGTGAAGGCGTCATCAAGCCGTACGTGTGTTGAACGCGGAGGTGCCGTCCGTTCGGCACTAGTTCGTGATCGGATCGAGGGACGACTTGCGATTTGGATCGCGGAGACGTTCGACTACATCAACCGCGTTTCTTAACGCTTCCGCTTAGCGATCTACAAGGGTATGTAGATTCACTCTCCCTCTCGTAGATGCTCATCACCATGGATAGATCTTGTGTGTGCGTAGGAAAATTTTTGTTTCCCATGCAACGTTCCCCAACATCATCGTCTTGTGCTTTTGATCTCCATCAGCAAAGCACCGTCATGATCTCCATCGTCACCGGGTTGACACCTTGATCTCCATCGTAGCGTCGTGACACCTTGATCTCCATCGTAGCGTCGTGACACCTTGATCTCCATCATAGCGTCGTGGTCGTCTCGCCAATTATTGCTATTACTACTACTACTGCTAACTCATAGCGGTAAATTAAAGCAATTACATAGCGTTGGCATTGCATACAATAAAGAGACAACCATAAGGCTCCTGCCGGTTGCCTGATAATTTACAAAACATGATCATCTCATACAACAACTTATATCACATCATGTCTTGGCCATATCACATCACCAGCATACCCTGCAAAAACAAGTTAGACGTCCTCTACTTTGTAGTTGCAAGTTTTACGTGGCTGCTACGGGTTTGCAAGAACCGTTCTTACCTACGCAAAACCACAACGTGGTGTAGTGATTGCTTTTTGATCTTCTAAAAGAACCCTCTTTATTGAAACCGATTCAACTAAAGTGAGAGAGACACACACCCGCCAGTCACCTTTATGCAACGAGTGCACGTAGCGGTGAAACCTGTCTCGCGTAAGCGTACGCGTAATGTCGGTCCGTGCCGCTTCATCTCACAATACCGCCGAATCAAGTATCAACTAGTAACGGCAAGCAATATGTATACACCCACGCCCACAACTCGTTTGTGTTCTACTCGTGCAAATCACATCTACGCATAGACCTGGCTCGGATGCCACTGTTGGGGAACGGAGCATGAATTTCAAAAATTTCCTACGCTCACGCAAGATCTATCCATGGAGATGCATCGCTATGAGAGGGGAGAGTGTGTCTACGTACCCTCGTAGACCGTTTAGCGGAAGCGTCTCACAACGCGGTTGATGTAGTCGAACAATCCTTCGAGCTCCACCGATCGAGTACCGAACGTACGGCACCTCCGAGTTCTACACACGTGCAGCTCGGTGACGTTCCTCGCCTTCTTGATCTAGCAATACGTCGAGGTAGTAGATGAGTTCCGTCAGCACGACGGCGTGGCGACGGTGACGGTGAAGTGATTCCGGCAGGGCTTTGCCTAAGCTCTCCGAAAATATGACCGAGGTGGAAAACGGAGATCGGGGCACCGCACACGGCTATGGGACAATTGTGTGTCTCCAAGGGGTGCCCCTCCTCCGTATATAAAGGAGGGAGGGAGGAGGCCGGCCCCCTAGGGGTGCGCCAAGTGTGGGGAGTCCTACTAGGACTCCTTAGTCCTAGTAGGATTCCACCTCCCATACGGAGTAGGAAAGGGGAAAGGGAGAGGGAAAGGAAAGAGGGGGCTGCGCCACCTCCCCTAGTCCAATTCGGTTTGGGCAAGGGGGGGCGCGCGCCTCCTCACGTGGCCTGCCTCTCCTTTTCCCGTATGGCCCAATAAGGCCCATTACTTCTCCCGGTGAATTCCCGTAATTCCCCGGTACTCCGAAAAATACCCGAATCACTCGGAACCTTTCCAACGTCCGAATATAGCCTTCCAATATATGAATCTTTACCTCTCGACCATTTCGAGACTCCTCGTCATGTCCGTGATCTCATCCGGGACTCCGAACAAACTTCGGCCACCAATCACATAACTCATATAATACTAAATCGTCATCGAACCTTCAGTGTGCGGACCCTACGGGTTCGGGAATGATGTAGACATGACCGAGACGACTCTCCGGTCAATAACCAACAGCGGAACCTGGATGCTCATATTGGTTCCTACATATTCCACGAAGATCTTTATCGGTGAACCTCATATGTCAACATACGTTGTTCCCTTTGTCTGGCGGTATGTTACTTGCCCGAGATTCGATCGTCGGTATCTAATACCTAGTTCAATCTCGTTACCGGCAAGTCTCTTTACTCGTTCCGTAATACATCATCTTGCAACTAACTCTTTAGTCACGGTGCTTGCAAGGCTTCTGTGATGCTGTATTACCGAGAGGGCTCAGAGATACCTCTCCGATAGTCGGAGTGACAAATCCCAATCTCGATCCATGCCAACTCAACAAACTTTCGGAGATACCTGTAGTGCACCTTTATAATCACCCAGTAACGTTGTGACGTTTGATACACCCAAAGTATTCCTACGGTATCCGGGAGTTGCATGATCTCATGGTCAGAGGAACGTGTATTTGACATAGTGAAAGCAATAGCAATAAACTGAACGATCATTTGCTATGCTAACGGTTGGGTCATGTCCATCACATCATTCTCCTAATGATGTGATCCCGTTATCAAATGACAACTCATGTCCATGGTCAGGAAACCTTGACCATCTTTTGATCAACGAGCTAGTCTAGTAGAGGCATACTAGGAACATAGTATTTGTCTATTATCCACACATGTATTTAGTTTCCGGTCAATACAATTCTAGCATGAATAATAAACTATTATCATGAACGGGGAAATATGATAATAACTAATTTATTATTGCCTCTAGGGCATATTTCCAACAGCTTAGGCGGTGGTTCGGGAAGTGTCCAATCATTATTATTCTTCAATATATTATTCAATAGCTCCTCAGCATGTTCAATAGTCCGTTCCCTAAAAACACAACCAGCACAACTATCTAGGTAGTACCTAAAAGCATTGGTTAGTCCATTATAGAAGATATCAAGTATTTCATTTTTCTTAAGAGGATGATCAGGCAAAGCTTTAAGTAATTGGAGAAGCCTCCCCCAAGCTTGAGGGAGATTCTCTTCTTCAATTTGCACAAAGTTAAATATTTCCTGTAAAGCAACTTGTTTTTATGAGCAGGAAACTATTTTTCAGAGAAGTAATAAATCATATCCTGGGGACTACGCACACAACCATGAGCAAGAGTATTATACCATATCTTAGCATCACCCTTTAGCAAGAAAGGAAATAACTTAAGAATATAGTAATAGCGAATTTTTTCCTCATGAGCGAATAGGGTGGCTATATCATTTAATTTAGTAAGATGTGCCACAACGGTTTCAGTTTCATAGCCATGGAAAGGATCAGATTCAACCAAAGTAATTAACTCAGGATCGACAGAGAATTCATAATCCTTATCAGTAACAAATATGGGAGAGGTAGCAAACTTAGGATCATATTTCATTCTCTCCCTCATAGATTTTTCTTTCATTTCAGCAAGCAATTTTATAACTTCATCTCTATCATTACAAGCAAGAATGGCTCTAGCCGTCTCCCTATCAAAGACATGTTCATCAGGTGATTCAACTCTAGTAGGAGAGCTAGGCATAATAGGTGAATCATAATTCTCAAGAGTTTCAACATTTTCAATTTCTTTAACTTTAGCAAGTTGTTCATCAAGAAATTCACCAAGTGGCACAGTATTATCAAGCAAAGTACTAGCATCATCATAAGTATCATTCATAGCAGAAGTAGCATCATCAATAACTTGAGACATATCAGAATTAATAGCAGGTGGTGGTGTTGCAAGCTTACTCAAAACAGAAGGTGAATCAAGTGTAGAGCTAGATGGCAGTTCCTTACATCCCCTCGTCTTAGAGGGAACGATCTTGGTTCTATCATCCTTAAGATTCTTCATAGTGATCAACAGATATTAATCCCAAGTGACTCAGCAAATAAAGCTATGCTCCTCGGCAACGGCGCCAGAAAAAGGTCTTGATAACCCACAAGTATAGGGGATCGCAACAGTTTTCGAGGGTAGAGTATTCAACCCAAATCTATTGATTCGACACAAGTGGAGCCAAAGAATATTTGCAAGTATTAGCAGTTGAGTTGTCAATTCAACCACACCTGGAGACTAAATATCTGCAGCAGAGTGATCAGTAGCACAGTAGTATGGTAGTTTGATATCAATAGCAATAATAGTAACAGTAACAGTAACGGTAGCAACAATAGTTTTGTAACAATTGTGACAGTAGTAGCAATAGTAGTAACTTAGCAAAGAACAATATGTGAAAAACTCGTAGGCAATTGGATCGGTGATTATGTTGGATAACATTCATCATGTAACAGTCATAACCTAGGGCGACACAGAACTAGCTCCAATTCATCAATGTAATGTAGGCATGTATTCCGTATATAGTCATACGTGCTTGCGATAAAAACTTGCATGACATCTTTTGTCCTACTCTCCCGTGGCAGCGGGGTCCATAAGGAAACTAAGGGATATTAAGGCCTCCTTTTAATAGAGAACCGGAACAAATCATTAACACATAGTCAATACATGAACTCCTCAAACTACGGTAATCACCGGAAAGAATCCCAATTATTGTCACCTTGGGGTATGCGGATCATAACACATAGCAGGTGCGTATAACTTGCAAGATCGGATCAAGAACACAAATATATTCATGAAAACATAAAGTGTTCAGATCTGAAATCATGTCACTCGGGCCCTAGTGACAAGCATTAAGCATAGCAAAGTCATAGCAACAGCAATATCAGAATATAGTGGATACTAAGGATCAAGCCCTAACAAAACTAACTCGATTACATGATAAATCTCATCCAACCCATCACCGTCCAGCAAGCCTACGAAGGAATTACTCACTCCCGGCGGTGAGCATCATGAAATTGGTGATGGAGGATGGTTGATGATGATGATGACGGAAGACCCCCCCTCTCCGGAGCCCCGAATGGACTCCAGATCTGGCCTCCCGATGAAGAACAGGAGGTGGCGGTGGCTCCGTATCGTAAAACGCGATGAGATTTCCTCTCCTATTTTTTTCTCTGGAATTGTGAATTTATAGGCCTGAGATTAGGGTTAGCGGAGCCACGCGGGCCCCACAAGCCACCAGGGCGCACCAGGGGGGTGGCGCGCCCTGGTGCCTCGTGGGCAGTAGGTGGCCTCCCTCCAGTGGATCTTGGCTCCAGTATTTTTTATTTATTCCATAAAAAATCTCCAAAAAGTTTTGTCCAATTCCGAGAACTTTTATTTCTGCACAAAAAACAACACCATGGTAGTTCTGCTGAAAACAGCGTCAGTCCGGGTTAGTTTCATTCAAATCATGCAAATTAGAGTCCAAGACAAGAGCAAAAGTGTTTGGAAAAGTAGATACGACGGAGACGTATCAGCCATCACCGCACATTCCTCATCCCGTGCCTACCCCGCCTCGGGTCACTAACAAGATCACATGATGGGTGGAGATGGACGCCTGATACGTCTCCGACGTATATATAATTTTTGATTATTTCATGCTATTTACCACGTCACTAACTGGTAAAAAACACTAACAATAAATGCTAATGACTTTGATGATGTCACTAACTGGTCGAGCCTGCCCGTCAGGCTTAGTTGGCAAAAAACATTGCAACGACGGCATGTTGACTTGGTCTACTTCTTCTTCCTCCTCCCCCTCTCTCTCTCTAGCAATACATCGTGCATCAGAGAGAGCAACAACCAGGACGGGGTTTAAGCGAGGAGACCTTCCTGGTCAACGGCATGAACCCTAATAAACTCGACATGAAGGAGGCCTATGGTCAAACCCTGCAATTGTTCGTGCCGCTGATGGTTCAGCCCGTGCCAAGGTTGTTGTCGTCGACGTACACAGTGTGATGTTTTACCATGGATCTCTGTCGTCTTTCATGACTTCTGGTCCGATGTACCTTGTTTGAATTAACTCATAATATTCAGATCGGTTGTAAAAGAAAAGTGTATGTGGCGGCCGGTTGCCAATTACTCTGTGGAAGATAAAGAAGAATTTTTATTTTTGGCGAATGAAAGATAAGGAAGATTGGAGAGCTATATATGTCTCTCGTGATATTTTTGTTTTGTTGCCTTTACTGTGTACATACATGATATATGTTGGCATTTGTTTTCTTACTTCTGACGTGTCATTGGGGACATTTGATGAAAAATAACATTGGCCCAGGAAAAGCAAAACGTAAAAGGGGACAAAAAGGATTTGATAATCTAATAGAAGCCTTGTAAAAGTGAACCTCAGCATAAGCTCCAAACAAGCAAGCATCTTGTAATTTAGTGTTGAAAAACGAACACGTTGCTATATGCATTTCATTCATCTTAACTCAGCATAAGCTCCAAACAAGTGAAAATTATGTCAGGGAACTCAGCATAAGCTCCAAACAAGCAAAGCATCTTGTAACGCCGAGGACCTAGCAAGTGGCTGTATGTTTTTCGTCTAAGTTAACTTGGTTCTCTTCCTTCAGGCAAGAAGTCAGTAGATGCTACTAATTATCTTTGATTAATCAGTGCCATATAGTTTTTTTATCTTGATCAATTTAGTTAAATTGGTATGACATAGTTTTAAGCAAGTGACTATATATATAGCTTTTCATATTAATTGGGTTCTCTTTTTCTTATCTTGATTGCTTTTTTTCCAGATATGAAACTATGTGAAGATGATGCTACTAATAAACTCTATTGCGCCTTTGCACTTCCTCACAATTACTCACTTACAATTACAAACATGAAAACAAACTAAACTGAATACTTTTCATCAAGTTTGCGGTAAGCAGACCAAACTTGATGAATACTTTTCATGTGTGGCTGCTATTCTCTGGTGCAATGCAGAGGCCGAATCCTATTTGATGCCCATAGGCGTCAAATGGACGGCGCGACGCCCACAGGCTAGCGAATTGGGCCAGCCCTGAAGCCGGTTTTATGTTGTTTCGTTTGCTGCGCTGTTGCAGCAAAAATAATTCTTGGCTGTTTGTGGTTTTGTTTTTTGGTTTTAATTTATTTTATTTTATCCTTCTTTTGTCATTGTTATTTTCTAATCTTTTCCTATTCTTTGTTTATTTATAGATATAAGTTTTTGTATATGAATATTTTTTCAAATATATGGTAATTTGTTTTTCAAAAATACGGTGAACATTTTGTTAACATACACTGAATATTTTGTAGTATATATGAATATTTATTAATACTATAAGGTGAACATTTCGAAATATACGGTGAACATTTTTTGTACAGTAATTTTTTTTATTAATACACACTGAACATTTTGTAATACATGGTGATGATTTTTAAAAAATATGGTGAATAACTTTATATATACGGTGGACATTGTTTAATTACACAATAAACATTTTTCAAACTCAAAACTAAATATTTTTAATATGTACATATTTTTAAAATTATATATTAAATTAATTTGGCAGAATTATTTAAAAATATTACTCTGCGATTTTAATATATTTATCTAATATATATATATTCGAAATACAATTAGAAAACATCAAATGGCCGCTCCACTTTGGGCCTATTTCGGCCACTTTGGGTGTTTCCTCGTCTATATGATGCCTGCATGTATACTATAGGAGGACTTCTCGGCCTGGAGGAAGGTGAATCCTATTTAACGCCTGTATCGACAAATAGTCGAGCCCACACACATGGGTTAGGCGAGTTTGCCCGGTCCCTTAGGTTGTTTGCTGAGCTGCCGCTGCTGTTTTGTTCGCTCCACTGCTGCAGTTCTTTCTTTTGGTTTTGCTCCTACGGTTTATTGTATTCGGTTTTTGTCAGTTTACTGCTTTTGTTTATTTATTTACTTTACTTTTATTTTTTAATTTTATATTTTTAGAATTTTATTTTTTCTTCCAGATATATGTTTTCTCCGGATTTTTCCTTTTGCACCGTTTGTATATTTTTAGCAGTATAATTTTGTGTTCTAGTATTAGGTGAACATTTTGAAATACACATTGAATTATTTTAGTTTACGATGATCATTTTTTATATATAATGAACTTTTTTCTAATGTAAGGTGAATTCTTTCAATATACGGTGAATTTTTTTTAATACATAATGAACTTTTACAAAATACAGACTGGATTTTTTTAGTAATTATTATTTTTAAACAGGTTTTAAATTATTTAGCTCCTTCAAAAAGTGCAACGGCCGATTTTTCAAAAAACACGACAGGAAAATCGAAGAGAGAAAAGTAAAGCGAAACACTCAAATGAGCTTGGCAGGGTGGGCCAGCCCATTAGCGACCTCAGCAGTGGCAGCTTAGCAAAGCACCTAAGGGGCCGGGCAGACTCGCGTATCCCATGTGCGTGGGCTCAACTATTTGGATATTTTTTCTTTTGCACTTTTTGTATATTTTTTAGCAGTATACTTTTGTTTTCTAGTATTAGGTGAATTTTTTTAAAATACAAATTGCATTATTTAAGTATACGATGATCTTTTTTTATATATAATGAACTTTTTTTAACGCATGGTGAACTTTTTCAATATACGGTGAACAATTTTTAATACATAATGAACTTTTATAAAATACAGACTGGATTTTCTTAGAATTTATTTTTTCAAAACAGGTTTTAGATTATTTAGCAACTTAAAAAAGTGCAACGGCCGATTTTTCAAAAAACACAACAGGAAAATCGAAGAGAAAAAAGTAAATCAAAACATTCAAATGAGCTTGGCAGGGTGGGCCAACCCATTAGCGCCTCATTTCAGTCGTGACCTCATCTATTTGATGCCAATGTGCGTTAACTAGGAGATCTTTATGCAAAGGGACTTGAGCTAAGCTAGTTAGCAGGCCATTGAACTAATGCTGGACCTCCTCGGCCCAACTCGTTCTTCATTCCAATATTTCAAAGTGGCTGAGGCTAGATTTACAAATGAGTTTTACATGGGGCTTTGGAAGCCCCATGGCACAGACCGTCTTCTCGGCGTCCTCAAGCAGCTTCAGCGTGAGGTCGACAACGTCATGTAAATGGACCATCTCGTGACTAAATCCTATCTGCCGCGCGCCACCTTCCTCGCCGCCGTCATCAAGATGATGTTCCGCATGCACCCATCAACGCCACTCTCCTTTCCCTAGATGGTTGCCGACAATTGCAAGGTGGACGGCTACTGTGTCCCCAGGGGCACCACCCTCTTCAAAATTGCGCAATCACTCTTGCAGCGGGCTGTGCCGCTCAACCCGTGCAAAGGTTCTAGCAGTCGGCATACACTGTCTGATGTTTTATCATGGATGTTTGTCGTCTTTCATGTCCTTTCGGTCTGGTGTGCCTTGTGTTAATTAATTCATAATATTCAGATTGGTTGTAGAAAAGAGGCGTACGAGGGGTGAAGAGCTGGTTATCAATTCCTTTGTGGATGATAAGTAAGACTGCGTCTTTTTGCGAATGGAGGACTAGGCAGATTTTTATTTTCGATAATCGGACCAGGAAGATTGGAGAGAGATATATGTCACTCTCGTGATATTTTGGTTTTGTTGCCTCACAATGTACGCATGCTATATGTTGGGACATTTGATGAAAATCCAGATTTGACCCAGGAAAAGCAAGCAAAGAAGGGACAAAAAGTATTTGATTCTAGCTATGTAACATCGAACTAAGCGCAAGCTCCAAACAAGCAAGCATCAAATGGTAGTGCTCAGACCTAATAAGTGGCTCCATATCTTTTGTCTTAATTGGATTCTCTTCTTTCAGACAAGAAGATTTTTTTTTGAAGGGATTCAAACAAGAAGATTTTGTTTTGAAGGGATTCAGATAAAAAGATTTTTTGTAACTTGATTGCCACACGGCTAGTTTTTTTTTTTTTTTTGAGCTAGTCCACATGGCTAGCTTTTTTTTTGAGGGGTGTCCACAAGGCTAACTATTTCACGGCCGCCGCTAGGAACCGTCTAATTAGACCTTTGAGGTTCATGCAGGTGCAACGGTATCATTCGTCTATGGCAGAATTTACTAGTCATAAGACGGGAGGAGACTCTCATTTTAGGAGTCCCAAGGACCTGCCATTCGAGCCGCCTCCTCCCCCAAGAAAAGCTTAGGGTTCCTCCGCCTCCTGTCGGCGCCGCCGGCGGTCCGCTTCGTCTCCGGTGGCCTTAGGGGCATGGCGGCGCGGATCCCGGTCCTTGCCGGCGGGAGGGCTCTAGTTTTAGATGTTCCTTCGAGTTTTGTTAGAGTTTGTGTCCTGCTCAAGAAGACGAGACGACGGCGGCTCCCTGAAGATGGAATAAGGTTCTCCCCGCCTAGCCCCCGTCCCGGTGGTGTGTCTAGCATCGTCGGTGGGCGTGTGGAGGTGTGTCTCCGGCGGATCTGTCCTTGGTGGATTTGTTCGGATCTGGTCGTATTTCGTCTATGTTTGTGTTTCTTCAGGTTGGATATTCCAATCTACGCTACTCTTCATCAGCGGCGGTTGCTGTTCTTCTGCGCTGGTCCTATGGGGCCTTAGCATGACGACTTCCCGACTATCTACTGCAACAAGTTTTGCCCGGCTCCAGTGAGGGAGGGGCGATGACGGCGGCGCGCCTTTGGCTTGCTTCAGTGCTTGTAGTCGTCGCTAGGTGGTCCACGGATTTGGATGTAATTTTTATTATTTCTGGTGTTCGTTGTACTGCTATGATTTAAGATGAATAGATCGGAAGTTTTCTCGCAAAAAAAAGGACTGGGCTTCCCCAAATGCCTGGGGCACCTCAACCTGGGCTTCTGGTATAGAGCGCCTTGGGGCTGGACTAAGATTTCTCGCCCTAAGTTAGTAAGGCCTTCTTGGAGAGTGAGGGCTTTTGGAGGCCGAGCTCCAAGGAGATCATTTTCAAAATACGAATTTTCACAACGTAAAAAAATTTGAAATTTTTTGTATACACTCTCACACATGTGTATTGTGTATGTGCAAAAATTCCATATACTTTCACACGTGGTGTACAGAAAAAAGACAAAAACGTATTTCTAAAATGGGCCGATATTTTTTTGTTGTTGGGCGGGATTTTTGTTTTTTTTGTACAGCCTACAAATCACAAAAAATTCAGATGATTTTTTCACACGTTCATGCGGAAATCATATAAGTTACCGTGGAATTTTTTTCAATTTTTTTTGAAACTTTGAAATATGATTTTTGATTTTTTTTTCAAAATACCGAGCTCCCTGGAGCTCGGCCTCCGTTGGCATTTTCCTCTTCTTGGATGCTTTCTTGGTATTCAATAAAGAACCAGAAGCTTACACAGATGCATACAACTAGATCCCTTGGAAGCTGCCTCCTTCTGCCTAAAGAGATGGGCGGGGTTTTCCCTCCCCACGAGTGAGGCCACAATGTCAGGGTAGGTGAGAACTCATTGAAACAAAAAAACGAACAATGTGTTGACACACATTAGGTGGTTGTTGTTTTCCAGTTCATAAGACAAATTTAAGAGAAACAAAACTAAATGATCGACGAGCTCAAATAAGCTAGACCAAAACCAAGCATTATAAATCCATTCTTATCAAAGTAGCATGATTAAAGGCTAAATAATACTCCCTCCGTTCCATAATGTAGTGCATATAGATCTTTTGAAAAGTCAAACCTCACAAACTTTGACCAAGTTTGTGGAGAAAAATATTTACATTTAGAACGCCAAACATATATCATTAGGTTCATCATAAGATGTAGTTTCATATTTTATATATTTATTATTGTACATATAAATAGTTTTCACTATAAACTTGGTCAAAATTTGCAAAGTTTGACTTTTCAAAAAAATTATACGCACTACATTGTGGAATGGAGGGAGTAAACATGAGCATAATATTGACTCCAGGTGCAACCCAAAGACAATCAGGCATCATCCAACAGCCTCGAAATGTCAACACAAAATCAAAACAAGTCATTCTATCAAACCATGTAAGTAAGCAGTAGGAAAAATAATAATTGGATACTATCATCACCAAAAGCTATAGAATACACTATCACAAAATCAACCATGGTTCGATGACCGGTACACAGAGCGGTCATAGCTTGAAGGCCAGGTCTAAGTGCAAGAGGGATGGAGGAAAACCAGAAACTTACCGGAACGGTTATAGATGAGGCCATACACCGAACCGAGCATTCAACATCACCTGCGTGGGATACCACGGATGGCGCCCAGTAACAGTTGCAGGAGATCGAGACGACCATCACTAGGTGACCCCAGCGAGGGCTGGGGGTACGTGTGCACGCGACGCCAGGGCCAACATGCTCACACATTAGTATTACTTGCTGACAAACGTCCCTTACAATGGGAAAGATAAAATAAGGAATATATCGAAAACATTCAAGAAAAATGCACAATGAACAATAGCATAATTTAACTCTAAAACTAAGGTCAACCTCTTTCCAAAATATGAATATAAAGAAAATCATGCATAACAGAAAGCAAATTAATGTAATTTCTGGCATACGAAAAAATATAGTTAGTTTTTTTTAAAGATGTTGACCGTCTCCACGCCAAGCGACCAAAGAGTTAGTTTTTTGTTACTAAAGCTGTAACATGAACCAAATCTTTGGCAGCTTAGGCCTTTGAAATGAATGTTGCATACGTCTCTCTCGACCACTGTTGCACCTCCAATAGCCATGCATCACCTGGGCATGATGATTTGAGTTGTGTTGTGGTGCAAACTTCATTGACGCTTGTGCGGCTTGGCCCAACTCATCTCCGACTCATGTAGTGGATAGTCATTTTCTCGTTTTGTTTGTACCCTAGAACTGCAAAACGCCTAGAATTTTAAAAATTAAATGAAAAAGGCCTAGAATTTCTTATTTAAAAAGGAGTGGAAGTAGGACAGAAATTTCAGTACCATAAAGGTATTATTTTTTTGCGGGAAAACATCCGATTTATTCATCTTCAATCATGGCAATACAACGAACACCAGAAATAATAAAAATTACATATAGATTCATAGACCACCTAGCGACGACTACAAGCACTGAAGCGAGCCGAAGGCGCGCCGCCGTCATCGCCCCTCCCTCACCGGAGCCGGGCAGAACTTGTTGTAGTAGTCGTCGTGCTAAGGTATAACGGAGTTATATCGGGAGGGACGAATAACAAGTAAGACGGAAACATCTAAACTTGTCAAACATAAAAATCTAACGAAAAAGAAAGATACAATATAGGAAACCTTTTGCTTCCATCGTCTCCGCTATATATGAAAATGTTACATTATGGCCACAGTGAGGGCCTTATCAATCTTAACAACCCAGAAATATTTAACTGCGACTAGTCCAAGATCCCTCTAGGCCTCGTAGCATCGGGGCCGGCGCTCGCAGCAGCCCCTGTGGCCTGGCTTGCAGCATGCCGGAGGATACCTTTGTCGCCACCGGCCGGTCTTGCAACACCTCGTGGTGGGCCATGCAGCAGTGTGGCACCAGCCTAGCAACATCGCCTCGACATCCTCGCAGCATTGCTGGCGGGCTCGCAACGATCGTCGGCCGCTCCTCGCAGCATCATTGATTGGAAGACGTCGTAGAAATGGTGTTGTCTGCTCGCAACATCGCCTCCACTGCCTTGTAGCAGAGCACAGTAGAGTTAGCCGGCCTTGGACCGACATTATCAGAGGAGAGGTCGGCGACGGTGGGTTGTCTCAAGGAGAAGAATGAGAAATCCATGGCGAGGTGAGGTGGGAGGAGGGGACGAGTGGCTAGAAATAGATAAGGATAGGGCAACCACACACGGGGCGACCGATTCCATCGCGTCAATCGGCCACCAACTGATGTGAATCGTTTACCTGTATTTATGTGCATGCGCCCATATTCAAAACCCCTACACACTGCACTGCACAAGACCTGCGACAAACAAACAAAACCATGGACCACAACGTGCTTCTCCTCCTCGCCTCCTTGGCCGCCGTCGCCGTCGCTGCTGTCTGGCACCTCCGCAGCCATGGCAGCCGAACAAAGCTGCCTCTGTCGCCGGGGCCGAGGGGGTGGCCGGTGCTGGGCAACCTTCCGCAGCTGGGGGCCAAACCGCACCGCACCATGGCCGCTCTCGCGCGCCGGCACGGGCCCATCTTCCGCCTCCGCTTCGGCAGCGTCGAGGTCGTCGTCGCCGCGTCAGCCAAGGTCGCCGGCAGCTTCCTCCGTGCGCACGATGCCAACTTCAGCGACCGCCCACCCACCTCCGGCGCCGAGTACCTCGCCTACAACTACCAGGACCTCGTCTTCGCGCCCTATGGCGCCCGCTGGCGCGCCCTCCGCAAGCTCTGCGCGCTCCACCTCTTTTCGGGCCACGCCCTCGATGCCCTCTGCGCCGTCCGACAGGACGAGGCCCGACTCATGGTCACGCACTTGCTCTCGTCCTCCTCACCAGCCGGGGTGGCGGTCAAAACCTGTGCGCCATCAACGTGTGCGCCACCAACGCGCTGGCGCGGGCTGTCGTCGGGAGGCGCATGTTTGGTGACGGAGTCGATGAGGGTGCCAGGGGGTTCAAGGACATGGTGGTCGAGCTCATGCAGCTCGCCGGCGTCCTCAACATTGGTGACTTTGTGCCCGCGCTCCGCTGGCTTGATCCGCAGGGCGTCGTCGCCAAGATGAAGAGGCTGCACCGCCGCTACGACCGCATGATGGACGGCTTCATCAGCGAGAGGGGCCAGCATGCCGGGCAGATGGAAGGGAACGACCTGCTGAGCGTGATGCTGGCGACGATGCGGCAGTCGCCCGCGGATGCCGGCGAGCAGGACGGGATCAAGTTCACCGAGATTGACATCAAGGCTCTCCTCCTGGTATGCACAAATTGTTACATGCCCATTTGTTTGGCTATTCATATTTTGTAGGTCTAGGTAAGCTATTTGCTGATGTCAAGTCAAAGATTTTGGGAAGTATACCTCTCAATTTTGGATTAGCATAACTATATTTTTCATTCTAATTAATGGGATACAAATATTGGTTCTTTTAGAATTTATTCACGGCCGGGACAGACACGACGTCGAGCACTGTGGAGTGGGCACTGGCGGAGCTCATTCCGTTCGGGGCGGGCCGGAGGATATGCGCAGGCCTCGGCTGGGGCCTTCCGATGGTGACACTCATGACCGCCACGCTGGTGCACGCATTCGACTGGTCCCTGGTCGACGGAATGACCCCCGAAAAACTCAACATGGAGGAGGCCTATGGTCAGACCTTGCAGAGGGCCGTGCCTCTAGTGGTTCAGCCTGTGCCTAGGTTGTTGTCGTCGGCGTACACAGTGTGATGTTTTATCATGGTTCTTGTTGTCTCTCAGTTCCTTTCAGTTTGATGTACCTTGTTTAACCAATTCATAATATTCAAATCGGTTGTAAGAAAAGTGTACGCGGCACGATTATTACTCTATTTTTCATTTATCTCTTTGCAAATGGATGGTAAGGAAGATTGGAGAGCTATGTGTATGTCACTCTCGTGATATTTAGGTTTTTGTTGGTTTACCGCGTAGACACGATATATGTCGGCGTTTGTTTTCGTACTACTAGCTCTAACGTGTCGTCGGGACATTTGATAAAAATCAGATTGGCCTAGGAAAACAAAACTAAGAAGAGACAAAAAGTATTTAATTCCCTAATAAAGGTTTGAAAAATCTGCATAGACATATTTTTGGTAAGATTAAAAAAAATGAGATCCATGGGCACTAGCACCCAGGACATATCTTCTATATCTAAATAGCTAGCCCCCACTAACTATTTCTCTCAACATGCAAGCATGCCACATCATCTCACAACATGCATGAGAAAAGGCCCACCCCCACTATTATATGTCTCTCAACATGCAAGCATGCCACTTCATCATTAAACATGCATGGAAAAAAGACTCATTTCAACATGCAAACATACATTAGAATTTTCATTCTATTATGCTATTTTTATTTAATAAACATTTTACAATTATATAGTAATCGAACATAATAAATTATATGTATTTTCAGTTTTAGCTTTTCATATTATTACTTCAAATATTCATGTTTCATCCAACGAATCACACTGAAATATGTTACAAAATATTCCTGCAACAACGTGCGGGGTATCATCTAGTTTTTATAGAAGGAGCCCACCCAGATGAGAACGCGGAAATTCACTCATGACAGGAGTCGAACCCCGGTCTGCAAGGGTGCACCACCGTGACCTTGCCACTGGGCTATTGCCCATCTCTCTATTTTGGTAAGATTGAAGGATCGTTTTGGTGGAAGGCACACCTTAAATTTATTTCTCTTTTCAAGCAAGTTGCTTCCTGTCATCCAGCCAAAGTTGACTCAGTAACTCTGTGGGAGGACATATGGGAAGCCCCCCCCCCCCCCCCCCCCTCTCTAGCAAAGTTCCCAGAGCTATGTTCATTAGTCATCAATGATCAAATCACAATTCAGAATATGCTGAACTCAGAGGACATCACTGAAAATCTGCATAGACCCATCTCCATTCAAGCCCTTAATCAGCTCATACAATTGAAGGACAAACTGAACCAGATGCAGCTATCTGAAGATCAAGATCAGTGACATTACATCTGGAACTCCCCTAATTACAGTTCGACGCAGATGTATAAAATCTTAATGCAAGGCCAATTAGCCCCTCCTCAGTTCCAATGGATCTGGAAAAGTGTATCCCCATTAAGAACCAAAATGTTCTTTTGGCTAGTTCTGCATTACATAGTTAATACCAGTAACCTACTTCATAGGACATTTTTTCATCTAACAGAGTATGCTTGCACTCTTTCTCCAGGAAATATCAAAGAAACCCATCTGCATCTTTTTTGGGACTATAATTTTGTCCAAGAATGTTGGTCCCTGATTATTCCTTGTATGAAGATAGGTATCTCCTTTTTACACTAGGTTCAGTTAGCTAGAGATGGCCTTCACCAACCTTCTGTTGGTGGTAATTATTTATGCCTAGAGGAACCTATGTATAATTTACACCAGATACTGGCTAAATGCAGAGGACACCATGTCCAAAAACTCTCGTCCACTGAATCATATGGCTTAATGCGGAGTGTTCAAGGCCTTCCTAGATCCCCTAACCCAATAGTCCCAAAAAAATATAGGTTTGTATCCCTTAAAACGCAAACATCCAGCCTATTTTTGCTCTGGAGAGGCAGCTTCTCAACACATTTAGGCGTCCGCTTGATGTTCCCTCTTGGCGTGGACCCGCCTCACTCCGCCTCACACCGCCGCCGCCCCTGTCGTCACCATTGACTCCCCCCACCGCGTGGCGGAACTGTTCCGAGCTGCCAGCCCGCAACCCCGCCACCCTCTCCCGCACCTATTCCTCACTTGCTGGTGCCAGAATCGGCATTTCCGCCGCCGCCGAGTTCGCTTAGCTCCTTCCGGTCGCTGCCTAAGTCAAATTTTGTCGGAAATCAAATAAGTTGATCTTGGAGATGGCGTAGGCAGGTCAACCGCATGCCCTAGCTGACCAACAGCGCCAGACCAGCCAGGAAGACCGTCTCCTCCTGACGTCCCCGCCGCGTTCGTCACCTTTGCGGCCTGCTGGGCAGCGTCGCCGGTCACTTCTGCCACCGTTTGGTCATAGCTAGACCTTTGTCGTTGGCAGTCACCTCTATGTTTTTCGTTTTTTATCAAAGAAAGGTCAAATAGATCATCAAACTCTCCAGTGTGTGTGAATGAAGAGGTTGTGGGAGATGATCTTCAATTGTTCGTTGTCGAAAGAGGAAGAATAAGAAGATGAATTCAAGGTGGTGGCGCGCCGTAATCATGACTGCATGTATTATTTTGCACAACATGATCATCAAAGATGAGAGAGAGGACCCTAAAGACTTTCGGTATCTCTTCAATGGGCACCAGGTGGAGCCAGAACTTAACCCAAATAGGACCTAAGCCTTCCTTCAAGCACACCATACGATCGAGAACCGACAAGCTCACAATTACCAACTTCAAGAAGATCTTATTGAGCGTCATTGGCAACTTCATAGCACTTGATTCTTGTGCTTTTATCATGTTTATTCTTATTTGGATTCTTAATTTATTTGGACTGTATGATGTGTTTGAATTTGAATGGGCAAGTTCAAAAGCATTTAATTTGATATATATATCAATTGTGCGTACTTGAATTCTTAAGTTTTGAATTAATATGTTGTGATAAGTTTGAAAATGGTTGGATGAATTGGGAAAAAGGTATTTTAGGGGATTAAATTTTAGGAGGTCTGCTAGATGAAGTAAAGTTTAATCCCCTAAAAAGTATAAGGAATGGGATAAGTGATACATTTTGGACTTGTAGGATAGGACATCTGCTAGAGTTGCTGTTAGGCGAGACATCTGTTATATTCTGCTTGTTCATAGCATCTAGATCATCTTGAAATAATTTCACAATCTCAAAATAAAAATAACGAAGCAAACATTGTCGCCTGCATTGCAACTTCATGGTCATCTTGAGATAATTTCACCAAATAATCGGCAGGCATAAAAACATGATTTTTGACGGCCACCATCAATAGTGAAATGTATCTGGCAACCACGGGTGTTAAAATAGCTTATGTAGCCGGCAAAGGCCATACAAGTTGATTAGTCGAACAAGAAACATAGGGCTTACAAACCGATGGAAGATAGATAGACCGTCCAAACATAACGGTAGTAGCTAAGGTATATGATGGATATAAGCCTCATGGCAAGCTAGTCTTGTTGGCATTAATTCATTCTATACGTTGTTGAGGAGATGGTGGATTCAACTAGTAACTTTGTTCCACCAGTCGGCAATTATCTTCCTTGGTGTGGAACATGTTGATGTATAGAGCAAGCCGCCACCACATCCGATCAAAAGGCCAGAAGTACATGCCCCCAGAAACTTGTAGTAAGTATTGTGTCTTTCGTGGCGTCGACAGAAACGCCTACAATACAAAAAGGAAATACAATACAGATGAGAAGGAAAAGAATCAGATGATTTTTCAAAGTATATAGCAAGGGAAATCAGAACCAGATGATATGCTATGATATATTACAACCATGAATAGATATCTAGAGACAAATCTTGAAATACAATCTACAATCCCAGTAGCTAGCATATCAAAGCAATATATATTTCTAGAACAAACAATATGCTTAATCGATCAAACAACATATATGTATGTAAATCGGTAGATATAGAGTAGTAGTAGTTGTTGTTACCAGATGGGGTCTTGGGGTCTAGGCGGGATTTGTGAGGAGAGGCGCTGCAAGAGAAGCATGGAGCGCCGACTCATGCTGTGGGGAATATCGTAGGTGGTAACGAGGCCATGCACCATGTCGAATAGCTCCTCCTTAGCCTTGTCGATCTGCGCCACGCGGGCCGCCGCGTCTCTTATCTCCTCCGGGGTGCAGGGCTTGGTGTGGGCGAGCCACCGCCTTGCCTCCGCCACGGGCGTTCGCCGGAGCAGAGCGCCACCGCCTCGAATCTCATCACCGCCGCCATCGATCTGTGTCCTATCCTCTCGCCCGGCCGGCCGTATCAATCTGGAGTACGCTAGTATGTATATCGTAGCGATGGTGTTCAAACTTCTCCCTGGTTTTCTTGTTGAGGAAGCTATCTATACGCCAGCACAAGCCCATCCCAAAAACGCGTGTCCATTGAAGCGTCCTGGACACGTTCTCACAATTGAAAAAGACCAAAAACGTTTGGATATTTTTTTGAACACAAAAAAAAAAACGTTTGGATATGGAGCGTATTTTTTGAGGGAAATGCCCTCAGGCTAGCTTAATCTCAACTCAAATAGGGCACCTCGCGGTGACGAGGTTACTCTTATAAAAGATGACGGAGTACCCTCCTCCCTGGGCTCCTCGTGGGTGAGAGCGCCTCCTGGCCATCCGTCTCTGGCTGGCTTAGACCCGAATGACCCGGCTGGGCGGTCCATGACGGGTGGACCACCGGTGTTTGCCCGGGGCCACCGTCACTGGCCAGCACCCGTCGCGCCCGGATGAGCCACCCCGCCCGCCCGTACACGCCCTGTGGGCGAGCCAGGCTCGCCTGTCGGCGTCCTTTGCTCGGCGGCGTGGTGTGGGGCTACTTGGGGGCGCTCCGACCGTCCGGGCGGCTTGGACCCGGGTGGGCGGTCCATGACGGGCGGCCCGCGTGCCCGCCTGGGGCCACTGTCATTGAACGGTTTCCGGCGCGCCCGCGAGAGATGTTTCGCACACTGCCCTGCGCGCGACTGGCCAGCCGGACCCGCCTGGCGGTGCCTTTGGGCCAGGGCGGTCTGGTCTGGTCGAGCCAGGGTGGGTGTGCGCCACTCCCGCGCGCGCCGGTTTGGTCGCACCATATGGGCACGTTCGGTGCGATGAGGCTGGGTGTGCGTCACGCCAGCCGGACGCACTCGCCCCCCACCGGGCCGGGGGCTGTGCGTCGCACCCGTCTTAGCTGGCTCGCGCGTGGGGCCAGGCAGCCGGGATGCGGAGGGCCCTGGTTTACCCGGGTGCGTAGGGGCTTCGCCTGGCCGGACGTATGCCGATTCACGCGTGGGGCCAGACGGTCAGGATACGGAAGGTCTGGTCTGTTCGGACGCGTAGGAGGCTTCGCCTGACCTGATGTGGAGGGGTGGCCTACCCTCGATGGGGTAACCTGACTGGCAAGAAATATTTGTGGGTATTTTGGTGGTCTTTCCTTTAAGTCACTTACCTTTTCCTATAAATTTGTCGTGGTGGCAGGGGGGGGGGGGGGGTGTTCTTATTATCTCTCCTTTGCCTTGCCTCCTACTTGTTCTCTCTTCGTTGCCACGACGGCTTCTTCGACCTGTTTCGGTGCTTTTGCTTGGTCTGTCCTCGGTTGTGGCCGGCGTGCCGTTCATCCCTCCTGCCAGTGGGGTTCAGCGAAGACTCCCATTTTAGGAGTCCCAGGCCTAGCTTCCCCAGATTCCCGGGGCACCTCATCTTAGGATGATGGCTTCGGGGATGGAATGGCTCTAGTAGACCGAGATTTCTTACTTGAAGCTAGCAAGGCCTTCTAGGAGCCTTCCTTGCTACTAACATCAGAGGAATGTTGGATCTCGAAGACTCAGACAGAGTATTTTTTTCGTCAAGGATGGGGCCTTTTCAATAGTATTGATACTCCTCAGCCCAACTCATCTTCCCTAACCAATCCTCGGCACAACTCTTTCTTCTCATACATACCAATGATAATTGTCTTGCTTATCTAATCTAACCATTACTAGTTTCTCAAGAAAAAATGTAACCGTTATTATATTGTTTCAGATATGAGAGTTTTATTAATGGATGTGTCTAGGCCTCATCTAGATGTGACATAGTTATGTCACATCTAAGTTTTGTGGCCCTCTTTATTTGTTTTTTTCTGTTGTTGTTTTTTCTTATGTTTGGCTTGTCCAGCCCACTACATGCAAAAACGCCACTAGAGAAATGATGACCGATTGCCCCTGGCTGGAGTCTGGTCGTGGCATGGAACAATAAATCAAGCAATTAATTATGTCTAGCAAGTGGATGGCAAAGCACTGTGTTTACATGGGCGTTTTAGAGTATAGTAGAGATCAGAGGAAGTAAGGTTGGTTAGTCAAAATCAATAAAGATTGGGCACTGGGGTTATTTTGGAACCAAATAGGCAATTGGCACCTTCGTGCCTTTGGTTTTGCTGGGTGCATCAGGCGTAACTAGTTGTATTAGTGATGTCCATGTATCCCTTTGTATTATTAAACCAAAAGTAAAGCTTTTTTCGTCTCACGTGCAAAAAGCTGGATAAGAAAACATAAAGAATATGAAAGATTGAATGAAATTTTTTATAAAAAGAAAGCATGCTATGTCACTGCAAGTATTGGCCCTAGATACATGACAGCGGCATAAAGCTTTTTTCTGCTAATTTTTAAAAATTTGGTGAAATAAAAAAAATTCAAATTTTTAAAAGCTCGCAAATTAGAAAGGAATTAGCAAATTTGAAACATGTTCACGAATTCAAAAAATTAGCGAATACAAAAATGTTCTTAGAATTAAAAAATATCCACAAATTTAAAAATATATAATGGTTTAAAAAACACAAATTTGAAAAAAAACATGATTTTTAAAAAAGTTCATAATTTTAAGAAAATGTTCATGATTTTTTTATAAAATTGATGAAAATGAAAAAATTGTGAATATTTTTTAAATGTGGAGCTGCAACTGGCGACAACCCTGCTCCTGCACCTAATTGCAGTCTCGTTGCGTGAATGCAGTTGCGTGTCGAGGGTGGACCTGCAACTGGGACAAAAATGGGTCAGGGCCACTTGCGTGTCGAGGCTGGACCTGCAACTGAGACAAAAAAATGGGTCGAACCCCAGTTGCGTATCGAGAATGGAGTTGCAGCTGTGACAAAATTGGTCGGACCCTAGTTGCGTATCGAGGGTGGACTTGCAACTGGGACAAAAAAAGCGGTCCCCCCAATTGCATGACAAAGGTGTAGATGGACTTACAACTAGGACAAAAGTGGGTTGGGCCTTACTTGCGTGTCGAGTGTGGAGTTGCAACTGGGAAAAGAAAAAGGCGGGGGCCCCAATTGCATGTCGGGGTGAAGTTGCAACTAGGACAAAAATGGTCGGCTCACCAGTTGCGTGTCAAGGATGGACTTGCAACTGCGACAAAAAATGGGTCGGGGACCAGTTGCATATCGAGGGTGGACTTGCAACTAAGACAAAAAGGAGCCCCCCCCCCCCCCAAATTGCATGTCGGGGTGGAGTTGCAACTAGGGACAAAAATGGGTCGCCTCCCCCAGTTGCGTGTCGAAGATGGACTTGCAATTGAGACAAAAAATGGTAGGGTCCAGTTCCGTATCGAGGGTGTACTTGCAACTGAGACAAAAAGAGGCGGGCCCATTTGCATGTTGGAGGTTGACTTGCAACTCGGCCAAGATCGGTGAGGCCCCCAGTTATATGTCGAGGGTGGACTTGTAACATAGACAAAAAAAGGTTGGCTCAGTTGCATGTCGGAGGTGGACATGCAACTAGGACCAAAAGAGGGTCCGCCCACAAATTGCGTGTTGAGGGTGGACTTGCAAGTGCGACGAAAAATGGGTCGGGCCCAGATGCATGTCGGTAATGGATTTGCAACTTGCAAAAAAGGGTCGAGCTCTCCCACCCCCCCAGGCACAATTGCATGTCGGGGGTGGAGTTACAACTGAGACAAAAATGCTTGCCTCCCCCCAGTTCTGTGTCGATGGTGAACTTGCAACTAGGACAACCAAAAAGGCGGGCCCGTAGTTGCATGTCGGGTGAGGCGTTGCAACTACTACAAAATGGGTCGGATCCCCCAGTTGCATGTCGAGAAGGTGCACTTGCAAGTGGGATAAAAAAGGGGCAAGCTCAGTTGCGTATTGAGGGATGGACTTGCAACTGGGGCAAAAAAAGACGTGCCCCCAATTGCATGTCAGGGGTTTAGTTGGACATGTAACTGGGACAAAAATGGGTTAGGCCCTAGTTGCGTGTCGGGGGTAGATTTGCAACCTAGACAAGAAAAATGGCAGACCGTCCCAATTGCATGTCAGAGGTGGAGTTGCAACTGGGACAAAAATAGTCATCCCCCAGTTGCGTGTCAAGGACGGACCTGCAACTGGGACAAAAATAGGTCAGGCCCAAGTTATGTATTGAGGGTGGACTTGCCACTGGGACCCCCGAATTGCATGTTGGGAGTGGAGTTGCTACTGGGGACAAAAATGGGTCAGCCTCCCAGTTGCATACTGAGGGTGGACTTGCAACTTGGAAAAAAACTGACCCGGTTGCATGTTGGGGGTGGAGTTGCAACTGGGCAAAAATGGTTGCCCCCCCACACACACAGGGGAAAAGGTTGCATGTAGAGGGTGGAGTTGCAACTAGGACAACAACAAAAAGGTTGCAACTAGGACAAAAAAAGGTCGGACCCCTAGTGCATGTCGAGAGGGTGCACCTGCAATTAGGCAAAAAGGGTCATCCCCCAGTTGCGTGTCAAGGGCGGACCCGCAACTAGGACAAAAATAGGTCGGCCCCCAGTTACGTACTGAGTGTGGACTTGCAACTGGGACCCCCAAATTGCATGTCGGGAGTGGAGTTGCAACTGGGGACAAAAATGGGTCGGCCTCCCAATTGCATATCGAGGGTGTACTTGCAACTAGGAAAAAGCGAACCCGGTTGCATGTTGGGGGTGGAGTTGCAACTGAAACAAAAATGGTTGCCCCCCCCCTTCCCCCCCCCGCCCCCGGAAAAAAGGTTGCGTGTCGAGGGTGGAGTTGCAACTAGGACAACAACAAAAAAGTTGCAACTAGGACAAAAAAGGTCGGACCCCCAGTTGCATGTCGAGAGGGTGCACCTCCAATTAGGACAAAAATAGATCGGACTCAGTTGCATATCAAAGAATGGACTTGCAACTGGGGCACAAAAGACGGCCCAGTTGCATGTCGAGGGTGTAGTTGCAACTAGGACAAAAAGGTTACCAGGTGAAAATCACAAAATCCCTAGATAAAAATAGGGCAAAAGGGACAACGATGGATCCAAGGTCACTCATCGCATCATCATTGACTGCCATCTTCTTCGTTGCGAGGACAAAGATCGTACCACCCCCAGTTGACTCCCTCCTTCCTGCTTGTGTCGGCTCTACTCCAAGATAAAGGGAACCGGGAGAGAGACAGTGGCGAATGCAAACCGAGGAGGCAGCGACCAGCTCGTATCTTCAACTTATACAACGCAGACCAAAAAAATGGGCCCCAAGATGACACCACGAAAATGACCCAACAAAAGACGGACACGCGAATGGGCCGACAAGCGAACACTGGACGTACGGCGAGACATGGGACGCGCGTGACAAAACAATCCGCGATCAAAATTTGTACAACATTTAAAGCGAACAGATTGAATGGTCAGCAACTTAGATGAGACATTGCTCAATCTGTTTAAAAAAAATCATGAATTTAAAACAAAACAAATAAAGTAAGAAAAAATTTTAAAAACTGAAAAAAAAGAAAAAAATATATAAAAAACATAAATTTTAAAAATATTAGGAATTTAAAACAAATAAATGAAAAAGGAAAAAAAAATGACGCTCGGCCGTTCTAAGAGATAGAAAACACAGTCAAAATTGATAGAAAACACAAAACGCAAACAAAAAAGAGTGACACTCGACCGTTTCCCAGCACTACCACACGAACCACTCTTTTTTTTTTTGAGGCGACACGAACCACTCAAAAGAAAGAAAAAAAATGACATGCGGCCCGACGCCCAGTTCATGCATCGATGCATCTAGTCTTCTCTGGATACACGAAGCGGCCCACGAAAAGAAAACTGTCAGACTCGGTGCTAGGCCACAACAAACGAGAAACGCGACAACACAAAAAAAAATTCGAATCTTAACATACTAGTATATCCAATGGCTAGGGAGTTAGATGTGAGATAACTAATTCTCATCTAGATGTGAATTAGCAAAACCGTTTATTAATATTCTCATCGCACAAAAACAATGCATTTAAGATGGTTAACTTACTAATCCCTACTATAAGTTGACATGACTCGGGTAAATAATAAAACTTGCACTATCTCTTTCACTAAATTCCATCAATTTTGACATAAAAGAGTCAATCTTTGAGACCTTAATTTGATTTCTAACATATTGCTAATTGGTTTAGCTACATTAGAGAGAAAATAACTATTGCATGACCGCCGATGAGAACCGTTTGACCAGATCTTTGAGGCGGTTCATGCAAGTGCAAGGTTACCATCGGTCTCTTGTAGGAGTTTTTTTTGACATGGTCTCTTGTAGGAGTCAATCGTAATAAGAAGTGGGAGACTCTCATTTTAGGGCATGTACAATGGTTGATAAGATAGTCTTATCTTAAGTCTTGCATGTAATTTAGAGATGACAAAAAAATTTGTCTATAATGGGTCATCTATTAGCCTTATCTTCGATAACTAGCTATTCCTAAAAACATGGTGAGACATATTGTGCTAAGAGATCACCTCTTGTCTTCTCTTAAATAAGAGAAGGCAAAGCTTTTTTTCTGAGTTCTCTCTCCTCCACCTCATCATTTATCCTAGGTGACACTCCCAAGATAGCACCATGATAGCACCATTGTACATGCCCTTAGGAGTCTCAGACCCAGGTTCCCCGGATCTTGGGGGCACCGCAATCTGAGATGATGGCTTTGGTGGTGGAGCGGCCCTGGTAGCCATTCTCATCCGAAGCTAGCAGGGCCTTCGTGGATCCTTTCCTAGTACTTGAAACAAAGGAAATTTATCAAGCCTCATATAGAGTTATTTTTTGGGGTCTGCTACGCGTCGGTCGGGTGATGTTTACAAAACATCCGCCGCCTCGGTAGACGTAGGATCGCGAGCTCGACAACCGTCCGATCTTCTTCCCGTGTGCGTGCATCAGCCTTTACAACAAGGCTTGTGTTGCACTTGGCGCTTTGCAACACGAGCCTTGTTGCTCTCTTGCTGATCCGTTTTTTCTTTGAAACAAGGCCTATGTTTCAGAAACAAGACCTCTGTTGCAGAAAAAATAATCTTCATTGTTGCCTCCTTTGCAACAAACCCAATGTTGCGCTCGCTCCCTCTGCAACAAGAAGCTTGTTGCAGAAACAAAAAAAATCCCCTTGCAATCAGTGGTCGTTCGCCACCGCCATTTGGAACAACGTCGTTGTTGCAGAAACTCATCTCGCAGCACCGCCGCTGGTGACGACAGTCGAAGAGGTTCAGGCGGCGGTCATGACTTCAAGAGCTCGGTCTGGTTGGGGAAAGTAGGAGGGGTGTGGGAGGAGAAAAAGAGGAGGAAGGAAGGGCCGAGGCGGAGGCCTGCCTTGCCGGCGAACTACGGCCGAGGGAGCGCACGCATGGCGCGGCGAGCGTCTCCCCTGGTGGAGCTGAGAGACGAACGATGTCTCGTGAACTTTCCAGATAAAGGCGTTTGGTGTGCGGGACCACGGGACACGTGTCTATCGGCGGAGGAGGTTGACGTAAACATAGGATCCGTCGGTTGAACACAATCATTTCCCTTATTTTTTCAGTACCACGTGGTCATGTCATGCATGAACGACAACTTAATATTCTTGGAAGTCATCGTCGTTTGCCCTAAAGATGGGCGGGGCCCGCCATTGGGTCCACAATGTTTGAGTGGGTAAGAAAATGTTGAAACCAGGCCTTCTCGCAAGACTCCTCGTCGGGATTTTAATCGGAAGAAAAATACCTTGGGCGCATGGATGAGAAACAGAAACCTTAGGACCATGTTCTCATCTCCTAGTGCGGTGTGCAAAAGCAGAGGCCCGCCGGGCCACTCGGTCAGGAGTTTACTGTTATTGTTTTTACACACTCCAAAAAGAAGCTAGGGTTCTTGCCTCTCGCCGGCGCCGCCGCAGGTCCGCCTCATCTTCGGTGGCCCTAGGGCCATGGGGGTGCGGTGGATCCTGGCAAGGGCCAGCGGGAGGGCTTCGATTTTAGTCGTTCATTTCCGTTTTGTTAGGGTTTGTGTCCTGCTCAGGAAGACGAGACGGCGGCGGCTCCCTGAAGATGGAATAAAGGTCTTCCCGCCTAGTCCCCGTTCCGGCGGTGCGTCTAGCATCGTTGGTGGGCGTGTGGAGGTGTGTCTCCGGCGGATCTATCTTTGGTGGATTTGCTCGGATCTCGTCGTTGTTCGTCTACGTTCGTGTGTCTTTGGGTTGGATCCTTCCGATCTACGTTGTTCTTCATCGGCGGCGGTTGCTGTTCTGGTGCGCTGGTCCTATGGGGCCTTAGCACGACGACTTCCCGACTGTCTACTACAACAAGTTGTGCTCGACTCCGGCGATGGAGGGGCGATGACGGTGGCGCGCCTTCGGCTCGCTTCAGTACTTGTAGTCGTCGCTAGGTGGTCTATGAATCTGGATGTAATTTTTATTATTTCTGGTGTTCGTTGTACTGCCATGATTGAAGATGAATAGATCGAAAGTTTTCTTGCAAAAAAAAGGAGTTTACTGTTATTATATATAAACTTATGGTGCTCAAGGACCTCCTCCTCATACATATTTGCGTTATGGAGGCAAAACATGTAAGGTTAAAGCCAATAAGGATAGTTACATACCAATACCATACACCCTAAAGACTGTCCTGGCTGGAATTGGTGGGCTCGATGATCATGGGCTCATGGCCGCCTTCAACTATAGTTGGCGCAGAGGGCTAATGCAATGACGAATGATCATGATCGCCCTTGGGCCGAGAGACCATTCGCCATCAACTCGATGATCAACTCCACGATGGATTTGGTCTTCGAAAAGCTCACGAAGATGGGAGGCATCAAATATCGTAAGTGCATCTCCACCGGGTAGGGCGACTGGAGACGTGTTTCTTGCCTCCATAAATATAAGAAAAATAACATTCTCTTGTAAAAATGGACAGGTATGGCAACACACGTTATTAGGCGTAGTACAATGTGATAATTCAATTCTGAACCCGGACTCACCTACACCTGGTGAACAGTAAAACCGAAATAAATAGTAAACAAATTCAAAAAATCTGAAGTTTTTTGCATGTAAGATGCTTGACATTCGAGGAGCTCGCGCCAAAAATGGCAAAATCGGCCAGGAACAATGCATTTTTCCAAACTTTCTCACAGGCCCAAAATTTGTCTTTTTTGCCCTGAGCTCCTCGAATTTCCAAACTCCACCAAATTTGGCGCGGGCATCACGCATTCGACCATCTTGCACCACAAGAAATTTCGGAATTTTTTGCTATTTTAAAATGATTTTACTGGTCACACCCGGGTGTAGATGTGTCCGGGGAGCAGAAACTCAGTGTCCCCTACATTGCAACTTCTTGACAATCTTGAAGTACTTTCGCGTCATTCTTTGGCATGGAAACACCGACATTAACAGGTTTTTGCAATGAATCAATTCTAGAGTTTTGTGTGCTATAAATGATAATCCCACTACCATGATTCATACACATAAATAACCAATCATTTTTTTCGTGAATACGCAAAAGCTTTGCGTATCATTGCATTGATAGAGGGAAAATAGAAGTGACGGTTACAGGGGTAGCCTCACAAGCACGTAGGCATGAGGGCGTGAGAGAGAGCTACAAGGGCGCATACAGAAGAAGGGGGTGCGCTAGTCCCCACTACAGAGCACTACGGCGCCGGGAGCAGGTTGCTGAGCCCTTTGGATCCGGCGGTGGCCCAGCTGCGGGCATCTACCTTGATATCGTTGACGAGGCGGGAGATCGAGGGTGTTGCGCCGTTGAAAACACAATCGTTCCGTGCCTTCTAGAGGCGCCAGGCAGTGAGGATGATCAGCGAGGCCAAGCCACGTCGCAGGGAGGTCGGCGCGTCCTGCACACGGCCAGGGAGAACCAGTCGCGGAAGTCCGTCGAGGGGCCAGGGAGAGGCGTGTCGGTGATGCGGTACCAGGATAGAATCTCGTGCCAGGTCTGGCGAGTGAAAGAGCAGCCAGCGAGAAGGTGCTCCATGGTCTCCGGCTCTTGGTCGCAGAGAAGGCACAGCGGTGTGTGGGCGATGCCACGGCGAGCAAGCCGATCGGCGGTCCAGCATCTTCCTTGGTAGGCGAGCCAGAGGAAGATCTTGACACGGAGGGGCGCCCAGGACTTCCAGGTAAACTTCCAGGCAGGCTCAATCGTGGAGCCAGAGAAGAGCGCTTTGTAGCACGACTTGGTAGAGTACGCGCCATTCGGTGTCCAACGCCAGGAGAGGAGGTCCGGTGCATCGGAGAGGGTGATATTACAGAGCCGCGCCCAGAGGCGGATGTATTGCGCGAGGGCTTTGGGGCCGAGGGAGCCCTGAATGTCCCGCACCCAGGCGCGGTCGGCGAGGCCCTCGGCTACGGTGCGCGCCTTGCGACGCCGGCGGGGCACCAGCGCGTGCACTAGGGGAGCCAACTCGCTGATGGACGCACCATCAACCCAGTGATCAGTCCAGAAGCGGCAAGAGTTCCCGTTTCCCAGCGTCCAAACGGTGGAGGCCCAGAAGATGGCCTGCGCGGCCGGGCTACATGGGATGTGCAAGTGCAACCAAGGACGGGAGGGGTCCGCCTTGCGCAATCAGAGCCAACGGGTCTGAAGGGCGTAGGCGCAGCGCTGAAGATCCGGGACGCCGAGTGTGACGCCCCCGACTTAATCGTGCACTAATCATACACGCAAATGCACACAATCAAGCCTAAGGACTCACGGGAAGATATCACAACACAACTCTAAACACAAATAAAAAATTCATACAAGCTTTATATTACAAGCCAGGGGCCTCGAGGGCTCGAATACATAAGCTCGAGTCATACAAGCATCAACGGAAGCATTAGCATCTGAGTACAGACATAAAGGTTAAGCAAGTCTGCCTTAAGAAGGTTGAGCAAAACAACGACATATGATCGAAAAGGCGCAGACCTCCTGCCTGGGTGCCTCCTATCTACTCCTGGTCGTTGGTCTCCACGTAGTAGTACGCTCCACCGGTGGGGTAGTAGCAGTCGTCGACTGGGGCAGCTGGCTCCGGGGCTCCGTCATCTGGTCGCAGCAATCTGGTATGGGGAAAAAGGGGAAGCAAAGCAACCGTGAGTACTCATCCAAAGTACTCGCAAGACTTACATCAGATCTATACTAATTATGCATTGGTATCAAAGAAGGGGCTGTATCTGTGGACTAGACTGCAGAAATGCCAGAATAGGGGGGAAGGCCTGGCCTATCGAAGACTAGCATCTTCAGCGTCTTGCAGCATTAGAAGAGTGTAGCTTAGTACATAAATTTAGTAGTAGCAACAAGTATAATAGTAGCCAAGCCCAGAGATCCTTCCTCGACTCCCTGCGAGAAAGCAATTCCGGAGCTAACATATCATTAAATTCACAAGTATCCAGTTCTAGTTGTAGTAGATCGGGATATTTTCCGAGCGTCCTGTTACCGTGGACACGGCTATTCGAATAGATATACTTCCCTGCAGGGGTGCACCAACTTACCCAACATGCTCGATTAACTCTGGCCAGACACACTTACTCGGTTCATGCCTGGCCTCGGCTGATCGACACGTCGTAGCCCTACCTAGGTTTAACAGAGAGGCCAGCACGCCGGTCTACACCCTAAGCGCTCAGGGGTCTTGGGCCCATCGCCCTTTGCGCTCCTGCGCGTTGCGAGGACGGCCGGGACCAGACCTAGCCTCTGTATACACACGCATGCTTTCGCGGTCCACCCGGGCGCGTGCCGCTCAACTGCTGACGTCTGAAGAACTTCGGCTGATACACACGACGCCGAGTGCCCATACTATTCCCGCGTGGTGGTTAGTGCGAAAAGGCCAGCGGCCTACTCAGATCACATATCCTAACCCATTAGTGTGTTGGGAGCTCGCGGTGACGATCAGTGCTCCACGATCTGTGGTCCCGTCGCCCCGTCTCGAGGACTTGCGGCAAGGGACAGGCCCAATTCCTCTCCTCCCTCTCCTGAGGCAATCTGCCTGCCCGGCCGCGCCTTGTAATTGTTTTGCGGGTGTCGGTACCAAAACTGGCAGATCTCGGGTAGGGGATCCGAACTGTGGTCTAGGAATCAATGGTAACAGGGAACGTAGAGACAGCGATTTACCCAGGTTCGGGCCCTCTCGAAGAGGTAATACCCTACGTCATGCTAGATTGTATTGATGTGATTGTATGAAGGTTACAGAGTTGATCTACCTCGAGATCGGATGGGCTAAACCCTAGGCAATGGATATGATGGTCCTCTACGGGCTAAACCCTCTGGTTTATATAGACACCAGAGGGTCTAGGGTTACATATAGTCGGTTACCATCAGGGGATAAACATGCCGGCCACGCCAATTCTTATACACGGGGTCGCCCACAATCCGGCCTTCCATCGACGAGTAGAGGGCGGCCCACCAGCCCCGATTATGAGAAGTAGGCCGGCAGCCCGAGTACCCCCTAGTCCGGGACACCCTCAGTAGCCCCCGAACTAGTCTTCGAAGCCGAGGTAGACGCCGGACACCATCGGCTTTGGGGACCAGTTCCCTTCCTTCTGTGGTATTGATGACCGGCCTGCATCTCCTTCCGAGTCGAGTCTTTATGTGTTGCCTGGCCGCGCCCGCCCCGAAATATATTTCGGTCGCCAAGGGGTTTCGATAACTTAGCCTAGAAGGCCAGTCACCTCGGTATGAACAATACCTCCATCTGACAACTTTTTACTGAAGGGTCACAATGCGCCACGACCATGAGTTGTTTTATGAAAAACTCGATTCGCGGTTCGAGACTGTTTTTTCATTGGCACGTCCCATCGATATGGAGATCATGCCCTGGTTTTAAGGGATATGATCAATAATCCATCTCATCCCACGCGCGCATAGTGGCACGGTTACATGGGGAAATGGTGAGGACTGCGGCGCAGTAAAAGGACCGTGGGTTTTACAGCCCATAAAAGGGGGAGCGATCTCTATTTCCTTTACACGCTCTCACTCCTACCCTCGCCGCTGCCTTCTCCATCTCTGAGCTCCAGCGCCTAGATCCATTTTCTCACCCAAGAGCCTCTCCGGCCGCCAGTTCCAATCCAGCAATGGCGGGCTCCGGGTCCAAAGGCAAGTGGGAAGCTTCCGTCGTCACTGAGAGCGACATCCTGAAGCTAAAGGGCGCGGGCTATCTTCCCGCCAACGTCGCTCACCGAGCCCCAGAGGCCGGCCAGGACGTCCCCATGCCGCGGCAGGGCGAGCGGGTGGTATTCCTGCCCCACTTCATTCGAGGTCTGGGCTTTCCCCTTCACCCCTTCGTCAGGGGCCTCATGTTCTTTTATGGACTGGAATTCCACGACTTCGCGCCGAACTCCTTCCTTCACATCTCGGCCTTCATCGTCATCTGCGAGGCCCTTCTTTGGGTCCGGCCACACTTCGGCCTGTGGCTAAAGATCTTCAATATCAAGCCGAAGATCGTCGACGGTCAGCAGGCGGACTGCGGGGGTGCGATGGTCAGCAAACTCCCCCGAGTGGAGTGGCCAGAGGGCACCTTCATCGAGACCGTCAAGGTCTGGCAGAAGGAATGGTTCTACATCACCGAGCCAAGGAGCGCGGATTGGGGGGCGATTCCAGCCTTCCGATCCGGACCCCCTACGAGGCTGGTCTCATGGACCATGAAGGAGGTGGCGCAGCTGCAGAGCCGGATCGCAAAGATGATAGAGTAGGGCGTCGAGCTGCCCAACATGATCCAGATCATGCTCGGCCGCCGAATCCTCCCATGCCAGGACAGGGCCTCCCCTATGTGGGCCTACAAGTCCGAAGACCCGACCACCGTGCGCAACTTCTTCCGCACCTCCCACGCTCAACTGTGGAGGGCATTGTTCAAGCCGCAGAAGGACTGGCCGGCCAAGGAGGAAGACATCGGACTCCATGCCACAAATCCCCCATGGGAGGTATGAATAATTTTGTACTTATATCCGAACTGTTCCCTTTTGATAAGGTACTTAGCCTTTTCACCTTCCACCCGCAGAACTGGCTGAAGAAGGCCGAGCGGATCAATAGTCCGGCGCCACTGCCAGAGGGGCCCAGGACACCCTTACTGACGGCCATGTTGGCCGTGGAGCCATACGAGGTGCCGGAGAGGAAGGAGAAGAAGAAGGACCAGAAGAAGGAGGCCAGAGAGGACCTCCGTTCCTGAGGCCCCCCGGACACTAGATCCGGGGACACCCATGCTCCCTCCACACAAGAGGAGGAGAAAGAGCAGGGAGGAGAAGGGGAGGAAGACGATTCCTCCCGAACAGGGAAAAGGGCGGCGTCCGAAGACGTCGAGGAGGAGCTGCCTCAACCCGCCCCCAAAAGACTGTGCAAGGCCAAGGTGGCCTTGTCCGGCGATAGCTCGGCTTCTGCCGAGGACTCTGAGTCCTCCGAAGAGGTTCCTCAGAGGATCCCCAGGGCCAAGCCACGGGCTCAAAGGTACGCGTTTCGATATCCGCTCGAGCGTCACTGGCCGAACTAGATTTGATATTGATCGCTCCTTTACCTTTAACATCGTAGCCCGATGCGCGACCTTCCCACCGACCGAGTCTCGGAGGGGGACTCTCCACCGGCTGCACTAGCAGAGAGCGGGACTGAATCGCGCGCCTCGCCTCGCCCAATCGTCGAGGAGGCCGAGGAGGTCCTATCAAGGAGGACCCCTCCCGCGCCGCACACCGGGGGAGGGGGCGACACCACAACGGCCGAGGCCAATACCCCGGCCGCCGAAGACCAGGAGGGGAGGATCCCTCCTGTAGATGAAGAGGAGGAGCTCGGACGACCCGAGCTCTCTCCGAGGGCGGCTCCAGAGTCGTCCAGGCGACCGGAGTCGGACACTCCGTTCTTCGAGAGGGAAGAAGCCGAAGTGCGTCCGCCACACCCGCCCGCCCCAGAGCGGGCATCAACTGGGTGGCCGGACGAGATGGAGGATGCTTTGACCAGCTCCTCTATCTCTGAAGAGCACCGTGCCCTTATGGGCGCGGTGTTGCAAAGTCTTCGGACCGTGGATAACGGACTGAAGGAGGCTTTCAATGGCCTTCTCACAGGCTTCAAGGTGAGCCAAGTAATGCTTTCCCTTAAAGAATTTCTTTTTATATAAATGTATGGCCTTACACACAGTAGCCCCCGAGACTCTGGCTGGCTGGAGCAAAGCCGGTCAGAGGATCAAAAATCAATATCTCGGACACTAATGGGCGTAGAGTGATGCGCAAGCGGCGTCTTCGGCAGCAGCCGCCAACGTCGAGGAGTTGACCAAGCTGAATCGGAAGCTCAAAAGCTCCGAAGACGACCTTGGCCTGGTGAACAAGAGGTTCGACGAGGCGCAAGGCAAGTCCGGACTGCAGTATTTACGTACGGCCGTTGCATGTTTGTAAAGTAAGTTGTAAATTATCCTAAACGGAATCAACTGATATTACTACAGCCGCCGCCGTGGAGGTCGAGAACCTCAAGGCTGTGCTGAGGACGGCTCAGCTGGAGGCAGCGGAGCAGAGGTCGGCAGCCGAACAAGCGGCTGCCGAACACTGACTTCGGTGAAAACCGCTAGTCAGAAGCACGAAGCCAGAGTGGCGGAAGTGCAACAAGAGCTCGCGGATGCCGTCACAAAGTGTGAGGCTCTCGAGCAGAAGAATAAAGAGCAGGCCGCCGAACTAACCTCATTGGGGTCGGTGGCCAAGGAAGCGCGGACGGAGGCGCGCGGCTACCAGGAAGAGCTCCGCCAAGTGAAACTCATTGCGGATGGTAAGCCATATTTGCTGCAGAGTGTCTTTGGTGGTAACTGGTTTGCGTTGCTCACGCGGGTGTGGCGTTCCGCAGGCACCTTTGCGGACATCCCGAAGAGTGCGGCTGATGCGGCGAGGTTCTTCGCCGGCCAGGAGGGTCGGGCCGAGCAGAGGCTATTCTGGGCGAAATTTCAAGCGCCCGAACACCCTCCCCTCCTCAACAACCAAATGAAGCAGCTGATGGAGCTGCATCGGATGGCGGAGCTGGTAATGAAGGACCTCTGTGTCAACCTATGGCCGTCGGAGCCGCTGCCGAGCAGCTACTTCGGTCTGGTGCAGAGGCTGTACGACGCCCCTTCTCGGATCGATGCCTGGAAGCGCTCCGCATGCATTGAGGGGGCTCGGATGGCCTTCGGCAAAACAATGGTACATTGGCCGAAGATAAAGCCAGCCGAGATGGCCACCGGACCTCCGCCGCCAGGGAAGGAGCATAGGCGTCCCGAGCAATACTTCCCCGTCGTGATGGACGGTGCTTGGGTAGTAGGGTCCCAGTGCTCAAAAGATGTAATTTATGAGTAGACCTAGTTTCCTTGTAGCCAAGGAGTTGAAACTTTTGTTTTATTGTAATACAAGTTTCTTTGGCTGGGAATAGAATGCCTGCTTATGTTAATTTTGACTCCTGTGCGGCCGTTTGTAAACTGAAAGTTACCAGTCGTCCGCTTCAGCCCCCTTGCAGATACTGCATGGGGTGTTTTCTCGTAATACTTGAACCCTTAGCCGACGTCTCGGTGCCCCGAGGCGGTTGAATGTACGGAAAACCAGGCAATCAGACTATGCGGTTTTAGTGCTTTCACTTAGCCAGAGGAGCTTGGCCGCGGGGGCTGGTGACGAGCCCCCAGTGTTTGTGATATTCGGACCAGCCACGGTTGATACCATCATCACATGGTTTCTGTAGCAGAGAACCCTTCGTTTAACACGGACTAACCTCCAACGATTGTAGTTTAACATGAGTCATCGGATCGCCGACCAGTTCTCGCTTATTGGGACAGTCAGTTTTCGGCTTTCTCCACTGAGGTACTTAACCAGGCTAGCTAGAAGTACAATCGCAGTGGTTCTCCCTTCACCCTCTTAGCCGAACAGTGCGGAACGTAAGAGGGTAAACACAGGTGCCGGGCAACCCAACTATTGACCAAAGACGCAATTCGGAACTGATTCATATAATGCAATATCCGCGACACCGAGCACATGAAATAAAAATAAGTGCCGGGATAAAGTTTAAGGCAAGATCTATGTTCGAGCCCCCGGTCTATTAGCCGGTTACAAAAAAAAGGACGTATCGTAATAGTTTACTTCGGCTTAAAAAGGCGGAAAGGAATATGCATCGCGAATGACTGCACGAGTACCATAGAAAAATTGGTCTTTATTTCCTTTGAATATGTGACGTCCAACCGTACAATCCGGATTGCCCGAGTAACTTTGATAGGTACTTTTGAAGAAATGAATATGTGAGAGTAAAGGTTTACACAGGGCCTTCATGAGTGGTTTGACGTCCCAACTACGCCCTGCTGCACGTCTGCGCCTTTGCTCGTCAAGAAGCTTCTCTGTGAGCGAAGCTGTCGACCGTATGTTCGGCGGAAGTAGTAATATTCGGCGGACGAGCCCTTGGAGAAGGGTTTTGAGAAGTCGCCGTGGTATATCAGTTTGACGCTGATCGGGCCCTAGATGGTGCCCGTTGTCAATGTTGATTTGAAGACACATGTAGGCCATTGCTCGGTCGAGCCGGGCTCCTGGTCTTCGTGTCATGTTTCCCCACAACTGCCCATGGAATTTTGAGCGCGAAATTGTGCACTCGAGGTACGTATTTCGTGAATAGGTGGGCCGTGCTGTGGGGCGCGTGCCCCGATTTGGGGTGAGTGTGGGAGTTCTCCGGTACCGAGGCTGCAGCTCGGGAGCGCTTGCGTGCGTCCAGTGGCTTGGCAGTAGACTAGGCTTGCGACGCTTCTTTGGTGGCTAGAGCCGCCGTGTGTTCCTCTGTTCGGAGCGAGCGCTCGGTATTACCGTTGATGGTAATAACGCCCTTTGGTCCTGGCATCTTAGGCTTCAGGTATGCATAGTGCGGGACAATGTTTAAGCGGGCGAACGCAGTCCGGCCGAGGAGTGCGTGGTAACCGCTGCGGAAGGGGACGATATCGAAGATCAAGTCCTCGCTGCGGAAGTTATCGGGCGAGCCGAAGACAACTTCCAATGTCACAGATCCCGAGCAGCGTGCCTCGACAAATGGGATTACACCTTTAAAGGTGGTGTTGCTGGGTTTGATTCTTAACGGGTCAATCCCCATTTTCTTCAATGTATCTGAGTAAATCAGATTGAGGCCGCTACCTCCGTCCATAAGGACTCTGGTGAGGTGAAAGTCGTCCACGATGGGGTCGAGCACCAGAGCCGCCGTTCCTCCATGACGTATACTGGTCGGATGGTCTCGACGGTCGAAAGTGATCGGGCAAGCCGACCACGGGTTGAATTTCGGGGCTACCGGCTCTAAGGCGTAGACATCCCGAAGCGCGCGTTTCCGCTCCTTCTTTGGTATGTGCGTGACATAGATCATGATCACGGTTTTGACCTCTGGAGGGAACTGTTTTTGGCCTCCGTTGTTCGGCCCGCGAGGTTCGTCGTCGTCCTCGCTGCGGGGGCCCTTGCCCTGTTCTTCGGCTATGACTTTGCCGGCCTGTTTAATTACCCAACAGTTACGGTTGGTGTGGTTGGCTGGCTTGTTAGGAGTGACGTGAATCTGGCAGGGCCTATCCAATATTCTATCCAGCGCAGACGGGCCGTCCCGGTTCCCTTTAGAGGCTTTTTTCCGCGGTCCCGATTTTGAGCCGCTGAATCCGGCGTTTACTACTGTGTCATCGGCTTCACCGCCGTTGTTTGAGTGCCGGCGCTTATTATTCCTATTGCGCCGGGGTTTTCCGTTCCCGTCCCGGGCCTCTGAAGTTCCGGGCTCTTCGGGGTGGTTTCTTCGACGAGCCAACCAGCTATCTTCACCCGTGCAAAAGCGGGTCATTAGGGAGGTAAGGGCTGACATTGTTCTCAGCTTGTCCTGGCCGAGCTGGCAGGCGAGCCACTCGTCCCGAATACTGTGTTTGAATGCCGCAATCGCTTCGGCATCCGGACAGTCGATGATTTGGTTTTTCTTGGTCAAAAACCGGTTCCAGAATTGCCGAGCTAACTCCCCGGGCTGCTGAATAACATGGCTCAGGTCATCGGTGTCCGGTGGCCTAACGTAGGTTCCTTGAAAGTTAGCTCGGAATGCATCCTCGAGCTCTTCCCAGCTCCCGATGGAGTTTTCGGGTAGGCTGTTCAGCCAATGCCTTGCTGGTCCCTTGAGTTTCAACGGTAGGTACTTAATAGCGTGGAGATCATCTCCTCGGGCCATGTGAATGTGGAGGAGAAAATCCTCAATCCATACGGCCGGGTCAGTTGTCCCATCGTAGGATTCTATATTGACGGGTTTGAACCCCTCGGGGAACTGATGCTGCATCACCTCGTCGGTGAAACACATTGGGTGTGCGGTGCCCCTGGCCCGGGCCACATCGCGCCGGAGATCGGTTATCATCCGGGTACAGTGCTATGCCTGAGCTCTATCGTTTCTATCGCGCCAGGCTTGGTATCCGTCCCGTCCGGGGGTGCGTATCCTGTGGATCCATAGATGGATCTCAACTGGAGCCCTCGTGCGTTCAGGTCGTGGCGCAGATCGTATTGGTCATCCGGTTGAACCGGGTCTTTGCCTGCTCGGCGAGGGGGCGCGGGTGGGTATTCGGTTTCCCTGGCCGCCCTATCCCGTCCTTGAGGGGGCACGGGTGGGAGTTCGGCTTCTCCGGCCGCTCTATCTCGCCCTCGAGGGGGCGCGGGTGGGTATTCGGCTTCTCCGGCCGCTCTATCTCGTCCTCGAGGGGGTGCGGGTGGGAGTTTGGTTTCCGCAGCCGGCCTATCTCGTCCTCGAGGGGGGCGGTCGGGCTGGTTTGCGTAAGTTCGTCTGGGAGGCATGGGCCCGAAGGCCTCATCCTCAAATTCTGGGAGTAGGCGCCGCTGTGGGTAACTCTTGTATTGGCCCTGACGTTGATCGTCAAGGCCTTCTTCGGCAGCTAAGACCATCGTCCATCTGTCGTTGAGCGTATCCTGTTCGGCTTTTAGCTGTTGTTGTTTCATCTTCAAGCTTCGGGCAGTGGCGATGAGTTGCCGCTTGAATTTCTCTTGTTCCAAGGGATCCTCAGGGACGATAAAGTCTTCGGGTCCGAGGCTATCTTCCTCTTCGGACGAAGGGAGATAATTGTTGTCCTCGGAATTGTCGAGGTCTTCGGGGTCACCCTGGTCCTCGTGCCCTTCAGGGGCGTCGGGTCGCTGCTCGGGCGTGTTATCGCCGAGCTCCCCCAAGTTGCCCGGAGTCTCGTTATCTCCGGTGCCGTTCGTTTCTGTGTGATTTTCCTTGCCCCTTCCCCACCCTCTGGCTCGCCGTCGTCGGCGTCTGGGCGGTTCTTCAGCGGGATCGTCGCCGTCTTTTTTGGTTGTGTCACCGTCTTTCATGGGGGTGTCAACCATGTAAACATCATAGGTGGAAGAGGCGGTCCACTTTCCGGTATTGGAAGTGGCAAGGGAGGGAGCCGTGTAGGGCGGGACGTCGATAACTTCGTCCATGTCGTCAGCCTCCTCGGAGGCGTAGTCCAGCATGTCGGTTAAATCTTCGACAGTGGCTACCAAGTGGGTGGTGGGTGGGATGCAAAATTCCCCGCGGCTGGCCCCCTGTCTGTCCGAGGATAGGCCATCCGCAATGTTCATCCTCTGGATCCGATCTAGCATCTCGCTTAAAAACGAGAGGTCAACCGGAATCTCGTTCGGGCATCCGTCGGAGTTGAGCTCCGGCGCGCCAATGCTATGAATGTGTCCGGCCAAGGGTGACCCTTGGTTTTCTGGCGCTGGGGTTGGATCTGAGCTCATGGCCAGATCTGAGCTGAGGCCCGGCCCGGGGATAGGTACAGGGAGGGAATCCGAGGTCAAGGCCTCGGGATTGGTTGGCTCCCCGGGTAAAGCCGAGAACCCAGTAAGAACCAGATCGCCCCGAGCATCGGCGATGTACTCAAGGCCGCCGAACCTGATTTCCTGCTCAGGGGCGAAGCTACCGACCTGGTCAAGGTGACCGGTCGGATCGGCGTGCAGCACAATGCTGCCGAACGCGAAGAGCTGTCCGGGGACGAAGATGTCCCCGCTGCGGATTCCATCGCTGATGGGAAGGTGAGCCATTGATCCTTGGTGACTCACGGCGGAACTCTCAATGAAAGCACCAATGTCGGTACCAAAACCGGCAGATCTCGGGTAGGGGATCCGAACTGTGGTCTAGGAATCAATGGTAACAGGGAACGTAGAGACAGCGATTTACCCAGGTTCGGGCCCTCTCGAAGAGGTAATACCCTACGTCCTGCTAGATTGTATTGATGTGATTGTATGAAGGTTACAGAGTTGATCTACCTCGAGATCGGATGGGCTAAACCCTAGGCAATGGATATGATGGTCCTCTACGGGCTAAACCCTCTGGTTTATATAGACACCAGAGGGTCTAGGGTTACATATAGTCGGTTACCATCACGGGATAAACATGCCGGCCACGCCAATTATTCCTTGGAGGAGACGCCAAGTCTTCGGAGGTTTCCTTCTGATACACGGGGTCGCCCACAATCCGGCCTTCCATCAACGAGTAGAGGGCGGCCCACTAGCCCGGCTTATGAGAAGTAGGCCGGCAGCCCGAGTACCCCCTAGTTCGGGACACCCTCAGCGGGTACCCTCACGGTCAACCCGACTTCACATCTCTCGCGGGTACCCCTCGGGGCCGATCCGACTTTAATCAGGGACTGATATAATTATATGGTAACCGTGTGTCCAACACATCAAGAAGGAATCCGAGGAATCACCCTCGTTGGATTCCCACTCGATGTATCCGTCAAGGTGAACTCGGAGGAATCACCCTCGACGGGTTCACACTTGAGGAGTTGCACGACAGAAGCTTCATCGGAGGTGGTGACAGAGGAATCACCCTCGATAACCCACAATTCGACTAGCTATGCTACAGAGGCAACATCAGGAGTGAGGTAAGAGGTATCCCCTCAGCACTCGATGGTAGCTCTGCAAAGTCGTACAACCTAGGGGGTGTGCGGTGATGTGTCGGTCTCAGCCCATCGATCACATCGATAGGGGCATGATGTCTACTACACAACTTATTCTTGTAGACTCATGTTGGGCCTCCAAGCGCAGAGTTTTGTAGGACAGTAGCAATTTTCCCTCAAGTGGATGACCTAAGGTTTATCAATCCGTGGGAGGTGTAGGATGAAGATGGTCTCTCTCAAACAACCCTGCAACCAAATACAATAAATCTCTTGTGTCCCCAACACACCAAATACAATGGTAAATTGTATAGGTGCACTAGTTCGACAAAGAGATGGTGATAAAAGTGTAGTATGGATGGTAGAAATATATTTTTATAATCTGAATAAATAAAAATAGCAAGGTAGCAAACGACAAAAGTGAGCATAAACGGTATTGCAATGCTTAAAAACAAGGCCTAGGGTTCATACTTTCACTAGTGCAATCTCTCAACAATGCTAACATAACTGGATTATATAACAATCCCTCAACGTGCGATAAAGAATCACTCCAAAGTTCCTATTAGCGGAGAACATAAGATAGAAATTGTTTGTAGGATACGAAACCACCTCAAAGTTATCCTTTTCGATCGATCTATTGAGCCATTCCTATAATTGTCACAAACAGCCCTAGAATTCGTACTAAAATAACACCATATGATACACATCAACCAACTCTAATGTCACCTAGATACTCCAATGTCACCACAAGTATCCGTGAGTTGATTATACGATATGCATCAAACAACTTCATAATCATAATATTCAATCCACACAAAGATCTTCAAGGAGCACCCCAAAGTTTCTATCGGAGAAAAGATAATGAAAACATGCATCAACCCCTATGCAAAGATTACCCCAATGTCACCGCGGGAATCCGCGAGTTGAGTGCCAAAACATATATCAAGTGAATCAATATAATACCCCATTGTCACCACGGGTATTCATATGCAAGACATACATCAAGTGTTCTCAAATCTGAAATATTCAATCCGACAATAACGAAACCTCAAAGGGAAAAGATTCGATTCATCACAACAAGGATAGAGAGGGAAGAAACACCATATGATCCAACTATATTAACAAAGCTCGTGATACATCAAGATCGTGCCAAATCAAGAACAAGAGAGAGAGAGAGATAAAACACATAGCTACTGGTACAAACCCTCAGCCCTGAGGGTGAACTACTCCCTCCTCATCATGGAGACCGCCGGGATGATGAAGATGGCCTCCGGTGATGATTTCCCCCCTCCGGCAGGGTGCCGGAAAAGGGCTGTAGATGAGATCGTGGAGGTACAGAGGCTTGCGGCGGTGTAAAAACTCGTCTAGGTTAACTTTCGGAGGTTTCTGAATATATAGGATTTTTCAGCGTTGGAATCACGCAAAGAGGTGCCACAGGGGGCCCACGAGGCACCAGGGCGCGCCTGGGGGGGGGGCAGGCGCGCCCAGGTGGCTCTTCTGCTGCTTCCCCGAAGCTTCCTGGGTTCATTTCCTTTCAGAAAAAATCGTCAAAAAGTTTCGCTGCATTTGGACTTCATTTGATATGGATTTTCTGGAAAACAAAAAACAAGCAGAAAACAGCAACTGGCACTGGGCACTAGGTCAATATGTTAGTCCATAAAAATCATATAAAAGCCAGATAAAAGTGCACCAAAATCATACAATACTATAATAAACATGGCATGAATACTTCATAAATTATAGATACGTTGGAGACGTATCAGCAACCCCAAGCTTAATTCCTGCTCGTCCTCGAGTAGGTAAATTATAAAAATAATAATTTATGAAGTGTGAATGCTAGCATAGTGCATAATTTTGATCAATGATAATTTCAATCACCTTTTCTAGCATCAATATATATCATAATCAGTATCTCATCTCATAAAACTTCTCATGATCAAGTAGCAAGCTATTCACATGTTTAAAGTATAGGCCATAAACTTTCTTGAAAACTAACAAACTTTGTTCTCAGTCATCAAACAATTGCAATTCATCTTATTTTCAGGAAGGGTCTATGTAAGAGCTTTGATCTAGCAAATTCCACATACTCAACTATCATTTAGTCTTCCATGATTGCTGACACTCAAAGCATATTTTTAGAACAAACCGTTTCAGTCAAACACATAGGAAGATAGGGGCTTAATGTTTTGCCTCCCAACTTATTTATCTCATGGATAATGTCAACAATAATAACTCATGATCACCTATATTCAACTGGATATATGTGCCTGAATCATTCCCTACCACATAATTCTTGCCAACTAAAGAGTAAATAGAGCGGAATAGGGATGAACATTAATGACTCTTGCATAAAAGTAAATACAGAAAAGTAAAAGATAGGCCCTTCGCAGAGGGAAGCAGAGGTTGTCATGCGCTTTTTGTTGTTGGATGTCAAGCCCTTAATGCAAAGGAACGTCACGTTATATTGCCCCTTGTGATAGCAACCTTTATTATGTAGTCCGTCGCTTTTATTTCTTTACCATCACAAGTTCATACAACGCTTATTTTCCCTTGCAATAAAAGATCATACATATTTTAGGAGCAATTTTTATTGCTTTTTCAATCGATGACAACTTACTTGAAGGATCTTATTCAATCCATAGGTAGATATGGTGGACACTCATGGCAAGAAACTGGGTTTAAGGATTTTTGGATGCACAAGTAGTATCTCTACTTAGTATGAATTTTTGGCTAGCAAAAGATCCTAAGCGAGCACCACATGTTAGAGGATCCATGACAATATAACTTCTATGTGAATATAAACAAACATAACTCATTACGTTGTCTTCCTTGTCCAACGTCAACTACTTGATCAAGCTTGAAAATAATTAATGGGGGCTCACAATCATAGAAGATGTCCAAGATAGTATATTTATATGTGAAATCTCTCTTCCTTCAATATTCTTTCATGAATTGTTCAAGTGACCAATGCTATGTTTGTTAACTTTTAATAAATTTTACCACGTATACTTCTTGTATGTGAAGTCACTACTTCCCATGGGACAAGCATATGAAGCATATAAATTTCAACTTTATGATATTCAATTCATTTCAACAATTTACTCATAGGATATAAGTGAAGAACAAGAGTAAATGACAAACTACTCCAAAAAGATATAAGTGAAGACCAAATGAGTAGTTAAGTAAATAGGTATCTATGTGAGGATTCTCTCTAATTTAAGATTTCAGATCTTGATAATTTTATTCAAACAACAAACAAAATGAAAATAAAAGGACACTCCAAGAATATCACATAACATGTGAACAAGTAAAAACTTAGGCTAACCGATAGGTGTTGATGAAGAAAGGTGGGATGCCAACCGGGGCATCCCCAAGCTTAGTTGCTTGAAACTTCTTAGAATGTTATCTTGGGATGCCTTGGTCATCCCCAAGCTTGAGCTTTTGTGTCTCCTTAATTCCTCTCATATCACAGTTTCCCTAAATCTTAAAACTTCATCCACACATAACTCAACAAGAACTCGTGAGATAAGTTAGTATAAATCAACTCAAAACCTTAACATTCTCTACTGTAGAAAATTACTAAAATTATAATTAAACATTGAATACTAAATGCCTCTGCATATTTAATACTCCTATCCACAAATAGAAACATTAAACAAGCAACATATGCAAACAATGCAACTATAACCGAAATCTGCCAAAACAGAACAATCTGTAAAGGGGGATTTAAAATTCATACTTTCCTAACTCCAAAAATTATGAAAAATTACCACGTGACATAGAACTCATGCATGCTTACTGTGTAAAAATTTCAGATTTTTATCATGTTCTTACTATTCAGGAATATTCTGGACATAACAGAAAACTTTCTGTTTTCAAACAGCAACACATGAACTTGCAAACTGAGCATGGTAAAGGCTATAATTGACATTTTATTGAACTAAAAGATACAAAATATGACTATTGATAACAGCAAGCAAAGCTCAACAAAATAAAATGACGCTCCAAGCAAAACTCATATTATGTGACGAATAAAAATATAGTTCCGAGTGAGGTTACCAATAGTGTTGAAGACGAAAGAGGGGATGCCTTCCGGGGCATCCCCAAGCTTAGTTGCTTGGGTCTTCCTTGAGTATTACCTTGGGGTGCCTTGGGCATCCCCAAGCTTAGGGTCTTTCCCCTCCTTATTCTCCTCATATCGATATCTCACCCAAAACTTGAAAACTTCAATCACACAAAACTTAACGGAACTTCATGAAATATGTTAGTATGATAAAAATAAATCATCCACTTAGGTACTGTCAAGACAAGATTCATAATTGTTCTCACATAATGCCTACTATATTCTATCATTTCCACAATTTATATTACTCAATATAAGCTATGGAAACACTAAAACAAGCAAACTATGCATCGAAAACAGAATCTGTCAAAAACAGAACAGCATGTAGCGGGCGATTTAAAAACCATACTTCTGTACATCCAAAAATTCTGAAAAATTAGGACAACGTAAAAATTTGTAACCCCATACTGTGTAAAAGTTTTAGAAGTTTTTCACGCTCCAGTACAGAATAGAAATTCCAGCACTGGACGCAAAAGTTTCTGTTTTTGCACAGAATCAAATCAACAATCATCCACACTATCCCAAAGGCTTTACTTGGCACATTATTGAAAGAAAACATATAAAACATGATTACTACAGTAGCTTAATCATGTGAACATACAAAAACAGTAGGTATAAATATTGGGTTGTCTCCCAACAAGCGCTTTTCTTTAATGACTTTTTAGCTAGGCATGATGATTTCAATGATGCTCACATAAAAGTACAGAATTGAAACACAAAGAGAGCATCATGAAGCATATGACTAGCACATTTAAGCCTAACCCACTTCCTATGCATAGGGATTTTGTGAGCAAACAATTTATGGGAGCAAGAATCAACTAGCATAGGAAGGCAAAACAAACATAACTTCAAAACTTTCAACACATAGAGAGGAAACTTGATATTATTGCAACACCTACAAGCATATGATCCTCTCTCATAATAATTTTCAGTAGCATCATGAATGAATTCAAAAATATAGCTATCACATAAAGCATTCTTTTCATGATCTACAAGCATAGAAATTTTATTACTCTCCACATAAGCAAATTTATTCTCAACAATAGTAGTGGGAGCAAACTCAACAAAATAACTATCATGTGATACTTGATTGGCATAATCCAATTGAAAATTAAAATCATGATGACAAGTTTCATGGTTATCATTATTCTTTATAGCATACATGTCATCACAATAATCATCATAGATAGCAACTTTGTTATCATAGTCAATTGAAACCTCTTACAAAATAGTGGAATCATCACTATATAAATTCATGATCTCTCCAAATCCACTTTCATCAATATAATCATCATAAATAGGAGGCATGCAATCATCATAACAAATCTGCACATCAAAACTTGGGGGACTAAAAATATCATCTTCAGCAAACATAGCATCCCCAAGCTTATGGCTTTGCATATCATTAGCTGTGACACCCCGAGACCGATTTCTTCCATTATTATTATTATATTGTTTGCCCGGTGTTATTTCTTTTGCATTGCATCATTTCATCATGCCATCATGTCATTAAAGTTTTGCAACTTAATAAATAAATTGTATGGATCTTCGATCCATTTAAATCGAGGGAAATTCACATGGTGATTTCTCTTTATAACACATCCTCCCAATATTTTAGAGAGCTATTCTAAAATATTCCATTAATTTGTAGTCACCATAACACACTTGCAATTTAAATCCCATGCCTTCTCTACTTCAAGTTTGTTCTCCAAACTTCGTCGAAAATTCGTTTTCCATTTATTGAGGCTCCTCCAAAATTCTCAACATTTTTGGACCTATCTAAACCTTGTCCTAATTCAAACTTATTTGAATCAAATTCAAATATGATCGAATCCAATCCTTCTAAACAGTTCCAATTGCTTTTTCCTTGGATCAAGCATATTTTGTAGGGTCCAAGGAAATTTTCCCCATGATCAAACCTCACTCCTAACCACTCTTTCTTTTTCTGTCATTTCTCTGTTTTCTTTTATTAAACAGAAAGAGAAATAACAGAGGGAGAGAGAGCCTAGCAGCAAGGTCGGCCCGATCATCTCTGTGGCCCAGCCAGCAGCCCATTTCGGCCTCCACTTAAGCGAACCCTAGCCCGATCCCCATCGCCCTGTCTCCCCCTCGTCTCCTCCACCTCGCGCCGCCAGGGGAGAGCTCTGCTCGATCCCCATCTCCCCTCGTTCCCCTCGTCTCCCTCCTGCCGCCGCCAGAGAGAGCTCCTCCTCGAGAGCCCCTCACGCCGCGCCGTCCGGCAGCCACAGCCGATCGGCGACCCGCCTTTTCCCCGCGACCTCCCCTTCTCCTCTGCTCGCCTCCACGGCCAGCCTCGAACGGCTCCGCCCCGCCCGCGACCGCAGGTCATACGCCATGGCCGGCCCCAACCTTCCCTCGCACCGCGTGCTGCTGCTCTGCCTCGCCGCCGTTCGCTATAGACGCTGCTGTGCCCCGCTGCTGCCGCCCCCAACTCCGGCCCTTCTCGCGCATCCTGCACCGCTACTCCTGTCGGCAAGCCTTCCAGCCGGTGAGCCCGTGCCATGCCGAGCGCCCTTGCCCCCTCCTCCTCGATCTGTAGCAGGGGCCCACCACCATGGACATGAGGTCCTCCAGTGCCCATGGCTGCTCTGCCACTCGTCGCCCTGCTGCTGCCTCCGTGCATCTCCCCTGCCCGTTGACTTTGACGCCGAGACCAGGACCTCTGTGGCCACCTTCATCTTGCTGCACCACGGCCACCAATCCTCGACCTCACGCGAAGTGCCACGATGACCGTGTACCTCTACTGCCATCTTCAGGAACGCCAAGACCGCATCCGCGGTTATCGCCAAGACCCGAGGCCCCAAGTACCATGGAACCCCAAGTTTGACTACACGGCCTCTTCATCGATCGACTGAGACGTCCCCGAATAGGAGCATTTCGGATTCTCCAAGACCCGTGTCCGGAACGCCAAGTTCAACGACAACCCGCGAAGAACATGGATGCGCCAAGTTCCTCTTCGAACGTGTACCCCTACTTCCACTACCATCGACTCGATCCACCCCGATCGCACACTTTGGAGGTATAACCGCCGAGACGACCGCCGTGAACGAATGCATGTGTGATATGAGATGCACCCCGTGTTTGCACCGTATGCGATTGTTCGTTACACATTGCCCCTCTTTTGCCATTGACACGTGGGAACCCGGTAACCGGGATCACCCCACCATCTCTTGCATGAGACGCTCACACCCACACTTGTTCCTTTGCACCGGTATCTCAATCGAGTTACAGGAACCGGAATGTTGCCGTGGCACCATTTCCGTTTTCCCCGTCGTGGCACCCCTTTCTTCCGTCATGACGACAAATGCTTCATATCATATTATATGCCAACTTTTTCATAAAATTGCTCATAACTTGAATATGTCATCCTCATGCATGTTAACCACATTTAAATTGTTGATTGCATTAAAATTGCTAAATGACATGCTAAAATGATTTGTTTCATAACTAATTAATCGTAGCTCCGAATTAAATAAACTTTATATGTAAATGGTCTAGAAAAATGTGTAGATTAACATGATGCACTTACTTTTGCTGTTTAACAACATTAAAATTATGTTCTTGGCAGAACAGTACCAAATTTGAAAATTGCATATGAGGATTTTCCGGAAAAGTTTTGTGTTGTTTCCGGCCTCATTTAAATTGTCTAGATAGGTAGTTTAATTATGCTTCAACTCTTGCGATGATTAACAACATTTAATCTTGTTGCGTACATAAACGAGAGTGAACTAAATAATTATTTGTGAAGTTTCATCCATATGCAACCCGTTGCATATTGAGCTTCACTTAATGTGTAGTATTTGCTTGTTGCTCTTGCTATGCCATGCACCTTTAAACTTGACATGCATCATACTTGGTTGTGCATCATGTCATGATTACACTTGTGTGTTTACCATGTTGTTTGCTTCTTTCCGGTTGTGCTTCTTCTCGATAGTCCGGTTTCGTTCCGGAGTTGTGAGGATTTGTCCGTCTACGATTGTTCGTCTTCTTCATGGACTCGGTCTTCTTCCTAGCGGGATTTCAGGCAAGATGATCATGACCTTGGATATTTTTACTATCTTTGCTTGCTAGTTGTCTCGTTGCTATCGCTATGTCACGCTACCTACCACATATATGTCAGCCTCCCATATGCCATGATACAGCCTCTAACCACCCTTACCCAGCAAACCGTTGTTTGGCTATGTTACTGCTTTGCTCAGCCCCTTTCTTATAGCGTTGCTAGTTGCAGGTGCTCTTGCAGGTTGTTTCATGTTGGGACATGGATATGTTGGGATATCACAATATCTCTTATTTAATTAATGCATCTATATACTTGGTATTGGGTGGAAGGCTCGGCCTTTTGCCTAGTGTTTTGTTCCACTCAAGCCGCCCTAGTTTCCGTAATGCTGGTGTTATGATCCATGTTTAGCGTTCCTAACATGCTCAGGGGAATGGGACCCTCTTGACAGTTCGCTTTGAATAACCGCTTCCAGCAAGGCCCAACATTGGTTTTAACATTTGCCAACATAATAATACTGAACTAAATAATTAATTGGCATAGGGCGTCATGAACCCGAGGATTCTTTTAATTCCACATAATACAGGTGGGCCAGTGCCGATGGTGTTGGTCCAAAACAGAGTCGTTTGCGGCTTCCCCCGGGGAAACTCGGGTCTCAGTTGCTGTACGCTGTGCTCATCCGGTCGTGGCCTGAGACGAGATACGCGCGGCTACTATCAGGGTGTCGGCATGCCGGGAGGTCTTGCTGGAATTGTGTTACCATTGTCGAAATGTCTTGTGCACCGGGATTCCGAGGATACTTTGGGCTATCTCGAGGTTGAGGTATTCCACCACAGCTTGTGTAGGCTTATGATGGGCCAGGTTGGAACACCCCTGCAGGGTTAAATCTTACGCGAAGCCGTGCCCGTGGTTATGTGGCACTTGGATATTTATAACCTCCGGTTGTAGAGAACTTGACACTAAATCCTAATTAAAATACACCAACCGTGTGCGTAACCGTGACCGTCTCTTTTCGAGGAAGTTCGAGAAGAGAACACGGTGGGGTTATGTTTGACTCGTAAGTAGGTGTTCAGGATCACTTAGTGATTATTTGTAGTTTGCGACCGTTTTGCGTAGATGCTCTTCTTGTTCTTGTACTCGTAAGTTAGCCACCATATAATGCTTAGTGCTTGCTGCAACCTCACCACCTTACCCTTCCATACCCATTTAAGCTTTGATAGTCTTGCTACCCATGGTTATGGGATTGCTGAGTCCTCGTGGCTCACAGATTACTACAACAACAGTTGCAGGTACAGGTAATGCGATGCCTTGACGTGAGAGCGATGCTTGTTTGCTTTTGGAGTTCTTCTTCTGCTTCTTCTTCTTCGTCGATCAGGGGATAGGTTCCTGGTCGGCAGCCTGGGCTAGCAGGGTGGATGTCGTTCGAGTTTTTCGTTTGATTTCATCCGTAGTCGGATGCTGCCCTTCTGTATGATGCTTGTTATGTATTGATGTATTCCCGTGATGACTGTATGTATTTATATGTATCCCCATCTATTCTGTATGTGGTACGATGTAATGATATCCACCTTGCAAGCGTCTCCAATATGCGTTTCTACTCTTGGTGGGACCTCCGAGTTCCTCGAGAATAGGATTGCATATTGGGCGTGATATTAGCATCATGGATATTCAAAGAATTCATACTAGCAACATTGCAATCATGCTCATCATTCAAATATTTTATGCCAAACATTTTATTAAATTCTTCTTCTATCAATTGTACACAATTTTCCAATCCATCATTTTCAAGAAAGACATTATAAAGATGAATAATATGAGGCAACCTCAATTCCATATTTTTTGTAGTTTTCTTTTATAAACCAAACTAGTGATTAAATAAGAAACTAAAAGATTCGATTGCAAGATCTAAAGATATACCTTCAAGCACTCACCTCCCCGGCAACGGCGCCAGAAAAGAGCTTGATGTCTACTACACAACTTATTCTTGTAGACTTGTGTTGGGCCTCCAAGCGCAGAGTTTTGTAGGACAGTAGCAATTTTCCCTCAAGTGGATGACCTAAGGTTTATCAATCCGTGGGAGGCGTAGGATGAAGATGGTCTCTCTCAAACAACCCTGCAACCAAATACAAGAAATCTCTTGTGTCCCCAAAACACCCAATACAATGGTAAATTGTATAGGTGCACTAGTTTGGCCAAGAGATGGTGATAAAACTGTAGTATGGATGGTAGAAATATATTTTTATAATCTGAATAAATAAAAACAGCAAGGTAGCAAACGATAAAAGTGAGCACAAACGGTATTGCAATGCTTAAAAACAAGGCCTAGGGTCCATACTTTCACTAGTGCAATCTCTCAACAATGCTAACATAATTGGATCATATAACAATCCCTCAACGTGCGATAAAGAATCACTCCAAAGTTCCTATTAGCGGAGAACATAAGATAGAAATTATTTGTAGGGTACGAAACCACCTCAAAGTTATCCTTTCCGATCGATCTATTGAGCCATTCCTATAATTGTCACAAACAGCCCTAGAGTTCGTACTAAAATAACACCATATGATACACATCAACCAACTCTAATGTCACCACAAGTATCCGTCAGTTGATTATAAAATATGCATCTAACAACTTCATAATCATAATATTCAATCCACACAAAGATCTTCAAGGAGCACCCCAAAGTTTCTATCGGAGAAAAGATAATGAAAACGTGCATCAACCCCTATGCAAAGATTACCCCAATGTCACCACGGGAATCCGTGAGTTGAGTGCCAAAACATATATCAAGTGAATCAATATAATACCCCATTGTCACCACGGGTATTCATATGCAAGACATACATCAAGTGTTCTCAAATCTGAAATATTCAATCCGACAATAACGAAACCTCAAAGGGAAAAGATTCGATTCATCACAACAAGGATAGAGAGGGAAGAAACACCATATGATCCAACTATATTAACAAAGCTCGTGATACATCAAGATCGTGCCAAATCAAGAACACGAGAGAGAGAGATAAAACACATAGCTACGGGTACAAACCCTCAGCCCCGAGGGTGAACTACTCCCTCCTCGTCATGGAGACAGCCGGGATGATGAAGATGGCCTCCGGTGATGATTTCCCCCCTACGGCAAGGTGGCGAAAAAGGGTTGTAGATGAGATCATGGAGGTACAGAGGCTTGCGGCGGTGTAAAAACTCATCTAGGTTAACTTTTGGGGGTTTCTGAATATATAGGATTTTTCAGCGTTGGAATGACGCAAAGAGGTGCCACAGGGGGCCCACGAGGCACCAGGGCACGCCTGGGGGGGGGGGGGGGCAGGCGTGCCCAGGTGGCTCATGGGCCCCCTGTGGCTCTTCTGCTGCTTCCCCGAAGCTTCCTGGGTCCGTTTCCTTTCAGAAAAAATCATCAAAAAGTTTCGCTGCATTTGGACTTCATTTGATATGGATTTTCTGGAAAACCAAAAACAAGCAGAAAACAGCAACTGGCACTGGGCACTATGTCAATATGTTAGTCCATAAAAATCATATAAAAGCCATATAAAAGTGCACCAAAATCATACAAAACTATAATAAACATGGCATGAATACTTCATAAATTATAGATACTTTGGAGACGTAGCAGGGCACTGGTAACATAGCGGGGCAACTAGGACAAGGATGAGGGGCCACAGTTGGTTTACTAACCAACCTATACTAAGCATATAGGATAACAGGAATGGTATCAACAGCAGTTACAAAAGTAGGCTATGCATCAGAATAGGTATTTCGGGACAACAATTGTAGCAATTCTAATGCAAGCATGAGGAAGAAAGAATAGGCGATATAGGCATGTTCAAGGGGGTTTGCTTGCCTGGAAGCTCTGCGGTGAAAGAGGGGTCGTCGACGGTGTAGTCGTACTCTGGAGCTGCGTCGGTCTCGGGGTCTACCTGATAAGAAGAGGGGGAATAAACAATAAATAAAGGCAAACAAATGCAACACAGATACATGGCATGGCAATATGATGTGCTGGTGGTGACCTATCGCAGTGCTACACGTAAGAGACGGTGTGGGAAAATATCTGGGAATATTTTCCCGGGTTTAGGCATCTGTCAGACAGATGAACCGGAGGGAACGTTCCATGTTTGCAGTATTGTGGGCATGTGACAGCTACATGGAGGGTATATTCGGATTCGTCTCGTTTTTCTGACCAACTTTCATGTAGAAAACTTTTTGATTCGAGCTACGGTTTATTTTTTTACGAATTTTTAAAGTTTTAAACCATTTTCTGAAATTCCTGGAATTATTTTAATTACTAAATACCAGAAAATACATTATTGCGTCAGCATGATGTCAGGGTGACGTCAGTGGTCAACCCAGCCGGTCCAGGTCAAACCTGACGGCTGGGACCCACATGTCAGCGTCACAGTGGCTAAACAGAGGTTTAAATTCACTAAAAAGATTAACTAGCAGGTGGCTAAACATGTCAGCGTCACAGTGGCTAAACAGAGGAAAACGGCTACGGCGAGCCATTTAGCGCGCGCGAGGGCGCGTTCGAACGGGGAGACGACGCCGCGTCGATCTGTGGCGGTGGCGCGGCCGGAGATGGCCGGAAACGACGACGGCGAGCAGCGCGGCGGACGCCGGCGTACGGGTGTGGTCGGGTTCGTCGCTACGGTGCACGTGGAGGGGTGTGCGCGTGCGCGTTGGGGTCCTACGAGCTCTAGGAGCTCGATTGCGAGCTCGGTCACGCGTGACAGCGGCTATGGCTACGACGGCGAGCTCGTCGGCGGCAACGCATTCGGCCCCGGCTGATGAGCTAGCTAGGGGGCGTGCGATAGCAAACGGAGCGGGGGAGAAGGGAGAGAAGCTCACCGGGTGGCACACGGCGGCCGTTGGTGGCTTAGGAGCTGCAGATGGCGCCGGAATCGGAGGAGATCGCCGGCGACCCGAGGAGGAAGAAGACGGCGCGGATCCGTGCGGTGGGGCTCCCCGGCTTGCGTTCGTGGCCGTAGTCGACGTAGCGGAGCACGGCGGAGCGGCTGGACACAGTGGCGAGAAGCGGGGAGTACGGTGGCCGCGGAGATCGACGACGACGGCGACGGGTGCGTACGGGTGAGCTCGCGCGCGGGCAAGAGAGGACGAGAGAGGAGGGGGAAGTGGATGAGGAGGGTGACGCCGACGAGGGGCGTCGCCCTTATGCTCTCGGCTGGCCTGTAGCGTCGCCGTGTCGCCGCCTCGCCGGCGCGCGCGCGGCCAGGGGCGCACCGACACGCGGGGAGAGAGAGCGGGAGGAGGAAGAGAGAGGGGGAGGTGGGCTAGGCCGGTGCACTGTGCACTTAGGCCCAGCTCACAGTAGAGTTAGGGCATTTTTCCATTTTCTTTTTCTGTTTTCTTTTACAGAAATAGTTTTGCAATAATTTGAGCTACCAAAAGCCTTTTGTAAAATATGTGACTTCGCCACAAAATTACATTGCACTATTCTGCACTGCCACAAAAAGTTTGGGCAAAGTTTGAATCCATTTGAATTTTTCATAAATGAAATGGCATTTAAATTGCTGTTTTTGCACTGTTTTAAATGCTCTAGCCCATTTTAGCAAATAGGTGATGTTGTTTTCCTGAACAAGAATTTGTTTTGAAATATTTGCTAAAACATGAACTATTTTCTGGCAATTTATGTGCAACTTCAAAATTCACTTGCAATTTGAATTGAATTTGGTGGTGGAATTTGAAATGAGATATGAATCCACCGTGATCATGCATTGCAAATCAACTTGGCTTAGCATTAACATGATGGATTACTGTAGCTCATTACACAGGGGTGTTACACCGAGGCTCCCAAAGGCGAGCGGTCGGCAGACCCTGGCCCAGCTGACGAGGCAGTGCCCGCCATTGGTCGTCTTCCGACCTTGCCAGAGAAAAGCCCGTATAAGCCGGTTCACCTGCTGCAAGATGGAGGTGTGCAGCGACATGGCGATCAGGATGTGGGTGGGCATCGCACAAAAGACGTGGCGGATGAGGGCAAGACGCTCGCCGCGAGAGAGCATGGAAGCCCACCACGGAGACAGCTTCTTTTCCAACTTCTCGATAAAGGGCTGCAAAGCCGAGGCAGCGATCTTGCGGATGGACAGCGGGAGACCAAGATACTTGATGGGGAACTCGCCAATCGGGCACGGGAAGTTGTTGGAGATGGAGTCCCGGAGCTCCGGAGTGCACTGGATGGGCAGCGCCGCGCACTTCGTGAGGTTGGTGTGGAGGCCCGAGGCAGTGCCGAACAGCCGAAGGATGGCACGGACCGCGGTGAGGTCATGCTCGTCGGGGTGGCAAAAAAGCACGACGTCATCCGCATAGAGGGATAGGCTGGTGGACATGTGGTGATCCGTAAGCCGGTGCAAGAGCCCAAGACTCGTGGCGCGCAGGAACAGGCGGTTCAGGACGTCGATCACGAGCACGAAAAGCATGGGAGACACGGGGTCGCCCTGCCGAAGTCCCTTGAGGTGGTAAATCGGCGGCCCCGGTGACCCGTTGATAAGCACCCGAGTGCTAGCCGTGGAGACAAGGATGGAAATCCAATTGCACCATCGAGGCCCGAAGCCCAAGTGCTGAAGCACCTCAAGGAGGAATGGCCAGGAGACTGAGTCGAAAGCACGGGCGATGTCAAGCTTGAGAAGCACGAGCGGCAGACGGAGGCTGTGGAGCTGTCTGGCGGTCTGCTGGACCAACATGAAGTTGTCGTGGATGCTACGGCCAGCGATGAAGGCGCTCTGGTTGGTGGAGATGAGCTCGCCGAGCCGCGGCGCGAGCCGGAGCGAGAGGACCTTAGCAACAAGCTTGGCGAAGAGATGGATGAGACTGATCGGTCTATACTCCGAGAGCGAAGATGCATCGGGAGTTTTCGGGAGCAGCGTGAGTAGGGCCTCATTGAGCTTGTGAAAGCTGCGGCCGTTGAGGTCGTAGAACTTGCGAAAGGCCTCAACAAAGTCGTCGCGGATGATATCCCACGCGGCGAGCAAGAACTCGGAGGTGAAACCATCAGGGCCGGGCGCCTTGACCCGCGGGAGCTGGCGGATGGCAGCCCAAATTTCGTCGGCCGAGAAGGGGTGGTCGAGTGCGGAGAGGTCGAAGTGGCGGTCATAAATAACCAATCATCACAGATAGTATCAATGTAGCATGCCGTTAAATTGATCTGGTAACCATGGAAGTTAAAAAAAGCTTACTCACAAATACGTTCAACTTGTTACAGCTGGTAGGAACCAAATATAGGGCTTAGGAACCGATGAGAGATAGATAGTCCTTTCATAACACTACTAGGTAAGCTAATTATTACTATAAACCTCAAAGCTAGTCCACTTGGCGATTACCAACATTTATTCTGAAGACTTCAATCATACATATTCAGCTTGATATTATTGTTGAAGAGATCTCGGCAAGATGGTCGATTCAGCTAGCTGGTAACTTTATTCCACCAGTCAGCAACCAACTTCTTTGGTTGCGGATCTACTTTTGAGAGCAAGGCATGGATGCCAATTACGCCCAAAATGCCAGAAGTACCCACCCCCAGAAATTTGAAGAAAGTATTGCATCTTTCGGTACGCCGACAGACACGCCTACAAAATACAATACAGATGTGATGAATGATCAGAGCCAGAAGAACATAAGAAGAAACATAGTGATTTCTCTCAGACCCAGTCCATCTATATATTGCCCAAGGGGAAGAGATGAATTCTCCAGATGATCATACATGCATGTTGCAACTATGAATAAACATCTGGAAACAAACGAATACTTGAAACAATATGTGAAATAAAATAGATAGTGTGGTGTAGTAAGTTGTTGTTACCAGACAGGGTCGTTGGGTCTAGGCTTGATCTGTGAGGAGAGTTGCTGCATGAGCAGCAAGTAGCGCCGGTCCGTCTTGTGGGGAACATCGTGGGTGCTACTAACAAGGCCATGGACCATGTCGAACAGCTGCTCCTTGGTCTTGTTGATTTGCGCGGCGCGGGCTGCGGCGGCTCTCATCTGCTCCGGCGTGCAGGTCCTGTACTGGGCGAGGCGGGCCACAGGCGTTCGCAGGAGCAGCGCCCGACCGCAGGCGCCGAGCCTCGCCGCAATCGCCGCCGCCGCCGCCGCCATCCCTTTCTTGTGTGGGATCCTCTCGCCCTCCAGCTGGCCTTGATGATCAATCTATATATCAGAGGGGGATAGCTAGGGATAATGTTGCTCAGAGTCCGGCAAGCCCACGGCCTGGTTTCCATCTACCAATATGGATCAATCTAAATAAAACAATATGTTGCTCAGATTTTTTTCCTTTTTTTGCGGGCCAATAGGGATGTTTTACGTAGCAGTTTTATCCCAGACTTACTACTGTCGTATTAAAAAGTGTAGCACTGCCCCCGGCCTAGGGCATAATATGTCTAGATCGACAAGGTGTAATATGTCTCTCCCTGCGTCGTTATTTGGGGTGGCAGGGAGGATCCTGTCACGTCGCCAAACCCCGGCGGCGCTATCACGCTGGGTGCCGGCCGCAACATGTACGTGCGTGCGTCTTGCCCACTCAAAGCTTCACTCTTTGGTGTTGCGATCCTCATCCCAACTCTCTTCTCATTCTAATTTCTTGTGTTCGGGGGTGATGAAATTGCAGTCAAGGAGGAATCTCAGCAGGGTCGCTGCCACCGCCGGCCACCGCTTCGGCTTCTTTCGCAGGTAAATCTGGACCCTTCTTCCTTGCAGTGACGCAGGGCCGTCTTCAGGAATTTGGGGCCCCGGGACGAAATGAAAAATGAGGCCCGAAATTTTTGAAAAATAAATAACTAACTAAAAGCATACTCTTGCATAACTATAAAACTTAAAATATGTGTTATTAGGTATAATATTTATAGATAAATCAAATATAAATGTTAAAAGAGTAGATGTGGTATTCATCAAGCAAGGATCTCATGTTTTACCCAAAAAAACATCATTTGTCTTCTAACAAAGTAATGATTCAAATAATACATGGGTTCTAAGCTTAGCAAGATATAGGGAAACAGGAAAAACGTAAACCTTGAAATTTGAATCAGCAACTATTAACCCTATTTTTTTTTAAATTATATGAAAGATCACCCTTACCTAAATTAAATGAAGAACCAAGGAACAAGAGATTAAACAAATCTTCTTACCGGATAGACGGCGGCCGGTAGACAATACGCCCTGATCAGCGTTCTAAAGGTTCGTCGATCGGTCCTTGGTTCGGTTGTCCTCGAATGGAGGCAATCGTGGATCATGCGTGCGTGCGCGCGCATGTGACCATGGACGGTTAGGCCTAGGGCAACGCAAACAGGAAGCTACGTCTAGCGATTTGGATTTTCCTTTTTTGAGGCACTAGCGATCAGGATTCAAAATGGAAAAGAAACCAGCAATCAGGATCGGCAAGAAAATAAAGGTACGTTAGATCATCTACAGCCGGGCGCCTCAAACCCGCCTCATACGACCGGGCGGGCCGCTCGGTCACTGACCGGTCACCATTTTTCGACCCAGCCGGGCGCCTCAAACGGGCCTCAAACGCCAGGACTAATCGGCACCCCTCATATCCAGCCCAAATATGGGGCGGATATGGGGCGCCCGGGCACGCCCGCCACATCGGATCCGACAAGCCGACCCCACCCCAAATTACACCAAATCCAGCAAACCCTTCCTGCTCCTCCCGTCGCCCTCCATCCTTTCCCGCGCCCGAGCCATCGCCGTCGTCCACCCTTGCTCCCCATCCTCACCACCGGTCCCGATCCACTGCCCGGAGATGTCGTCGAGCCCGTCCCCGACCGCCGCCACGGAGACGCAGTCCGCCTCGTCCGTCGGCGTCCCTTCTTCGGCTCCGTCTTGCAAGGCGGAGAACGTCACCCGGAAGTTGCGACGACGCCGGCAGCGAGAGAGGGAGGCAGCGGCGGCGGCGCAGGGAGGTTCGGACATGGTCGAGGAGGTATCTCCCCCGCCGCGCCCGGCCCCCGCACCCCATCCATCCATGTGCCGACGCGGATATGGCCGTCCGACCCCGTTGGGACAGAGGAGGAGAATCCAATGGCCGGCTAGGCCATTCCGGACAGCTTTTCGGCGACGCAGAAGCCGCCTGTTGATGTATGTGACTTGCCGCAGCTCGTTCTGGCGCGGATGAGCACGGTGACCGGCGGCGCCCGGGCTGCCCTCGACATGCTCGACGGAATGACCGAACAAGAGTCGGTACGTTTTCTTTGCTCCTGTCCGATCAAATTTTAGCATACACAAGCACTAGTTCATTTCGCACGCTTGCAAACCATGTAGGAGGCGTTCTTGTCGAACATGATCAATGACAATGAAGATCCGACCGAACTAGAGTATGAATTGGAGGACACCACCGCATTTGAAGTTGGGACAACATCCGATCCCAATCCGAGCAAGAAGAAGAAGAAGGCCAAGACGGCGAAGGCAAGAGGTCTGGCATTCTCAAGATTTGAGGACATCTTGTTGGTCAAAGCTTGGTTGGCCACAACAATGGATCCAATTTGCGGCACCGAGCAAAAGGGGAACACGTATTGGGAGAAGATTTGGAAGGCGTATCCCGAACAAAAGGAGTATGTGGAGCCGCATCCTATTGTGACCACCCGCAATGTGGCATCTCTAAACATCGATGGGGGATCATTCAAGGGGAAGTGAACAAGTACGTGGGCTACTACTCACAAGTGACCAAACGCCCTCAAAGTGGGATGGGAGTGGCAACTCACGTAAGCTCAATTGCTTCATCTTGTAGTCATTCGCATATGCTTCTTGTGTTTGCATTCTCGTGCTCATACATATGTTGTTTGCTAGACGGCGGTGGCGGCCACTTTGTATCACGAGGTGGAGAAGAAGCCGTTTGCTTTTATAGCCATTGAATGGCAAGCCGAAGTGGAACCAAGTTGTGGCCGATCTCAAGTCCGGCAAGAAGAGGAATGATGGCTCAAGCTCCCACCAATCCATTGGGTTGGACGATGTTGTCGTCACGAATGGAAGAGCCACCGTGCCAAAGGATAACCGACAAGTCGTGGGAAATAAGTGGGAGAAGACAAGGGCCTCCTGTGACGCCGCGGCTACAAAAATGTCGTCCACATGGACGGGCATTTTTTCGGCAAGGGAGAACAAAAAAGAGGAGAGGTACAAGCTCATGTTGGATGCGCAAAAGGAGAGGATGGAGTAGGACCGGAATAGGGCGGAGAAGAAGCTCCAAATTGAGAGGGAGAAGATCGAGTTGGAGAAGTAAGAGGCGGCCATCAAATGGGAACTCGTGAAGGCCAAGACATTTGGCGAGATGGAGCTTGAGAAGGAGAGGTTGCAACTCGCACGGGACGCGGAGGATGCGAAGATCATGTTGGCGGACGAAACACTCTTGGATGAGCATGCAAAGAAGTGTCTTGCGAAGAAGAAGAAGACGATCAATGACCGTAGGGAGTACGAGGCGGCGAGGGCGGCAGCGGCAGTGGATCATGCGGCCCGGATGCAGGCGGAGGAGGCAGCCCGGATGCAGGCGGAGCAGTACAAGCAGGACGCGTTCCGCCTGGAGCAGGACGCATACGAGCAGGCGCCCGGGCAGTGATCCGAAGCCATCCGTCACGCTCGGACATTGATTTTATTTTGGCTTGTCCGGTTTGTTGAACTATGATTTGCTTTGCTTTGTTTCGAACTGTTGAATTCGGACAATTTGTTTCGTATGATCGATGTGCATGGATTGCATGGATTTGAAGATCCGCATTTAAGGCATGTGGATGTGCGGCGCAACATATGAGGGGTCGGCGGACGCTGTTCGCGGACGCGTCCGGACGCGCCCGCGGGGGTATAGGGGGCCGGATTTGCCAAGTCCGATGTAGATGCTCTTAGCACCTAGAATATCAGGTGGAAGCCGGTATGGATCGCAAAGTGTGTTACATTCACACGTACGCCTCTTCCCCTAATTAAACCTAGACGTATACTAGTTAAGTGCCCATGCGTTGCTACGGGCAAAATACAGGAAAAATAAATCAAACTGATATATATATGACAAATTTTTCCTACTACCGGGTATAGTTACTCCCACTTTGGTTTCATACGTTGTAGGTAGTATCTATTATATTGGAGAATACGTACGCGTAGTATGTAGTATGTAAGAATGTTTGAGTAGTATATATACTATTTTGTAGGTAGTATGTACCATATTTTGAGCATACTCCTTTTTACGTACAAATATGTACGTATTTCACAAATATGATAAAAACATGGGCTTACATGCAATTTTTTCACATAACTCGTTTTGGAGTATCTTAAATATAATATATGAACATACTAAAAATGATAAAGTAGTATATATACTACCACATGGTAGTATATGAGATATGGATGTAACTACACCCGGTAGTAGGATATATATATATATAATGTTTGGGGCACCTAGGTGCCTGGGCACCTTTTCTTTAGTAAATACTATGAGAGCAACTATCCACCAGTCCCTTGAGTTTTTTCATTGCGATGGTAAATTTCTGTGCTCGCCGTCGTTTTCTTCCTCCTCTCCGTCTTCCTCCTCTTCGTCTTCCTCCTTCCGGAGGCATGACCCATCCTCCGACACTGGTCGCGTTCGGTGCCGATGTCGTGCGCCACCCTACCCGAGCTGCCTTCTCCATCGGTTCACTGTTGCCCCTGACCCACCCTCCGACACTGGTCGCGGCCGATATCGATGCCGCCCTGCCCGAGCCACCTTCTCCGGCGATCCATACCGTTGCCCCCGACACTGGTCACGACCGGTGCCGATGCCACGTGGCGCCGTGCCCGAGCCGCCTTCTCCATAGGTCTACCGTTGCCCCCGACTATCCCTCTACTCCCTCCCCTCTTCTAACATTTCTTTTTAGAGAAAAAAAAAGAGAAAAAATCTTCTAACATTTCATGCTCATTGTCATCTTCTACCTCCTTCTGTCCACATGACCCACCTTCCGACACTTGTTGCGGCTGGTCCCAATGTCATGCGCCGCCCTGCCAGAGGCACCTTCTCCGAAGGTCCACCGTTGCCCCCGACCATACCTCTAACACCCCCCCCCCCCCCCCCCCCCGGTTCTTCTACGGCACCGGTGAGCAACCACACCACATGATTGCTAACGCTACATTTTTTTGGCAAAATTGACATACATAAAAAAGTGTCTACTCTTTCAGTCACAACTTGCACTTTATTTGAATATCAACGTGGTATAAGGAAAAACATGCAGTACAATGATAGAAAAGACAAGAACATGCAGTAAACTTCATCGAATGTTCTATCACTCTATCTTTGCACATCACGTTGGTCATAATTTGTTGAATCCTTAGCACGACCTATACAAAATTGAAAAGTATGATAGATGGCCTCTCCTGCTATAGTATATGACACTACAAATAAATGTGAGCCCATCCAGGTGTGTCTTAATATTCTCATTAAGTTATGGTGTACCAATAACCTGTTGGATAAGAAGAATGGGACAATAAAGAAGCGAGTTGCTGCAAGTAATTAGCTGAATTATGTAATATTTACCACTCGTGTCATCACCTTCATCCGGCTAATTCTATAGAAGAATGACCCTCCACTGCCTCCCCACCATTAATTATTATTGAAAGTCACTAATAATGATCAACTCCTTCATGGGTAAATTTTAAAAAGATGAAATTATATTGCATCTTCACTGAACCATGCTGAACTTCACGTATACAAGGCATGTTTTAGTCATCTATATTGAGTAGTATATGCACTGGTTCATGGAGGCATGTATTGATGATGCCCCACAGGGGGGGGGGGGGGGCTTTTTTAGAAGATGCTTGTTCATATAAAGGTGAATGTGGGCATGTGCTTGTTCATATGAAGGTGAATTTGCCTCCCATTTATGTTCTTAAGATTTGCTGGAGTGTAGAGAAATTAAAGCAGTCATGTATGGTTGTGGACATGTTTATTGTTTCTGCAATTTGAGAGGCATATTTACAGGTTACGGTAGTGGGCTACCATGGGCGTAGCTCTCCCCATTCTCAAAACAATTATGCAAATCTCAGATGGTAAAAGTACAAGGACGGCCAAAAAACTACAATAGAAGTGAAATAATGTTATTGTTTTACCTTTGAAAGAGTATCCAATACGATAATCTAAACTGTAACTTTAGAAGCTTACACGCACCCTGTACTGGTCACCAGTAAATTTCTCCATTCAATAATCAGTAGTTCAACTCTCCAGAAAGCATGATTTGCATTATTTTTACCACATATAATGAACATCACCTGTAACTTCATATCTCATTTGCTCAGCAATGGCAACTGGAATGTGTGTGTTGGAATAGAAGCCTGAAATACTGTAATCCTGGAAAAGAAGCGTCATAAAGTAGTTACTCCCAGAAAACTCCATCAATAACAATGCACTCTACTATTCTTGCAAGGAGGCAAAGTTCAATTTTCATGTAGGTAGGCATTGTACAACTGTGAGTTTACTAAATTGTACATATTACAATGCACACTTACTTGTTGTAGTGGCATAATTTAGATTATTATAGTCAGAAAATAGGCACCAACAAATTAAACTGAACACATACTCATAAATATTTAATATAGTAATCTATGATGTAAAATGGAGATAATATTTTGCGTAAACCAGACAAATAGTTTTATTCAGCGGATTAGAGCAAACAAACACGCATTAGTTGATGATACTCGATTATTAGAGGAGTTGGGGCTAGGAAATCAAGTGACCAGACCTGAACTGCAAGCAAACCCAGAAAGCATGGCTTGTCAAAGAGGTGAGCACCGGTGCCAAATGCTTCATATCATCCTGTCCAAGTTCAAGAAATAAGCAACTCTGAAATCCATTGAAAACATCCTTTCAAAATATTAAAACAGATGACAAACACATAATCGACGAAGTGTGAGCTAGTACCAAAGATTAAAATCGCGGGCGAAATCAGCACTATCGCGGATCTGAAACTACCCCGCGATTTGCATGGCTCGGTAAATTGCCGGAGATCGCGGCGCCATCGCGGGTGATTGCGCCATTCCTTCCTTAACCATCGCAGCAAAAATCTCGGCCGCGATTCCCCTTCGTCCGCGATTTTAATCTATGGCTAGTACACGTCACACCATTCATCCTCCCAGTATCCTTGAGCGATGCCCAGTGCCTCTCGACACTATATTTGACATTCTTCACACGGTCACTGAAATAATTAGCAATCCCCACAACCATCGCAAGGGCCTGGAGTTTTCAGCCACTACATACTGATCAGGAAGCCCTTGCATAATCTACCAACGAAAAATCACACACGCAGCAAGACAATTTGTTATTTAACACCATGCTTGTGATCCTAAAAAATCACCACAGTGCTAACAATTCGTGTTACAGAGCAGATCAAGAAAAAAAATAGAATAAGAAAATTAAGAAAGATGGAGAAGGGAAAGGTGTGCGTTTGAGGAGAAGGGAGAAGCTATTATGTAGATGAACATGGGCGGCCCTACTTGATGGCCTCCAGCGTGTGGGAGTAGTGGTGATGGTGAAGGCCATGGGCGGACCGAACTTACGTGGTCGCCGTAGTACCCATCACCAGCTCTACGCCCGGCTACGTCAGTGATCCCCGAATGCCCGCGCCGCCTCTCACGTTGGGACCGCTGCGCATGGAAGTAGAGCAGGCTCTTCGACATCGATCGTCTCTGACTTCACGTCGTCCACTGCGGCGGCATCGCACCCGCGGAAACTGAGGCACAGTACCAAGACGGCCGTTTGCTGGAGCACCAGCGCGGCAGCAGCGATGACGGGGCTATCAGCTGTCCGCCGGACGCGGCCCCGGCTCATGGCACGCTCGCGGCCCGACGGCAGCAGTCACCAGCTCACGCTTCGCAAAGCCCGGATCCCGGCCTTTGTTTTAGCCGGGCGTGAAGCCTTCCCCGTCCACCTCTTCTCCTCCGCCCCATCTCTCTGCTCCAGCTCCGGCCATGGTCCACCACGACCTCAGCTGTGTGCCCCGTCTGCTCGCACGCGATCTCGCCCACGACTGTGCCGGTTGAACCCACCTCCTTTTGTCCGACGGAGGGGGCCATGACCCAGGAGGCAGCGGACGGAGCACGGGCGAGGAGATCGCTGCTAGAGGGTGAGGGAGGAAGTTGGAGGAGGAGAGGTGGAGACATGCCTGCTAGGGTTTGGAAGGGGGGAAGGAGAGAGCAGGTTGAGGAGACATGCGTGCGTGGATTTTTGGCTGATTGGAGTGCGTATCTGCGTGCATACAGGTAGGTCCTATTTTTTCGCTGATCTGAGATCAAAGATCATTAGGCCAAAAACCGGTATAAGAAAACCCAGAAACGGGAGGTGGGCCGCGTAGGAAAAATCGGTGGAATCGAGAGCTGATCGTGCGAGGCGGAGGACTAACGAAACAACGTACGGACTCCCCCTTTAGGAGTAGAGATAGAGATATATTAGCTACTGACTAGCAAATATGCCCGTGTGTTGCAACGGGAGAAAACAAAATAGGGATCATTAAGGATCAAATTATTGATGTATTGCTTCTTATTGGACGTGTCGTGGGTCGTAGGATGAGATGCATGATGGTTGACCTTGCTGCAGTCCACCCGGTGAACTGCTCGTCGTCGTCCATTTGATCTACCCTCACGCTTCCTGGTCGGTCATGTCATCATATATATAAGCGGGTCAACATGCCACGTCTACTCCGGTGTCTGCCTACTCCAACACCATTGCACGCCACATCCTCTCCGAGTCTAATAAATGTTTGGCCTATTTCCTATTATTTGTAGTCAAAATAGTTCATAACAAACACCAACCACTTTCGATAATAATTGTGGCCATGGTGGTCTTTCTATTCCACCTTAGGGTATCTTTGATCCAAAATCTTTTCATTGAAAGTTCAGAGGGTTGAATCCATATGATTTTTTTTTCTAGTCACTCTTATTATATGAGTGAATTAATCCTATAGAAAAAACAATTCTACAAATTCTTTTGCACTACATTCCGTAGGAAGTTTCATTCCACACTAACCTCTTGGAACGATCCTTCATTTTATTAAAGTGCATTCTAACTAAAATAGCTCGCTCGCAAATTTAATAAAAAATCAAATGAGTAAATGCCACATATGAACCCAAGGAATAAAATTCCAGTCTGTTGTTCACATACTGTAAGAAGATCATGTGCTGGCATTGAATGGAATTAAATTTTGCAGTGCATACAAGGCATTTGTTTGTTTGCGCATTTGGGAAAGCGAGTCAGTTCACGGGCAATGATGGTTGATGGATTCTAAGGGGAAAATAAATCAATAGGGAGAAAAATTAATGGCAAACAATTCTCAATAGAAAAGTGTCAGTAAAATAATTCGAACTTGTGTGTTGGTCTGCATCTGTTAAATAGAATTGAACAACAACAAAACTAAACTATGTATGTTGTGTCTTCCTAAGCATACAGGCAGCTGAAAATGCAGTGAACATATTTGGTTCACAAATGTAAGTTCATAAGAAGACAGAAGGTACACATACTTCCTACTCCCTCCGTTCTTAAATATAAGTCTTTTTAAATATTTTAATACGAACTACATACGGATGTATATAGACATATTTTAGAGCATAGATTCACTCATTATAGTTCATACTGGAATCTCTAAAAAGACTTATATTTAGGAACAGAGGGAGTATATTCCAAGCAGATCAGGCAGAAAGTTCCTTTGGATAGCTTATCTTGTCTCACGATTGATACGGTGCCAAGCATTCAGTGCAATCATCTCATGCTCATCCAAACAATTGTTCTGTTGGTCTGTGCATGATGATTGTCTCATGTGAAATTACATTAAGCTTGCCTAGAGACCATAAAAACTTGCGAACTATAAATGATCTATAAACAAATACATGCATGTAGTGGTAGAATTGTATGATAGACACACACATCCTTGTATAATTGTTCTCTGCATGCATACATATTGTTTTGAGTGTTGATGGTCCTGAAGAAATCTGTACCTGAACATCCATGCTGATGGTCATGAAGAAATCCCATATAGCCGCAGAACTTGCCATCCAAAATTCAAACAGGGGCAGCCCCTCGCCCACACGCGCGCATCCTGATAGATCCCATATAGCTGCAGAACTTGTCATGCTCATAAATCCCATATTTCTCTTTCTTAACATATACATTGCTTTTTTTTAACACACAAAACATGTCATTATATTTACAAGTACGAAACTGAACCAATCACTGACTGCAAGCACTCATCAAATCTGAATATTACATAATTCTGAACATTACACTTCTCAACTTTACAGAAATTTCAGAGAGGGAGAGAGAGAGAGAGAGAGAAAGAATCCAGTCCTTGTTGTTGGTCGAAGTGCTGAAGAGGAGCAGCAACTGTGAAGGTTCAGAGAAGTAGTAGCACTGGGGTAGCAGGGAGAAAAGAAGCAGCAGCAGGTTGGGGTTCAGAGAAGAAGCGCAGCAAAGGGAGATTCAGAGAGGAGGACGTGAGGAGCAACAGCGGAGAGCAGCAAGAGATTAGGATCAGCAGGGCGCAGCAAGATTAGAGGATCAGAGTATAAGGAGAAGAGAGCATACATGAGTTGTGGAATTTGTCTCTTCCTCTCCTTCTCTTCCTTCTCCCCCGCTCGTCTCTTCTTTTTCCTCTACAGAGAGGAGCCGCCCAACCTCCTCCATGGCAGCCGCCGCTTGAACCCCTCACAGGTCGCCGCCGTGCGTCGTCCCTGCGGAATCGCCAGATCCGCCTACATCGATCCGAGCTGCTATATGGACGGCCGCTGCGTCTGCGTTGACCGCGGGCAAGCGCGCGCGTCCGACGCATCCGGCCCCGCCACCGGCGACGACCGCCTCCTCCGCACCTCTCCTTCCTGCTCCTCCTCTCGCCGCCTCCTCTGCGCCACCCTCCTGCTCCTCCTCCCGCCCGGGCAGCGTGCCGCCCGCGCCCGTCATCGCTGCCCGCTGCCTCGCCGGACGACCATCGCGTCACCACTGCCCGAGCGCCGCCTGCACGCCCCTGTAGCCGGCCACCTCACACGCCCCTGTAGCCGGCCACCTCACACGCGACCGCGCCGCCGCGCGCGTCCTCCGGCGAGCCTCCCGTCTCCCGCTCACCTGCCTGTAGCCACCTTCAGCCGCCGCTGTGGTTCCGTCCACCAGGCCCTTCCTCCCCGAGATCCCTTGCACCATGGCGCCTCTGTCGCCCACTGGCTTTCTCTGCCTAGCCGCCCCGCCTCCAATTCCGACGCCTCCGTCGCCCCCTTTCCTCCACTCGCCGTCTCAGGCCTCCACCACGGCAGCGACCTCCTCTGCTCCGGAGACCACCCTGGCTAGCCACTCGGCGTGATGGTCAGCTGCTAGAGCTCGCGCCCCTCTTCTCTTCTTCAGATCTCTGTCGCTCTCTAGTCTCTACGGCAATGGATAAGCGGCGGCGGAGAACGGCAATGGACGCAGGGGGCTTTTTGCAAAATCCAACCGTTTTCTCCAGGAACACATTAAAATAGGACTGCGGGTTGATTTCTCATAAACAGAGAGGCTTTTCTGCAAAATAAACAGAGAGGCTTTTCTGCAAAATCGCCGACGACAGGTATACGGGCAGAAGCACTCCGTGCTTTAGTATTATTAGGTAAAGATTTGGGGGCCCCAAAATTTCGGGGGCCTGGACGGTCGCCCAGCCCCCCTCATCAACGGGCCTGCAGTGACGTTCAAGTGTGCCGTGCTGGTATTGTTGTTTTGTGAGTGGATGTCCAACATCGCCACTTCGTTGTTTCCATTGCCTGGCGCAATGAATTATTGACAAGGTTGCACTCTCAAAATAGGTTTTCGCCCCGTTATATAGATATAGCAACCACCCGATACAACTGTGAGTCCAATGCTGGGGCAAACAGCACAAGCATGCCCAAACGAAACAAAAGAGAAAGAAGGAAGAAAGAAATGTCAACAGCGTTGGATCGACGAAAACGATGATGACCCGCAACCGCTGCGCCCACCGGAGAATTTCCACCATGCTCCTAGCAATTCGAACCTCCGCATACCAAGCAACACCTTCAGGAAGGAACGCGATGACGACGACGCTGCTGCCCGGACTGGTCCTAGGGTTTCCAGCGGTATGCGGAGGGCGGTGGCGAAGGGGAATACCCGACGCCCTTCAGGAAGGAATGGCGGCGCCCACGGGCGTCAGCGCGTCGGTGCCGGCAACGATTTCTCCCGTCCGCCAAACACCCACAACCCCGGACGATCCGTCGCGCTCCACCAAACTTGTCACCCACCAACGTGCGCCACCACGGTCTTGCAATCATCACCGCCGCCTCACCATGGTAAACGAAGCGAGACCGACGGAACCGAGAGGAAACAGCCGAGAACGAGGAGCGGCAGAATCAGCAGCCACGCGGGAGGGGACAACCTCCACCGCCATCGGCGGTCACCGACCAAACGCAGCAAGAGGAGCACACCAGGCCCTCTAGGCCCGGCCGAGCCCGAAAGGGGCTCGTGAAGCTCCCGTCGCCGCGCCGCAATCTCTGCAACCCCCCGCACGAGCCGCCCCTCCGCCGGAGCCCTCGCAGGCGAGTCCGGGCCAGGCCCGCCCAGACCCAGATGGGGCCCTAAAGGGCCCAGATCTGGGTCGGGAGGGCGGCGCCGCCGCCGCCGACACCACGCGGGCAGGGCCCGGAGGCGCACGCCAGCGGTGCTGGAAGGGGGTAGGGGGAGGGAGGGCTGGAGGGAGGGGAGAGGAGCCCCCGGTCGCCTTGCTCGGGGAGACGACGCAGGGGAACAAAGGGGGTCGCCCTTGTAAGTTCCAAACATCACCGATGAGCTTACAGCCGCTTACTCCATTATGCAATTGTGATGTTTATATATTTTTCTCATTGAAACTCTTTTGCAGGAATCACAAGCTGAATGTTGGCATGATTATAGCTATATTGATATACTGCCATGTCAATACCCCCCTCCCCCCGCGTCGCCCTCTCTGGCGACTCGGGGGAAACCCTAGTTGTGCCGCCGGCAGGCCCTACCGCTCCTCCTTCCCCCGCATCACCGCCACCGGAGGAGACGCCGGCGAAGCCCGTGCGTGCCCAGTGAAGGTGGCGACGGGGCGCTTGTTCTCCACCCGATTGCATCGTGGCCCAGGCGCATCGGCCACCCGTTGGGGCGGGGCGCCGTCTACCCATTCTTGCGGCGGCTTCTCTCATCGTCGGCGTTGTCGGTACCAAAACCGGCAGATCTCGGGTAGGGGATCCGAACTGTGGGTCTAGGAATCAATGGGTAACAGGGAATGTAGAGACGACGGTTTACCCAGGTTCGGGCCCTCTCGAAGAGGTAATACCCTACGTCCTGCTAGATTATATTGATGTGATTGTATGAAGGTTACAGAGTTGATCTACCTCGAGATCGGATGGGCTAAACCCTAGGCAATGGATATGATGATCCTCTATGGACTATACCTTCTGGTTTATATAGACACCAGAGGGTCCTAGGGTTACATATGGTCGGTTACCATCAGGGGATAAACATGCCGGCCATGCCAATTATTCCTTGGAGGAGACGCCAAGTCTTCAGAGGTTTCCTTCTGATACACGGGGTCGCCCACAATCCGGCCTTCCATCGATGAGTAGAGGGCGGCCCACCAGCCCGGCCTACGAGAGATAGGTCGGCAGCCCGAGTACCCCCTAGTCCGGGACACCCTCAGTAGCCCCCGAACTAGTCTTCGAAGCCGAGGTAGACGCCGAACACCATCGGCTTTGTGGACCAGTTCCCTTCCTTCTGTGATATCAATGACCGGCCGGTATCCCCTCTAAGTCGAGTCTTTAAGTGTTGCATGGCCGCACAAACCCTGAAATACACTTTGGTCGCCAAGGGGTTTCGATAACTTAGCCTCGAAGGCTAGTTACCTCGGTATGAACAGTACCCCCATTTGACAACTTTTTACCGAAGGGTCACAATGCGCCACGACCACGAGTTGTTTTATGAAAAACTCGATCCGCGGTTCGAGGCGGTTTTTTCATTGGCACGTCCCTTCGATATGGAGATCGTGCCCTGGTTTTAAGGGATATGATCAATAATCTGCCCCTACCCACGCGCGCACGATGGCACGGTTACATGGGGAAATGGCGAGGACTGCGGCGCAGTAAAGGGGCCGTGGGTTTTACAGCCCATAAAAGGGGAACGGTCCCCATTTCCCTCGCACGCTCCCTCTTTGCCTTCGCCATTGCCTTCTCCATTCTTCGAGCTCCAGCGCTCAAATCCACTTTCCTATCCGAGAACCTTCCCGGCCGCCAATTTCAATCCAGCAATGGCGGGTTCCGGGTCCAAAGGCAAGTGGGAGGCGTCCGTCGTCACTGAGAGCGCCATCTTGGAGCTGAAAGACGCGGGCTATCTCCCCGCCAACGTCGCCCACTGCGCCCCAGAGGCCGGCCAGGTCGTTCCCACACCGCGGCAGGGCGAGAGGGTGGTATTCCTGCCCCATTTCATTCGAGGCCTGGGTTTTCCCCTCCACCCCTTCGTTAGGGGACTCATGTTCTTCTACGGACTTGATTTCCACTATCTCGCACCGAACTCCTTCCTCCACATCTCGGCCTTCATCATCATCTGCGAGGCCTTTCTTCGGATCCGGCCACACTTCGGCTTGTGGCTGAAGATCTTCAACATCAAGCCGAAGATCGTCGATGGCCAGCAGGCGGACTGTGGGGGTGTGATGGTCAGCAAGCTCCCCCGAGTGGAGTGGCCAGAGGGCACCTTCATCAAGACCGTCAAGGTCTGGCAGAAGGAATGGTTCTACATCACTGAGCCAAGGTGCGCGGATTGGGGGGCGATTCCGGCCTTCTGATCCGGACCCCCTACGAGGCTGGTCTCATGGACCAAGAAGGGCCTCGACTGGGGGGTGAACAAGGAGGTGGCGCAGCTGCAGAGCCGGATCGCCAAGATGATAGAGCAGGGTGTCGAGCTGCCCAATGTGATCCAGATCATGCTCGGCCGCCGAATCCTCCCTTGCCAGGACAGGGCCTCCCCCATGTGGGCCTACAAGTCCGAAGACCCGGCCACCGTGCGCAACTTCTTCCGCACCTCCCACGCTCAGCTATGGAGGGCGCTGTTCAAGCCGCAGAAGGACTGGCCGACCGAGGAGGAAGACATCGGACTCGACGCCGCAAATCCCCCACGGGAGGTATGAATAATTTTGTACTTATACCCGAACTGTTCCCTTTCGATAAGGTACTTAGCCTTTTCACTTCCCATCCGCAGAACTGGCGGAAGAAGGCCGAGCGGATCAACAGTCCGGCGCCGCTGCCAGAGGGGCCCAGGACACCCCTACTGACGGCCATGTTGGCCGTGGAGCCATACGAGGCACCGGAGAGGAAGGAAAAGCAGAAGGATCAGAAGAAGGAGGCCAGAGAGGGCCTCCGTTCCCGAGGACCCCCGGACACTAGATCCGGCGACACCCATGCTCCCTCCGCACAAGAGGAGGAGAAGGAGCAGGGAGGAGAAGGGGAGGAAGATGATTCCTCCCGAATAGGGAAAAGGGCGGCGTCCGAAGACGTCGAGGAGGAGCCGCTTCGCCCTCCCCTCAAGAGAGCACGCAGGGCCAAGGTGGCCCTGTCCGACCATAGCTCGGCTTCTGCCGAGGACTCCGAGCCCTCCGAAGAGGTTCCTCGAAGGATCCCCAGGGCCAAACCGCATGCCCAAAGGTACGCATTCCAGTATCCTCGTAAGTGTTTTCGGCCGAACTAAGCTCAATATCGATCACTTTTTGCTTTTGATATCGCAGCCCGCTGCGCGACCTCCCCACCGACCGAGTCTCGGAGGGGGATTCTCCACCGGCCGCGCTGGCGGAGAGCGGGACCGAACCGCGCGCCTCGCCCCCCTATCGTCGAGGAGGCCGAGGAGGTCTTGTCGAGGAGGACCCTCCTCGTGCCGCACACAGGGGGAGGGGGCGACGTCATCATGGCCGAGGCGAACACCTCGGCCGCCGAAGACCAGGAGGGGAGGGCCCCTCTGGTTCACGAAGAGGAGGAGCCCAGACAATCCGAGCTTTCTCCGAGAGCGGCTCCGGAGTCGTCAAGACGTCCGGAGTCGGGCATGCCGGTCCTCGAGAGGGAAGAAGCCGAAGTGCCCCCGCCACCCCCGCCCGCCCCAGAGCGGGCGTCGACTGGGTGGCCGGATGAGATGGAGGATGCTCTAACCAGCTCCTCTATTGCCGAAGAGCATCGTGCCCTTATGGGCGCGGTGTTGCAAAGTCTTCGGTCCGTTGATAGCGGACTGAAGGAGGCTTTCAATGGCCTTCTCACAGGCTTCAAGGTGAGCCAAGTAATGTTTTCCCTTAAAGAATTTCTTCTGTATCAATGTATGGCCTTATACACAGTAGCGCCCGAGACTCTGGCTGGCTGGATCAAAGCCGGTCAGAGGATCAAAAATCAATATCTCGGATACTAATGTGCGTAGGGTGATGCGCATGCATCGTCTTCGGCAGCAGCTGCCAACGCCGAGGAGTTGGCCGAGCTGAATCGGAAGCTCAAAAGCTCCGAGGACGACCTCAGCCTGGTGAACAAGAGGTTCGACGATGCGCAAGGCAAGTCTGGACTACAGTATTTACTTACGGCAGTTGCATATTTGTTAAGTAAGGTTTAAATTAGCCTAAACAGAATCAACTGGTATGACTACAGCTGCCGCCGTGGAGGTCGAGAACCTCACGGCCGCGCTGAGGATGACTCAGCTAGAAGCGGCGGAGCAGAGGTCGGCAGTCGAACAAGCGGCTGCCGAACTGACTTCGGTGAAAACCGCTAGTCAGAAGCACGAAGCCAGAGTGGCGGAAGTGCAACAAGAGCTCGCGGATGCCATCACAAAGTGTGAGGCTCTCGAGTTGAAGAATAAAGAGCAGGCCATCGAGCTAACCTCACTGGGGTCGGTGGCCAAGGAAGCACGGACAGAGGCGCGCGGCTACTAGGAAGAACTCCGCCAAGTGAAGCTCATTGCGGATGGTAAGCCATATTTGCTACAAAGTGTCTTTGGTGGTAACAGGTTTGCTTTGCTCATGAGGGTGTGGCGTTCCACAGGCGCCTTTGCAGACCTCCCGAAGAGTGCGGCTGGTGTGGCGAGGTTCTTCGCCGCCCAAGAGGGTCGGGCCGAGCAGAGGTTATTCTAGGCGCAATTTCAAGTGCCCGAACACCCTCCCCTCCTCAACAACCAAATGAAGCAGCTGATGGAGCTGCATCGGATGGCGGAGCCGATGATGAAGGACCTCTGCGTCAAGCTATGGCCGTCAGAGCCGCTGCCGAGCAGCTACTTCGGTCTGGTGCAGAGGCTGTACGACGCCACCTCCCGGATCAAAGCCTGGAAGCGCTCCACATGCATTGAGGGGGCTCGGATGGCCTTCGGCAAAACAATGGTACATTGGCCAAAGATAAAGCCAGCCGAGATGGCCACCGGACCTCCGCCGCCAGGGAAGGAGCATAGGCGCCCCGAGCAATACTTTCCCATCGTGATGGATGGTGCTCGGGCAGTAGAGGCCCAGTGCTCAAAAGATGTAATTTATGAGTAGATTTAGTTTCCTTGTAGCCAAGGAGTTGAAACTTTTGTCTTATTGTAATGCAAGTTGTTTGGCTGTGAATAAAGTGCCTGCTTATGTTGATTTTGACTCCTGTGCGGCCGTTTGTAAACTGAAAGTTACCAGTCGTCCGCTTCAACCCCCTTGCAGATACTGCATGGAGTGTTTTCTCGTAATACTTGAACCCTTAGCCGATGTCTCGGTGCCCGGAGGCGGTTGTATGTACGGAAAACCAGGCAATCAGACTATGCGGTTTTAGTGCTTTCACTTAGCCATAGGAGCTTGATTGTGGGGGCTGGTGACTAGCCCCCAGTGTTTGTGATATTCGGACAAGCCGCGGTTGATACCATCATCACATGGTTTCTGTAACAGAGAACCCTTCGTTTAACACGGACTAACCTCTAACGATATTAGTTTGACACGAGTCATCGGATCGCCGACCTGTTCTTGCTTATTGGGACAGTCAGTTTTCGGCTTTCTCCACTGAGGTACTTAACCAGGCTAGCTAGAAGTACAATTGCAGTGGTTCTCCCTTTACCCTCTTAGCCGAACAGTGCGGAACGTAAGAGGGTAAACACAGGAGCCGGGCAACCCAACTATTGACCAAAGACGCAATTCAGAACTGATTCATATAGTGCAATATCCGCGACGCCGAGCACATAAAAATAAGTGCCGGGATAAAGTTTGAGGCAAGATTCATGTTCGAGCCCCCGGTCTATTAGCCGGTTACCAAAAAAGGGACGTATCGTAATAGTTTACTTCGGCCTAAAAAAAGCGGAAAGGAATATGCAGTGCGAATGACTGCACTATTACCAGAGAAAAATTGGTCTTTTATTTCCTTTGAATATATGACGTCCAACCATACAGTCTGGATTGCCGAAGTAACTTTGATAGAAACTTTTGAAGAAATAGATACATTAGAGTAAAGGTTGATACAGGGCCTTCATGAGTGGTTTGACGTCCCTACTACGCCCTGCTGCTCATCTGCGCCTTTGCTCTTTAAGAAGCTTCCGTGTGAGCGGAGCTGTCGACCGTATGTTTGGTGTAAGTAATAATGTTCGGCAGACGAGCCCTTGGGGAAGGGTTTTGAGAAGTCGCCGTGGTGCATCAGTTTGAGGCTGATCAGGCCCTAGATGGTGCCCGTTGTCGATGTTGATTCGAAGACATCTGTTGGCCATTGCTCGGTCAAACCGAGCTCTCGGTCTTTGTTTCATGTGTCCCCACAACTGCCCATGGAATTTTGAGCGTGAAATTGTGCACTTGAGGTACGTATTTTGCGACTAGGTGGGCCGTGTTGTGGGTTGTGTACCCCTATTTGGAGTGAGCATGAGAGTGCTCCGGGACCGAGGCTGCAGGTCGGGAGCGCTTGCGTGCGTCCAGTGTCTTGGCAGTAGACTGGGCTTGCGACGCCTCTTCGGCGCCTAGAGCCGCCGTGTGTTCCTCTGTTCGGAGCGAGCGCTCGGTGTTACCGTTGATGGTAATAACGCCCTTTGGTCCTGGCATTTTGAGCTTCAGGTATGCATAGTGCGGGACGGCGTTGAAGCGGGCGAACGCAGTCCGGCCGAGGAGTGCGTGGTAACCGCTGCGGAAGAGGACAATATCGAAGATCAAGTCTTCACTGCGGAAGTTATCGGGCGAGCTGAAGACAACTTCCAATGTCACGGATCCCGAGCAGCATGCCTCGACACCTGGGATTACACCTTTAAAGGTGGTGTTGCTGGGTTTGATTCTTGACGGGTCGATCCCCATTTTCTTCACTGTATCTGAGTAGAGCAGGTTGAGGCTGCTACCTCCGTCCATAAGGACTCTGGTGAGGTGAAATCCGTCCACGATGGGGTCGAGCACCAGAGCCGCCGTTCCTCCATGGCGTATACTGGTCGGATGGTCTCGACGGTCGAAAGTGATCGGGCAAGCCGACCACGGGTTGAATTTCGGGGCTACCGGCTTTAAGGCGTAGACATCCCGAAGTGCGCGTTTCCGCTCCTTCTTTGGTATATGCGTGACATAGATCATGTTCATGGTTTTGACCTCTGGAGGGAACTGCTTTTGGCCTCTGTTGTTCGGCCTGCGAGGTTCGTCGTCATCCTCGCTGCGGGGGCCCTTGCCCTGTTCTTCGGTTGTGACTTTGCCGGCCTGTTTGATTACCCAACAGTTACGGTTGGTGTGGTTAGCGGGCTTGTCGGGGGTGCCGTGAATCTGGCAGGGTCTATCCAATATTCTATCCAGTGTAGACGGGTCATCCCGGTTCCCTTTAGAGGGTTTTTTCCACGGTCCCGATTTCGAGCCGCTGAATCCGGCGTTTACTGCCGCGTCATCGGCTTCACCGCCGTTGTTTGAGTGCCGGCGCTTATTGTTCCTATTGCGTCGGGGTTTCCCGTTCCCGTCCCGGGCCTCTGAAGTGCCGGGGTCTTCGGGGTGGTTGCTTCGACGAGCCAACCAGCTATCCTCACTCGCGCAAAAGTGGGTCATTAGGGAGGTAAGGGCCGACATTGTTCTCGGCTTGTCCTGGCCGAGCTGGCAGGCGAGCCACTCGCCCCGAATACTGTGTTTGAATGCCGCAATCGCTTCGGCATCCGGACAGTCGATGATCTGGTTCTTCTTGGTCAAGAACCGGTTCCAGAATTGCCGGGCTGACTCCCCGGGCTGCTGAATGACATGGCTCAGGTCATCGGCGTCCGGTGGCCAAATGTAGGTGCCTTGAAAGTTAGCTCGGAATGCATCCTCGTGCTCTTCCCAGCTCCCGATGGAGTTTTCGGGTAGGCTGTTCAGCCAATGCCTTGCTGGTCCCTTGAATTTCAACGGTAAGTACTTAATGGCGTGGAGATCATCTCCTCGGGCCATATGAATATGGAGGAGAAAATCCTCAATCCACACGGCCGGATCAGTTGTCCCATCGTAGGATTCTATATTGACGGGTTTGAACCCCTCGAGGAACTGATGCTGCATCACCTCATCTGTGAAACACATTGGGTGTGCGGTGCCCCTGGCCCAGGCCACATCGCGCCGGAGATCGGTTATCATCCGGGCACGGTGCTGCTCCCGAGCTCTGTCGTTTCTATCACGCCAGGCTTGGTATCCGTCCCGTTCGGCGGGTGTGTATCCTGTGGATCCATAGATGGATCTCGACTGGATCCCTCTGGCATTCAGGTCGTGGCGCAGATCGTATTGGTCGTTCGGTTGAACTGGGTCTTTGCCTGCTCGCCGAGGGGGCGCGGGTGGGTATTCGGCTTCCCCCGCCGCCCTATCCCGTCCTCGAGGGGGCGCGGGTGGGTATTCGGCTTCCCCCGCCGCCCTATCCCATCCTCGAGGGGGCGCGGGTGGGAGTTCGGCTTCCCCGGCCGCCCTATCCCATCCTCGAGGGGGGCGGTCGGGCTGGTTTGCGTAAGTTCGTCTGGGAGGCATGGGCTCGAAGGCCTCATCCTCAAATTCTGGGAGTAGGCGCCGCTGTGCGTAACTCTTGTATTGGCCCTGACGTTGATCGTCAAGGCCTTCTTCGGCAGCTAAGACCATCGTCCATCTGTCGTTGAGCGTATCCTGTTCGACTTTTAGCTGTTGTTGTTTCCTCTTCAAGCTTTGGGCAGTGGCGATGAGTTGCCGTTTGAATTTCTCTTGCTCCAGGGGATCCTCTGGGACGATAAAGTCTTCGGGTCCGACGCTATCTTCCTCTTCGGACGGAGGGAGGTAATTGCTGTCCTCGGAATCATCCTGGTCCTTGTGCCCCTCAGGGGCGTCGGGGCGCTGCTCGGGTGTGTTGTCGCCGAGCTCCCCCAAGTTGTTCAGAGTCTCGTTATCTCCGGTGCCGTTCGTGTCTGTGTGATTTTCCTTGCCCTTTCCTCGCCCTCTGGCTCGCCGTCGTCGGCGTCTGGGTGGTTCTTCCGCGGGATCGTCGCCGTCCTTTTTGGTTGTGTCACCGTCCTTCATGGGGGTGTCGACCATGTAAATGTCATAGGTGGAGGTGGCGGTCCACTTTCCGGTATTGGAAGTGGCAAGGGAGGGAGCAATGTAGGGCGGGACGTCGATATCCTCTTCCATGTCGTCAGCCTCCTGGGGGGCGTAGTCCAACATGTCGGTTAAATCTTCGACAGTGGCTACCAAGTGGGTGGTGGGTGGGACGCAAAACCATTAGGTCAAATTGGTTTCGGTACACGCCTGGAAATTCTAGGATGATGCCAGAATTGTTCTGGAAACTTCTGGGATTTTTCCGGAGAAAAAACCCAGAAATGTTCCGGAGCTGCCGAAACCGCTTTGGTTGCTTTTCGCAGATGAAAATCACTAATCTGGAATTGTTTCGGAATGCGTCCAAAATTATTTTAGTGGGTACTGGAAATGTTATAAGACCTACAGAAATATTTTCGGATTTAACGGTCGGAGAAAATATCTCACGAATAGTGGAAACACTATTATGAATAGTGGAAACACTATTGTTTAGAAAATATCTCACAAATAGTGGAAACACTATTATGAATAGTGGAAACACCAGGGGGAGAAAATATCTCATGAATAGTGAAAACACTATTATGAATACTGGAAACACTATTATGAATAGTGTGAAAATATCTGAGGGCATTTTGGTATTTTGGGAGCCACCCTACCCCTTGGGTTTTCCTATAAGTAGAGGTGGAGAGGCACTCTCCACACTCACTCTTTCTCACATACACATGCCATTGCAATGATCTGGCTTCTCTCTCCCTCCCCGCGAAATAGTTTCGTAGAGCCGAAAGGCTGTCTGGGTTCCGGTGGGAACTAGTTCTGGACGGCGAAGCCCTGCCGGATAGATGACATCGTATGTGTGCAACCCCGTAGAGAGGTCCTAGGTTCGATCTTTTTGCCCGAGGGGCTGTTCGAGAGTGCCTCCCGAAGGGCTGTCCGAGTGACCGTCTGAGTTTCGAGCGTCCTCCCGAAGGGATGTCCGTGACACCGTCCGAGGGACTGTCCGACTGCCTCCCTGAGGGCTGTCCGAGGGGCAGACGAGGGAGAACATCCTCGTGGTGTGACATCCCCATGTAATAGCTACAGTAATCACCTTTTGATAATGCCAAGTAATCATTTTGAACAGTGCTTGATCATCATTTGCATCATACCTCATTTCAAATTCCAATTCAAATTGCAATTCAAATTTAAAGTGAAAATTAAAAGTTTTTCAAATTGGAAATAAAAATGTTCATTAAATTGAAAATAATCTATTTCTAATTATGTTCAGGAAAACAACATCACTAAAAATAACTAAGTGACTCTATCATCTTAAAACAGTGGCAAAACAGAAACATTTAATACCTTTTTATTTAATTAAAATTCTAATGAAAACATATGGGCTCCAAACCAATTTCTGGTGTTAGCCAATATTGCATATTAATTATTGGGTCAGGTCACATATTTTACTAAAATCAATTTGAACCTAAACTAATTGCAAAACAGAGAAGGAAATAGAAAACAGAAAAGAAAAGAAAGAAAATAGAAAAGGGCCAACTTACCTGGGCCTAAGTCACCGCACCGGCCCAGCCCACCCCGCGCGGTCGCTTCCCTCCCTTCCCTGTTCATCCTCGGTCGCTCCCGCGCCCGACCGCGTTGTCGCCGACGAGCCATCTCGCCGCGACCACCTCGCTCCCCGCGCCGCTGCAGGCCCCCTGGGGATAAGATTGCCACCCAGCGAACCCTAGCCAGCCCCGATATTTTTCCCCCTCGCCCGTGCGCGCTCTCTCTCTCTCTCACCCGAAAGCGCTCGCCGTCGTCGCCGCTAGATCCCACGGCTGCCGAGCCCCGATCACTCCTCCGACTAGCCCATCGTCGCCGCCGTCTTCGACTACCCCCTCTGCACCGCCTGCTTCGAGCTCGGAGACGCCACAGCCACGCCGACGAGGTCGTCTTCCTCCACGGACCCGCCGCCGTTCACCGTCGAATTCGTCGCCGTCCGGCCTCCCCGAGCCCACCGTTGCACATCTGCAGGTCCTGGTGAGCCAGCGCCTCTTCTCCCCCTCTCTCCGGCCTCTTCCCGTACCCGTAGGCACCGCTGCCATCGCCGCCCGTGCCGTGCTCCTCCGCGCTGCTCGTCACCGTCGCCTCCGTCGTTGTCATGCTCACCCGAGCACGGGAGCGTGCTCAGGGCAGCTCCCTGAGGCCGCCCGTGCCCTTGGCTCGCCTCCCCGTCGCCTCTAACGCCGATCCCGACTTCGCCCGAACGCCGCCGTCCGCCGCCGCCGTCGTAGCGCTCGCCTCCGACCACCGTAGCTAGCGCCGATGGGTTAGATCGACGCGGCGTTGTCTTCCCGTTCGGATGCGCTTTATTCCGCGCGAAACGGTGGCCGGAGCACCAAATCTGACCACCTCCCGAGCCACGCCGCCGTGAAATCGGTCGCCGGAGCAACTCCGGCGACGTCTCCGGCCGGCGTCCGACCGGGCCCCACCGCTCAGCCACTGACTGCGGGCCCCGCGGGACCCGTTGACCGGTCCACTTGCTGACGTGGCGGCCCTGTGTCGCTGACACGTGGGCCCCCCCCGTTTAAATCATTTTTGAAAATAAATAAAAAGTTAAATTAATTCGTTAATTAAATTAATTAGTTAATTAGACACTGACTAATGGGCCCCACCTAGCTAATTACTCTGTTAGTTAGTTTAGTTAGCCCACTGCCTATGACAGGTGGGTCCCGCAGGTCAGAGTTGACTGATCAGAGGACCTGTTGACTGCTGACGCCATGCTGACGTCCCTGGCTACTGTTTCGGATAATGTTAATTTAAATAATTTAAATAATTCCAGAAATTAATAAAAACTTTAGAAAATCATATCTTTTAAACCGTAACTCGGATTAAAATAATTTATATATGAAAAATTATCAGAAAATTGTGTAGAATCTGAATAACCTATCCATATGCCTGTCACACCCCTCTAAGACACCGAACATGGGACATTTTGCCCGTATCCGGTATATGAATAGTGCATTACCTTAATAAAATATAAATCCAAATAAATTCCTAAATTAACTAAATCATTTAGGTAGGCAGTAAAACACCTCTGCATATCATTTAGACATGTCATGCATCATTGTTGCACTATTGCCATGTATTTATTGTTTCTTCCCCCTCCTCTCTCGATAGCCCCCGAGTCTGCCGACGACGCTGCAGTGTTCGACGACGTCGCTGACGACCAGACCCCTTCAGCAGAGCTTCCAGGCAAGCAAAACCCCTTTGAACATAAGATATCGCCCATTCCTTTCTCTCTTATGCTTGCATTAGAATTGCCCCTGCTACTGTTCCGATAGCTCCTATTCTGATGCATAGCCTGTTGTTGTCGCCTGCTATTGATACATCACCTGCTAACCTATTATGCTTAGTTAGGAATGATATGTCTCATCTGTGGCCCTTCACCCTTCTCTGTATGCCATGCTTGTTACCGGGTCGTGATCACTCTGGGTGAGGATCACGGAACTGTTTACATTATCGCAATACTTAAACTGTTAAAGTCGGGCTGGCCCCAAGCGTGCCCGCGAGAGAATACTACTAAAGACGGGTCGGCTCCAAGAGCACCCGCGCGATATGTCTTACCAAGTCGGAGCGACAGGAACCCTGTTCGCCTCTACGAGTTACTAAATACGCTTAACGGATTTGGGTATTTGATCTGAGTTGGCCACTGGCCTATACGCACTACCACCACGTGGGATAATGGTTTAATGGGGCCCTCTACGCCGTATGCATCAGCCGAAAGCTCTGTCAGACGTCCAGTTCAGCATTGTGGCCGGGTCGGATCGGCGCCCCAGAGGTGGTGCCTGGATCCACCTTGCACACAACGACCCGGAGTGCACAGGGCGATGGCCCAAGACCCCTGAACACTTAGGATGTAGACCGGCAGGGACCTCTCTGCTGAGCTCTAGGTAGGGCTGCGGTGTGTCGATTACCCAAGGCCGGGCATGACCCGATAAAAGTGTGTCCGGCCAGAGTTAATCGAGCGTGTTGGGTAACAGTAGTGCACCCCTGCAGGGAAGTGATCTATTCGAATAGCCGTGTCCACGGTAACAGGACGCTCGAAGTTGTATCCTTATCTGCTACAACTACAAATGGATTTGTTATGATAATAAACTGCTACTACTGCTCTCGGGATCGCTTTCTCACTGGGAGTCGAGAAAGGATCTCAGGGCGCTACTGCTATATAACCACTATTAAATATTACTTGCTCTACTGTCTTCTGATGCTGCAAGATTGCTTCAAGATGCTAGTCTTCGATAGGCTAGGCTTCTCCCCCTCTATTCTGGCATTCTGCAGTATAGTCCACAGATACAACCCCTTCCTTTGATACCAATGCATAATTAGTATAGTTCTGATGTCAGTCTTGCGAGTACTTTGGATGAGTACTCACGGTTGCTTTGCTATTCTTTTTCCCCCATACCCGATTGCTGCATTCAGATGCCGAAGTCCAGTAGCAGGAGATCCCCGGAGACAACACTTAAACGTTGAGCTTGTCGACCAGGAGTAGTTCAGAGGCCCTAGGTAGGAGGCCTTCGCCTTTTCGATTAGTTTCACTGTTATGCTAGCCTTCTTAAGGCAACTTGTTTAACTTTGTGTCTGTACTCAGATACTTGTGCTTCCGCTGATGCTTGTGTAACTCGAGCTTTTGTATTCGAGCCCTCGAGGCCCCTGGCTTGTAATATAAAGCTTGTATTATTTTTATTTGTGTCGAGAGTTGTGTTGTGACATCTTCAAGTGAGTCCCTAGGCTTGATCGTGTGCATTTGCGTGTATGATTAGTGCACGATTAAGTCGGGAGCGTCACAAGTTGGTATCAGAGCCGACTGCCTGTAGGAAGCCTCGTTCCAACTCCTTGGCCGAAGTTGAGTCTAGTCTCCAAAAAAAAGAAAAAACTGTTTTACTAACATGGCTGTGTGGCTTACGGGCCCACGTCGCCAATGGATGGGATTAGGATCTTTTATTCCTCTTCCTTACTCTGGGACTCTGCTCTCTCTTCTATTCGGGTTAACGATTTTACTGACTCTAACATTAGGTTCTCGTGATCACATCCACCCGGAGTTCTGAATTTATCCCCCCATTCTTCAAGATGAGGACCAGGTTCTGCTACACAATGCCCACGGACCGCAGGATCCTTTTATCGAGGACACTCTGTGTTGTTCCTTGCAGATTCCTCGCCCCAATAGTTTTCTCCGGTGTGATGTAGCCTTTGCTATGTCGCGTTGTTGTATTCCTCACCGCGTGCCTGCGCGCCGCCTAGTTTGTCTAGCTGCGTGCGTTTCCGAACTCCTACTGCTGTTAGTATCCAAACTCCGTGCATAGGTTTGTATGTCTTTAATGACTACTAATATGTATCTAATGCCCTTCTCGTTCATTACTCATCTTACATCATGAATGACCTCTTACACATGCAGATGCTCTTGCTAAACTGCCCATGTTGATTTGGCAGGATGGCTGACGATCCTCCACCTCCACCCTATATTGCCTCAATGATGCAGCAGTTTGAGCTGAATCGTCAGTTTATGACTAGAGTAATGGCTCAGTTTCCAACTCAGAATGCTCAGCAACAGCCTGCCTCAATAACACTGCAAGAATTCGTGCGCCTCAACCCGTCCACCTTCCGCAACTCGACTGATCCAATGGAGGCTGATGATTGGCTCCGTGACATCGCCTTTCAGATGGAGTCGGCTAGTGTTGCCCCTGACAATTACGTCACCTTCGCGACGTACCACCTGAGGGGCCCAGCTGCTCTATGGTGGGAAAGCCACAGGCGAATGCTGCCTGTTGGGACAGCCATCACTTGGCAGGAATTTCAGACAGCATTCCGTGCATGATACATTCCTCAAGGTCTGATGGACCAGAAGAAGAAGGAGTTCCGCAAACTCACACAGGGCGAAGTGACTGTGGATGAATATCAGAGGAAATTCCTTGAGTTATCCCGCTATGCTGAAGATGACGTCGACACTGACGCACGCAAGCAGGAGAAATTCCGTGAAGAACTGCATCCTGATATAAAGCTCGCACTTGCTGTTCATGAAGCTGTAGACTTTGCAACGCTTGTCAGTCAAGCTTTCCGAGTTGAAACTGCTCTGAATGAGTACCAGGAGTCGCTCAAGCGCACTCGTGATATTGGCTCATCCTCGGGTCAGCCTGCTCAGAAGCGCAGAGTGTGGATTCCGCATAATGTCCATCACCGACCTGTCCCTGCACCGAGGCCTTCTTATGTTGCACCACGTCTGCCTCCACCACCAAGACAACTGAATATCCCAAGTGGACAGCCCAATGCTATGGCTCCTCCCCATAATGATGGTTTATGCCGCAAGTGTGGACAGCCAGGGCACCTGACTCTCAATTGTCGTCAGGGTCAGCTGCAGAATTCATCACGTTCTCCTGATGGCCGTAAAAAGGGCTGTCGAAACCGTCGATCCAGAAACTATAATACCAAATTGTCGGCTGTTGTACTTGGCCATGTCAATCATGTCGATGTTGAAAAGGCTCAGAAGGAACCGACTATCGTGATGGGAACCCTCCCTGTTAACTCAGTACCAGCTTCTGTTCTTTTTGATTCAGGAGCGTCACATTCCTTCATATCTGAGGCGTTTGCATGTAGGCAAGGCTTATCATTCTATAATATGTACCCTCCGCTGGTGGTTAGCTCTCCAGGATCCAGGTGGGATACCTCGATGATAGCCCACAACAACCACATTGAAATTGGAGGATTAGTGTTTACTGCTTCACTCATGGCCCTTAAGGTTAGTACCATAGATGTCATTCTCGGTATGGATTGGCTGGAAGCCCATAATGCTTTCATCGACTGTGCTGCTAAGAAAGTTCAACTCACACACCCTTCTGGCCAGACAATCCAATACTCAGTCCGAGCAGCTCAGAATGCCGAGAGCCAGATATATGCTCTGAATGTATTGAATGCTTCACCTCTTGAAGGAATAGAGAACGTTCCAGTCGTTCGTGATTTTCAAGATGTCTTTCCAGAGGAACTTCCAGGAGTACCCCCTCCTAGAGTTGTCGAAGTTGTCATTGACTTGAAACCAGGCACTACTCCTATTGCTAAGCGCCCATACAAGATGCCGCCGCATGAACTCCTTGAGCTTAAGGAGGAAATCGACAAGTCACTTAAAAAGGGTTTCATCCGCCCCAGTTCTTCTGCTTGGGGAGCACCTTCGCTCTTTGTTAAGAAGAAGGATGGAACAAACCGGTTGGTCCAAGATTACCGACCTATCAACCAGGCAACAATTCAGAACAAGTATCCGCTTCCCAGAATCAACGATTTGTATGATCAACTTGCTGGTTCCTTAGTATTCTCTAAACTTGATTTGAGATTGGGGTACCACCAGATCCGGGTTCGTAAAGAGGACATTCCGAAGACATCTTTTGTTACTCGATATGGTTCTTACGAGTACACCGTCATGTCCTTCGGCTTAACCAACGCTCCAGCAACCTTCTCCCGACTGATGAACTATATCTTCATGGATTACCTCGACAAATTCGTCGTGGTTTATTTGGATGATATCCTCGTATATTCCAAGAATGAAGAGGAACATGCCGAACATCTTCGACTTGTACTGGAGAAGCTGCGTGAACACCAACTGTATGCTAAGTATTCTAAGTGTGAGTTTTGGTTATCTGAAGTGACATATCTCGGTCACGTGATTTCCAAAGATGGCATTGCTGTTAACCCAGAACGGGTTCAGGCTATTCTTGAATGGACTCCCCCGAAGAATGTCAAGCAAGTCAGAAGTTTTCTCGGACTTGCCAGCTATTGCCGCCGATTTGTCGAGAACTTCTCCAAGATTGCCAAGCCTCTGACTGATCTGCTTCACAAAGGTGTTAAGTTTGAGTGGACAGAAAAATGTCAAGAAAGTTTCCAAACACTCAAGGACAAGCTGACATCTGCACCAGTGCTTGCTCCTCCAGATTCTCGCAAGGACTTCGTAATTTATTTTGATGCATCCCGTCAAGGATTAGGCTGTGTTCTAATGCAAGAGCGTAAAGTGATGGCTTATGGCTCTCGACAGTTGCGCCCGCGTGAAGAGAACTATCCAGTACATGACCTAGAACTAGCTGCTGTCATCTATGCATTGAAGTTATGGCGACATTACCAACTTGGTAATCGTTGTGAGATCTACACGGATAATAAAAGTCTGAAGTACTTGCTCACTCTACCATCTTTGAATCTCCATCAGCAAAGATGGATGGAGGCCATTACGGACTATTACTTGGGTATTTCTTATACCCCTGGCAAGGCTAATGTAATGGATGATGCTTTGAGCCGTAAATCCTGCTGTTGTGAACTTGAGGTTCAGCTACAGCAACCACTTCTGTATGAAGAGCTTCGAAAGCTAAACATTGAGATAGTTCCTCAAGGATATTTAAATACCTTGGTTGTTGAACCAGATCTTGAGCACAACATCAAGACAAGGCAGAAATATGACTCGGAAGTCGAGAAGATTAAGAAATACCTCTCAAAGGGAAATTCTTCATTCTACCATGTTGGTGATGATGGTGCATTGTTCTTCAAAGGCCGCCTAGTGGTCCCCAGAAAGAGATCAAACTCTCGCTCGGATGTCATGAAAGAAGCCCATGACACACCCTTGTTAATTCATCCCGGTAGTACCAAGATGTATCAAGACATTCGTCAGCGGTACTGGTGGCCTGATATGAAGCACGACATTGCTCGATATGTTGCTGAGTGTGACGTTTGCCGTCGCATCAAAGCAGAACATCAAAGGCCTGCTGGACTTCTGCAACCACTTGCTATTCCTGAATGGAAATGGGACAAAGTCGAAATGGATTTCATTACTGGTTTTCCCAGATCACGGAAGGGTCATGATGCTATCTTTGTCGTCATTGACTGATTCTCCAAGGTTGCTCACTTTCTGCCAGTCAAGGAGACAATCACTGCTAGCCAGTTAGCAGACTTGTATGTTTCCAGAATCGTGTCACTCCACGGTGTTCCGTTGGAGATCAGTTCAGATCGTGGCAGCGTCTTTACCTCAAGATTTTGGAACAGTTTCCAAGAAGCTACGGGAACCCATCTGTCCTTCAGCACCGCTTTTCACCCCCAGTCCTAGGGACAAGTTGAACGAGTCAATCATGTGCTTGAAGATATGCTTCGAGCTTGTGTCATCTCATTCGGTAAGAAATGGGAGGAATCTCTCCCGTATGCCGAGTTCTCTTACAACAATAGCTATCAAGCTAGTCTGAAGATGGCACCGTTTGAAGTTCTATATGGGCGTAAGTGTCGAACCCCTCTGAATTGGTCAGAAACTGGGGAACACTCACTCGTTGGACCGGACATTATTCAACAAGCTGAAGAACAAGTCCGCATTGTCCGTGAACATTTGAAAACTGCTCAGTCTCGTCAGAAGAGCAATTATGATCGAAAACACCAGGTAATGGTCTACCAACCTGGCGAACAAGCTTACCTCCGCGTCACTCCAATGAAAGGCACTCATAGATTTGGGATCAAGGGCAAGTTAGCTCCTCGCTACATTGGCCCCTTTCACATTCTCGCAAGACGAGGGGAAGTGGCATATCAATTGGAATTGCCGCCGAACCTTTCTCAAGTACATGATGTCTTCCATGTATCGCAACTCCGACGCTGCTTCAAGGATCCTATCTGAGCAGTGGATCATGAAATGCTTGAGCTGCAAGAGGATCTTTCTTATCAAGAGTATCCGATCCGCATTCTTGATCAAGCTGAACGCCGAACCCATCAGAAGGCAATCAAGTTCCTTAAAGTTCAGTGGTCGAATCATTCTGAAGATGAAGCCACTTGGGAACGCGAAGATCGTCTTCGTGACGAATACCCCGCTCTCTTTCAGCCTACCTCTTAATTCTCGGGACGAGAATTTCTTTTAGAGGAGGAGAATTGTGACATCCCCATGTAATAGCTACAGTAATCACCTTTTGATAATGCCAAGTAATCTATTTGATCATACCTCATTTCAAATTCCAATTCAAATTGCAATTCAAATTTAAAGTGAAAATTAAAAGTTGTTCAAATTGGAAATAAAAATGTTCATTAAATAGCAAATAATCTATTTATAATTATGTTCAGGAAAACAACATCACTAAAAATCACTAAGTGACTCTATCATCTTAAAACAGTGGCAAAACAGAAACATTTAATGCCTTTTTATTTAATTAAAATTCTAATGAAAACATATGGGCTCCAAACCAATTTCTGGTGTTAGCCAATATTGCATATTAATTATTGGGTCAGGTCACATATTTTACTAAAATCAATTTGAACCTAAACTAATTGCAAAATAGAGAAGAAAATAGAAAACAGAAAAGAAAAGAAAGAAAATAGAAAAGGGCCAACTTACCTGGGCCTAAGTCACCGCACCGGCCAAGCCCACCCCGCGCGGTCGCTTCCCTCCCTTCCCTGTTCATCCTCGGTCGCTCCCGTGCACGACCGCGTCGTCGCCGGCGAGCCGTCTCGCCGCGACCACCTCGCTCCCCTCGCCGCCGCAGGCCCCCTAGGGATAAGAACACCACCCAGCAAACCCTAGCCAGCCCCGATATTTTTCCCCCTCGCCCGTGCGCTCTCTCTCTCTCTCTCTCACCCGAAAGCGCTCGCCGTCATCGCCGCTCGATCCCGCGGCTGCCGAGCCCCGATTACTCCTCCGACTAGCCCATCGTCGCCGCCGTCCTCGACTACCCCCTTTGCACCGCCTGCTTCGAGCTCGGAGATGCCACAGCCACGCCGACGAGGTCGTCTTCCTCCTCGGACCCGCCGACGTTCACCATCGAATTCGTCGCCGTCTGGCCTCCCCGAGCCCACCGTTGCACATCTGCAGGTCCTGGTGAGCCAGCGCCTCTTCTTCCCCTCTCTCCGGCCTCTTCCTGTACCTGTAGGCACCACTGCCATCGCCGCCCGTGCCGTGCTCCGCCGCGCTGCTCGTTGCCGTCGCCTCTGTCGTTGTCATGCTCACCCGAGCATGGGAGCGTGCTCAGGGCAGCTCCCTGAGGCCGCCCGTGCCCTTGGCTTGCCTCCTCGTCGCCTCTGACGCCGATCCCGACTTCGCCCGAACGCCGCCGTCCGCCGCCGCCGTCGTAGCGCTCACCTCCGACCACCGTAGCTAGCGCCGATGGGTTAGATCGACGCGGCGTTGTCTTCCCGTTCGGACGCGCTTAATTCCGCGCGAAACGGTGGCCGGAGCGCCAAATCCGACCACCTCCCGAGCCGCGCCGCCATGAAATCGGTCGCCGGAGCAACTCCGGCGACGTCTCCGGCCGGCGTCCGACGTGGCCGACCGGGCCCCACCGCTCAGCCACTGACTGCAGGCCCCGCGGGCCCCATTGACCGGTCCACTTGCTGACGTGGCGGCCTTGTGTCGCTGACATGCGGGGCCTCCCCGTTTAAATTATTTTTGAAAATAAATAAAAAGTTAAATTAATTCGTTAATTAAATTAATTAGTTAATTAGACACTGACTAATGGGCCCCACCTAGCTAATTACTCTGTTAGTTAGTTTAGTTAGCCCACTGCCTATGACAGGTGGGTCCCGCAGGTCAGAGTTGACTGGTCAGAGGACCTGTTGACTGCTGACGTCATGATGACGTCGCTGGCTACTGTTTCGGATAATGTTAATTTAAATAATTTAAATAATTTCGGAAATTAATAAAAACTTTAGAAAATTATATCTTTTAAACCGTAACTCGGATTAAAATAATTTATATATGAAAAATTATCAGAAAATTGTCATGATGCCTGTCACACACCTCTAAGACACCGAACATGGGACATTTTGCTCGTATCCGGTATATGAATAGTGCATTACCTTAATAAAATAAATTCAAATAAATTCCTAAATTAACTAAATCATTTAGGTAGGCAGTAAAACACCTCTACATATCATTTAGACATGTCATGCATCGCTGTTGCATTATTGTCGTGTATTTATTATTTCTTCCCCCTCCTTCTCTCTCGATAGCCCCTGAGTCTGCCGACGACGCTGTAGTGTTCGACGACGTCGCCGACGACCAGACCCCTTCAGCAGAGCTTCCAGGCAAGCAAAACCCCTTTGAACATAAGATATCGCCCATTCCTTTCTCTCTTATGCTTGCATTAGAATTGCCCCTGCTACTGTTCCGATAGCTCCTATTCTGATGCATAGCCTGTTGTTGTCGCCTGCTATTGATACATCGCCTACTAGCCTATTATGCTTAGTTAGGAATGATATGTCTCATCTGTGGCCCTTCACCCTTGTTCGTATGCCATGCTTGTTACCGGGCTGTGATCACTCTGGATGAGGATCACGGAACTGTTTACATTATCACAATACTTAAACTGTTAAAGTCGGGCTGGCCCCAAGGGTGCCCGCGAGAGAATACTACTAAAGACGGGTCGGCTCCAAGAGCACCCGCGCGATATGTCTTACCAAGTTGGAGCGACAGGAACCCTGTTCGCCTCTGCGATTTACTAAATACGCTTAACGGATTTGGGTATTTGATCTGAGTTGGCCACTGGCCTATACGCACTACCACCACGTGGGATAATGGTTTAATGGGGCCCTCTACGCCGTATGCATCAGCCGAAAGCTCTGTCAGACGTCCAGTTCAGCATTGTGGCCGGGTCGGATCGGCGCCCCAGAGGTGGTGCCTGGATCCACCTTGCGCACAACGACCCGGAGTGCACAGGGCGATGGCCCAAGACCCCTGAACACTTAGGATGTAGACTGGCGGGGACCTCTCTGCTGAGCTCTAGGTAGGGCTGCGGTGTGTCGATTACCCGAGGCCGGGCATGACCCGATAAAAGTGTGTCCGGCCAGAGTTAATCGAGCGTGTTGGGTAACAGTAGTGCACCCCTGCAGGGAAGTGATCTATTCGAATAGCCGTGTCCACGGTAACAGGACGCTCGGAGTTGTATCCTTATCTGCTACAACTACAAATGGATTTGTTACGATAATAAACTGCTACTACTGCTCTCGGGATCGCTTTCTCGCTGGGAGTCGAGAAAGGATCTCAGGGCGCTACTGCTATATAACCACTATTAAATATTACTTGCTCTACTCTGTTCTGATGCTGCAAGATTGCTTCAAGATGCTAGTCTTCGATAGGCTAGGCTTCTCCCCCTCTATTCTGGCATTCGGCAGTATAGTCCACAGATATTTTATACAGCCCCTTCCTTTGATACCAATGCATAATTAGTATAGTTCTGATGTCAGTCTTGCGAGTACTTTGGATGAGTACTCACGGTTGCTTTGCTATTCTTTTTGCCCCATACCCGATTGCTGCATTCAGATGCCGAATTCCAGGAGCAGGAGATCCCCGGAGACAACACTTCAACGTTGAGCTTTTTGACCAGGAGTAGTTCGGAGGCCCTAGGCAGGCGGCCTTCGCCTTTTCGATTAGTGTCGCTGTTATGCTAGCCTTCTTAAGGCAACTTGTTTAACTTTGTGTCTGTACTCAGATACTTGTGCTTCCGCTGATGCTTGTGTAACTCGAGATTTTGTATTCGAGCCCTCGAGGCCCCTGGCTTGTAATATAAAGCTTGTATTATTTTTTATTTGTGTCTAGAGTTGTGTTGTGATATCTTCAAGTGAGTCCCTAGGCTTGATCATGTGCATTTGCGTGTATGATTAGTGCACGATTAAGTCGGGGGCGTCACACGCGGTTGGGAGGTTGTAAAATCCTAGCTGCGGGGATCTGCACCGCCGATCGTCATCGACTCGACTTCCGCTGTGCTACAAGTCGGTAACGGAAAGATCAAACCTTGTATGCAGTCTCCATAGTGGTCCTGGGCTGGTGCGTAGGTCGATTTTTTTTTTGTTTTCTGCTGCGTTCCCCTACATATGCATTTCTCATCGATATTACATTCATGTTCACTCATTCATTCCAGTTGTCGGTGCTCATCATTTTTCATTGTATATCCATGTTAGTTTTATTTCCGCTTTCTTCTTGTGTGTTTGAAAAACTCCAAAAACCCAAATATATTTCTCGCTTCTTTTCGATTTTTTCTTTCTTGTTTGTTAGTTTGTAGTATTAAAAGAAAAACCAAAAAGATTTCTCGTTTGTTCTTTTGCTTGTTGGGAGCTCTCCCGTGTAAATAGTTTTTCTCGCTTTTCGTTTTTCTTCTTTAATTTGCTTTCCTTCAGAAAAACTAAAAACTCCAAAAATATTTCAGTGTGTTTCACTGAATTTCTTTTCTTTTCGTTGAGCGTCGTAGGGAGAAGACCACGATGAAAATGTTGAGTGGCTCACATATGCTTTATGGTTGATCTAACGAAGAGCCAATTTTACCTTGTCTTCTCCCTTGAATAAAATGTTTGCAGATTCCAGCTTAGTCCACGACACACTTGCACTATTATTATTTTCACATCATTTGGTCGTGCAAGTGAAAGGCAATAATGACGATGATTTGATGAAGTGACTGTGGCAAGGAAAAGCTGGTATGAACTCTTCTTTTTTTTGTTTTTGTAAATATGTTTATCTCAGTATTCATGATTCAGCATATTATGGGTAAACATGTTTGTGATGACAACTAGAGATTATAGTTGCTCATGCCATGCTTAAGTAGCTAGGAGTGGATAATGATTCATCTTGGATGTCAAGATGCATTAAAATGGTTATGATGTAGTATGTTCATATGGTATCCTCCTCCGAATGTTTCAAGTGGCTTGACTTGGCGCATGTTCACACATGTAGTTGATTCAAAACCAACATAGCCTCCATGATATTTATGTTCAGGGTGTTTATATCCTAGTCATGCTAGTATTCAATGTTAATTATTCTCAATGCATGATCATGACCGTTTTCGCTCTCTAGTTGGTCGCTTCTCAATCTATTTGCCAGCCTTCGCCTGTACTAAGCGGGAATTCTACTTGTGCATCCAAAATCCTTAAACCAATGTTGTTCCAAATGAGTCCACTATATCTACCTATATGCGGTATTACTCTGCCGTTCCAAGTAAATTTGCATGTGCCACCTCTAATCATTCAAATAAACATCCGTTTTGTGTGCCCGTACTGCTCATGAAGCGACAGGGGGCGGTCAGTATCTTCCATGCTAAGCGGGTTATTCTCAGATGAGTGTTTATTCACTTGTCATTGCATGAGAGAGGCTGGTATTTGGGATGCTCAGTCCTATGCTCAAAATCGAAATTACAGAATGCAAACAAACTCCCCCGGAAAGTTGTTGGTATGGAGGGCACCCGAGGATTCGGCTAGCCATGGCTTGTGTTGGTATGGTGGAGGGGGAGTAAACTTTACCTTTCCGCTTGGGAGCCGCCTATAATGTGTTTAGCATGGAAGATATTGAAAATTCTCAGTCGTGACGTTGACATGAAAAGTTCACCTCCCAAAATTGTTTTTCATCTCTGATTTAAGCTTCGAGCTCTAGCACCTCTGCAAATCCATGATTCCCTCTATGAAGGACCTATATATTTACTTTTATGTTATTTTACTTTTATTGTTGAGTCTCACCTTCTCATTATAAGCACCAATCCTGAGAGCACTATTGTCATCCTTATGCATTGAGTATAGTTAATGTTGTGTGCATCATGACTGGATCTCTTCTACCCTGAATTACAATGTTTAGTCCCTACTTGAACTTTGGAGGTGCTCTGCATTTATGTTTTGCAGTCTCAGAAAGGGCTAGCGAGATACCATGTTATCATATTATATCATGATTGTTTTGATAAATTGTTGGCATTTGAGATATGTTATTATTGCTCGCTAGTTGATTATGCCATTGATATGAGTAAATGTAGTTTCTAAGTGCTATTATGAGCATGGTTAGTTCATGATCCTTGCTGAAAACTTGGGTACTATTTAAGCTTATATACGGATACAAGAACAAAAGAGTTCGTAAAAGTTTTTCTTTATCACATTCAGTTTGTCAACTGAATTGCTTGAGGACAAGCAATGAGTTTAGCTTGGGGGAGTTGATACGTCTCCGTCGTATCTACTTTTCCAAACACTTTTGCTCTTGTTTTGGACTCTAATTTGCATGATTTGAATGAAACTAACCCGGACTGGCGTTGTTTTCAGCAGAACTACCATGGTGTTGTTTTTGTGCAGAAATCAAAGTTCTCAGAATTGGACTAAACTTTTTGGAGATTTTTTATGGAATAAATAAAAATTACTAGCGCAAGAATCAATAGAAGAGGGGCCACCTGTTGCCCATAAGGCAACAGGGCACGACCTCCCCCCTAGGGCGCGCCCTGATGCCTTGTGGGGCCAACAGGCGGCCGTCTGACCTAATTCCAATGCTTTAAATTCTCTTTGCTCTAGAAAAAAATAGAAGAAGAAGTTTCATCACGTTTTATGATACGGAGCCGCCGCCACCTCCTGTTCTTCATCGGGAGGGCTGATCTGGAGTCCGTTCGAGGCTCTAGAGAGGGGGATTCGACGCCGTCGTCATCATCAACCATCCTCCATCACCAATTTCATGATGCTCACCACCGTGTGTGAGTAATTTCTCTGTAGGCTTGCTGGACGGTGATGGGTTGGATGAGATTTATCATGTAATTGAGTCAATTTGTTAGGGCTTTGATCCCTAGTATCCACTATGTTCTGAGATTGATGTTGCTATGACTTTGCTATGCTTAATGCTTGTCATTAGGGCCCGAGTGCCATGATTTCAGATCTGAACCCTTTATGTTTTCATGAATATATTTGTGTTCTTGATTCTATCTTGCAAGTTATATGCACCTATTACGTGTTATGATCCGCATACCCCAAGGTGACAATAATTGGGATTCTTTCCGGTGATTACCGTAGTTAGAGGAGTTCATGTATTCACTAAGTGCTAATGCTTTGTTCCGGTTCTCTATTAAAAGGAGGCCTTAATATCCTTTAGATTTCCTTATGGACCCCGCTGCCACGAGAGGGTAGGACAAAAGATGTCATGCAAGTTCTTACTATAAGCACGTATGATTATAAACGGAACACATGCCTACATTACATTGATGAATTGGAGCTATTGTGTATCGCCCTAGGTTGTGAGTGTTATATGATGAATGTCATCCAACATAATTATCCATCACTGATCCAATGCCTACGCTTTCTGCATATTGATCTTTGCTAAGTTACTCTCCTTACTGCTGCTGTTACAATCACTACAAAACTGCTACTGTTACTATTACTGTTGCTACTGTTACTACTGCTATTGAAACTATCATACTACTGTGCTACTAAACACTTTGCTACAGATATTTAGTTCTCCAGGTGTGGTTGAATTGACAACTCAACTGCTAATACTCGTAAATATTCTTTGGCTCCCCTTGTGTCGAATCAATAAATCTGGGTGAAATACTACCCACGAAAACTGTTGCGATCCCCTATACTTGTGGGTTATCAGTCCTATATATAGGACACTCACTCGCGTGCAACGCTTCCCTCCATGGGCCCGCGAGGTCGTCATCCATCACTTTGACCCAATGAGAGAGGTTAATTTAACGACCAAGGAGGGTTCTTTTCGGGTTGTGTTACGGTAGGAGTATATAGTACGCGTCGAAGAGGGGGGGGCAGCATATACTACGCGTCATGAACCTCGCTCTGTGTGGGGACTTTACGGTTTCTGAGGTAGGTGCCACATCAAAGTTGTGCATTAGGTATTCAAACATCACAACCACACACCTCCATACACATGTTTGGGCCACATGTGTGACACCCTGGTTTTTCAAACTTTTTCTTTTCAAAACCCTTCTGGTTTATTTGCCATTTGTTGGTTTTTGGAGTCAATTCTTTGGACTTTGGACTTGGGCACACTTCCATTCTTTTCCCAAGTGTGCCAAGGCTCTTATTTTCTCTCTAAAACCCTGCTAGATCAAACCCTAATTTTTATCCTCTCAAAATAATTCATTTCTTCCTCTGATAATATTCATTTCCACTATGGGTTGTGAAGCAACCTATAGTTCTGCTGGTCAGAAAAATCCCAAATTAATACCACATCTTCTTGACATCATCTAATCCCACAATCTCGAAAAATATTTCATTGGCCAGTACAAAATTTGGTCCAGAATATTCCTTTTACCTCCTGGACAGGATTGACCCTTTGTGAAGCAACATATGTTTTCATGACTCAGAAAATTCTCAAATAAATCCTTGAGATACTAGGGGTCATATCTTGCCACAATATCCAAAAACATCTCCTAGTCCAGTTCAATTTTTCAGCAAAAATATTCTGACAAGCTTCTGGTCATTTCAGACCTTTGTGAAGGAAGTACCAGCTAAAAGTACCCATTGGAGCTGAAATTGTTACGGCATATTGTCTTCATCAAATAACTCCCAAACACCAAATTTTAGCTTTAGCAGATCATCCATGTGAGTGCATCTTCCTCACCAAGTTTTTGGACCAGTATAGGGTTTGTACATGAACTATGTGCAAATCTTTGCAGAAATTTCTCAAAACTTGCCAACAGATAGTCCTTCCAACCTAGATCATCCCAGATAAGCCACTTGGCTTCATTCACAAATCTGGAACCCCCTCAAGTTTCTGTTCAGAAACTATTTCTGATGCTACCCTTCAGCCCAGGATGCACCTGCTACTTGTAGCTTGCGTTGGTTTTATCCCTGAAGAGGAAGGGATGATGCAGCACAGCGGAGGTAAGTATTTCCCTCAGTTATGAAACCAAGGTTATCAATCCAGTAGGAGAACCACGCAACACCTCGTTAGCAGTACCTGCACATAAACAACAAATCCTTGCACCCAACGCAAACGAGGGGTTGTCAATCCCTCGGCGGTTAATTGCAAGATTAAATTGTATGTGATAGATAGATAGATTGAAACAAAAATACAAAATAAAATAAATAAAAGAAAATGGCAGCAATATTTTTAGGGTTTTAGTAATATGATTTAGATAGACCCGGGGGGCCATAGTTTTCACTAGAGGCTTCTCTCAAGAAAATAGCATACGGTGGGTAGACAAATTACTGTTGGGCAATTAATAGAAAAGCAAATAATCATGACGATATCCAAGGCAATGATCATGTATATAGGAATCACGTCCAAAATAAGTAGACCGACTCCTGCCTGCATCTACTACTATTACTCCACACATCGACCGCTATCCAGCATGCATCTAGTGTATTAAGTCCATAAAGGAAGGGAGTAATGCCTTAAGAACGATGACATGATGTAGACAAGATAAAATCACGTATGAATAAACCCCATCTTTTTACCCTTAGTAGCAACGATACATACGTGTCATCTCCCTTTCTGTCACTGGGATTGAGCACCGCAAGATCAAACCCACTACAAAGCACCTCTTCCCATGGCAAGATAAATCAATCTAGTTAGCCAAACCAAATCAAAAGACCGGAGAAGAAATACGAGGCTATAATAATCATGCATAAAAGAGATCAGAGAAGACTCAAATATATTCATGGATAATCTGATCATAAACTCGCAATTCATCGGATCCCAACAAACACACCGCAAAAAGTGATTACATCGGATAGAACTCCAAGAACATCGAGGAGAACATTGTATTGAAGATCAAAAAGAGAGAAGAAGCCATCTAGCTACTAACTATGGACCCGAAGGTCTGTGGTAAACTACTCACGCATCATCGGAAGGGCAGCAAGGTTGATGTAGAGCCCCTCCGTGATCGATTCCCCCTCCGGCGGATTACCGGAGAAGGACCCCAGATAGGATCTCTCTGGAACAGAAGCTTGTGGCGGCAGAAAAAGTATTTCATGGACTCCCCTGAGGGTTTCTGATTTTTCCTGAATTTATAGTGGCGGAATTAGGACAAACGGAGCTCTGTGGGGCCCACGAGGTACCAGGGCACGCCTGCCCCCCCCCCCAGGCGTGCCCTGGTGCCTCGTGGGCACCTCCTGGGGTTTCTGGCCTCGTCCCGAAGCTTCTAGTGTTTATCTTGTCCAATAAAAAATCTCCAAAAAGTTTCGTGGCATTTGGACTTCGTTTGGTATTGATTTTCTGTAAAACAAAAACAGGGCAGAAAACAGCAACTGGCACTGGGCACTAGGTTAATAGGTTAGTCTCCAAAAATGATATATAATTGTTGTAAATGTATATAAAAACATCCAAGATTGATAATATAACATAATGGAACAATAAAAAATTATAGATACGTTGGAGACGTATCAACATCCCCAAGCTTAATTCTTGCTCGTCCTCGAGTAGGTAAATGATAAAAATGGAATTTTTGATGTGGAATGCTGCCTATCATATTCGTCACATATTCTTTTCTTTTATAGCATGGACATTGGACTTGTATGATTCAAAGCAATAGTCTATAGTTTGACATGAAGATATAAATACTCAAGCATGCTAACAAGCAACCATGTCTTTCAAAATATCAACGCTAAAGAAAGTTATCCCTAGCCCATTATGCTCAATCATTGATCCATTCATGAAACACACTCAAATATTAGCTACATCCAATGCACAAGTATGACAATAGTGCTCTCTAGTTGGTGCTTTATAAGAGAAGATGGAGACTCAAGTAAAAATAAAAATTGCATAAAAGTAAATAGATAGGCCCTTCGCAGAGGGAAGCAGAGATTTGTCAAATGTGCCAGAGCTCAAAGCTTAAATTAGAGAGATAAAAATATTTTGAGAGGCATGCTTTTCCTGTCAACGAAAACGACCGAGAATTCCCAATATCTTCCATGCTAGATACATCATAGGTGGTTCCAAAACAGAAAGTAAAGTTTATTTCCTTTCCACCATTCTTTCACAATCCATGGCTAGCCGTATCCACGGGTGCCCTCCATACCAACACTTTCCAAGGAATTTTGTTGTTATTATTTTGATTTCACGTGGGACTGGGCATCCCTATTACCAACCATCCTCTCGTGCAATGACAAGTGAATAAACACTCATCGTGAGAATAACATACCTAGCATGGAAAATAATGGCTACCCCCTGTCGCTTCATGAGCGGTACGGGCACACAAAACGGAAAAATTATTTTGAAAATTAGAGTTGGCACACGCAAATTTACTTGGAACGGCATTGAAATACCGCATATAGGTAGATATAGTGGACTCATTTGGCACAACTTGGGTTTAAGAATTTTGGATGCACAAGTAGTATTTCCACTTAGTACAAATGAAGGCTAGCAAATAGATTGAGAAGCAACCAACCAAAAAGCGAAAACAGTCATAAACATGCATTGAACACAACACCGAATAATCCACCATAAGTAGGATATAATTTTGTTGCATAACTATTGATTTAACGTGCATGCATAGGGAATCACAAACCTTAACACTAATATTCTTACTGAATCACAATTACTCACTAACATGACTCACATATTATCATTTCCATATCGCAAAACTATTGCAAGGAATCACACTTATCATATCCAATGATCTATATGAAAGTTTTTATTATATCCCTCTTGAATATTCATCACTTTGGGACCAAATTCATATCTTGTGCAAATTACCGTTACTATTATCAACTCTCAAAAAGATTCAAGTGAAGCATGAGAGCGCAAATATTTCTTCAAAATTTCAATCTTATCAATTCTCAAAATAATATAAGTGAAGCATGAGAATTCATTTCTTAAAAAAATTTAATCTTATCAATTCTCAAAATAATATAAGTGAAGCATGAGAATTCAGTTCTTCAAAATTTCAATCAACTCTCAAAATAATATAAGTGAAGCATGAGAGTTTATTTCTTCAAAATATAGCCACCACCGTGCTCAAAAAGATTTAAGTGAAGCACTAGAGCAACGGCCTAGCTCAAAAAATTTAAGTGAAGCACATAGAGTATTCTAACAAATTATGATGATAAACGTGTGGCTCTCTCAAGATAGGTGTGTTCAGCAAAGATGATTGTGACAAACTAAAAATCAAACAAAGCAAAGACTCGTATAATACAAGACGCTCCAAGTAAAACACATATCATGTGACGAATAAAAAAATAGCTCCAAGTAAAATTACCGATGGTTGGTAGAAGAAAGAGGGGATGCATTCCGGGGCATCCCCAAGCTTAGACGCTTGAGTCTTCCTTGAATATTACCTTGGGGTGCCTCGGGCATCCCCAAGCTTAGACTCTTACTACTCCTTATTCCTTCATCCATCGTGATCTCACCCAAAACTTGAAAACTTCAATCACACAAAACTCAACAAAACCTTCGTGAGATCCGTTAGTATAACAAAATAAATCACTACTTTAATTACTGTTGCAAACCCATTCATATTTTATTTTTGCATTATACCTACTGTACTCTAACTTCACCATGGCTTATACCCCCCGATACAATCCATAGATTCATCAAAACAAGCAAGTAGTGCATCAAAAACAGAATCTGTCAAAAACAGAACAGTCTGTAGAAATCTATTTAAAATCCATACTTCTGTAACTTTAAAAATTCTGAAAAATTAGGAAAACGTGGGCAATTCATATACCAATACTGTGTAAAAAAATTAGATTTTTCTGACGCTCCAGTACAGAAACAAAATTCGGGCACTAGACGCAAAACTTTCTGTTTTCCAAACAGCATCAATTATATTATCTTCCAAATCATTCCAAAGGTTCTACTTGGCACAAACACTAATTACAAAAACAAAAACACAATCATACCAGTAGCATAATTGTGAAAACACACAATACCAGAAACTTATTTTATTCATTGGGTTGCCTCCCAACAAGCGCTATTGTTTTATGCCCCTAGCTAGGCATAATGCATAATTTCAAGTGTTGTCATCTTTCAAGTTGATTCCATAAGTGGCCCTCATAATTGATTCATATGGTGCTTTAATTCTTTTCCTAGGGAAATGCTCCATACCCTTCTTTAATGGAAGTTAAAATTTTATATTCCCTTCTTTCATATCAATAACGGCACCTATGGTTCGTAAGAACGGTCTACCAAGTATTATGGGGCAAGAAGAATTGCATTCAATATCAAGAACGATAAAATCAACGGGCACATAATTCATATTTGCAAGAATACGAACATCATTAATTCTACCCAAAGGCTTTTTAATAGTAGAATCTGCGAGATGCAAATTAAGAGAGCATTCATCTATATTGGTGAAACGTAGCACGTCACATAGAGATTTTGGAATTGTGGAAACGCTAGCACCCAAATCACATAAAGCATTGCGCTCTTAATTTTTAATTTTAACTTTAATGGTGGGTTCCCATTCATCATATAATTTTCTAGGAATTGAAACTTCTAGTTCTAGCTTTTCTTCTAACACTTTCATCATGGCTTCTACGATGTGTTTAGTAAAAGCCTTGTTTTGCTCATAAGCGTTGGGTGAATTTAACATGGATTGTAACAAAGAAATGCACTCAATTAAAGAACAATTATCATAATTAAAATCTTTATAATCCAAGGGAGTGGGCACATCGCTATTTAAAGTTTTTACCTCTCCAAACCCACTTTTAGCAATTTTTCATTAAGATTTTCACCCTCCGAATTATGGGGACGCTCTTTAGCTAAAGTTGACTCTTCTTCAGTCCCCTTTTTATCAAGTTTTATATTGCTAAACAAAGAATCAATAGATGAAATGCCAATCATTTTAATATCCTCATCATTACTATGTTCCAAAGATTCCGGCTTACCTGCCATTTGATTTACTAGCGTAGCTTGCGCATCAGAAATTTTTCCTAGCAAATTTTCAGTAAGAGCAAATTGAGATTGAAGATTGGAAACTTCTTTACTAACATCATCGAGTTGTTTTGCAATAGTATCCAATAAAGTAGAGTGTTCTTTAAGTTCATCGGTAAAAAAATTGTTGTGCTCAAACTGCGTAGTCATGTAATCTTTAGTATTTTTCTCAATTTCGGACAAAATTTTATAATAAGAAGTATCATGATAATTCTCTCGGGGCATCATGATTAAGCAAACAAGGTAACAAGCAAGCAAACAAGCAAACGAGAAAAAGGCAAACGGAAAATATTTTTGTACTTTTGTAGAAACGTTTTAGAAGTGGGGGAGATGAAAACAAGAGGCGAATGGCAAATAAAGTAAATGCAAGGAGATGAGAGTTTATGCAAAGGTACTTGATAGATGTTGATGATGTCTCCCCGGTAACGGCGCCAGAAATTCTTCCTGCTACTTGTAGCTTGGGTTGGTTTTATCCCCGAAGAGGAAGAGATGATGCAGCACAGCAGAGGTAAGTATTTCCCTCAGTTATGAAACCAAGGTTATCAATACAGTACGAGAACCACACAACACCTCGTTAGCAGTACCTGCACACAAACAACAAATCCTTGCACCCAACGCAAACGAGGGGTTGTCAATCCCTCGGCGGTTAATTGCAAGATTAAATTGTATGTGATACATAGATAGATTGAAAAAAAATACAAAATAAAATAAATAAAAGAAAATGGCAGCAATATTTTTAGGGTTTTAGTAATATGATTTAGATAGACCCGGGGGCCATAGTTTTCACTAGAGGCTTCTCTCAAGAAAATAGCATACGGTGGGTAGACAAATTACTGTTGGGCAATTGATAGAAAAGCAAATAATCATGACGATATCCAAGGCAATGATCATGTATATAGGCATCACGTCCAAAATAAGTAGACCGACTCCAGCCTGCATCTACTACTATTACTCCACACATCGACCGCTATCCAGCATGCATCTAGTGTATTAAGTCCATAAAGGAACGGAGTAATGCCTTAAGAACGATGACATGATGTAGACAAGATAAACTCACGTATGAATAAACCCCATCTTTTTACCCTTATTAGCAACGATACATACGTGTCATCTCCCTTTCTGTCACTGGGATTGAGCACCGCAAGATCGAACCCACTACAAAGCACCTCTTCCCATGGCAAGATAAATCAATATAGTTGGCCAAACCAAATCAATAGATCGGAGAAGAAATACGAGCCTATAAGAATCATGCATAAAAGAGATCAGAGAAGACTCAAATGTATTCATGGATAATCTGATCATAAACTCACAATTCATCGGATCCCGACAAACACACCGCAAAAAGTGATTACATCGGATAGGACTCCAAGAACATCGAGGAGAACATTGTATTGAAGATCAAAAAGTGAGAAGAAGCCATCTAGCTACTAACTATGGACCCGAAGGTCTGTGGTAAACTACTCACGCATCATCGGAAGGGCAGCAAGGTTGATGTAGAGCCCCTCCGTGATCGATTGCCCCTCCGGCAGATTACCGGAGAAGGACACCAGATGGGATCTCTCTGGAACATAAGCTTGCGGCGGCGGAAAAAGTATTTTGTGGACTCCCTTGAGGGTTTCTGATTTTTCCTGAATTTATAGTGGTGGAATTAGGTCAGATAGAGCCCTGTGGGGCCCACGAGGTACCAGGGCGCGCCTGCCCCCCAGGCGCGCCCTGGTGCCTCGTGGGCACCTCCTGGGGCTTCTGGCCTCCTCCCGAAGCTTCTAGTGTTTATTTTGTCCAATAAAAAATCTCCAAAAAGTTTCATGGCATTTGGACTTCGTTTGGTATTGATTTTCTGTAAAAGAAAAACAGGGCATAAAACAGCAACTGGCACTGGGCACTAGGTTAATAGGTTAGTCTCCAAAAATGATATATAATTGTTGTAAATGTATAGAAAAACATCCAAGATTGATAATATAACAGCATGGAACAATCAAAAATTATAGATACGTTGGAGACGTATCAGCACCTAGCCGATTCAGTGGCACATGGAGACTAAGGGGCTTAGGGTCGATGCATTGGACAAGGTGTGCCAGGCGTGCGTGGCTTCTAGGTGCCAGCACCCGTGGTCAGCGCGGCACTGGCATGCCTGTGCAAGCGCTCTGCGTGCCGACCCCGTCGGACGCGACCGCTCTGGCCGTCCCGCATTGCCGTACGTTGTCTGGTGGTGTCGACATCGTCGCCGCCACCCACGTACCCCGCTCTGGAGCCTTCCCCTCGCCGGAATCGCCGCATTGTTGCACCCGTGCAGCCACTGTGCGGTGAGCTGGCTGTCCTCTTCCTCCCGTCGAGCTATCGCGTTGCATTAACTCGCCTGCTCTCAGCCGTCACCTCGCCCGCGCCGCGACAGCCACCTCGCCGTCCTTGCTCCGGCGACGTGTCCACAGCGCCACCCAGTTCGGGAACCCTTCTCCCCACCTATAAATAGCTCGCCCCACCCGTCCCAGCTCTTCATCGCTGTCCCTCCACCTCCAATCAAGCTCAGCTCACCGCGCCACGGCCGAGAGGCCCTCTGGCCTCGCAGCTCGCCGGAGCTCTGCCGCCGATCCCCACTTTGCTCCAGCTCGTTCCACCCCACCCCAGCCTCAACCGACCACACCCATGAGCTCAGCAAGCCTCCCTGGTGCTCCTCGACCTCCTGCCCAGTCGAAACGCTGCCCGAATCGCCGTCTCCGGCGACACCCGAAAGCAGCCGCCGCCAGAGAGGAAGGGGGTGACGTCGTCCGGCCATCTCCGGAGAAGCCACGGGTACGGGGTGAACCGCCGTCGACCGCTCGATCCAACCCCGCAGTCTCCCGGGCTCGCCACCGTCGCTATCGCCGTCGGTGAGCCACCCTCCTACTGTTCCCTCCTTTTTCCTTTTAAATATAACAGCTGGGCCCCGCGCGTCAGTGACCTAGCCGCGCCCGAAGCAGTACGTAAGTGAAAGCGTATTCGGAAATTATGCCTTCGACGTGGCCCGCTGTTGGATTTCTGATTTTCTGTTTATTTAATCCAGTTTGACGAGAAACTTTGACCAGCCATTTCTTTTAAACCACAAGTCCAATTGAATTGATTCTTTTTGCATTAGTTTTGTATTGAGCTCCTCTATTTTCTGACCAAATTTGGTATTTTTCCAATGTTCACAGAATTTTTGGCAAACAAAAAGGGCTTTATGTAACATTTTCTTTTGCTATTTAAAAGTGCTTTCAGAAGGAAATTGTTGTGGATTTGAAGACCAGGAGTTTGTAGACACTCCACTTGAGCAAGGCAAGCCACATCATCCATTGCATAAGGCATAGCAATAGTATTGGCTTTATAATGGATTATTTTGCACTTAATTCAATTTAAATGGGCTATATTCTATATTGTTGATTATATTGCAATAACCCTGCCGTGTTAGCTCATTTGTCCAACATAGCTAGAATTACCAGTAACTTTACCTGTTAAATAACACTTTAATGGTTGATCAAGTGCCACCGACCCGGACATACCCGTGCAGCCACATCTGCCGGAATGGGACGGCCTTGACTTGGTCTGACCGCGTGCTCTTTTACCGGTACCACCAAAGAGGGGAGGTTATGCGTGCGTGCTGCCCTGATCAGGTAGACGACAATAACCTCATGAGCCCAAGTTGAGTTGTTTGTCGGCATCCCCGTTTGGGACAGTTTATTTGGCCACGACGATGGCAGGTGTCAGAAGTGACACAGGGGCCACCCAGGGCATGACCTCTGAAAGGGCATGTCGGTGGTACGAGGGAAGGGACACATGTTAGGCGAGTTTCGTTGGACGAATGTCCATGGTGTGGGTAATGTGCGCAACCTTTGCAGAGTGTAAGAATCTATTCGAATAGCCGCGTCCACGGTATTGGACACAGTCGACACTAGGTCACACTGTGTGGTCAACCGCAATAATAATAATGATGGAAGAACTCGTCTCATACTTGGAAGTGACCGATGGGTCATGAGTGCTCCGGGGGTCATGTGTGAACCCGGGGAAGAGTAAGTTGGTAACCGGTAACCGTAAGTGAGCATATAAAAGCATTTAACATTATCATTGCCATGTTGTTGTTTGCTGCACTGTTTTGGTTGCTGTGAGCTTGCGAGTACATTCCAAGTACTCACCTGGCGTATCATGCCAGATGCAGGAGAAGCCGGAGATGGAGATTCCGATGGTGCGTGCTACGCTAACTAGGTTGTGTCCTAGCAGTGTCCCTATGGGATGGAGTGTTCCACATGATGTTCTGCTACGCTGTAGTCTTACCACTAGTATTGAGGCCCTTGGATGTTTCATAAATAATGTAGATACTGTCATCGCATGAGTAGTGCCCTGGCCTCATCATCCTATGTAATATCCGAGCTTGTACTTGTACCAAATCAATAAAGACCAGTTCTGTTCTGTTCCAAGTTGTTGTGTGTTTCCAGAAGACATGATCTCTGGGTTGGGAACACGGGGTAAATGATACGTCCATTTTGCATCATGTTTTCTACTGTTATTTATAGTGTTTTCAATTATAACACTTTGTGGAGCAATTCTAATGCCTTTTCTCTCTTAATATGCAAGATTTACACAAGGAGGGAGATTGCCGACAGCTGGAATTCTGGACCTGAAAAAGCTATGTCAGAGATAATTATTCTGCACATCTCCAAATGAGCTGAAATTTCACGGAGATTTATTTTGGAATAAATAAAAAATACTAGAGCCAATAAGTACAAGAGGGGGCCACCCAGGTGCCCATGAGGCACCAGGGCGCGCCACCCCCCCCCCCCCAGGCGCGCCCTGGTGGCTCGTGGGGCCCCTGGCCAGCCTCTGGCCCCCATTTTCTGGTATATAAGTCATTTTGCCCTAGAAAAAATAGAGAGAAGACTTTTGGGACGGTGCACCGCCGTCTCGAGGCGGAACTTGGGCAGGAGCACTTTTGCTCTCCGGCGGAGAGATTCTCCCGGGGATACTTCCCTCCGGGAGGGGGAAATTGGAGCCATCGACATCACCAACGATCCTCTCATCGTGGGAGGACCAATCTTCATCAACATCTTCACCAGCACCATCTCATCTCAAACCCTAGTTCATCTCTTGTATTCAATCTTTGTCTCAAAACCTCAGATTGGTACCGGTGGGTTGCTAGTAGTGTTGATTACACCTTGTAGTTGATGCTACTTGGTTTATTTGGTGGAAGATTATATGTTCAGATCCATTATGCTATTTAATACCCCTCTGATCTTGAATGTGAAGATGATTTGTGAGTAGTTACTTTTGTTCTTGAGGACATGGGAGAAGTCTTATCATAAGTAATCATGTGAATTTGGTATTCGTTCGATATTTTGATGATATGTATGTTGTTGATTCTCTTAGTGGTGTCATGTGAACGTCGACTACATGACACTTCACCATCTTTGGGCCTAAGGGAATGCATTGTGGAGTAGTAATTAGATGATGGGTTGCTAGAGTGACAAAAGCTTAAACCCTAGTTTATGCGCTATTCCGTAAGGGGCTGATTTGGATCCATATGTTTAATGCTATGGTTAGAGTTATCTTAATTCTTCTTTCTTAGTTGCGCATGCTTGTGAAGGGGGGTAATCATAAGTGGGAGGTTTGTTCAAGTAAGAACAGCACCCAAGCACCAGTCCACCCACATATCAAATTATCAAAGTAGCGAACGCGAATCAAACCAACATGATGAAAGTGACTAGAAGAAATTCCCATGTGTCCTCGAGAACGCTTTACTTATTATAAGAGATCGTTTCGGCTTGTCCTTTGCTACAAAAAGGATTGGGCCACCTTGCTGCACTCTTTGTTACTATTGCTAGTTGTCACTTGTTACAAATTATCTTGCAATCAAACTACTCATTACCGATAATTTCAGTGCTTGCAGAAAATACCTTGCTGAAAACCGCTTGTCATTTCCTTCTGCTCCTCGTTCGTGGGGCCCCTGGCCAGCCTCTGGCCCCCATTTTCTGGTATATAAGTCATTTTGCCCTAGAAAAAATAGAGAGAAGACTTTTGGGACGGTGCGCCGCCGTCTCGAGGCGGAACTTGGGCAGGAGCACTTTTGCTCTCCGGCGGAGAGATTCTGCCGGGGATACTTCCCTCTGGGAGGGGGAAATCGGAGCCATCGACATCACCAACGATCATCCCATCGTGGGAGAACCAATCTTCAACAACATCTTCATCTACACCATCTCATCTCAAACCCTAGTTCATCTCTTGTATTCAATCTTTGTCTCAAAACCTCAGATTGGTACCTGTGGGTTGCTAGTAGTGTTGATTACACCTTGTAGTTGATGCTAGTTGGTTTATTTAGTGAAAGATTATATTTTCAGATCCATTATGCTATTTAATACCCCTCTGATCTTGAACATGAAGATGATTTGTGAGTAGTTACTTTTGATCTTGAGGACATGGGAGAAGTCTTATCATAAGTAATCATGTGAATTTGGTATTCGTTCGATATTTTGATGATATGTATGTTGTTGATTCTCTTAGTGGTGTCATGTGAACATCGACTACATGACACTTCACCATCTTTGGGCCTAAGGGAATGCATTGTGGAGTAGTAATTAGATGATGGGTTGCTAGAGTGACAGAAGCTTAAACCCTAGTTTATGCGCTATTCCGTAAGGGGCTGATTTGGATCCATATGTTTAATGCTATGGTTAGAGTTATCTTAATTCTTCTTTCGTAGTTGTGCGTGCTTGCGAAGGGGGGTAATCATAAGTGGGAGGTTTGTTCAAGTAAGAGCAGCACCCAAGCACTGGTCCCCCCACATATCAAATTATCAAAGTAGCGAACGCGAATCAAACCGACATGATGAAAGTGACTAGATGAAATTCCCATGTGTCCTCGAGAATGCTTTACTTATTATAAGAGATCGTTCTGGCTTGTCCTTTGCTACAAAAAGGATTGGGCCACCTTGCTGCACTCTTTGTTACTATTGCTACTTGTCACTTGTTACAAATTATCTTGCTATCAAACTACTCGTTACCGATAATTTCAGTGCTTGCAGAAAATACCTTGCTGAAAACCGCTTGTCATTTCCTTCTGCTCCTCGTTGGGTTCGATACTCTTACTTATCGAAAGGACTACGATTGATCCCCTATACTTGTGGGTCATCAAGACTCTTTTCTGGCACCGTTGCCGGGGAGTGAAGCGCCTTTGGTGAGTTGAATTTGGTAAGGAAACATTTATACTACGTGCTGAAATTTACTGTCACTTGTCACTATGGAAAGCAATCCTTTGAGGGGTTTGTTCGGGGTATCTTCACCTCGACCGGAAGAACCAAGTGTTGCTCCTCAACCTACTGCACCTACTGAAAATATTTCATATGAAATTCCTCTGGGTATGATAGAGAAACTGCTAGCTAATCCTTATGCAGGAGATGGAACGGTACATCCTGATATGCACTTGATCTATGTGGATGAAATTTGTGGATTGTTTAAGCTTGCACGTATATCCGGAGATGGAGTTAAGAAGAAGATATTCCCTTTATCTTTGGAGGGAAAGGCATTGACATGGTATAGGCTATGTGATGATACTGATACATGGGACTGGAACCGATTGAAACTAGAATTCCACCAGAAATTTTATCCTATGCATTTGGTTCATCGTGATCGGATTTATATATATAATTTTTTCCCTTGTGAAGGAGAAAGCATCGCTCAAGCTTGGGGGAGGCTTAAGTACATGATGTACACATGTCCCAACCATGAGCTCTCAAAAGAAATTATCTTACAGAATTTTTATTCTCGGCTTTCTCATGATAATCAAACCATGCTCGATTCTTCTTCGACTGGCTCCTTTATGAAGAAAACTATTGAATTCAGATGGGATCTTCTAGAAAGAATTAAATGCAACTCTGAAGATTGGGAACTCGACAAAGGTAATGAGTCAGGTATAATACTTGAGTTTGATTTTGTTAAATCTTTTATGGATACCGATGCTTTTCGTAAGTTTAGCACTAAATATGGACTTGACTCTGAGATAGTAGCTTACTTTTGTGAATCATTTGCTACTCATGTTGATCTCCCGAAGGAGAAGTGGTTTAAATATCACCCACCTATTGAATTAAAAGAAGAACCCGTTAGTGTTAAAGAAGAAACAATTGTTTACCATGTTGATCCAGTTGTGCCTACTGCTTATATTGAGAAACCACCTTTTCCTGTTAGGATTAAGGAACATGCTAAAGTTTCAACTGTGGTTAACAAAAGTAATATTAGAGCACCTAGATCCTCTGAACAAATTAAAGTTGAACCTAATATTGCTATGGTTAAAGATCTCTTGGTCGATAATATAGATGGGATGTTATTTACTTCTGTGATGAAGCAGCTAGAATTGCTAAACCAGATCCTAAAGATAAAAACAGACCTGTAGTAGGCATGCCTATTGTCTTTGTTAAAATAGGAGATCATTGTTATCATGGCTTATGTGATTTGGGTGCTAGTGTGAGTGCTATTCCGTTTACCTTATATCAAGAAATTATGAATGATATTGCACCTGTTGAAATAGAGGACATTGATGTTACTATTAAGCTTGCAAACAGAGATACCGTTACACCACTTGGGATCGTTAGAGATGTTGAAGTCTTGTGTGGAAAAATAAAATAGCCTACTGATTTTCTAGTCCTCGGTTCTCCACAAGATGATTTTTGTCCCATTATATTTGGTAGACCTTTCTTGAACACTGTTAATGCCAAGATTGATTGCACTAAAGAAATTGTTAGTGTTGATTTTGGTGGTATGTCTCATGAGTTTAATTTCTCCAAGTTCCGTAGACAACCTCATGAGAAAGAATTGCCTAGTAAAGATGAAATTATTGGTCTTGCTTCTATTGCCGTACCTCCTACTGATCCGTTAGAACAATATTTGCTAGACCATGAAAACGATATGCATACGAATGAAAGAAATGAAATAGATAAGATGTTCTTTGATCAACCACCTATCCTTAAACACAATTTGCCTATTGAAACTCTTGGAGGCCCTCCTCCGCCTAAGGGTGATCCTGTATTTGAATTGAAGCAATTGCCTGATACATTGAAATATGCTTATCTTGATGAAAAGAAGATATATCCTGTTATTATTAGTGCTAACCTTTCAGAGCATGAAGAAAAGAGATTACTTAAAACTTTGAGGAAGCACCGAGCTGCTATTGGATATACTCTTGATGATCTTAAGGGCATTAGTCCCACTCTATGTCAGCACAAAATTAATATGGAGCCTGATGCTAAACCAGTTGTCGACCACCAACGGCAATTAAATCCTAAGATGAAAGAGGTGGTAAGAACTGAAATATTAAAACTTCTGGAGGCAGGTATAATCTATCCCATAGCTGATAGTAGATGGGTAAGTCCGGTTCATTGTGTCCCTAAGAAAGGAGGTATTACCGTTGTTCCTAATGATAAAAATGAACTCATTCCACAAAGAATTGTAATTGGTTATAGGATGGTAATTGATTTTAGAAAATTAAACAAAGCTACTAGAAAAGATCATTACCCCTTACCTTTTATTGATCAAATGTTAGAAAGATTATCTAAGCACACACACTTTTGTTTCCTAGATGGTTATTCTGGTTTTTCTCAAATACCTGTATCACAACCCGATCAAGAGAAAACCACCTTTACTTGTCCTTTTGGAACTTATACTTATAGACGTATACCTTTTGGTTTATGCAATGCACCTGCTACCTTTCAAAGATGTATGACTGCTATATTCTCTGACTTTTGTGAAAAGATTGTTGAGGTTTTCATGGATGATTTTTCCGTTTACGGAACTTCTTTTGATGATTGCTTAAGCAACCTTGATCGAGTTTTGCAGAGATGTGAAGACACTAATCTTGTCTTGAATTGGGAGAAGTGCCACTTTATGGTGAATGAAGGTATTGTCAGGCATAAAATTTCTGAAAGAGGTATTGAAGTTGATAAAGCTAAGGTTGATGCTATTGAGAAAATGCCATGTCCTAAAGATATTAAAGGTATAAAAAGTTTCCTAGGTCATGCTGGTTTCTATAGAAGATTTATTAAAGACTTCTCTAAAATTTCTAGGCCTCTTACCAATCTTTTGCAAAAATATGTTCCATTTGTTTTTTATGATGATTGTGTAGAAGCCTTTGAAACACTTAAGAAAGCCTTAACCACTGCACCTATTGTTCAACCACCTGATTGGAATTTGCCTTTTGAAATTATGTGTGATGCTAGTGATTATGCTGTTGGTTCTGTTCTAGGACAGAGAGTTGATAAGAAATTAAATGTTATCCACTATGCTAGTAAAACTCTAGACAGTGCCCAAAGAAATTGTGCTACTACTGAAAAAGAATTTCTAGCAGTTGTGTTTGCATGTGATAAATTCAGATCTTATATAGTTGATTCTAAAGTAACTATTCACACCAATCATGCTGCCATTAAATATCTTATGGAAAAGAAAGATGCTAAACCTAGACTCATTAGGTGGGTTTTATTGCTACAAGAATTTGACTTGCATATTATTGATAGAAAGGGTGCTGAGAATCCCGTAGCAGATAATTTGTCTAGAATTTAATGATGATTTTCCTGATGAACAATTAGCTGTCATAAATGCTTCTCGTAATACTCCATGGTATGCGGACTATGCTAATTACATTGTTGCTAAATTTATACCACCTAGTTTCACATACCAACAAAAGAAAAAGTTCTTCTATGATTTAAGACATTACTTTTGGGATGACCCACATCTTTATAAAGAAGGAGTAGATGGTATTATTAGACGTTGTATACCTGAGCATGAACATGAACAAATCCTACGGAAGTGTCATTCCGAGGCTTACGGAGGACACCATGCGGGAGACAGAACTGCACATAAGGTATTACAATCTGGTTTTTATTGGCCTACTCTTTTCAAGGATGCTCGTAAGTTTGTCTTATCTTGTGATGAATGTCAAAGAATTGGTAATGTTGGTAGACGTCAGGAAATGCCTACGAATTATTCACTCGCTATTGAACCATTTGATGTTTGGGGATTTGATTATATGGGACCTTTTCCTAAATCCAATGGGTATACTCATATTTTAGTTGCTGTTGATTACGTTACTAAGTGGGTAGAAGCTATTCCAACTAGTAGTGATGATCATAACACTTCTATTAAAATGCTTAAAGATGTTATTTTCCTGAGGTTTGGAGTCCCTAGATATTTAATGACTGATGGTGGTTCACACTTTATTCATGGTGCATTCCATAAATTGTATGCTAAATATGATGGCAACCATAGAATTGCATCTCCCTATCACCCTCAAACTAGTGGTCAAGTAGAATTGAGCAATAGAGAAATAAAATTAATTTTGCAAAAAACCGTCAATAGATCTAGGAAGAATTGGTCTAAGAAACGTGACGATGCATTATGGGCTTATAGAACTGCTTATAAAAATCCTATGGGTATGTCTCCCTATAAAATGGTTTATGGAAAAGCATGTCATTTACCTCTTGAGTTAGAACATAAAGCATATTGGGTAATTAAAGAACTCAATTATGATTTTAAACTTGCCGGTGAAAAGAGGTTATTTGATATTAGCTCATTAGATGAATGGAGAACCCAAGCGTATGAAAATGCCAAATTGTTTAAAGAAAAAGTTAAAAGATGGCATGATAGAAGAATTCAAAAACGGGAATTTAAAGTGGTTGAGCAAGTTCTATTGTACAATTCTCGTTTGAGATTCTTTGCAGGAAAACTCCTCTCTAAATGGGAAGGACCGTATATCATCGAAGAAGTTTATCGCTCCGGAGCCATCAAAATAAACAACTCCGAAGGCACTAATCCGAGAGTGGTGAATGGGCAAAGAATTAAGCACTATATTTCAGGTACCCCCATTAATGTTGAAACTAATATCATTGAAACAATTACACCGGAAGAATACATAAGAGAGACCTTCCGAAACGCTCCAGAACCCTGAAAAGGAAGAGGTACATGATACGGTAAGTAAACTGACTCCAAAAATTCCATAAAAATATTTTCTGTCAGTTTTGAAATATTTAAAGAATTACAAAAATAAAAAGCAGCCGAGGGGACCCACCTGGTGCCCACGAGGAACCAGGGCGCGCCACCCCCCCAGGCTCTTGGGCCCCTCGTGAGCCTTCTCGACTCCGTTTTTCTTTTGGATTACTTTTTTGCAAGATAAAAATTCCTTATATATACTCCCGGACGTTTTGACCACCGTATCGTAGAAATCTCCTATGTTCTTGTTTCCTGCTATTTTTCTGACAGATCAGGAAGTATGTCGTCTCAAAACTCAGATGGAGAGAGCTTCGTATCGCACTATGTTACAAATCTAAGGATCTATGGGGATACAGACCCCTATGGATGGTTCATGGAGGAGCAGCGAGACGCCACCATGAAGGGAACGGAAGACATGAGCTCGGATGAAGAAGATGCCCCTCTACCTCAACCGGGAGATATGCATGTGGAGCTCAAGAAGTCGAGCCTCCCCGACACAGTAAACAAATCTAAGATTCAATTTATCACTTTCCGTCTTCTACAGGAAAACAAGAACTTATTGTGTGAGAAGATTGTCGAGCTCAAGAACTTATTGAGCAAGAAATTAGCAAGTTGAAGGAAGAAAACTATGTTCTCAAGCGGAAGCTGAAGGACAAGCCCATCACTTCATCACCACCATCATCACCGAAGAAGGAAACTTGAGTACATGGGTATGGGCACTCCCCTTGGCTTGAGCCAAGCTTGGGGGAGGTGCCCAGGTATCGTATCACCATCACTTTTGCTATCTTTACCTATTTTTAGTTTGATCCTTAGTTATTTCGTGATTTAGTTGAATAAAAGTTTAGTATGATCTATTTTCGAGTGCTAGTTTCGTGATCTATCTATCTATGTAATCGAGCTGAGAGTTATATAATAAAGAGTAGTTTGAGTTTTTGCTTCTTTACTTTCATGTTTCAATCTTAGCAATTAAAATAATGAAAAATATCATATGCTAATCTTATGGAAAGTAATGACATTACATAAAGGAAAGTATAAGTGGTAAAATTTATTGGAAGTTAACAAACATAGCATTAGTCAATGATGAAATTCATGAAAGAATTAATAAGGGAAGAGAAGATTCACATACAAATATACTATCTTGGACATCGTTTATGATTGTGAGCCCCCATTAAGTATTTTATGTCAAATTGTTGACGTTGGACAAGGAAGACAACATAATGAGTTATGTTTGCTTATATTCACATAGAAGTTATATTGTTATAGATCCTCCAACATGTGGTGCTTGCCCAATATCTTTGCTAGCCAAGAATCTGCACCAAGTAGAGATACTACTTGTGCATCCAAAACCCTTAAACCCAGTTTCATGTCATGAGAGTCCACTATATCTACCTATGGATTGAATAAGATCCTTCAAGTAAGTTGTCATCGGTGCAAAAAGCAATAAAAATTGCCTCTAAATATGTCTGAACTTTTATTGTAAAGGAAAATAAGCTTTGTACGAACTTGTGATGGTAAAGAAATAAAAGCGACAGACTGCATAATAAAGGTTGCTATCACAAGGGGCAATATAAAGTGACGTTCCATTGCATTAAGAGCTTGTGCATCCAACAACAAAAAGCGCATGATAACCTCTGCTTCCCTCTACGAAGGGCCTATCCTTTACTTTTATGTATTTACTTTTTATGCAAGAGTCAATAGTGTTCTCCTCTACTTCCTTTTTATTTTTCTCTTTTGCAAGCATCATGTGGTGGGGAAAGATCTAGGCATATATATCCAGTTGGATATGAGTGATCATGAGTTATTATTGTTGACATCACCCTTGAGGTGAATAAGTTGGGAGGCGAAATTATAAGCCCCTGTCTTTCTATGTGTCTGGCTGAAATTTTTTGCTCCATATATATGTTGTGAGTGTTAGCAATCATGGAAGACTATATGATGGTTGAGTATGTGGACTTGCTAAAAAGCTCCTACATGAGACCCTTCCTGAAAATATGATGAATTGCAATTGCATTGTTGACTGAGAACATAGTTTGTTAGTTTTCAAGAAAGTTTATGCCTTATACTTCATTGTTGTGATGAATTGTTACTTGCTCATGAGAAGTTCTATGATAATAAATATTGTTGTTGTAATAATGATCATGATGCTACTATGTCCGTATTTTGTTTTTATCGACACCTCTCTCTCTAAACATGTGAACATGATTATCGATATCGGCCTTCGCTTGAGGACAAGCGACGTCTAAGCTTGGGGGAGTTGATACGTCCATTTTGCATCGTGTTTTTCTACTGTTATTTATAGTGTTTTTAATCAATATAACACTTTGTGGAGCAATACTAATGCCTTTTCTCTCTTAATATGCAAGATTTACACAAGGAGGGAGATTGCCGGCAGCTGGAATTCTGGACCTGAAAAAGCTATGTCAGAGATACCTATTCTGCACATCTCCAAATGAGCTGAAATTTCACGGAGATTTATTTTGGAATAAATAAAAAATACTGGAGCCAAGAAGTACCAGAGGGGGCCACCCAGGTGCCCACGAGGCACCAGGGCGCGCCACCCCCCCAAGCGCGCCCTGGTGGTTCGTGGGGCCCCTGGCCAGCCTCTGGCCCCCATTTTCTGGTATATAAGTCATTTTGCCCTAGAAAAAATAGAGAGAAGACTTTTGGGACGGTGCGCCGCCGTCTCGAGGCGGAACTTGGGCAGGAGCACTTTTGCTCTCCGGCGGAGAGATTCTGCCGGGGATACTTCCCTCTGGGAGGGGGAAATCGGAGCCATCGACATCACCAACGATCATCTCATCATGGGAGAACCAATCTTCAACAACATCTTCATCTACACCATCTCATCTCAAACCCTAGTTCATCTCTTGTATTCAATCTTTGTCTCAAAACCTCAGATTGGTACCTGTGGGTTGCTAGTAGTGTTGATTACACCTTGTAGTTGATGCTAGTTGGTTTATTTAGTGAAAGATTATATTTTCAGATCCATTATGCTATTTAATACCCCTCTGATCTTGAACATGAAGATGATTTGTGAGTAGTTACTTTTGATCTTGAGGACATGGGAGAAGTCTTATCATAAGTAATCATGTGAATTTGGTATTCGTTCGATATTTTGATGATATGTATGTTGTTGATTCTCTTAGTGGTGTCATGTGAACGTCGACTACATGACACTTCACCATCTTTGGGCCTAAGGGAATGCATTGTGGAGTAGTAATTAGATGATGGGTTGCTAGAGTGACAAAAGCTTAAACCCTAGTTTATGCGCTATTCCGTAAGGGGCTGATTTGGATCCATATGTTTAATGCTATGGTTAGAGTTATCTTAATTCTTCTTTCTTAGTTGCGCATGCTTGTGAAGGGGGGTAATCATAAGTGGGAGGTTTGTTCAAGTAAGAACATCACCCAAGCACCGGTCCACCCACATATCAAATTATCAAAGTAGCGAACGCGAATCAAACCAACATGATGAAAGTGACTAGATGAAATTCCCATGTGTCCTCGAGAACGCTTTACTTATTATAAGAGATCGTTTCGGCTTCTCCTTTGCTACAAAAAGGATTGGGCCACCTTGCTGCACTCTTTGTTACTATTGCTACTTGTCACTTGTTACAAATTATCTTGCAATCAAACTACTCATTACCGATAATTTCAGTGCTTGCAGAAAATACCTTGCTGAAAACCGCTTGTCATTTCCTTCTGCTCCTCATTGGGTTCGACACTCTTACTTATCGAAAGGACTACGATTGATCCCCTATACTTGTGGGTCATCAGTAAACCGGTCCTCTGAGCCGGGGTGCCACAACGCTTGGTATCAGAGCCATGCTGACTGTAGGACACCCTAGTTAACCCCGCGCTAGAATCTCGATTAGTGGAGAGTCGTGGTGTGTGTTTTGCTTGCTGCATTTGCTTGTTGCATAGCATGCATCTCGATTCATTTGTTTTACTAACCGCTGGTCTAATGAGTGTAGATGGCACAAGTTCCGTACCACTACAACCATGAGCCGGCACTGTTCACTTTTCCGGTACTACTTCGCAGCGTCTGGCTTCGACTGTATCCCAACGGCGAAGACCTAGTGTACCTGGTGTTCCGAGAGCAGCTTGCGGATTCGGTGTTCGAGTATCACGCTGAGGCTGTCCTTACCGCGAGTTCGGAGATCGGTAGCTACTCCCGCTCTTCCAAGGGCGGAACTGCTTCTACTCCTGATCTGACGATCCCGTTTGCTGCTACGGAGTCTCTCACTGACTTGCGCTTCCACGAGGTCGAGATGCAGACACACCCAGGTTTCTTTCACTATCCCACCCTGTCGCCTACGACAGGGCGAGTCCTTTTTGCACCTGTTGATCCGGCGAGTGATCGTGCGACTGGTGTTTTGTCTCGTTATCTGAACGCCAGTTATCGTATGATCATCTCCTTGGCAGAGGAGCTGTCACGTGCCCAAGAGGCACTTGCAGCTGCTACTGCAGCACCATCTCCTCCTCCTCATGCGTTTTCACCTATGTATACACTACCTGTTCCACCTCCACGTATGCCGGAGACTCCTTCTAGCTCGCTCGCACAGCCAGGCACTTTGTCTGGTACCCTATGTGAGACCCCAGCTGAGTGGGATTCGCTGTTAGCCACTCCAGCTGCTCTGATGCTAAGGCGTCGTGCTTCTTCTTCCTTAGAGGGAGAACCTTCCTGTCAGCGTCGTCGTGTTTACTTTGATCCGGAGGACGTGATCCATATCATCAGCTCCGATTCCAAGGCAGAGTCAGATGACAAGGAGTCTTCAGTCTGTCAGTGTCCATGCCACCCGCGCTACTAGAGTGGATGCTTGAGTTTCAGCATGTGTATGCATCGTAGCATCTTTTCATATGTCAACTGTCGTATGAGCAGTACCAATCATGATAACCCCTACTAGTTTGCCATGTATGATGTTGGAATGCCTTGTATAATTATGTTGCCTTTCTCGTTTTTCCTTTGATTTTGTTTTCTTGGGGTCACATGGTCATATTTCCCCTATCGATGTTGCTCATCAATTCGGTGTTTTGCAATGGGAACGGTTATAGGATGAAGAGGTATGGCAATCAAGGCGGCGATGGGACTCCGGTCCGTTGATCCGCCAGACAGGCAAGATGTAACATCCCCATGTGTTAAGCTACAGTGATCACCTTTTGATAATGCCAAGTCACCATGTTTAACAATGCTTGATCATCATTTGCATCATATCTCATTTCAAATTCCAACTCAAATCAAATTCAAATATAAATTGAAAATAAAAGTTGTTCCAATTTGGAAACTAAAATGTTCATAATATTGCAAATATTCCCAAGGCAATTATAAAAATAAAATCAACATTAATTGAATTACCTAGATAACTCTAACATCATGAAACAGTACCAAAACAGCAATTTAAATTCCATTCTCCATTATTTTAAAATCAAATGAATTCAAATAATACCCCAACCAATTTCTGGCAGTGAGTTATATTGCCTAGAATTTAAATGGACAATTTCCATATTTTATAAAATTGAAATGGAGGCCAGACATTTTGCAAAACAGAAACAAAAGGAATAAAGCAAAAAAGAAAAAGGAAAATAGCGCAGCAGCACTGTGCAGTCGGGCTTAAATCCAACAGCAACCGCAACCCAGCTCCCTCGCACCTCCTTCTACCTCGAGCTGGCGCTGGACAAAGCTCGAACCCGAGCTGGGTTCGCCGTCCGCGTCGAGCCGTCTCGGCCTCCACGCTGCTACAGTGCGCCGGTTGGGATAAAGATCCCCTCGCGCCCCCCCTGGACATCGCCAAGTCCTCCTTCTCCTCCCTCCCTCGTCGCTATCTTCTGCCTCGCTCGCAACCGCGCAGCCATGGCGCCGCCATCGTAGAACACGCGAACACTGACCTCCCCTCGCTTCACTGAACTGTCCAGGAGCTTGCTCTGCCTCCACTTCGTCGACTGGGTGGACCAGTTCGACCCGGCGAACGCCGCAAGCTCGGGATCGACCCGTTCCCCTTCGCCGGATGCCACCTCTGCCTCGCCGTTGATCTGCTCCGCCTCGACCTCCCCGGCCTCTTCGACCCCTCCCTCGAGCTCGTGGTGAGCTGCGGAGCTTTTTCCCCTCTCCCCGTCGTCCTGCGTGCTCTAGCTGCCCTTCCCGCCGAGCCCGTGGCCGCGCCGCCGCCCCGCTCGCTGTTGACGTCGATTCCGGCCGCCCCCGTACGCGTAGTTGGCACCGTTGCACTCGCGGCATTGCGGCCGTTCCATAGCACCCAGCCCTGTGTCGTTTGGTCACCGGTGACGGCCGCGCGAGGGCCTCCGCCGCGTCTGGAGCTTGTCGGCGTGCTCCGGCACGCGCGCTGGCTTTAAACCAGCCGGCTGGCCCACTGTCAGTGGCCTGGCCTGACAGGGGATTAGGCTAAGCCTAATTACCCTCCCCTAATAAGTCACTGACTGGTGGACCCCCCTCTCTAAATAACCCTTCGATTAAAATAAGCCTATGACATGTGGGTCCCGTGCACTGTAGCGATTAGTTAAGCTAATTACACTGATATGTGGGACCCAGGCCTAATTAAGTTAATTAAAATCAGTTAATAACCTCTGTTAAAATGTGAGTCTATGACAGGTGGCCCCCACCTGTCAGGTTGACCAGTCAACGGTCACAGTTGACTGCTGACGCCATGCTGACGTCATGATGACGTCACTGGCTACTGTTTCGGATAAATCGAATTAAATAATTTCAGAAATTCCAGAAATTCAGTAAAACTTTGAAAAATCATATAAAATAAACCGTAACTCGGATGAAAATAATTTATATATGAAAAACGATCAGAAAAATGTGAAGAATCCAAATATGTCATCCACATACCTGCCACACCCCTCTAACATACTGAACATGAAACTTTTTGCCCATATTCGATAGATGAATAGTGCATACCCCTGATAAAATAAATCCAAATAAATTCCTAAATCATCTAAAACATTTTGTGACGCCTCTGCTCGACCGTGTAATAATCATACACGCAAATGCACACGATCGAGACCAGAGACTCACGGGAAGATATCACAACACAACTCTAAACACAAAACAAAAGGCATACGAGCTTTATATTACAAGCCAGGGGCCTCGAGGGCTCGAATACATAAGCTCGAGTCATACAAGCATTAGCGGAAGCAGAAGTATCTGAGTACAGACACAAAGTTAAACAAGGGTGCCTTAAGAAGGCTAGCATAACAACGACACTGATCGAAAAGGCGAAGGCCTCCTGCCTAGGGCCTCCGAACTACTCCTGGTCGTCGGGGATCTCCACGTAGCAGTAGGCTCCACCGGAAGTGTAGTAGCAGTCATCGGCGGTAGCAGCTGACTCCTGGGATCCATCATCTGGTCGCAGCAATCGGGTATGGGGGAAAAGAAGTAGCAAAGCAACCGTGAGTACTCATCCAAAGTACTCGCAAGACTGACATCAGAACTATACTAAATATGCATCGGTATCAAAGGAATGTGGCTATATCTTTGGACTAAACCACAGAAATGCCAGATCAGAGGGGAAAGGCCTAGCCTATCAAAGACTAGCATCTTGAAGCAATCTTGCAGCATCAGAAGAGAATAGAGCAAGGTAATATATATATCAATCATAGTTTAGTAAAGCCCAGAGATCCTTCCTCGACTACCCTGCGAGAAAGTGATCTCGAGAGCAGTAGCAGCAGTTTAATATTGTGACAGTATCCATTTGTAATTGTAGCGGATCAAGATACAACTCCGAGCGTCCTGTTACCGTGGACACGGCTATTTGAATAGATAACTTCCCTGCAGGGGTGCTCTACTGTTACCCAACACGCTCGATTAACTCTGGCCGGACACACTTTTATCGGGTCATACCCGGCCTCGGCTGACCGACACGACGTAGTCCTACCTAGGCTCAACAAAGAGGTCCCCGCCGGTCTACATCCTAAGTGCTCAAGGGTCTTGGGCCCATTGCCCTTTGCACTCCAGGTCGTTATGCGACGAGCCGGGACGAGCACCACCTCATCCTGGATGGCACTGGCCCGACAGGCCCACAATGCTGAACTAGACGTCTGACAAAGCATTCGGCTCATACATACGGTGCCGAGGGTCCCATAACCATTATCCCACGTGGTGGTAGTGCGTATAAGGCCAGCGGCCTACTCAGATCAAATACCCAAATCCGTTAGGCGTATTTAGTAACTCGCAGAGACGAACAGGTTCCTGTCGCTCCGACTTGGTAATACATGGCTCGCAGGTGCTTTTAGAGCCGACCCGTCTTTAATATTATTCTCTCGCGGGCACTCTTGGAGCCGGCCCGACTTTACAGTTGAAGTATTGCAATATATAAACATTTCCGTGATCATCACCCAGAGTGATCACGGCCCGATAACAAGCATGGCAAACGAACAAGGGTGAAGGGCCACAGATGGATCAATAGTATAGCTAACTAAGCATCATGGGACAACAGGTAGGGATAAAGAGCAGGCGACAAAATCAGGCTATGCATTAGAATAGGGGCTATTGGAATAACAACAGAAGAGATTCTAATGCAAGCATAAGAGAGAAGGAATGGGCGATATCTTATGATCAAGGGGGTTTTGCTTGCCTGGAAGCTCTGCTGAAGGGGGAAGAAGGATCATCGGCGACGTAGTCATACTTTGCAGTGTCGTCGGTAGTCTCGGGTCTATCGGAAGAGAAGGGGGGGGGGAAGAAACAATAAATACACGGCAAACAATGCAACACAAAGGCCTGACAAGGCAGTATGCTATGCTAGGGGTGACCTATCGCAGTGCTACACGTGGCAGACGAAGCGGGAAATTAACTGGAACGTTTTCCCGGTTTCGGACATCTGTCAGACAGATGAACAGGGGGGGAAGGTTCCATGTTTGCAGTGCTGGAGGCATCTGACAGGTATGTGGATGGCATAATCGGATTCTTCACATTTTTCTGATCATTTTTCATATATAAATTATTTTCATCCGAGTTACGGTTTATTTTATATGATTTTTCAAAGTTTTAAACATTTTCTGAATTTTTCTGGATATATTTAATTCGAAAATCAGTTAAATACTAATTGCTATGGGTACACAGAAGTGTACCCAGCACTTTGCACATAGGCTGACTGGCGGGGTCCAGTTGACTGCTCAGTCAGCAGTCAACTGGACCGTTGACTGGACAAATGGGCCAGGGGGGACCCACCTGTCACTGACTGGGTTTGCCCAGTCAGCTAGTTTGACCAGGTCAGCGGGTCCAGTGGGACCCGCATGTTAGCCACTACTAGGGGTAATTAAATCTTATCCAATTAAACAGTAAATGGGGCCACATGTCAATCTCTAGTTAATTATCAGCTTTTAATTTTTAACAGGGGTAATTAGAGCCGGTGGGGCCCGATGTCAGTGGGGGTTAGCTGGTTAGTTAGCGGCTAATGACGCCACGTCAGCGGGGTTAGCGGCGGCGAGGAGCTACAGTGCACCGGCGAGGCAGAGAACGCCGGCGATGGCCGTGCGCTCGCCTCCGGCATCGGCTGGCCGCGCGGTTAGGTGCTACAGAAGCAGCGCGAGGAGGCGCGTTTGATGGCGGTCTCGGGGTGGTCGGAGATGGGCCGTAGCGGCGGTGGCAGCGAGCTGGGCGGCGGCCGGAGTTCGGGCCCGATGCATCCATGCGGGCGAGCTCGAAATCGAGCTCGGGAAGGAGGGAGAAGATGCGCGCGCTCACAGTGATCGCGCAGGAGAGCTCGGGGACGCGCGGGGAGGTCGGAGCGGCGGGGATCGAGCGGCGGCAAGCTTCGGGTAGAGGCGGCGAAGATGGGGGCGATGGCGACGAACGAGGGCCTCCCGGCTCGGGCTGGTCCTCGCAGATGATGTAGACGACGCAGGCGGCCCTTTTGGGCAGGAGCTGGCGGCACGGGACGGCCGGTGCCCTCGGCGGTGAGGGCAATGCAGCGATGACCGCGCTCAGGCGGGCGAGGCAGAGAGGCCAGGGGAGCGCGGGGCCTCGGCCTTATTCTCCCAGCGGCAGGCACGAGGCCGCTGTCGAGCGAGCGAGGGGGCAGGGGTGAGCGCGCGCGGGCGAGCGGCAGAAGGCGACAGCGCGAGGGAGAGAGAGAGGTTAGGGACGACCAGCGCTGCTTGGGCCAGGCCGGCACTGTGGACTTACGTCCTGTGCCCCGACGGCCTTTTTCTTTTCTTCTTTTGTTTTTCATTACTTTTCTGTTTTGGCAAAAAGATAGGACTCCAATTGACTTTTGTAACTTGTGGTACTAGTCCAAATAAACACCATGTATTTTGTGGTATTGTCACAAAAAGTTTTGGAGCAATATAATTCCAAATGAATTTTGTATTGTATTTTAAAAGAGGAAAAAGGTGCTGTTGGCTCTGTTTTCATGTTGTTTGAGTTATTTAGGAATTTTTGGTGATGTTGTTTTTATTAACATAATTAGCTATGAATTATTTGCTATTTAATGAACATTTTAGTTTCCAAATTGGAACAAATTTTATTTCCACTTTAAATTTGAATTGGAATTTGAAATGAGGTATGATGCAAATGATGATCAAGCACTATTAAGCATGGTGACTTGGCATTATCAAAAGGTAATCACTGTAGCTTAATTACATGGGGTGTTACAATTCTCCTCCTCTAAAAGAAATTATCGTCCCGAGAATTAAGAGGTAGAAGGGAAAAGGTCGGGGTGTTCTTCACGAAGACGATCTTCGCGTTCCCAAGTGGCTTCATCTTCATAATGATTTGACCACTGAACTTTAAGAAACTTGACTGCCTTCTGACGGGTTCGACGTTCAGCTTGATCAAGAATGCGGATCGGATACTCTTGATAAGAAAGATCCTCTTGCAATTCAAGCACTTCATGATCCACTGCTCGGATCGGATCTTTGAAGCAGCGGCGGAGTTGCGACACATGGAAGACATCATGAACTTGAGAGAGATTCGGCGGCAACTCCAATTGATATGCCACCTCTCCACGTCTTGCAAGAATGCAAAAGGGGCCAATGTAGCGAGGAGCTAACTTGCCCTTGATTCCAAAGCGGTGAGTGCCCTTCATCGGAGTGACATGAAGGTAAGCTTGTTCGCCAGGTTGATAGACCATTGCCTGGTGTTTTCGATCATAATTGCTCTTCTGACGAGACTGAGCAGCTTTCAAATGATCACGGATAATGCGGACTTGTTCTTCAGCTTGTTGAATAATGTCCGGACCAACGAGTGACCGTTCCCCAGTTTCTGACCAATTCAGAGGGGTTCGGCACTTATGACCATAGAGAACTTCAAATGGTGCCATCTTCAAGCTAGCTTGATAGCTATTGTTGTATGAGAATTCAGCATACGGAAGAGATTCCTCCCATTTCTTACCGAATGAGATGACACAAGCTCGAAGCATATCTTCAAGCACTTGATTGACTCGTTCAACTTGTCCCTGGGACTGTGGGTGAAATGCGGTGCTGAAGGACAGATGAGTTCCCATAGCTTCTTGGAAACTGTTCCAAAATCTTGAGGTAAAGAGGCTGCCACGATCTGAACTGATCTCCAACGGAATACCGTGAAGTGACACAATTCTGGAAACATATAAGTCTGCTAACTGACTAGCAGTGATTGTCTCCTTGACTGGCAGAAAGTGAGCAACCTTGGAGAATCGGTCAATGACGACAAAGATAGAATCATGACCCTTCTGCGATTTGGGAAAACTAGTAATGAAGTCCATTTCAACTTTGTCCCATTTCCATTCAGGAATATCTAGTGGTTGCAGAAGTCCAGCAGGCCTTTGATGTTCTGCTTTGATGCGATGGCAAACGTCACACTCGGCAACATAACGAGCAATGTCTCGCTTCATATCAGGCCACCAATATCTCTGTCGAATGTCTTGGTACATCTTGGTGCTACCAGGATGAATTGAAAGAGGTGTATCATGAGCTTCTTTCATAACGCGCGGGGTCAGATTCAGGTGTCCCATTCTAGGAACCACTAAGCGGTTTTTGAAGAACAAGGCGCCATCAGCATCAATAGTGAAGAACGAGGGCCTTCCCCTTTTGAGATCACGCTTAATCTTCTCGACCTCAGAGTCAGCTTTCTGTATATGCTTGATGAGGTCCTCGAGGTCTGGTTCAACAACCAGGGTTTTGAGATGACCCTGTGGGACAATGTGAAGCTTCAACTTGCGAAGTTCTTCATAGAGAAGAGGTTGTGCTTGCTGAACCATGAGGTTGTTGCAATAAGACTAGTGACTCAAAGCATCGGCCATTACATTAGCCTTGCCAGGGGTATAAGAAATATCCATGTCGTAGTCGGCTATTGTCTCGAGCCATCTCTGTTGACGAAGGTTCAAATCTGGTTGAGTATACAGATACTTCAGACTTTGGTGGTCCATGTATATCTCGCAACGATTACCGAGAAGGTAATGTCGCCACAGCTTCAGAGCATAGATAACTGCTGCTAACTCAAGATCATGTGTTGGATATTTATCTTCGTGAGGACGCAATTGACGAGAGCCATAAGCAATCACTTTGCGCTCTTGCATTAGGACACAGCCTAATCCTTGACGGGATGCGTTGCAATATATCACAAAGTCCTTGCGAGTATCAGGGGGAGCTAGCACTGGGGCAGATGTCAACTTGTCCTTGAGTGTCTGAAAACTTTCCTGACATTTTTCTGCCCACTCAAACTTCTTGCCTTTGTGTAACAAATCAGTCAGTGGCTTTGCAATCTTGGAGAAGTTCTCGACGAAACGGCAGCAATAGCTAGCAAGACCAAGAAAACTTCTGACTTGCTTAACAGTCTGCGGAGGAGTCCAGTCAAGAATAGCCTGAACTCATTCTGGGTTAACTGCAATGCCATCTTTGGAAATCACATGACCAAGATAAGTCACTTCAGATAACTAGAATTCACACTTGGAAAATTTGGCATACAGTTGGTGTTCTCGAAGTTTCTCCAATACAAGCCGAAGATGTTCAGCATGCTCTTCTTCATTCTTGGAAAATATAAGGATATCATCCAAATAAACCACGATGAATTTGTTGAGGTAGTCCATGAAGATATAGTTCATCAATCAAGAGAATGTTGCTGGAGCATTGGTTAAGCCAAAGGACATGACGGTGTACTCGTAAGAACCATAGCGAGTAACAAAGGCTGTCTTCGGAATGTCCTCTTTACAAACTCGGATCTGGTGGTATCCCAATCTCAAATCAAGTTTAGAGAATACTGAGGAACCAGCTAACTGATCATACAGATCGTTGATTCTGGGAAGCGGATACTTGTTCTGAATTGTTGCCTGGTTGATAGGTCGGTAATCTTGGACCAGACGATTCGTACCATCCTTCTTCTTAACAAAGAGCGAAGGTGCTCCCCAAGCAGAAGAACTGGGGCGAATGAAACCCTTTTTAAGTGACTTGTCGATTTCCTCCTTAAGCTCAAGGAGTTCATGCGGCGGCATCTTATAGGGGCGCTTAGCAATTGGGGTAGTGCCTGGTTTCAAGTCGATGACGAACTCGACAGCTCTAACAGGGGGTATTCCTGGAAGTTCTTCTGGAAAGACGTCTGGAAACTCTCGAACGACTGGAACGTTCTCAATTCCCTCAAGAGGTGAAGCGTTCAAAGCATTCAGAGCATATATCTGGCTCTCGGCATCCTGAGCTGTTCCGGCTGAGTATTTGACTGTCTGGCCAGAAGGGTGAGTAAGGTGAACTGATTCAGCAGCACAGTCAATCAGGGCTTGATGAGGACCCAACCAATTCATGCCCAGAATGACATCTATGGTAGAAACCTTGAGGGCCATAAGTGAAGCAGTGAATACTAATCCTCCAATTTCAATGTGGTTGTTGTGAGCTATCATCGAGGTATCCCATCTGGATCCCGGAGAGCTAACCACCAGTGGAGGGTACAAGTTTTTGAATGACAAGTCTTGCTTGCGTGCAAACGCTTCAGAAATGAAAGAATGTGATGCTCCTGAATCAAAAAGAACAGTAGCTGGGACTGGATTCACTAGAAGGGTACCCATCACAATTTTGGGGTCCCGTCGAGCTTCTTCAACCTTTACATGATTAACATGACCACGACTGAGTGCAGGCGGCCTGGCATTAAGGTTTCTAGGATGATGAGCTCGTGAATTTCGATCCTGGGTCAGGCGGCAGCTGGCAGCACGGTGCCCTGGCTGACCACACTTGCGGCATAAACCATCATTATGGGGAGTAGCCATAGTATTGGGCTGTCCACCCTGAATCGTTAGCTGTCTCGGCGGCAGTGGCGGACGAGGTGCAACATAAGACGGCCTTGGTGTTGGAGCTGGTCGGTGATCTACATTATGTGGAATCTAGACTTGACGCTTCTAAGCAGGCTGACCCGAAGGCGAGCCAATGTCGCGAGTGCGCTTGAGTGACTCCTGATACTCAGACAAACCAGTCTCAGCTCGGAAAGCTTGGCTGACAAGCGTCGCAAAGTCCGCGCAATCATGGGCAACAAGTGCGAGCTTTATATCAGGACACAGTCCTTCATGAAATTTCTCCTGCTTACGAGCATCAGTGCAGACGTCATCCTCAGCATAGCGGGATAATTCAAGGAATTTCCTCTGATATTCATCCATAGTCATTTTACCCTGTGTGAGTTTGCGGAACTCCTTCTTCTTCTGGTCGATCAGACCTTGAGGAATATGCCGTGCACGAAAAGCTGACTGAAATTCCTGCCAAGTGGTTACAGTTCCAGCAGGCAGCATGCGCCTGTGGCTTCCCCACCATTGAGCAGCTGGACCCTTTAGGTGAAAGGCCGCAAAGGTGACATAACTGACAGGGGCAACCTTAGCTGACTCCATCTCAAACAAGATGTCACGAAGCCAATCATCAGCATCCATAGGGTTGGTGGAGTTGCGGTAAACAGACGGGTTGAGGCGCACGAAATCTTGAAGTGATATCGGGCCAGGCTCTTGACGAGCATCGTTGCGTTCCAATCGATTTACCAGACTCTCATTGAGCTGACGGTTCAGTGCAAACTGCTGCATCATTGCGGCAATATAAGGTGGAGGTGGAGGATCGTCAGCCATCCTGCCAAAACAACAGGGGCAGTTTAGCAAGAACAACTGCACGTGTATGGAGTCATTCATGATGTAACATGAGCAAAGAACAAGAAGTGCAATGGATACATATTGATAGTCATTAAAGACATACAAATCCATGCACAGAATCGGATACCAACGGGAGCGTGAGTTCAAAAGCACACGCAGCTAGACAAACTAGACGGTGGAGAGATACAACAACGAGACATAGCAAAGGCTACATCGACGTCGGAGAAAACCAATGGAGCGAGGAATCTGCAAGTGACAACGCAGGGTGTCCTCGATAAAAGGATCCTGCGGTCAGTGAACACTGTGAAGCAGAACCTGGCCCTCATCTCGAAGAAAGGGGGGTCATTCAAGACTCTGGGTGGATGTGATCACGAGAACCTAATGTTGGTGTTAGCAAAACTTTAACCCGAAAAGAAGAGAGATCAGAATCCCAGAGTAAGGAAGAGGAATAAAAGATCCTAATCCCATCCAATGGCGACATGGGCCCGTAAGCCACACAACCATGTTAGTAAAATAGTTTTCAAAGTCTAGACTCAACTTCGGCCAAGGAGTTGGAAAGGGGCTTCCTACAGGCAGTCGGCTCTGATACCAACTTGTGACGCCCCTGCTCGACCGTGCACTAATCATACACGCAAATGCACACGATCGAGACCAGAGACTCACGGGAAGATATCACAACACAACTCTAAACACAAAACAAAAGGCATACAAGCTTTATATTACAAGCCAGGGGCCTCGAGGGCTCGAATACATAAGCTCGAGTCATACAAGCATTAGCGGAAGCAGAAGTATCTGAGTACAGACACAAAGTTAAAACAAGGGTGCCTTAAGAAGGCTAGCATAACAACGACACTGATCGAAAAGGCGAAGGCCTCCTGCCTAGGGCCTCCGAACTACTCCTGGTCGTCGGAGATCTCCACGTAGCAGTAGGCTCCATCGGAAGTGTAGTAGCAGTCGTCGGCGGTAGCAGCTGACTCCTGGGATCCATCATCTGGTCGCAGCAATCGGGTATGGGGGAAAAGAAGTAGCAAAGCAACCGTGAGTACTCATCCAAAGTACTCGCAAGACTGGCATCAGAACTATACTAAATATGCATCGATATTAAAGGAATGTGGCTATATCTTTGGACTAAACCGCAGAAATGCCAGATCAGAGGGGAAAGGCCTAACCTATCGAAGACTAGCATCTTGAAGCAATCTTGCAGCATCAGAAGAGAATAGAGCAAGGTAATATATATATCAATCATAGTTTAGTAAAGCCCAGAGATCCTTCCTCGACTACCCTGCGAGAAAGTGATCCCGAGAGCAGTAGCAGCAGTTTAATATTGTGACAGTATCCATTGGTAATTGTAGCGGATCAAGATCCAACTCCGAGCGTCCTGTTACCGTGGACACGGCTATTCGAATAGATAACTTCCCTGCAGGGGTGCACTACTGTTAGCCAACACGCTCGATTAACTCTGGCCGGACACACTTTTATCGGGTCATGCCCAGCCTCGGCTGATCGACACAACATAGTCCTACCTAGGCTCAACAGAGAGGTCCCTGCCGGTCTACATCCTAAGCGCTCAGGGGTCTTGGGCCCATCGCCCTTTGCACTCCGGGTCGTTATGCGACGAGCCGGCACGAGCACCACCTCATCCTGGATGGCACTGGCCCGACAGGCCCACAATGCTGAACTGGACGTCTGACAAAGCTTTCGGCTGATACATACGGCGCCGAGGGTCCCATAACCATTATCCCACGTGGTGGTAGTGCGTATAAGGCCAGCGGCCTACTCAGATCAAATACCCAAATCCGTTAGGCGTATTTAGTAACTCGCAGAGACGAACAGGTTCATGTCGGTCCGACTTGGTAATACACGGCTCGCGGGTGCTCTTGGAGCCGACCCGTCTTTAATATTATTCTCTCGCGGGCACTCTTGGAGCCGGCCCGACTTTACAGTTTAAGTATTGCAATATATAAACATTTGTGTGATCATCACCCAGAGCGATCACGGCCCGATAACAAGCATGGCAAACGAACAAGGGTGAAGGGCCACAGATGGATCAATAGTATAGCTAACTAAGCATCATGGGACAATAGGTACGGATAAAGAGCAGGCGACAAAATCATGCTATGCATCATAATAGGGGCTATTGGAATAACAACAGAAGCGATTCTAATGCAAGCATAAGAGAGAACGAATGGGCGATATCTTATGATCAAGGGGGTTTTGCTTGCCTGGAAGCTCTGCTCAAGGGGGAAGAAGGTTCGTCGGCGACGTAGTCATACTTTGCAGTGTCGTCGGTAGTCTCGGGTCTATCGGAAGAGAAGAGGGGGAAGAAACAATAAATACACGGCACACAATGCAACGCAAAGGCCTGACAAGGCAGTATGCTATGCTAGGGGTGACCTATCGCAGTGCTACACGTGGCATACGAAGCGGGAAATTAACTGGAACGTTTTCCTGGTTTCGGACATTTGTCAGACAGATGAACCGGGGGGGAAGGTTCCATGTTTGCAGTGCTGGAGGCATCTGACAGGTATGTGGATGGCATAATCGGATTCTTCACATTTTTCTGATCGTTTTTCATATATAAATTATTTTCATTCGAGTTACGGTTTATTTTATATGATTTTTCAAAGTTTTAAACATTTTCTGAATTTTTCTGGATATATTTAATTCGAAAATCAGTTAAATACTAATTGCTATGGGTACACAGAAGTGTACCCAGCACTTTGCACATAGGCTGACTGGTGGGGTCCATTTGACTGCCCAGTCAGCACTCAACTGAACCGTTGACTGGTCAAATGGGCCAGGGGGGACCCACCTGTCACTGACTGGGTTTGCCCAGTCAGCTAGTTTGACCGGGTCAGCGGGTCCAGTGGGACCCACATTTCAGCCACTGCTAGGGGTAATTAAATCTTATCCAATTAAACAGTAAATGGGGCCCACATGTCAATCTCTAGTTAATTATCAGCTTTTAATTTTTAACAGGGGTAATTAGAGCCGGTGGGGCCTGATGTCAGTGGGGGTTAGCTGGTTAGTTAGCGGCTAATGACGCCATGTCAACGCGGTTAGTGGCGGCGGGGAGCTACAGTGCGACGCCGAGGCAGAGAACGCCGGCGATGGCCGTGCGCTCGCCTCCGGCGACGGCTGGCCGCGCTGTTAGGTGCTACAGAAGCAGCGCGAGGAGGCGCGTTTGATGGCGGTCTCGGGGTGGCCGGAGATGGGCCGTAGCGGCGGCGGCAGCGAGCTGGGCGGCGGCCGGAGTTCGGGCCCGATGCATCCATGCGGGCGAGCTCGAAATCGAGCTCGAGAAGGAGGGAGAAGATGCGCGCGCTCACAGTGATCGCGCAGGAGAGCTCGGGGATGCGCGGGAAGGTCGGAGCGGCGGGGATCGAGCGGCGGCGAGCTTCGGGCAGAGGCGGCGAAGATGGGGGCGATGGCGACGAACGAGGGCCCCCCGGCTCGGGCTGGTCCTCGCAGATGATGTAGACGACGCAGGCGGCCCTTTTGGGCAGGAGCTGGCGGCACGGGACGGCCGGTGGCCTCGGCGGTGAGGGCAACGCGACGGCGACTGCGCTCGGGCGGGCGAGGCAGAGAAGGTGTGGGGTGAGGAGAGTGAGAGGGAGAGGCCAGGGGAGCGCGGGGCCTCGGCCTTATTCTCCCAGCGGCAGGCGCGAGGCCACTGTCCAGCGAGCGAGGGGGGGGGGGGGGGGGGGGGGGGCAGGGGTGAGCGCGCGCAGGCGAGCGGCAGAAGGCGACAGCGCGAGGGAGAGAGAGAGGTTAGGGACGGCCAGCGCTGTTTGGGCCGGACCGGCACTGTGGACTTACGTCCAGTGCCCCGGCGGCCTTTTTCTTTTCTTCTTTTGTTTTTCATTTCTTTTCTGTTTTGGCAAAAAGATAGGTCTCCAATTGACTTTTGTAATTTGTGGTATTAGTCCAAATAAACACCATGAATTTTGTGGTATTGTCACAAAAAGTTTTGGAGCAATATAATTCCAAATGAATTTTGTATTGTATTTTAAAAGAGGAAAAAGGTGCTGTTGGCTCTATTTTCATGTTGTTTGAGTTACTTAGGAATTTTTGGTGATGTTGTTTTTCTTAACATAATTAGACATGAATTATTTTCTATTTAATGAACATTTTAGTTTCCAAATTGGAACAACTTTTATTTCCAGTTTAAATTTGAATTTAAATTTGAATTGGAATTTGAAATGAGATATGATGCAAATGATGATCAAGCACTATTAAGCATGGTGACTTGGCATTATCTAAAGGTAATCACTGTAGCTTAATTACATGGGGTGTTACACATTTAGAGAGGCAATATATCACCCCTGCATAACTTTAGGCATGTCATGCATAGTGATAGCGTTTGTTTGCTATATATTTATCTGTTTCCTCCCCCTCTTCTCTCCGGTAGACCCCGAGACCGACGTTGCCCCTGAGGACTGCTACGTCACCGACGATCCTTCTTCCCCCTCCACCAGAGGTTCCAGGCAAACAAAACCCCCTTGATCATCAGATATCGCCCATTCTTTCTTCCTTTTGCTTGCATTAGAATTGCTTCTATTGTAGCTCTGATAGCTCCTATTCCGATGCATAGCCTGATTTTGTCGTCTGCTGTTTATACCTACCTGTTGTCCCATGATGCTTAGTTAGCTTTTCTATTGATTCATCTGTGGCCCTTCACCCTTGTCCGTATGCCATGCTTGTTATCGGGCCGTGATCACTCTGGGTGAGGATCATGGAAATGCTTACATTACTACATTCAGTTACTGTTACGAGGCTGAAGGGCTAGTGGTACCATCCAGTCAGAGATGGACCTGAGTCCCGACAGCTCTCAATGTTAAAGATGGGCCGGCTTCAAGAGTGCCCGTGAGAGAATAATATTAAATATGGGTCGGCTCCAAGAGCACCCGCGAGCCGTGTGTTACCAAGTCGGAGTGACAGGAACCCTGTTCGTCTCTGCGAGTTACTAAACACGCCTAATGGATTTGGGTATTTCATCTGAGTTGGCCACAGGCCATATACGCACTACCACCACGCGGGATAATGGTTTAATGGGGCCCTCTACGTCGTATGTATCAGCCGAAAGCTCGGCCAGACGTCCAGTTCAGCATTGCGGCACGGCAGGATCGGCGCCATCCAGGACAGAGGTGGTGTCGTGGTATTCTCGCGGGGGGTGCGCGATTCACGGCAGATGCCATGGGATGGCTTGGGGTGGGGTTACAGGAGGACGCCGATGAGTTTCGGAGGCGAGGTTGGCACGCGCAAGTGCGGGACACAAGACGTATCCAGGTTCGGGGCCCTCCGGGGAGGTAACACCCCAAATCCTGCCGAATGGAGTATGGAATGCACAGAGGTTACAAGGTTGCTCCTGGAGCTGTGTTAGTGTGTGTGGGAAGGTGACGTGAACTGAACTGAGTCCAACCCCTCTGCTCGGAGGCCTCCTGAGGGGTCTTATAGCTCGACCCCCAAGGGTTACATGGGTAAAGCTACATGGGCACGGGGCCCAGATGTCATTGTCTAGGAGGCGGCGGTGGGGGCCACCGGGTCGCCGGGTCCGCTGGGTTCGCCGGGTCCGCCGGGTGCGCCGGGCCCGCCGGGTGCGCCGAGTCCACCGGGTGCGCCAGGTTCGCCAGGCACGGGCTCGGTCGGCTGCTCGGCACTGTGGCAGGTCTTGTCGCTCATCATAGGGCGGTCGGCGCCGTCCTGCAACAGGATCGCGCCGCCCGGACACCGCCCGCCCCGGGCGGGGGCACAGGGAAAGTTGTCGCCACGCCGGCCGGGGTCGGCGTAGAGGAGAGGGCGCTGTCGCCTTACTTGTCTTGACACGAGGATTCGCTCTCTGGTGGCCAGCCGGCATGGGCCAGCTGGCTAGGCCAGGTTGCCACGCCGAGCCGGCTCGCGCTGGGGAGCCAGCGTGTGGGCCAGCCGGATTGAGGGGCTTGGCCTGCCCTGATGTTTTTTGAAAAGGATCCGGGCTCCATTGCCTACCCGGGGGTCATCCCCCCCGACAGGTGGTGCCTAGATCTAACCATGTGCGCAACGACTCGGAGTGCAAAGGGCGATGGGCCCAAGACCCCTGAGCGCTTAGGATGTAGACCGACGGGACCTCTCTGCTGAGCTCTAGGTAGGGCTGCATCGTGTCGATCAGCCGAGGCCGGGCATGACCCGGAAAAGTGTGTCCGGCCAGAGTTAATCGAGCGTGTTGGGTAACAGTAGTGCACCCCTGCAGGGAAGTAATCTATTCGAATAGCCGTGTCCACGGTAACAGGACGCTCGGAGTTGTATCCTGATCTGCTACAACTACAAATGGATACTGATACAATGATAAACTGTTACTACTGCTCTCGTGATCACTTTCTCGCAGGTTAGTCGAGGAAGGATCTCAGGGCATTACTACAATATATGATTGCTATTATATGTTACTTTAATGTACTCTCTTCTGATGTTGCAAGATTGCTTCAAGATGCTAGTCTTCGATAGGCTAGGCCTTTCCTCCTCTGTTCTGGCATTTCTGCAGTTTAGTCCAAAGATATAGCCACATTTCTTTGATACCAATGCATATTTAGTATAGTTCTGATGTCAGTCTTGCGAGTACTTTGGATGAGTACTCACGGTTGCTTTGCTATCTCTTTTCCCCATACCCGATTGCTGCATCCAGACGACGGAGCCAAGGAGCAGAAGATTCCCGGAGGCACCTACTACTATGTGAAGATCCCCGACGACCAGGAGTAGTTCGGAGGCCCTAGGCAGGAGGCCTTCGCCTTTTCGATCAGTGTCGCTGTTTGTGCTAGCCTTCTTAAGGCACCCTTGTTTAACTTTGTGTCTGTACTCAGATACCTTTGTTTCCGCTGATGCTTGTATAACTCGAGCTTGTGTATTCGAGCCCTCGAGGCCCTTGCTTGTAATATAAAGCTTGTATTATTTTATTTTGTGTCTAGAGTTGTGTTGTGATATCTTCCCGTGAGTCCTTAGGCTTGATCGTGTGCACTCGCTTGTATGATTAGTGCACGGTCGAGCAAGGGCGTCACACAGGACAACCACCAGAAGATTTGCCACCTCCACCTCCACAACCACCGACCACTGATCAGATTATGAGGATGTTTGAGGAGAAGAGAAATTAGGATCTTATGGAATTTCTGAAGAGTATGCAGACTATGGTAGGACAGAATCAGAACAATGGGACGCACTCCAAGTTGTCTGATTTTCAGCGTACCAAGCCACCCAGTTTTGGTCAAGCTGTTGATCCAATTGAAGCTGATGACTGGCTGAGGACCATGGAAAAGAAGCTAGAAATAGCTCGCTGTGATGAGTCAGACAAGGTTCCTTTTGTTACTCACTACCTGGAAGGACCGGCAGCCATCTGGTGGGATAATGCAAAAATGGCGTGGCCTCCGGGGGAAAACATTTCCTGGGAGAAATTTAAGGAAGTGTTCTGGAGGTATCATATTCCCACCGGCATTATGAAGGTGAAGCAGAGGGAATTTCTTGCTCTTACTCAAGGAAACATGTTTGTTGGTGAGTACCTGAACAAATTTAATAATCTGGCGCGATACTCCACCCATGATGTATCCACGGAGGAAAGGAAGATAGATCGATTCCTAGGAGGACTCAACCATGCCCTCCATTGTCAGCTCTGCATGCTGGATTTTCCGGACTTTCAGACCCTGGTAAACAAAGCTTTCATAGCTGAACGGGAGCATAAGTCTGGATACGATGATCGCAAGCGTAAGTTTGAGCCCAAGAAGGACGCCCATGTGCAGTTCGCGCAGAAGCCGCGTGTATGGCAACCATCAGTCTGAGTACAAGCCCACCTAGAATGGCAGGAACAATAACAACAAGCCAGGTAACAAGGACAAGACAATTGGCAAGCAGCCAGTGGTAGAAGACTGCCGCCGCAACAACACTTGTTTCACTTGTGGTCAAGGCGGGCATTATTCCAAGTAGTGCCCCACAAGGGCTGGAAAGCCACAGTCCGACTTCAAGCCACAAGTCAACAACATTGGACGCCGCCCCAACCAAAACTTCTGTCGTGGCCATGTCCATCATATCTCCGCTGAGGAAGCCCGCGAAACACCAGATGTGGTCCTTGGTATGTTTTCTGTTAACGACATACCCGCAATAATTTTATTTGATTCCGGGGCTTCCCATTCGTTTATTTCACGGATTTTTGCCACCATACACAAATTTTCCCCCTTCTCTTTTGGATAAAATCATGGTGGTACAATAACCTGGCTCCATGCTCAGAACAAATGTGATATACAAGGACCTGGAAATCTTGATACACGGAGTTAAGTTTCCAGCCACCCTTGTCGCCATTGAATCCCCTGGATTGGACATAATACTGGGGATGGATTGGTTGACATCACATCAAGTCTGCATCAACTATGCCACTAGAACCGTGACATTGGTTAACCCAGCAGGACAAACAGTTCAGTTTATCGCCAGCAGAATGATGTCAAAGAAGGGAATGGCATTCAAGACCACCATTACAGATATGAATTTGATTCCAGTAGTCAGTGAATTTCCGGATGTATTTCCTGAGGAACTACCAGGAATGCCACACAACCGAGAATTGGAATTTGCTATTGATGTGATTCCCGAAACTGCTCCAATATATAAGAAGTGCTACCGTATGCCGTCCATAGAGCTGGTGGAACTGAAGAAACAGCTGGATGAACTGTTACAGAAAGGGTACATTCGCCCAAGTATCTCGCCATGGGGATCACCTGTACTATTTGTCAAGAAGAAGGATGGCAGTCTACGAATGTGCGTGGACTATCGCCCACTGAATGAGGTCACCATTAAAACTAAGTACCCACTCCCTCGCATTGATGACCTGTTCGACCAGTTGAGTGGAGCCCGGGTATTTTCCAAGATTGACCTCCGAACGGGGTATCACCAGTTGAAAATCAGGAAAGAGGATATCCCCAAGACAACCTTCACCACCCGATATGGTCTGTACGAATTTACAGTCATGGCGTTTGGGCTGACTAATGCTCCAGCTTACTTCATGAGCATGATGAACAAAGTCTTCATGGACTTTCTGGACAAGTTTGTAGTGGTGTTCATCGATGATATCCTTATATACTCCAAGGATGAACAGGAGCACAAACAACACCTTCGTGCTGTCCTGGAAAGATTAAGGACCCATTGCTTGTATGCCAAGTTCAGCAAGTGCGAATTTTGGCTGAGAGAGGTGGGATTTCTGGGGCATATTCTGTCAGAACAAGGTGTGGCCATTGACCCCAGCAAAGTGACCGCTGTGTTAAATTGTAAGACACCAGCCACGGTAACTGAAGTCCGCAGTTTCCTGGGATTGGCAGGCTACTACCGTCATTTCATTGAAGGTTTCTCCAAGATAGCCAAGCCACTGACAGAGCTGTTAAAGAAGAATCACAAGTTTGACTGGACGGAAGAATGTGATAGCAGCTTTATGGAGCTAAAGACAAGGCTAACTACGGCCCCGGTCTTAATTCTTCCAGATATCCACAAAAGCTTTGACATATACTGTGATGCTTCCAGGTGTGGAATCGGCTGCGTATTAATGCAAGAAGGAAAGGTTGTAGCATATGCATCCAGACAGCTACGACCCCATGAAGAGAATTACCCCACTCATGACTTAGAACTGGCAGCTGTGGTTCAGGCCTTAAAAATTTGGAGGCATTATCTCATTAGGCAGTGTTGTGAGATATACACAGACCACAAGAGTCTCAAGTATATCTTCACACAACCCGATCTCAACCTCAGACAGTGAAGATGACTTGAACTGGTTAAGGACTATGACCTTGGGATCAATTACCATCCGGGAAAAGCCAATGTAGTCGCAGATGCCCTCAGCAGGAAACCAGACACTGTAAATGCAATAATGGAAGGTATCCATCTGAGGTTACAAGAAGAATTTGCCAAGCTTAACTTGGTACTTTGTGGTCCGATTGCCTCGGATACATTGGAAATCACTCGAGCACTTATGGAAGAAATTAAGGAGGCTCAGAAAGCAGACAAGAGCGTACAGGAGATCAAGAAGAATATTCAACAAGGAAAGGCCAAGTCCTTCCGTGTTGACGAGCAAGGAACATTATGGTTTGACAACTGAATATGCGTGCCTGACCAGGAAAACCTGAGGCAGCAAATATTACGAGAGGCACATGAATCCGCATATTCCATTCACCCGGGAGGAACAAAAATGTACCAGGACTTAAGGGAAACTTTTTGGTGGCCAGGAATGCGAAAAGATATTGCCTACTATGTTGCATGTTGCAATATATGCAATAAGGTTAAGGCTGAGCACGAGAAACCAGCTGGACTGTTACAACCCCTACAAGTTCCCCAGTGGAAATGGGATGATATATGCATGGACTTTATTGTGGGACTACCCAAGTCGACGAGAGGCCATGATGCCATCTGGGTCATCGTGGATATACTTACCAAAGTGGCTCACTTCATTCCAGTAAAGACCACCTATAGAGCCGACCAACTTGCACAGCTCTATATGTCTCGGGTTGTTAGCCTTCATGGAGTACCCAAGTCCATCACGTCAGATAGAGGATCCTTGTTTACCTCAGCATTCTGGCTACGTTTGCAACAGGCTCTGGGCACCGTATTGAAGCATAGCATGGCATATCACCCACAGACAGACGGGCAGACCGAACGAGTGAATCAGATATTGGAAGATATGCTTCGGTCTTGTGCTCTCACCTATGGACCCAAGTGGGAGGATAGCTTACCCTATGCGGCATTTTCCTACAACAACAGTTATCAGTCAAGTCTCAAGATGTCACCATTCAAAGCTTTGTATGGGCGGAAATGCCGCACTCCTTTAAATTGGTCACAGACAGGAGACAGCCGTATCTTTGGCACGGATTTGATGCTCGAGGCTGAGAAGCAAGTTAAGGACATTCAGGAGCGTCTTCGAGCAGCTAAATCCCGCCAAAAGAGTTATTATGACCCGAAACACCGGGAAGTAACTTTTGAGCCCCGAGAGTATGCTTACGTCCGAGTAACTCCCATGAAAGGGGTAAAGAGGTTTCATACCCGAGGCAAACTTGCACCCAGATATATCGGTCCCTTTCAAGTGATTCCTAGAAGAGGCAGAGTAGCATATCAGCTGGAGTTACCGCCGGAACTGTTCGAGGTTCATGATGTCTTTCACATATCACAGCTGAGAAAGTGCATTGCACCCCCGATTAAACAGGCAGACATGAGTGAACTAGAGTTGACCAAGGATTTGACCTATGAGAAAAAACCTGTCAGAATCTTGGATGAGATGGACAGAACTACTAGGAGTAAAGTGATCAAGTTTTACAAGGTACTGTGGGACCATCATACTGAGGAAGAAGCCACCTGGGAAAGAGAGGATTTTCTGAGATCAGCATATCCGCATTTGTTCCCTGAGCAACCGAATCTCGAGGACGAGATTCAACCTAAGGGGGGGTAGGTTTGTGACACCCTGATTTTTCAAACTTTTTCTTTTCAAAACCCTTCTGGTTTTATTTGCCATTTGTTGATTTTTGGAGTCAATTCTTTGGACTTTGGACTTGGGCACACTTCCATTCTTTTCACAAGTGTGCCAAGGCTCTTATTTTATCTCTAAAACCCTGCTGGATCAAACCCTAATTTTTATCCTCTCAAAATAATTCATTTCTTCCTCTGATAATATTCATTTCCACTATGGGTTGTGAAGCAACCTATAGTTCTGCTAGTCAGAAAAATCCAAAATTAATACCACATCTTCTTGACATCATCTACTCCCACAATCTCCAAAAATATTTCATTGGCCAGTAACAAATTTGGTCCAGAATATTCCTTTTACCTCCTGGACAGGACTGACTCTTTGTGAAGCAACATATGTTTTCATGACTCAGAAAATTATCAAATAAATCCATGAGATACTAGGGGTCATATCTTGCCACAATATCCAAAAACATCTCCTAGTCCAGTTCAAATTTTCAGCAAAAATATTCTGACAAGCTTCTGGTCATTTCAGACCTTTGTGAAGGAAGTACCAGCTAGAGGTACCCATTGGAGCTGAAATTTTTATGGCATCTTGTCTTCATCAAATAACTCCCAAACACCAAATTTTAGCTTCAGAAGATCATCCATGTGAGTGCATCTTCCTCACCAAGTTTTTGGACCTGTATAGGGTTTGTACATGAACTATGTGCAAATCTTTGCAGAAATTTCTCAAAACTTGCCAGCTGATAGTCCTTCCAACCTAGATCATCCCAGACAAGCCACTTGGCTTCATTCACAACTCATCCATGCTCTGGAACCCCCTCAAGTTTTTGTTCAGAAACTATTTCTGATGCTACCCTTCATCCCAGGATGCACCTAGCCGATTCAGTGGCACAAGGAGACTAAGGGACTTAGGGTCGACGCATTGGACAAGGTGTGCCAGGCGTGTGTGGCCTCCAGGTGCCAGCACCCGTGGTGAGCACAGCACTGGCATGCCTGTGCACGCGCTCTGCGCGCCGACCGCGTCGGACGCGACCGCTCCGGCCGTCCCGCGTCGCCGTACGTTGTCTGGTGGTGCCGACATCATCGCCGCCACCCACGTACCCCGCTCTGGAGCCTTCCCCTCGCCGGAATCGCCCTCGCCGGCCGCCACCGCAGCACCGCACTGTTGCGCCCGTGCGGCCACAGTGCGGTGAGCTGGCTGTCCTCTTCCTCCCGTCGAGCTATCGCGTCGCATTAACTCGACTGCTCTCCGCCGTCACCTCGCCCGCGCCGCGACAGCCACCTCACCGTCCTTGCTCCGGCGATGTGGCCACAGCGCCGCCCGGTTCGGGAACCCTCCTCCCCGCCTATAAATAGCTCGCCCCGCCCGTCCCAGCTCCTCATCGCTCTCCCTCCACCTCCAATCGAGCTCAGCTCGCCGCGCCAAGGCCGAGAGGCCCTCTGGCCTCACAGCTCGCCGGAGCTCTGCCGCCGATCCCCACTTTTGTCCAGCTCGTTCCACCCCACCCCAGCCTCTACCGAGCACACCCACGAGCTCAGCAAGCCTCCCTGGTGCTCCTCGACCTCCTGCCCAGCCGAAACGCTGCCGGAATCGCCGTCTCCAGTGACACCCGAAAGCAGCCGCCGCCGGAGAGGAAGGGGGCGACGTCGTCCGGCCATCTCCGGAGAAGCCACGGGTACGGGGTGAACCGCCGTCGACCGCTCGATCCAACCCCGCAGTCTCCCGAGCTCGCCGCCGTCGCTATCGCCGGCTATCACCGTCGGTGAGCCGCCCTCCTACTGTTCCCTCCTTTTTCCTTTTAAATATGACAGCTGGGCCCCGCGCGTCAGTGACCCAGCCGCGCCCGACGCGGTACGTAAGTGAAAGCGTATTCGGAAAATACACCTTCGACGTGGCCCGCTGTAGGATTTCTGATTTTCTGATTTTCTGTTTATTTAATCCAGTTTGACAAGAAACTTTGACCAGCCATTTCTTTTAAACCACAAGTCCAATTGAATTGATTCTTTTTGCATTAGTTTTGTATTGAGCTCCTCTATTTTCTGACCAAATTTGGTATTTTTCCAATGTTCGCAGAATTTTGGGCAAACAAAAAGGGCTTTATGTAATATTTTCTTTTACTATTGAAAAATGCTTTCAGAAGGAAATTGCTGTGGATTTGAAGACCAGGAGTTTGTAGACACTCGACTTGAGCAAGGCAAGCCACATCATCCATTGCATAAGGCATAGCAATAGTATTGGCTTTATAATGGATTATTTTGCACTTAATTCAATTTAAATGGGCTATATTCTATATTGTTGATTATATTGCAATAACCCTGCCATGTTAGCTCATTTGTCCAACATAGCTAGTATAACCAGTAACTTTACCTGTTAAATAACACTTTGATGGTTGATCAAGTGCCACCGAGCCGAACTTACCCGTGCAGCCACATCTGCCGGAATGGGACGGCCTTGACTTGGTCTGACCGCGTGCTCTTTTACCGGTACCACCAAAGATGGGAGGTTATGCATGCGTGCTGCCCTGATCAGGTAGACGACGATAACCTCATGAGCCCAAGTTGAGTTGTTTGTCGGCGTCCCCGTTTGGGACAGTTTAGTTGGCCACGACGATGGCAGGTGTCAGAAGTGACACAGGGGCCACCCAGGGCATGACCTCAGAAAGGACATGTCGGTGGTACGAGGGAAGGGACACATGTTAGGCGAGTTTCGTTGGACGAATGTCCATGGTGTGGGTAACGTGTGCAACCTCTGCAGAGTGTAAGAATCTATTCGAATAGCCGCGTCCATGGTATTGGACACAGTCCGCACTAGGTCACACTGTGTGGTCAACCGCAATAATAATAATGATGGAAGAACTCGTCTCATACTCGGTAGTGACTGATGGGTCATCAGTGCTCCGGGGCTCATGTGTGAACCCGGGGAAGAGTAAGTTGGTAACTGGTAACCATAAGTGAGCATATAAAAGCATTTAACATTATCATTGCCATGATGTTGTTTGCTGCACTGTTTTGGTTGCTGTGAGCTTGCGAGTACATTCCAAGTACTTGTTGGGGAACGTTGCATGGGAAACAAAAAATTTCCTACGCACACACAAGATCTCTCCATGGTGATGAGCATCTACGAGAGGGAGAGTGAATCTACATACCCTTGTAGATCGCTAAGCGGAAGCGTTAAGAAACGCGGCTGATGTAGTCGAACGTCTCCGCGATCCAAATCGCAAGTCGTCCCTCGATCCGATCACGAGCTAGTGCCGAACGGACGGCACCTCCGCGTTCAACACACGTACGGCTTGATGACGCCTTCACCTCCTCGATCCAGCGAGCGATGGTGAAGTAGTAGATGAGTTCCGGCAGCACGACGGCGTGGTGATGGTGGTGAGAAACAATCTCTGCAGGGCTTCGCCAAGCACTACGGAGATTATGACGGGAGAACTAGAGGGTTAGGGTTGCCGACACACGGCTTGGGAAATCTTAATGTGTCCCGTGTGCTAGCCCTGCCCCTCTATTTATATGTTGAGCCTTGGGGTCTAAACTTGGAGTAAAAGCCTCCTCCAGGTCAGTTTTGCCCGCACAAGGTCGGTTTGGCCCGCAGGGAAAGAGTCCAACTCGGATCCCTGCAGTACCGCGCACAAGCGGTAGTACCGCTCACGAGCGGTAGTACCGCTTGAGCGGTAGTACCGCTTCACACAAGCGGTAGTACCGCTTATGCGGTAGTACTGCCTTACCAACCGTAGTACCGCTTAAGGCAGCAGCAAAACTTCCTTTTGCACTTTCCAATACCTCGTGGGCTTTACCCCTTTGGCCCATATAAAGTTTTGCGGCACCCGAACACTTCGGTAAACATCCGGAACCCCTTCCGGTGAATTCCGGAACCCTTCCGGAAACCAAAACACTATTATCACATATATCAATCTTTACCTCCGGACTCTTCCGGAGACCCTCGTCATGTCCGGGATCTTATCCGGGACTCCGAACAACCTTCGGTCACCAACACAATGACTCAACTATACTAATCGTCACCAAACGTTAAGTGTGTAGACCGTGCGGGTTCGAGAACTATGTAGACATGACCGAGACACCTCTACGATCAATAACCAATAGCGGGACCTGGATGCCCATATTGGCTCCTACATATTCTACGAAGATCTTTATCGGTCGAACCTCTATGTCAAGGATTCAGTTAATCCCGTATACTGTTCCCTTTGTTCTTCGGTATGTTACTTGCCCGAGATTCGATCGTCGGTATCTCTATACCTAGTTCAATCTCGTTACTGGCAAGTCTCTTTACTCGTTCCGTAATACAAGATCTCGTGGCTAACATTTTAGTCACATTGCTTGCAAGGCTCATTGTGATGTTGTATTACCGAGTGGGCCCTGAGATACCTCTCCGTCACACGGAGTAACAAATCCCAGTCTTGATCCATGCCAACCCAACAGACACCCTCAGAGATACCTGTAGAGCACCTCTATAGTCACCCAGTTACGTTGCGACGTTTGATACACACAAGGTACTCCTCCGATGTCAGGGAGTTGCATGATCTCATGGTCATAGGAACAGATACTTGACATGCAGAAAACAATAGCAATAAACTGACACGATCACATGCTACGTTTATAGTTTGGGTCTTGTCCATCACATCATTCTCCTAATGATGTGATCCCGTTATCAAATGACATCTCATGTCCATGGCTAGGAAACCTTAACCATCTTTGATCAATCGAGCTAGTTAACTAGAGGCTTACTAGGGACACAGTGTTGTCTATGTACCCACACATGTATTTGAGTTTCCAATCAATACAATTATAGCATGGATAATAAACGATTATCATGAACAAGGAAATATAATAATAACCAATTTATTATTGCCTCTAGGGCATATTTCCAACAGTCTCCCACTTGCACTAGAGTCAATAATCTAGTTCACATCACTATGTGATTTACATTGTAATGAATCGAACACCCATACAGTTCTGGTGTTGTTCATGTTTAGCCCTTGGAAGAGGTTTAGTCATCGGATCTGCAACATTCAGATCCGTGTGTACTTCGCAAATATTTATGTCGTCCTCCTTGATGTAATCGCGGATGGAATTGAAACGTCGCTTTATGTGTCTGGTCCTCTTGTGAAATCTTGGTTCCTTGGCTAGAGCAATGGCACCAGTATTATCACAAAACAGAGTCATTGGGTTAAGCGCACTAGGCACTACTCCAAGATCTGTCATGAACTCCTTCATCCAGACACCTTCCTTCGCCGCCTCCGAGGCAGCGATGTACTCCGCTTCGCATGTAGAATCAGCTACCACGCTTTGCTTGGAACTGCACCAGCTAACCGCACCCCCATTAAGAATAAATATGTACGGTTTGCGACTTAGAGTCATCCAGATCAGTGTCAAAGCTTGCATCGACGTAACCCTTTACGACGAGCTCTTGATCACCTCCATAAACGAGAAACATGTCCTTAGTCCTTTTCAGGTACTTCAGGATATTCTTGACCGCCGTCCAGTGTTCCATTCCTGGATCACTTTGAAACCTTCCGACCATACTTATGGCAAGGCTGACATCGGGTCTTGTGCACAGCATTGCATACATGATAGATCCTATGGCTGAAGCATAGGGGATGACACTCATCTTTTCTCTATCTTCTGCAGTCACTGGGCATTGAGTCTTACTCAACTTCACACCTTGCAATACAGGCAAGAACCCCTTCTTGGACTGATCCATTTTGAACTTCTTCAAAACTTTGTCAAGGTATGTGCTTTGTGAAAGTCCTATTAAGCGTCTCGATCTATCTCTATAGATCTTGATGCCTAATATGAAAGCAGCTTCTCCTAGGTCCTTCATTGAAAAACTCTTGTTCAAATATTCCTTCACGCCTTCCAACATTTCTATATTGTTTCCAATCAGCAATATGTCATCCACATATAATATTAGAAACGCTATAGAGCTCCCACTCACTTTCTTGTAAATACAAGCTTCTCCGTAAACTTGTGTAAACTCGAACGCCTTGATCACCTCATCAAAGCGAAGATTCCAACTCCGAGATGCTTGCACCAGTCCATAAATGGATCGCTGGAGTTTGCAAACTTTGTCAGCATTCTCTGGATCGACAAAACCTTCTGGTTGCATCATATACAACTCTTCCTTAAGGAAACCGTTAAGGAACGCTGTTTTGACATCCATCTGCCAAATTTCATAATTGAAAAAGGCAGCTATTGCTAACATGATTCTGACGGACTTAAGCATCGCTACTGGTGAGAAGGTCTCATCGTAGTCAACTCCTTGAACTTGTGAAAAACCCTTTGCCACAAGTCGAGCTTTATAGACGGTGACATTACCGTCCGCGTCCGTATTCCTCTTAAAGATCCATTTGTTCTGAATGGCCTTACGCGCTTCAGGTAATACTTCCAAAGTCCATACTTTGTTTTCATACATGGATCCCATCTCGGATTTCATGGCCTCTAACCACTTCTCAGAATTCGGGCCCATCATCGCTTCTCCATAGCTCGTAGGTTCATCATTGTCTAACAACATGACCTCTAAGACAGGGTTGCCGTACCACTCAGGAGCAGTACGCGTCCTTGTCGACCTACGAGGCTCGATAGCAACTTGATCCAAAGCTTCATGATCATCATCATTAACTTCCTCTTCAGCTGATGTAGGCTCTACAGAAACATCTTTCTGCGTTGCGCTACTTTCAGGTTGAAGTAAAGGTTCAACAACCTCATCAAGTTCTATCTTCCTCCCACTCAATTCTTTCGAGAGAAACTCTTTCTCAAAAAATGTTCCATTTTTAGCGACAAACACTTTGCCTTCGGATCTGAGGTAGAAGGTATACCCAACTGTCTCTTTTGGGTATCCTATGAAGACGCATTTTTCCGCTTTGGGTTCCAGCTTTTCAGGCTGAAGCTTTTTGACATAAGCATCACATCCCCAAACTTTAAGAAACTACAGCTTTGGCTTCTTGCCAAACCAAAGTTCATATGGCGTCGTCTCAACGGATTTCGATGGTGCCCTATTTAAAGTGAATGCAGCTGTCTCTAATGCATAACCCCAAAACGATAGTGGCAAATCGGCAAGAGACATCATAGATCGCACCATATCCAATAAGGTTCGATTATGACGTTCGGACACATCATTACGCTGTGGTGTTCCAGGCGGTGTCAATTGTCAAACAATTCCACATTGTCTTAAGTGACTGCCAAACTCATAACTCAGATATTCTCCTCCTCGATCAGATCGTAGGAATTTAATCTTCTTGTTACGATGATTCTCAACTTCACTCTGAAATTGTTTGAACTTTTCAAATGTTTCAAACTTGTGTTTCATTAAGTAAATATACCCATATCTACTTAAGTCATCAGTGAAGGTGAGAAAGTAACGATAACCACTGCGCGCCTCAATACTCATCGGACCGCACACATCAGTATGTATGATTTCCAACAAGTCACTTGCCCGTTCCATTGTTCCAGAGAACGGCGTTTTAGTCATCTTGCCCATGAGGCATGGCTCACATGTGTCAAGTGATTCAAAATCAAGTGACTCCAAAAGTCCATCAGCATGGAGCTTCCTCATGCGTTTTACGCCAATATGACCTAAACGGCAGTGCCACAAGAAAGTGGTATTATCATTATCAATTCTACATCTTTTGGCATCAATGTTATGAACATGTGTATCATTACTATCGAGATTCAATAAGAATAAACCCCTCACATCGGGTGCATGACCATAAAAGATATTACTCATATAAATAGAACAACCATTATTCTCTGATTTAAATGAGTAACCGTCTCGCAATAAACAAGATCCAGATATAATGTTCATGCTTAACGCAGGCACCAAATAACATTTATTCAGGTTCATCACTAATCCCGATGGTAATCGAAGAGCGAGCGTGCCGACGGCGATCACATCAACCTTGGAACCATTTCCCACGCGCATCGTCACTTCGTCCTTTGCCAGCCTCCGTCTATTCCGCAGTTCCTGTTTTGAGTTGCAAATATGAGCAACCGCACCGGTATCAAATACCCAGGCACTACAACGAGAGTTGGTAAGGTACACATCAATAACATGTATATCATATATACCTTGTTTGTTGTTGGCCGCCTTCTTGTCAGCCAAATACTTGGGGCAGTTCCGCTTCCAGTGTCCAGTTCCCTTGCAATGAAAACACACAGTTTCTGGTTTGGGTCCAGCCTTGGGTTTCTTTACGAGAGGAGCAACTGCTTTGCCACTCTTCTTGGAGTTACCCTTCTTACCCTTGCCATTTTTCTTGAAACTAGTGGCTTTATTGACCATCAACACTTGATGCTCCTTCTGAATTTCAGACTCAGCGGCTTTCAGCATCGCAAACAGCTCGGCGACTGACTTGTTCATCCCGTGCATGTTATAGTTCAACACGAAGCTCTTGTAGCTAGGGGGCAATGATTGAAGAACTCTGTCAGTGATAGCCTCTGGCGGAAGGGGCATCCCCAATTCAGCCAGACGGGTGGAGTACCCAGACATTCTGAGTACGTGATCACTGATAGACCCGTTCTCCTCCATCTTGCAAGCATAGAACTTATCGGAGATCTCATATCTCTCGATCCGGGCATTCTTCTGGAAGATAAACTTCAACTCCTGGAACATCTCATATGCTCCATGACGTTCAAAACGTCTTTGAAGTCCCGGTTCTAAGCCATACAATATTGCACATTGAACTATTGAGTAATCTTCAGAACGAGACTGCCAGGCGTTCACAACGTCTAGAGACTCAACTGGAGCGGGTGGATCACCAAGCGGTGCATTAAGGACATAAGCCTTCTGGGAAGCCGTAAGGATAATCCTTAGATTACGGGCCCAGTCCACAAAGTTACTTCCATCATCTTTCAACTTAGCTTTCTCTAGGAACGCATTAAAATTCAGGGGTGCTACTGCGCGAGCCATGATCTACAACATAAATATAGCAAAGACATCTTAGACTATTGTTCTAGATAATGAGTTTAGTTAATCATATTACTTAAAAAACTCCCACTCAAATTGACATCCCTCCGGTCATTCGAGTGTAACATGATCCAAATCCACAAACTCAAGTCCGATCATCACGTGAGTTGAGGTGGTTTCAATGGTGAACATCTTCATGTTGATCATATCTACTATATGACTCATGTTCGACCTTTCGGTCTCTTGTGTTCCGAGGCCATGTCTGTACATGCTAGGCTCGTCAAGTTTAACCCGAGTGTTCCGCACGTGCAACATGGCTTACACCCGTTGTATGTGAACGTAGAGTCTATCACACCCGATCATCACGGCGTGTCTCGAAACGACAAACTTTCGCAACGGTGCACACTCGGGGAGAACACAATTTTATCTTGAAATTTAAATGAGGGGTCACCTTATAATGCTACCGTCGTCCTAAGCAAAATAAGATGCATAAAAGGATTAACATCACATGCAAATCATAAGTGACATGATATGGCCATGAACTCGTGCTTTTGATCTCCATCTCCAAAGAACCGGCATGATCTCCATCGTCACCGGCATGACACCATGATCTCCATCATCTTGATCTCCATCAACGTGTCACCATGAGGTTGTCGTGCCGACTGTTGCTTCCATGACTATTGCTAACTCATAGCGATAAAGTAAAGCAAAACGGCGAAAATAATTAAAGACAACTCTATGGCTCCTGCCAGTTGCCATACTCATCGACATGCAAGTCATGATATTCTATACAACACATGATCATCTCATACATCACATATATCTCATCATGTAATTGGCCATATCACATCACAACATACCCTGCAAAAACAAGTTAGACGTCCTCTAATTGTTGTTGCAAGTTTTACGTGGCTGCTACGGGTTTGCAAGAACCGTTCTTACCTACGCAAAACCACAACGTGGTGTAGTGATTGCTTTTTGATCTTCTAAAAGAACCCTCTTCATTGAAATCGATTCAACTAAAGTGAGAGAGACAGACACCCGCTAGCCATCTTTATGCAACGAAGTTACATGTCAGTTGAAGGAACCTGTCTCGCGTAAGCGTACGCGTAATGTCGGTCCGGGCCGCTTCATCTCACAATACCGCCGAATCAAGTATCAACTAGTAACGGCAAGCAATATGTATACACCCACGCCCACAACTCGTTTGTGTTCTACTCGAGATCTCATCTACGCATAGACCTAGCTCAGATGCCACTGTTGGGGAACGTTGCATGGGAAACAAAAATTTTCCTACGCACACACAAGATCTATCCATGGTGATGAGCATCTACGAGAGGGAGAGTGAATCTACATACCCATGTAGATCGCTAAGCGGAAGCGTTAAGAAACGCGGTTGATGTAGTTGAACGTCTCCGCGATCCAAATCGCAAGTCGTCCCTCGATCCGATCACGAGCTAGTGCCGAACGGACGGCACCTCCGCGTTCAACACACGTACGGCTTGATGACGCCTTCACCTCCTCGATCCAGCGAGCGATGGTGAAGTAGTAGATGAGTTCCGGCAGCACGACGGCGTGGTGATGGTGGTGAGGAACAATCTCTGCAGGGCTTCGCCAAGCACTACGGAGATTATGACGGGAGAACTAGAGGGTTAGGGTTGCCGACACACGGCTTGGGAAATCTTAATGTGTCCCGTGTGCTAGCCCTGCCCCTCTATTTATATGTTGAGCCTTGGGGTCTAAACTTGGAGTAAAAGCCTCCTCCAGGTCGGTTTTGCCCGCACAAGGTCGGTTTGGCCCACAGGGAAAGAGTCCAACTCGGATCCCAGCAGTACCGCGCACAAGCGGTAGTACCGCTCACAAGCGGTAGTACCGCTTGAGCGGTAGTACCGCTTCACACAAGCGGTAGTACTGCCTTACCACCGGTAGTACCGCTTAAGGCAGCAGCAAAACTTCCTTTTGCACTTTCCAATACCTCGTGGGCTTTACCCCTTTGGCCCATATAAAGTGTTGCGGCACCCGAACACTTCGGTAAACATCCGGAACCCCTTCCGGTGAATTCCGGAACCCTTCCGGAAACCAAAACACTATTATCACATATATCAATCTTTACCTCCGGACTCTTCCGGAGACCCTCGTCATGTCCGGGATCTTATCCGGGACTCCGAACAACCTTCGGTCACCAACACAATGACTCAACTATACTAATCGTCACCAAACGTTAAGTGTGTAGACCCTGCGGGTTCGAGAATTATGTAGACATGACCGAGACACCTCTACGATCAATAACCAATAGCGGGACCTGGATGCCCATATTGGCTCCTACATATTCTACGAAGATCTTTATCGGTCGAACCTCTATGTCAAGGATTCAGTTAATCCCGTATACTGTTCCCTTTGTTCTTCGGTATGTTACTTGCCCGAGATTCGATCGTCGGTATCTCTATACCTAGTTCAATATCGTTACTGGCAAGTCTCTTTACTCGTTCCGTAATACAAGGTCTCGTGGCTAACATTTTAGTCACATTGCTTGCAAGGCTCATTGTGATGTTGTATTACCGAGTGGGCCCTGAGATACCTCTCCGTCACACGGAGTAACAAATCCCAGTCTTGATCCATGCCAACCCAACAGACACCCTCGGAGATACCTGTAGAGCACCTTTATAGTCACCCAGTTACGTTGCGACATTTGATACACACAAGGTACTCCTCCGATGTCAGGGAGTTGCATGATCTCATGGTCATAGGAACAGATACTTGACATGCAGAAAACAATAGCAATAAATTGATACGATCACATGCTACGTTTATAGTTTGGGTCTTGTCCATCACATCATTCTCCTAATGATGTGATCCCGTTATCAAATGACATCTCATGTCCATGGCTAGGAAACCTTAACCATCTTTGATCAATCGAGCTAGTTAACTAGAGGCTTACTAGGGACACAGTGTTGTCTATGTACCCACACATGTATTTGAGTTTCCAATCAATACAATTATAGCATGGATAATAAACGATTATCATGAACAAGGAAATATAATAATAACCAATTTATTATTGCCTCTAGGGCATATTTCCAACAGTACTAACCTGGCGTATCATGCCAGATGCAGGAGAAGCCGGAGATGGATATCCCGATGGTTCGTGCTACGCTAACTAGGTTGTGTCCTACCAGTGTCCCTATGGGATGGAGTGTTCCACACGATGTTCTGCTACGCTGTAGTCTTACCACTAGTATTGAGGCCCTTGGATGTTTCATAAATAATGTAGATATTGTCATCGCACGAGTAGTGCCCTGGCCTCATCATCCTATGTAATATCCGAGCTTGTACTTGTACCAAATCAATAAAGATCAGTTCTGTTCTGTTCCAAGTTGTTGTGTGTTTCCAGAAGACATGATCTCTGGGTTGGGAACACAGGGTAAATGATACGTCCATTTTGCATCATGTTTTCCTACTGTTATTTATAGTATTGTTAATCAATATAACACTTTGTGGAAAAATTCTAATGCCTTTTCTCTCTTAATATGCAAGATTTACACAAGGAGGGAGATTGCCGGCAACTGGAATTCTGGACCTGAAAAAGCTATGTCAGAGATACCTATTCTGCACATCTCCAAATGAGCTGAAATTTCACGGAGATTTATTTGGAATAAATAAAAAATACTGGAGCCAAGAAGTACCAGAGGGGGCCACCCAGGTGCCCTGGCCTCATCATCCTATATAATATCCGAGCTTGTACTTGTACCAAATCAATAAAGATCAGTTTTGTTCTGTTCCAAGTTGTTGTGTGTTTCCAGAAGACATGATCTCTGGGTTGGGAACACAGGGTAAACCGGTCCTCTGAGCCGGAGTGCCACAACATGCAAGCGATGGCGGTGTCCTCTAGCACTCACTCACGCGGTTATCGGCGATGCTTCCATCTGTGGGCCCGCTTGGTCCATCACTTTGACCGACAGCGAGAGAGGTTAATTTTACTTAGGAGGGGATTAATTTTTGGTTAGTCTTACGGTATGGGTCATGCTGTGAGATTACATAATATACTTTGAGGGCATGTGTACGCATGAATCCCTTCCACCGGATCGAAGTGTGGGGGGGACGAGCATACACAACGCGTCATGAACCTCGCTCTTTGTGGGGACTGTGCGATTTTCGACGCATGCGCCACATCAATGTTGTGCATTGGGTATTCAAACATATGCATGCATCATGCACCTCCATACATATGTTTGGGACACATGCATGAAGTGGTTGTCTTCAGACACTCTCCCCTCGCTTGGTTATCGGCGGCAAGCCTATATATTCGTGGGCCTGCGTGGACGTCCATCACTTCGACCGACAACGAAAGAGGTTACCAGGTGGATTCTTCTTCTTTGGTTCGTGTTACCGCATGAATCCCTCTCACCGGCTCGAAGTGGGGTGACATACGCACATATATACTACGCGTCGTGAACCCTCGCTCCATGTGGGGACTTTCCGGTTCCAAAGCACGGTGCCACATCAAAGTTGTGCATTGGGTATTCAAACACCACACAACACTTCCATAGATAAGTTTGGGCCACATGCACGCAGTGGTTGTCTTCGGGCACTCCCTCGCGTAGTTATCGTCAACAAGCTATCCCATTTGTGGGGCCGCGTGGACGTCCATCACTTTGACCAACAACGAGAGAGGTTATACGACCAAGGTGGATTCTTCTTGGTCCGTCTTACAGTACGTCTTGGTGAGATGCCCTATTCCACCGACTCAAAGTGTGTGTGTGGGGGGGGGGGGCACTACTTCACACTTCCTAAAACTCCATGGGGTCGGGGATGTCCAGTTAATTTGCGAGGCACACATGTGCCACATCAAAATTGTGAATTGGGTATTTAAATATCACACCACACCCTTTTCATACATATATATATAGTTGGGCCACCCACAGGTGGTTCGTATGTGGTCTCACCCATCTCGCGCCACAAGCACACATTTGTGGGCCCGCACACGGTCCACCTTTGACCGGAAGCGAAAGGGGGGGTTTGACCATGATGGACTCTGATAACCCACAAGTATAGGGGATCAGTTGTAGCCTTTCTCGATAAATAAGAGTGTCGAACCCAACGAGGAGCTAAAGGTAGAATTAATATTCCCTTCAAGTTCTATCGACCACCGATACAACTCTACGCACACTTAACGTTTGCTTTACCTAGAACAAGTATGAAACTAGAAGTACTTTGTAGGTGTAATGCTAGAACTACTTTGCAAGAATAAAACTAGGAGTACTTTGCGAGATAATAAAAGTTAGTTTGTTTTCGTAGAGAGCTTTTTGTAACACAAAGAGAAAGATTGTCCATAGGCAATTGAATATAACATGATAGATACTTATCATATGCAATGAGGGAGAGGCATACGCTAACATACTTTCCATACTTGGATCATATGCACTTATGATTGGAACTCTAGCAAGCATCCGCAACTACTAAAGATCATTAAGGTAAAACCCAACCATAGCATTAACTACAAGTCACCTTTACTCCCATACGCAAGAACCCCCTTACTCGGGTGTAAGCTTCTGTCACTCTAGCCGCCCACTATAAGATAATTATGAACGTATTGCAAACCCTACAGCGGGAATCCCTCAAACTTGCGCGACACGGAGGGCACCATAGGACAGCACCAATTTAGCATACAACTCATATCAAACAGACCATACCACAATTAACCCGTAGGACAAAAAGAATCTACTCAAACATCATAGGATGGCCATACATCATTGGGTAATAATATATAGCATGAAGCACCATGTTCAAGTAGAGAATTACAGCGGGAATAGAGAGGTTACACTGCTGCATAGAGGGGGAGAGAGTTGGTGATGACGGCGGCGAAGTTGTTGGTGTAGATCGCCGTCACGATGGTTCCCCCGGCGGCGCTCTGGCGCCACCGAAAGAGAGGGGGAGAGAGCCCCCCTCCTTATTCTTCTTCCTTGGCCTCCCCCCTAGATGGGAGGAGAGTTTCCCCTCTAGTCCATGGCCGCCATGGCTCCCGGAGGGCAGGAGCCCCTCCGAGATTGGATCTCTCTCTCTGTTCTCTTCTATTTCGCGTTCCTGTTTTCTGGCCGAAAACCGTTTCTTATATTCCCGGAGATCCGTAACTCCGATTGGGCTAAAATTTTGAGGGGATTTTATTCGGATATTATCTTTCTTGTGGCCAAAGGATACCCCCAACCGACCTACAGGGGACCCACAAGCCTGCCAGGCGCGCCCTGGGTAGGGGGCACGCCCTCTGGGCTTGTAGCCCCCTCGGTCATCGTCTCGCGTTGATTCTTCTTCCCAAAAAACACATATATTCCAAAATAAATCTCCGTAAATTTTTATCGTGTTTGGACTTTGTTTGATATGGATTTTCTGCGAAACAAAAAACATGCAACAAACAGGAACTGGCACTGGGCACTGGATCAATATGTTAGTCCCAAAAATAATATAAAATGTTTCCAAAAGTATATGAAAGTTGTAGAATATTGGCATGAAACAATCTAAAATTATAGATACGACGGAGACGTATCAGACTCCTATAGGTTTTGTGTTACGGTAGGGTGAGATGTCTGACCTAGCTATTTGGGGGGCATGCGTTCATAGCTAGGATTCCCCTCCCGCCGACACGAAGTGGGGGGGTGGCGGACTAGCAATAATGTGCGCTTTGTGAGACAGGTGCCACATCAAAGTTGTGCATTGGGTATTTGAACATCAAACCACCCATTTCATACATATATTTGGTCCACATGCAAGTGTGTTCGTGTTCTGACCCTTTCCCGCGTTTTTTTGCCAAATTTATAAACAGCAGACGAGTCGGATGCGACAATCGTCTGCGATTGGGGACGCAACAGACACGGTTCCCTCAGACTACCCGTGTGCCACGCCCGTGCCCTTGTCACTCACATCAGCACAGTAGATTGGGGTCCACGAGGATTCCCTCCCAATCTCAAAAATATCTACCCGCCTGGAGGGTTTTTCTGTTTGATAGCACACGAATACTATGTTTCGACCGTGTGCGATGTTTGTTGCTCCCGCTCTCGAAAATATCTACCCGCCTGGAGGGTTTTTCTGTTTGATAGCACACGATAATTATGTCTCGACCGTGTGGGATGTTTTTTGCTCCTGCTCCCGCATGCTTCCCTCTCAATCTCGAAAATATCTACCCGCCTGGAGGGTTTTTCTTTTTGATAGTACACGAATATTATATTTGGACCGTGTGCGATGTCTGTTACTCCCTCTCCGCTTCAATCCCTTGATCCAAATTTTCAGTAGCCCCGGCATTTTACTCCCGCCGGCATCCCTCGTAATCTCAAAAATATCTACTCACCTGGAGGTTTTTTCTGTTTGATAGCACACGATTATTATGTTTGGACCATGTGCGATGTTTGTTACTCCCGCTCTACTTCAATCCCTTGATCCAAATTTTCAGTAGCCCCGGCATTTTACTTCCGCCTAGTAAAATTTTCAGTAGCCGCGGCATTTCCTCAAACACCACCTTGGCCCCCCTCCACACACACACCCAAAAAACATCCGCTCACACACACACACACACACACACACCACCCATCCCTTGCTCGAAACCTAGCTGGGTTACCGCCACCGCCGCCACCGTCGCCGCGCCACCTCCATCGTCAACCTCTGCCGGTCTGCCCGTGCAGGTTACCCACCGATCTACATACCCTCGTCGCCATGAGTTTCTTAGATGACACCTGCGAAACGCCCCCTTTCCCACAGATCCCCATCCCCCTCCCCCACTCCAGAGCGTCGCAGCCTAAGCTCGGCTACACTTCTCGGGGAGCTCGAGGAGCGAATGGCCCAAAAGAGGTTTATCGCGGCCTCTTCGCCCGACGTCGGCGAGGTGGCCGTCGAGGAAGCTGACAACGATGATTGGCCGCAGGCTTTCAATCAGCGGGCTAGATTATTCTGGTATGTCGCAGATGCCGGCTACGACATCGAGGTCGTCGACAGCGACGGCTTGACGCGGGCTATGTCACAGGTTAAGTTGCCCACCCCCAACCACTCGGGTTCAACCGACGTCGATCTCATCGATGGCCCTGCCGCTGATCTCCTCTGGCTCGTTGTCAACAATTTGCCATCCTTCATCGCCATGGAGCCCCTTTTGTCATTTCTGAAGGGCACGTTCTGCGACGCTGGCTTGGGATCCTCAGCTACCAAGTCAGATCTCATCGACGGCGACCACGAGGAGGGCACCCTCTCCGGCTCTTCCAAGGAGAAAGAGCCCATCTGCGACATCAGGGAGGGCACCCTACAGCAGTGCTCTTCCAAGGGGAAGGAGCCCATCTGCGACAACATGGAGCGCACCCAGAGTCTGTGCTCTTTCAATGGGAAGGAGCCCATCTGTGACAAGTGAGGAAACCCATGATTTGTTTTGCCGTGCCTCTTCACAGGGGGAATCCCATGATTTGTTTTGTCGAACCCCTTTTGTAGTGAGAATATGTCTAGTTTTAATTGCTATATTTGGTTGTTTGCAGTATGCCTTGTTTATTTCAGTTATTCATAATGTGATGCTCTATATGTGCAACTATTTACTGTGCAGTACAATTTCATCAATACCAGTTCAATGACCATATTTGTTTCCTATTAAGCCTGGTGTAGGTAATACGCCCCCTCTTTTTTTCACATTGTGATGTTCAATTATACAATTTGATGTTTAAGCACAAGCTACGTTCTATGCAATTTCAACAGTACCACTATGAATGACTATATTTGCTTGCTGTTAAGCCTGTTATAGCTAGCATATGCCTCTTTTAACGGTTTTTGGTTGTTCGGTTGTTTGTAGTTAGCATATGTCCAGTTTTAATTGCTATCTTTGGTTGTTCGTAGTATGGCTTGTTTATTTCAGTTGTTCACAATGTGATGTTCTATATGTGCAAGTATGAACTGTGCAGCTAACACAACTTTCCACTTCTTGTTTTGCTTAACTAGCGTGCTTAAATCTGCACACTGAAGCTATCATTTGGAGATTATGTTGTCTACCATGGATATACTTGGTTGATGTTTAGCTTGTTGTGCTTAACATGTCTTTCGATGTGCTTACACAGGACAATATTGGAAATGACTGCTATTTTCCATCGAGGTTAGTTTCATCCCATGGCTTATATATACTCACTGTTCAGGATATCGGTAGCTGGTACCATATAGGTCGGGGGCTGATAAGGGATTAATCGGCGAATCGGACATTTAACTGAATATATCTGTAACCCATTTATCGGTAGGTTAACTAGGGTCATATCTAATATATCTGTGACTACATAGCAACATGCATTGTACTGAATGTCTAAATATGCAATCCTAGGCTACATAGCAATAAGGAAGAGTGTTACCTTAATGTTCTGATGATGTCTAGATATACATAGAAGAGCAGCAACAACAACAACACAGCAGCAGTTAACTGCAGTTAATCAGCCGATATTTGTAACAATGTAATAAACTCCCTCCGCCCCATAATATAAGATGTTAATTCATCCAATATGTGAGTATATTGGATGTAATAAGATCTTATATAATGGGACGGAGGGAGTGTTGTACTACACCATTGTGCAATTGCAGCTTCTAATATTAACTTGGTGCTTTTAGGTACATATGTCATTGGTAAAGATCCACGGTTCGACCCTTTTTGCGTATGGGGCAATAAGATATTCATGAACCAACATCAAGTGAGGAAACTGATAAAGATTGTTAGTAAAATGGGTCAACAGATGGCAATTAAACTATTTGTTTAAACTTTATCCAAGATAACAGTGAACTGTGGGATGGTAAGTAAGAACTCTGCAGCTTTTTTTTACTGCCCATAATGAGTTGTATTAGATGACAATGTCTGAATCTTTTTCCTTTGCAGTAGTTCCCAAAGCAGTTTACTCAAGATTACCTCTCAAACTACATGATTGGTGGGCATGCAAAGGTTAAAGTATTTCTACCATAACACAATGACTATCTACATGTCCACATGAAGAGAGTGAAGGATGGGCGGTCGGCCATCACAAGGGGTTGGACTAGACTTGCGTGTGCCTTCTGCATGGAGGAGGGCACAATATGGGCATTCCGCTTCACCTTGTTTAGCAACCAGAATGTCTTTCGCCTCTTTTTTTACCGTCTTTAATAGTACAATTATACAACTCTGGTTCATCATTCTTTATTTGGTGCATATGTAATTCTTTTTTTGATGTAACTCTTGAACATATGTACCTGTGAATCGAATAATGCATTGGTTATTGAACCTGATGGATATGAATAAAATTATAGCCTACTTTCAAATTTAAATTTGGTACAATTTTAAATAATAGTGATTAAATTACGGTGAAAATACGTTCTGCAGGTCATTACGGCGCACACGGTCTGTAAAGCACAACGTGTGTGATATACATCATAATCTGACACGGTTCATAGAGAGGAAACGTGTGCGACCATGCACACAGTTGCCGTTTGCAAAGCGTGTGTAATGTCAGACAATATCACAAACGGTGCGAGAAAACTAAATGTTTGTGATAGTCGTCTTATCGTACACGCTTTACAATCATGAACTGTTTCTGATGTCGTACGCTTCGTAAACGTTTGCACTACAGAATATGTAGGATCGAAGTATGTCTACCAGAGGGGGGGGTGAATGGGAGTTTTAAATTTTTCTCGGAAATATCAAAACTCTCGGAACCCAACAGCGGAACGAATGAAAATACAGTAAACAGTGAGCGACTGCAAACTACCGAATGGAAACTAACCACATGAACCGAGGTAAATCACATGATTGAAATATGGCATGTCACAGTTCGAATATAACGAAGGGTAGTAGAAGTGACCAGTGATGCTCGATGGCGACAAGGTGTTTGGTAGACCAGTTCGCCCTTCCGCACAAGGACTACGTCTGGTTGGAGGGGTTGTGATTTAACACAGAAGATAAACTCTCTTCGCCCTATTCTCCTCGACAATTGGTTCGTCAACCAATGCCGATTACTCGTGGTAGATACTTGACGGCAATTTCCAAACCTTCACTGAAGATAAACTCTCTTCAGCTCTCTTCGCGAACCACAATACTCTTGGTTGCTGAAGATTTTGCTCGGTGAAGACAATACTCTTCGACACTCGAGCGGACACCTATCCGTCTAGAGAGTTGCAGCTCTCAAGAGTAATAGGCGGAGCGTACTGGACTTAGATTCTAGTGATGCTGAACCACTATCTAATTTTTCGGCTCTAGGGTTTTTTTCTCTCGGTGGATTTTAAACTCAAATCTTTCGGAGAGGGGGTTGCTCAACAATCTTCTCAGAATCAAAACGGAGCAGCCACCAGACAACGCCGGCGCGGGGTGGCTATTTATAGCCGCAGCCTTCCCTGATGGGAAATGACCATTTTGGACACACGGTCCAGCCAATGGCCAACCGACACGTTCACAACGGTCGGATTTGGGAGCAACGGTAACATTACTTGCGGAGCAAGAAATGCTAACTCCTCGGTCAGAGTCAAATCTCTCGCAGCGAAGAAGATCACAGTCTCTTGCTAGCAAGTATTTGCTCAGAACACAAAGAGATTTCTCTCGCATCTTTCATAGGATTTGGGTTTAGCATCAGAGAATCATAGCTTCGAACGCTACACCCCTCTTAATAGTACGGTGGTCCTATGACTCAATGAAAAGAAACGAAACAACGAAAAGAATGCTACGTCTTCTCTTCGTCTTCAATTTCCTTGGCTGCGGTCACTTCCTTCGGACAGGCACCGAACCAATTGCTTCACGTCAACAATTTTTGAGGGTCACTCTTGTCGTCATATCCTTCGGTGATAACTTTCACTGCAACGCAGGGGATAAACTTCGGAGATATGAATCCAAACTTCTCTCAACTCCGGGGACCTGTTACTCTGTGTGCACTAGCAAACACATTAGTCACTTACTGTTTGTCAACAATCTCCAAAACATAAGGAGGCAACATTATTGCACCAACAATCTCCCCCTTTTTGGACGATTGATGACAAAACAGATAATCATCGAAGTAAAGATAGATAAATGTAAAATGAGTCAAACAAGAGTGAGTAAGCGTTACTTGCTCGAATATGAAATGAACTCCCTCTAAATGTATGCAGGGACGAAAGATATGAGATAGATTCTCCTGCAATAATTGAAATATATGGAGGAAGTTTCAATCATTCGAGACATTTGATTCGCACTGATGAGATATAATCCATCGAGATCTTAGTGCAATCAAGGTTAACTTCTGATAATAATTCCACCTGCAAGACAAATACTTCGAGAGAAATGGTGCAGCAGGGGTTATTAATATTACATCACAGAAGTTAATCGAGTTTGACAACAAGGAGCAAATGGACTTGAACCGAAAGTTTCAAACTCGAACGAAACCAAAACAAATGAAACACCAAAAGCAAATCTATCGAGACTCGATGTAATTCTCCCCCTTTATGTCAACAAGTGTCAAAAAGGTGACGAATAACATGAGTGAAGAAGCGTAGATCTTGGATGAATCAGTGGCATCTCCAGATGAGCTGTCCGAGGAGATTTCTTCTTCGGAAGTGACTGGAATAGCTTCGTCTTCAGCAGCAACAGATTTTCCTTCAAGAATAAGAGCTTGAGGCTGAGCAGATGAAGGAATAGCTGGAGTGGCCACAGGAACACGAGACTGCACATTGCCTTCGGTAGGTTTCTCTGTTGGTGATGTGGCTTCAGATTCATCAAGCAATTTACGCAGCCTTAGATGAAGAAGATCAGTGGTAGGCTCACGAGCAGGCAGAGAAGGAGTCCTATCTTGAAAATCTTCGATAGTGAAGCCTTTGTCAATATAATCATAAAGCTCTTGGAGATTTACGTTCAGGAGTTGTTTTTCAGTAAAGAACTTGCGAAGCAATTTCCAGAGTCTTTTCTTATTTTCATCCGCAATCAGATGCATTATCCTCGTGCGATTGTTAATTGCATTCAGCTCGGAGGCAAGATGTTCTTTCTCACGTCTATCTTCTGCAATATGTTGCATGAGCATCTATTGAGTACGCAAACTGCCTTTGAGTTGCGATGGAGGTTGAGGTGTAATCTTTCGGTCGCGCTGAGGCAGACGAGGCCCATCAAAGTGCTTGTGATAGTCGCGGGAGCTTGAAGCAGTCGACTTGCCCGAAGAAATATCTTGCATAACTTGCAGAGTATCGCGAACTGGAGGAATGAAGCTTTTGTGGCTTTCCTTCGCAAGATACACTGTTCGCATCGCATGATCAATAACTTTCTGTATCCAGGGTGCATATACCTTGATGCAAAATGGATACTGAGCAGAATCCTTCAGGATATGCAGGAACATGTCTTCGACATCGAAAATATATCGTTCGGAGATTGCATATATCGCATTACGAAGAACATCTGATATTGACTTATCTGTATTCATGCCGGCCATTGGACAAATAGTGTAAGAGAGCATGTGAAACAATGTCTGATTCTCGAATGTCAAATGTTCAGGACGAGGAGGACCAGAGTAGTCACGAATCTTGTCTTTGTCCATAGTGCACCGAAAAACTTCATCTGAGATAACGTCAATGTTGTGAACTCGAATGTTAGCGTTACCGTGCTAAAAGCGAGGGAAATGGAAGTGCGAGACAAAATCTGTCGAAGTGCACTTGATGCGTTTTCCTTCGGTCATCCATTCCATAATCCATTTTGAGCTATCTTTTTCATCACCAGAGATGTACAAAGTTGCATAGAATTGGAGAATGACTTCCCTGTTCCATGGGTGCTCGAACTCAAAAATCTTTGTGAGGCAGAAATCATCTAGATCCTGTAACAATTGATTAAAGCAGCCAATAGTTTGCATAGCAGGAATATCCAAAAATTCATGAGGAAAAATCTTCTTGCTCTCATAAAGGACCCGAGAGTAATAAATAGCTTGTTCCTTGGTCCAGAACCGAGGTGATTCAGAAGTGCGCGGGCCATCATACGGACTGGCCTGAAAGAATTTTGGATGCGCATTCCGATTGAAAAGCGGTCCTTTTGCGCCTACGCCTGTCGAGAACAATGGCAATTCTTCGCGAGGATATGGATATTTAAGTTCTTCTTCGGGAGAAATAACTTCATCACCGTACACAACTGAGTCAGATCGGCGGACAGAGACAGATGTGCGCTCGGAGGGACCAACATCAGCCATTCGTGCGACTGTATCGATGGATAATTTTAGTGGGGAGGGAGCAGGAGGCACAACAGATGGTGCAGCAAGGGCGGTTGGTACTCGAGCAGGTTCATCAACTTGGGGCACCAAGGCCGAAACATCCATTGGAGGAGGCAGAGACTGTTCCACAGTAACTTGTTTTTGCCTGTCGACAGATGGAACTGGGACTTGCGGCGCTTCATGAGCTGGAGAGGTTTGAGGTTCGGAGCGAGGAATTTCACCTTCCTCTGAAACAACATGTTGCGAGGGAATTTCCACCCGAGCAGGGGAGGCCACAGGGACTGATTCAGTTGGCCTTGGCGAGGGAGGAGCATCCGAGTCCTTAACAGGTGGTGGCGAAGGAATAGCAGGCTCAGGAGATTTTTCTTTCTGAGACTGAGTATCTTGACGGACAGGAGACGGTTCCTTCGGAGCCAGAGGTACATTTTTCTTCGCCATTTTCTTTCTTTGCTTGATCTTTTGCTTCGCAACTTGATCAATATGGCCTTTAACCAGATCATTGTAGCCAGTTACTGTGGCTTGATGTTCATCACAAATTTTTCGAACAATTTCATCAAGATCTGTGTGAAAGCGCAACCTTCAGTTACGTAGAAGACTCATGGCTCGGTTGATATCCTTGTAGGAATCTTCGAGTGTGTTGATGATAAACTTTGATGAGGCAGTTTTCATTCGCTCATTAAGATCCAGTAGTTCGGCAGAGAGGGAATTAATCTCAACTGCATCATCTCTCAGTTCTTGCACTACTGTTGTTGCTTGAGCAATAACTTCGGCAGGGATAGGCAAAGATGCCACTTCTCCATCGAAAGGGTTCTCCACAAACTTATCGAGCTGCTCCATGATGAATATGTGATCATAATAATGAGGTGCATCTGACTTGCCAGAGGGAGTAGTCTGAACAGGAACATGAACTTGCTCGGAAGGTGGCTTAGAAGCTAATGGTTGAGTCAGTGTAGGTGCAAATTTAGCAACCTCTTCCTTCGGAGCAGAGGATTGAGAAGCATCTTGCTCGGTAGACGTCTTGATCTTCCTCACTTTAGGTATGGGAATGTTTTCACCAGGTTTCGCAGTATTCACTGGAGCATCAACTACCAAATCCTTCAAGTCAATTGCATCTGGATGCGGAGTTGTGTTCACGTGCTGTTTCATGGTGACAGTGGTAGCTGGCGTTTTTCTGGCAGGCATCTTCTTTGATGGCGCCAAATTGATCCGAAGATTAGGCAGCACGGTTGAGGTGGTAATGTTCACATCCTCGCTGATAGCAGTAGCAACCTCTTCTTTGGTGAGCGGAGGATCATATTCATCAGCCGAGGAATCATCCATATTTGCTTCATCTGCTGGTACAGCCTTTTTCTTCTTCGGTGCACGCTTTCTCTTCAGAGCAGCAGCATTGGGATCATGCTTGTGTTTGGTGCGTCCTTCAGACATCCCTTCGGCCCTTTTCTTTTCCAAATCATCTTTGAGAAGACGAAGGTTTTCTTCTTCCCAAGCCTTTTTCTTTTCTGCCCTCTTAGCTCTTTTAACTACATTGCGTTGGCGCTTAGCAAGTTCATCGGGATATGAGGCTGGAGTGCGAAGAGAGGACTCATGAGCATTTGCCGGAGGAGGTGGTCTCTCTTGAGGTCCATTTGACTTGATTAGAGAAAGTTCTCGGCAGTCACCCCACGGTGGATGGAATGCAAAATTCTGAACAAAGCGAGGGGCAACGAACTCATAATTGAACCATTTGCGCACCCAGTGGCGTCGAATCCATTGTTGTCGTGTATCTCGTTCGTGTTTTGATTCGCCTGGAACTGTGTTGTATCGGTCATGAGAAATATATTCAGCTGTGTTTGTGAGAGGCTGTCTGCCACCCCTCTTCTTTTTCGGAGCAGTTTCTACTTGCTCGTTGTCATTTTGTTCGCCCCTTTTTCTCTTGATGGTTGACGGGCCTACCGTTGGGCCCTTAGCATTCGGAGCTTTTGATTCATCAGCAGTGCCCAATACAATGTCATCTCTTTCTGGCTGGCTACGCTGAGCTGAATCTGCAACTGACTGCATTTTCCTGTGAACATAGATAGATGCGAGGGAAAATGGGGACAGGGTTACGAATGCACACAGCTAAGATTTAAAAAAAAACAAAAATCGTTTTTGATGAAGAGGTAGATGCAGACTTTGAGAAATGTTTCGGGCGAGAGAAATGTATAGAACGAACTAGTAGGTTCGAAGAAAATACTAGTAAGCGTGCTAAGCATTCCGTTCGGACGAGACAGAACACAAACCCTAGATCTGAAGTTTTTCGGATGCGAGGGACAACTACAAACCACATCCACAATAGTTACCTAGCAGTAAGGATCTGAGAAATTGCAGTAAAACAAGGCTATTTATACCACGGACGAACTTGAACTAGATGAACGGAAGAACAAGTTCGCACTGCACATACCCTAACTTGGTGATGTGCAGCAGCTACGGCGGCGCGGAGACGAAGATGATCCGCGGCGGCGAGGGAGGACTCCGGCGACCCCTTTCCGGCAGTGAAGCGGCGAAGGTGGCCGGCGTCGTCGAGCTCGAGGAGGAGCAGTGCGGTAGGGCTTCGGAGAGTGGAGATGGTGGAGATGCGAAGTGAAACGAGGAAGGGGGCGGCGCAGTATATATATGCGAGGGGAAATGACCGCACCCTGAATCTGATCGGACGGACGGAGTCAAGGGACGCTTGCGATTCAACGGATAGGATAAGCTGGCAGTTGATGATGAGCACGTGGCAACCGTCATCTAAGAACGTGGTCCAGACCTGGGCGGGAAACCGCAAATTTTGGACGGCTTTCGCCAAAACAGATGAAGTTCGGACCGAAACTTTAGCGTGGTCAAGGACACCAGATAGAGTTTCGTTCACAGATGAAATTTGTGCATTCATAAAAGAACAGCATAGACTGGAAGAGATAGAATAGAGGGAGAACAGGGTCCTAGAGATTTCACTCAGACGAAGAAAAACAAATACTCGAGAGAAAAAACTATGAGTGAAATTCATTCGGACAAACACAAAATCCTCAAGTGCAGCTCATCCAAGAGAAATTGTGGTGGCGTTACCCACCGTATAAGAACTGTATGACCCCGAGCGTCGCACAATTATCGTGGCACCCGGTTAGTCTAGTTCTTCATTAATGTATTCACTCTCAGAAAGAAAATTTCACTTTGTCGAAATTTTCAAACTCTTCGAGTGTTATGCACCCATTCCTTTTAAGATGTGGAAGTGATGGTACGGGTGCCGAGTCCAGCTTACTGCACGTTTGCGGAATCTAGGATATTTAGCTCACACCGTAATGCACAAAATCTTTTCTCGTCGAGAGGCTTGGTGAATATATCGGCGAGATTCTCTTCGGTGTTGACGTGATTGATAACAATATCCTCTCGAGCAACATGATCGCGTAGGAAATGATGTCTGATCTCAATATGCTTGGTGCGAGAGTGCTGCACAGGATTGTGTGCAATTTTGATCGCACTCTCATTGTCGCACAATAGAGGGATCTTCTTGACCTTGATTCCATAATCCTTCAGAGTCTGCTTCATCCATAGCAACTGTGTACAGCATGCGCCAGCAGCAATATATTCGGCCTCAGCCGTAGAAAGTGAGACACAATTCTGCTTCCTTGACGACCAACAAACCAATGATCTACCGAGGAAATGACATGTCCCCGAAGTAGATTTCCTGTCAACACGGTCACCTGCATAATCTGAGTCTGAATAGCCAACGAGGTCAAATTGTGCTCTCTTAGGATACCATAAACCTAAGGTGGGGGTGTGAGCCAAATATCTCAGAATACGCTTGACCGCTTGGTGATGCGATTCTTTCGGTGCAGCTTGAAAACGAGCACACATACAAACACTTAACATAATATCAGGTCTGGATGCACATAGGTAAAGCAAAGAACCAATCATCGAACGATAAGCTTTCTGATCATAATCTTTACCGTACACGTCTGCGTCCAGCTGGCCATTAGTGGGCATGGGAGTTTTGTAACCCTTCTGTTTGCAATCTTGCATTTTGAACTTCTTGAGATAGTCTCTCAGGTATTTCTCCTGAGATATGAAAGTTCCATTGTCCTGTTGACGAATTTGCAGTCCGAGGAAGAACTTAAGTTCACCCATCATAGAAATTTGATACTTCTCGGACATCATTCGCCCGAATTCCATGCTGCAAGCATTGTTAGTACAACCGAAAATAATATCATCTACATAAATTTGACACACGAATAGATCGCCATCGATAGCACGAGTGAAAAGAGTGGAATCAGTGGATCCTGGCTTAAACCCTTTGTTAAGCAAAAAAACTCTTTAGAGTGTCATACCAAGCTCGAGGGGCTTGCTTCAATCCATACGGCGCCTTTTTCAACCTGAAAACTTTGTTAGGAAACTGAGGATTTTCAAAGCCAGGTGGCTGCCTAACATATACTTCTTCATCAATCTCACCATTGAGAAAAGCACTTTTCACATCCATTTGATAAAGCAGAATATCATTGTAATTTGCATAAGCGAGAAGAATATGAATTGCCTCAAGGCGAGCAACAGGAGCATAAGTTTCACCGAAATCAATACCTTCTACCTATGTATACCCTTGAGCGACAAGACGTGCTTTGTTTCTCACAACAATGCCATTTTCATCTTGCTTATTTCGGGAAATCCATTTTGTGCCGATGATATTGTGCTTCTTAGGATTCGGTTTGTCAACCAATTCCCACACATCATTTAATTCGAATTGCACCAACTCTTCTTGCATGGCATTCATCCAATCGGGGTCATTCATGGCTTCCTCATACTTGGTAGGTTCTGTCAATGAGACGAAAGAGAAACTGCCACAGTAGTTAGCCAAACGAGTGCGAGAACGAGTTGTGGGTCTGTAACCTGGATTCTCGAGATCTTCGAGGATTAATGCAGGGTCAACTCGATTTGCCACTCGTGGGTGAGGATTTTCTTCTTGATTTTCATTTTCCTCAGTATCAGCATCAGGATTGGCATTAGTATCGCTATTTCCATCATGATTGCCATTTTGGTCGGCATTAGGATTTGGGTTGCCATTTGTGTTCGATGCGGCATTTGCTTCGGCAGAAGCTTGGCGTGTTCATCGAGCTATGGGAGTATCATCATCAGAAGAATCAGGTACATTTCCTTCGACTGGCCTGACATCTCCAATAGCCATTTGCCGAATAGCATCCGAAATCGGAGGTGCATCTATCACATTAGGCATGTGCTCCTTTTGGGAGCCGTTAGATTCATCAAACCGCACATTTACCGTTTCCATAACTTTCCCGTGGTGAGAGTTATAGACACGATAAGTATGTGAGTTCAAGCCATAACCAAGAAGAAAACCTTCATGTGCTTTGGGTGCAAACTTAGAATTATGATTCATGTCACGAATGTAGCATGGTGCACCAAAAACACGTAGATAAGAAACATTCGGTTTCTTGCCAGTGATAAGCTCATATGAAGTTTTCTTAAGGGATTTGTGAAGATAAACACGATTCACAACATGGCAAGCAGTATTAATAGCATCAGCCCAGAAACGAATAGGAGTTTTATACTCACTGAGCATTGTTCTCGCCATTTCAATAAGAGTTCTATTCTTTCGCTCAACAACTCCATTCTGTTGGGGAGTGTATGCGGTAGAGAATTCATGAGTGATACCATTTTCATCGAGAAAATCTTTGATGTGAGTATTTTTGAACTCAGTACCATTGTCGCTTCTGACATGCTTAATTCGCACTTCATATTCATTTTCAGCCTTCTTGGCGAATCTTTTGAAGATGTCTTGGGTGCAAGTTTTGTCTTCTAGAAAGAATACCCAAGTGTACCGAGAAAAATCATCAACGATAACCAGACCATAATGACTGCCTCCGAAACTTGCATAGTTTTGAGGCCCGAATAAATCCATATGAAGAATTTCCAGTGGTCTTGTTGTGGTCATAACAGTTTTTGATGAATGATGCTTCTTGGCCAATTTACTAGCCTCACAAGCAGCACAAAGACGATCCTTGTCGAATTTCACATCAGGAATACCACGGAGATGATTTTTCTTCACGAGTGTCTGCAAGTTTCTCATACCTGCATGACCAAGTCTTCGGTGCCACAGCCATCCTTCGGTTGCTTTCGCAAGCAAACAAGTTCGGACTGAGGGACCCTTAGAGAAATCCATAATATATAAATCACCTTTTCTATTTCCTTCGAATACGAAGGAATTGTCAGTGGCCATGAAGACAATGCATTTGAATTTAGAAAATAGAACTAGCATGCCTAGATCACACAGCTTGCCGACAGACATAAGATTGAATCCAAGAGACTGAACAAGTAAAACATCATCAATGTTCTTATCCTTGGATATAGCAATTTTACCTAGCCCAAGTACCTTTCCTTTGTTGTTGTCGCCGAAAGTGATGTACTTCTCAGATGAAGCAGTTAAATTTGGGTCGACAAACAACGACTTGTCTCCGGTCATATGACTAGTGCATCCACTATCCATTATCCATTCGGTACACCCGGAGACATAGTCCTGTAGAGAAATTAGGCTTTCTTAACCACCCACATCATTGTAGGTGGCTTCGAAACATATGAGCGAGCAGGATATGATTTCTTTCGAAAATTATATGAATTGTAACTTGAGTCAGTACGAGCATAATCGAAAGAATAAGCATTGAAGTTTCTTCCTGACGAATGAGTATAGTGGTTTGGTGAAGCAAGTATGTACTCATTCCGTCGAATCTTTTCAAGGACATATCGAGCATTTTCTTCCTGCAAGGTTAGTAGTCTAGTGACAGGTAATGCCTCGATAGTTTTCCTGGGCACCCAGATAGATTCCTTTGGGGGGCCATTCCTGCTGTTTGGACCAACATAGCGAGCAACAGACTCACCACGTTGGTTTTTGAACAACTTATAGTTGTCCAGAGAATCATCATATGAGTATTCAGGGATTGGCGAGTCATATCCCGAAAGTAAAGCTGGATCGAGCGTTTTGCTCTTAGCAGGCACCCACACAGTGCGAGGATATTGATCCGGTTCCCAGTAGGAGCCATTCTCATTTAGTTTCCTTTCGAAACCGATACCTTCCTTCCTGGGGTTTTTGTGAAGAATGGATTTCTTCAAAACATCACACAGGGTTTGATGCCCTTTGAGAGACTTGAACATTCCTGTCTGAAGAAGATCCTTCAACCTAGCATTTTCATCAGAAACAGAACCATTTTCCTCGACCGAGGGGTTAGCATTCACAGAATATTCAACATTTGATTCAGCATTACTGCGTTTGAGACATTTTAAGCAAGGAGGTACAAACACTTCAGGTTTCTCTTTGAGTTGTTGGGTGAGAAGAGAATTTTCTCTGATCAAATCATCATGAGCCTCTCTCAGCGACTCGAGTTCCTATTTCCGTTTCAGGTAATCATAAGTCAATCTTTCGTGGTCAGCCGAGAGAAAATCATGACGATCTGAGAGATCCTTCATTCGAGACTCGAGAGTGGAATACTCTTCGGTCAACGACTGATTTTTCTCCATCTCCTCAACCAACAACCCTTCAGACTTCCTGAGGGTTTTCTCAATTTTCTCGAGAGAGTTTTGTTGTATATTAGCAATTTTGATCAGTTTAGCATAGTCATCCTCATCAGAAGAATATTGATCACTGGAGTGAACCTTGTGATGTTTGGAGGATACCTTTTCTTTCGAAGCTTTGGCCATGAAGCAGTACGCAGGAGACACGTTGTCGCTCGAATGATTTTCGAAGAAGTTCGATGCAGGAGTAGAGCCACATGCTATGCCAGCCATGCCAGAGTCGGAATCCTCCTCTGATTCATCAACCTCTTCGTCGTCAGAAGATGCTTCTTCTTCGGAATCCATTTCCTTGCCGATGTACGCCTTGGCCTTGCGTGAAGTGTTCTTGCGGTTGGACGAGGACTTGGAGGGATTCTTCGAGGAAGATCTTGACGAGGACTTGGAGGAATCTTTCTTCTTGAAGAACTTCTTTGTTTTCTTCTCATCTTCGGAGTCGTAGCTCTTGCTCTTGCTTTTTCCATGGCTTCCTGAATCATATCTTCCACTAGCACGGATTTTAGCTTCCCAGAGAGGGCAGTCCAAAATGAAATGACCTGGCTTTCTGCACTTGAAGCAGGTGTAGTCTCCTGTTGGCTTTGATGAAGATTTGGAGCCGCCAGAGTTGCTGGATCCTTTCTTCTGAAACTGATTTTTCCTATGAAGACGCTGGAATCTTTTCGTGATTAATGCGAGATCCTGACTAATCCTTTCGGTGTCATCTGAATCTTCATCGGCATTTCCTTCTGAGGAAGAATCAGGCACAGCCTTGAGGACTTTTTCGGTGACTTGAACCATAGAGATCTCTCTTTTCTTCTTCTTGTTCTTCGTGGGTGTTTAGCCTTTCCATGATATCAGCAGAGTCGAGAACTTTGAAATCAGCCCGTTCCCGAATCATCAGAACAAGTGTGTCGAACGAACTGTCAAGAGACCGGAGCAACTTCTTCACAACTTCATGATCAGTGATGTCTTTGGCGACGAGACCCTATAGCTCGTTTGCAATGTCACTCAGACGATCGAAAGTTTGCTGACAGCTTTCATTTCCAATGCGCTTGAACCGATTGAACTTGGCCCGAAGTGTATCAATGCGAGCTTCTTTCTGAGTTGAAACACCCTCGTTTATATTTTCGAGAATGTCCCACAATTCCTTTGCAGTTTCACACTGACGGTAGCGAAGAAATTGAGCACGAGAGAGATGGCCACCAATTTCATCTTTAGCTTGAGCATCCATCTGAATGAGTTTCTTCTCGTGGTCAGTGGGGACCTGGGGTACTTCAACTGTGAATCCATTCTGCACCACATTCCACATATCATCATCTATAGCTCGGAGACGGATCTTCATCTTCTCCTTCCAGAAGGGATAGTCCGTCCCATCGAAGATGGGAATCTTGAGGTGCGACTTGTAGCTCACTGAAGACATACTTAAACTCCAAGGTGGTTAGACCAAAATGAGCAGAGTCAAGGAGTACCTTGCTCTGATACCAATTGTAGGATCGAAGTATGTCTACCAGAGGGGGGGTGAATGGGAGTTCTAAATTTTTCTCGGAAATATCAAAACTCTCGGAACCCAGCAGCGGAACGAATGAAAATACAGTAAACAGTGAGCGACTACAAACTACCGAATGGAAACTAACCACATGAACCGAGGTAAATCACATGATTGAAATATGGCATGTCACAGTTCGAATATAACGAAGGGTAGTAGAAGTGACCAGTGATGCTCGATGGCCACAAGGTGTTTGGTAGACCAGTTCGCCCTTCTGCACAAGGACTACGTCTGGTTGGAGGGGTTGTGATTTAACACAGAAGATAAAATCTCTTCGCCCTATTCTCCTCGACAATTGGTTCGTCAACCAATGCCGATTACTCGTGGTAGATACTTGACGGCGATCTCCAAACCTTCACTGAAGATAAACTCTCTTCAGCTCTCTTCGCGAACCACAATACTCTTGGTTGCTGAAGATTTTGCTCGGTGAAGACAATACTCTTCGACACTCGAGCAGACACCTATCCGTCTAGAGAGTTGCAGCTCTCAAGAGTAATAGGCGGAGCGTACTGGACTTAGATTCTAGTGATGATGAACCACTATCTAATTTTTCGGCTCTAGGTTTTTTTTCTCTCGGTGGATTTCAAACTCAAATCTTTCGGAGAGGGGGTTGCTCAACAATCTGCTCAGAATCAAAACGGAGCAGCCACTGGACAACGCCGGCGCGGGGTGGCTATTTATAGCCGCAGCCTTCCCTGATGGGAAATGACCATTTTGGACACACGGTCCAGCCAATGGCCAACCGACACGTTCACAACGGTCGGATTTGGGAGCAACGGTAACATTACTTGCGGAGCAAGAAATGCTAACTCCTCGGTCAGAGTCAAATCTCTCGCGGCGAAGAAGATCACAGTCTCTTGCTGGCAAGTATTTGCTCGGAACACAAAGAGATTTCTCTCGCATCTTTCATAGGATTTGGGTTTAGCATCAGAGAATCATAGCTTCGAACGCTACACCCCTCTTAATAGTACGGTGGTCCTATGACTCAATGAAAAGAAACGAAACAACGAAAAGAATGCTACGTCTTCTCTTCGTCTTCAATTTCCTCGGCTGCAGTCACTTCCTTCGGACAGGCACCGAACCAATTGCTTCACGTCAGCAATTTTTGAGGGCCACTCTTGTCGTCATATCCTTCTGTGATAACTTTCACTGCAACGCAGGGGATAAACTTCGGAGATATGAATCCAAACTTCTCTCAACTCCAGGGACCTGTTACTCTGTGTGCACTAGCAAACACATTAGTCCCTTACTGTTTGTCAACAATCTCCAAAACATAAGGAGGCAACATTATTGCACCAACAGAATAGCATGTGCGATAGTTATTCTGTACGACACTGGTACGACAGTCCGACGTTTCGTAATCCTATCCGACACTTGTACGATGATTAACTAATCTTTTTAATTATATATCGCATACAGTTAGGGAGAAGTGAATGTGTGTGATAGTCTCCTTATCATACACGTTTTACAATCGTGAACTGTTTATGATGGGGCGCGCATCGTAAACGTTGCACCACAGAATACCGAGTGCGATGGTAATGCGAGCACACACGAGTAGCAAGGATGAAGCGTTTGGGATATTCGATTGATCACAAACAGTTGTGTGACGACTCGCGTTTGGGATAGATGCGGGCATCGCATACGCTTAGTTCTACGAAACGTATGCTTGCGTGCTTCCTATCGCCGACGGTTTCTGGGTCGTGTGGGAAAGACCCCCCCTATCGCACAAACAGGCAAGGCGACGGGTTAAAACTCTGTCGCGAAAAGGGGGTAAAAACCGTTTATATAGCAGGTCGCTGCACCAGTGTTTCTTTGTTTCGACGATCATAGACGAGTAGATGTACATCTTCTCGTGGACTGTACATAGGCATATGTATGTATGTTTTAATGACACTCCTTAACCTCCTTCATTTAGTCTCTTCTCCCGTGTCCTGCTACACTGGCTTCACCACCGGCGTCGTTCTTCTTAGCCTCCTCTCCCGCATCCTACTGCACTAGCGCCGTCGTCGGCGTCGTTCCTCGAGGTCTCCTTTCCTGCGTCCTACTACACTGGCGACACTGCCGCCGACGTTCCACTCGGCCTCCTCTCCCGCGTCCAGCATCCTACACTCCTACTACACTGGCATCGCCACCGACATCATTCCTCTCGACCTCCTCTCCCGCGTCCTACTACACTAGCGCCGTCGTCGGTAGCGTTCCTCTCGGTCTCCTCTCCCGCGTCCTACTGCACTGACGTCGCCATGGCGCACACTGCATTTCTCCTCACGTCCTATGCCTCGGAGCCCTTCTCTTTGTCCCTCCTCACGGACTTCCCCTGCGGTGATGACGCTAGCAACTGGTTCGCCGCGCCACCGACGGGTCGCTCGCCCGCGACTCGGTGCTCGTCGCGTCATGTGAGCTAGCGTCTGCGGAGAAGACGCCGCCGCCTGTGGGGGAGACATCGCCGCCACCGTCCACCGCAGGCGCCGAGGCACACTAGTTAACTATGTGTGTCATGTCTAACTGTTAACTCTTAATCACGTCTAGTGTATGCAACCAAACACCGTGGCTATGTATCAACCCAGCGAACGCAGGCCACTAAACGCCGACAAAAGTTGTTTCTCTAATGCATCCAACCTATATGCAAACAACCAAACAATGTTTTAGGTCTGTATACTCTCAAACAGGCTCAACTGGATCACAGATGCAAAGTGCCTACAATCCATGCGAGTACCAAACGCACCGTAAGAGACGTGGCCGGCCGTCGCCTCCTGCATCTGCATGCATGCACGCATGCCCGTGTGGCCTTTCTAGTCTGTACGACTCTACCTATACATAGATTCGATCGTGGGTGGCAGCTAGCACGTAAAACTGGCATGCGCCGCTTGGCGGTTAGCCCAGGCGGCAGGCCGGCAGCATGGATCGACACGGCGGACGGCGCCATGATCCGGCGATCGATACGGACGTACGCGGCGCTCCATGCTCATACGCCATACGTGTTGCGCGGTTCAGGCGGACAGCGAGCAGCTAGTACGCACTGCAGCCTGCGGCCTCCGTTCGAGTTCGACTCCAGTATTTGGTGTAACCAATAATGCGCGCCCGCGCGCGGTGGCCGGACGGGCGCGTGTCGCGCGGCCCCCGGTGCGGCCGCCGCCGTCTGACTCGGCCGTGTCGCCGCCATCTTCCCCCCCTGCCACCGGAGCGACTAGCCAGCTAGCGAGCTAAGCATGCATGCAGCTCGGTGTGGCGTTGCAGGCTGGCGCATCGTCACGTCGACAACACATGCAGTGGCGGAGCTTCATGGGGACAACCTGGGCCATGGCCCCCTCAGCTCATAAGGAAATTTCTATATATAGCTTAGTATCAGGCCTATTTGCCCACTAAAAATCACCCCAAAACAATTATGTTTGCCCCCCCCCCCCATGGCCACCCATGATTTCGGCTCAAGCTTCGGCACTGAACACATGGCACGGGGGCAACTCAACCACGAGGTGTCGAGATGCATGCCTGAGCGGGTTAGTCCCATGATCAGACCGGTGGCCACCGCGCTCCGGTATGCGTACATACGTCCGTCCCCAGATTTTTCTATTCCACACACACTTGGCCGCCCGGCCGATCTTTCAGCACCATCAAGCACGCGCCATGGGGTTCTCGCTTTCCTTATAGCATCTCTAACAGACCCTTTTATCACGCGGACCCTTAAATTCATTATAAGGGTCGAGAAAAGCGTGTTTTAAGGGCCGATTTTAGCTGCGGCCGAACAGATCTCGTATAATCAATCCGTAAAAAAAAAAAATCTCTAAATATACCAACTTTATCAAGCAAGGGCCACAGGTGGCCCACTTTTTTTTTCTTGGCCGTCCTCTTCCTCTTCCCATCTCCACCTCGATGCCTTCAGGCTGGTGGCCGCGCTGCAGCGCGTGCTGGACGAGCGGCGGGCCAGGGGCAAGACGGTGGCGGCTAGTGTCCGGGGCGGGCGGGCGGCGGCTGGGGACGGGCGGGGCGAGGCCAGGCGCCCCCGGTGGCCGCGTCGTGGAGGAGACAGGGGGCGTGGCGGCGGCCACGTGCGGGGCGGCGGCCGGGATGGGCTGGGCGGCGGCCCGGACGGGTGGGGCGGCTTCCCGGATGAGCAGGGCGGCGGCCGGCGACGGACGGGGTGGCGGCCGGGAGCGAGCCATGAAGGTTCCGATGGCAGTTGGACTCCCGCCAACGGTCTTTCGCATATACAGGGCACCCTTGGGTTGGCTTCGAAATCCTTATTTTCACAGGTTCGGTGGGGATGTTTTCCGTGCCCCTTAAAAAAAATTACAGGTCAGAGTCGTTTATGGATTCTATTCGGGTCATTTTTTCTACCTAAAACTGTAAACCGGCGGTTATTTTACAGTTTCGTGCGTTTTAAGGAGTCTGCTAGGATGCTCTTAGCCCGGTCACGCCGTCTCGCGTCTTGTCCTGAACCCTTCAATTCCACAGCATTGGGTGAATATCTGGTGCTCTCATATGACTTTGATGCTACCATGCTTTAAACTCAAATCTGAAGTTTCAAAAAATATATCAAAAGGAGTCGTGGATGTTCACAAGATAAGTGTACAACCCCTAAAAATTTCAGCTCCAAACTCGAAATACATAAAAAGATAGAAAAAGACAATTCCAACATGAATAATCACTATAGAAAAAACACATGTAGCAGAGTGTATTTGTTGGGTACTCGACTTATACACCTCTAAGCCAAGTACCCTCAATAAAGCACACATCATAACGCAGATCCTCGGCAAATCATGGCCTAAGCCGAGTACAACTAATGTGCTGGGTTTACATGAAGCACTCGGCATATCGAAGACAAAATACTCTGCTTATAGACAACCTCGACATTATGGCTGTCGCGTGGCCATCCTTCGCGCTTGAAGTCTTCGTGACGGCAGGCAATGTAAGCCGTGTACCCACTAATGGCGTCCTCGGCTTATAATTCCCTTCTCCTTATTTGAAAATGCTGATCCCTTCACCTTCTTGTAAATCGGGTATCTGAAAATAAACATTGGCTTAGTTTTGCGCCGGCACGACCTTCCGCCTCCCTGCAGTTATATGCGGCACAGCCCAGGCTGCCCTATTCCGCCACACCCCCGCCTTCCCTACCCTTATCTGTGCCACCATCAATCTCTATCCAACCGCAGCCGCACCGCGCCGCTGCACCACCACCTCAATGCCGCCGCCGCTCGGGTTGCACCACCACCTCGACTCGGATCCGTCGCCGGGCTCTACCCACACCTATAGATGCCGTCTCCGGACTCCACCCCACCTCGACGCCAGCCTCCCACAACTAGTGTCATAAGAAGACAAAAGCTAAAATGATACTATTCACATATAAATATGCTTTTTTTATCTTTATGTGTATTTCGAGTATAAAGTTGAAATTTTTAGGGGTTGTAAACACCTACCTTGTGAACATCCACAATTTTTTTAGAATTTTTTGATACTTCAAAATTTGAGTTTTCTGACACGGGAGCATGATAGCACCTAAGCCATGGTAGCACCAGATATTCTCGCACATTTCCCTACCCTACCAGAGCAGTAGTGTGAGAGCCACGGATGCAATGCAACAGCGACATCCCTGGGCCACCAAGGAAATGGGTCAACCCAAGATTTAAGTGCAACTAATGACTGGGGTTTCCCCGGAAAACACTAATGACTGTGATAAATTCCGCTAACAAATTATTTGAAGTTGTGGACGCTGCTAATTACTACTCTCTTCGTCCCATAATATAAGAGCGTTTTTTAGACTAGTGTAGTGTCAAAAAGGCTCTTATATTATGGGACGGAGGGAGTAGTATCGAAGATGCTATAGGAGTATTTTTCTTGCGAGCAAAAATATTGTAGTCTCGTGAGAGATACTTCCTCCATATCACGAATAAATTATGCGCTTGGACAGCCCCAGTTAAACTCTATATAACTTTGGCTAGGAATGTCACTTTAGTTTATTCAGTTTGAAAATTACATGTTTAGATTTGTCTTGGAAAATATTTACAAAATATTATATAGTGTTCAGTCTTTGACATATATTGTATTATATATTCAGACCACATTGTATATAATCTTGAAAGTAGGAATGTCACATTTTTTACTATATGGATACAAGTCGTAGAATCTGATTAGACGAAGAACACACCACACTCACACCCCAGCGATGCACCTAATAAGATCTACAACGTATACATACACAACACGTCTTGAGAAATTTCTGAAGCCACCGACTCCGTGAACGCGATCCCAGGACCGAGCTTGGGTGGGCTGGGTGTTCACCGCCACATCCAACCATCGAGCCACATGCTCGTTCTCAGTGTTACGTTTCTTGAATTCAAACTATTTATCTGGATCAAAAAATTGATTTACCGCGGTCTTCACCATGCAAAAGAAAAATCAACCTTGTTCCAAAGAAATCAAAATCATAAATCAGACCAGATATTTTAGTTTTTGAAAATTTGCTACATGTAGAATTCCTACAATTTGAAATTTATCACACAGACAATTACCCAAAAAAGAATAATCGAATTTTCCTACAATATCTGCATGAAGTGTGAATAATTCGAGGATGATAAAGTTTTTGTTTACATCTCATGGTATTTTTTTAATTTATTTTATTGCAATCACTTTGCACTATGTGGAGGTGATGTGGTGAACACAATGAAATAAACAAATCTCCTCATATTCCACTGAACGAAGATTGCCAGAGAGACTGAAATAAATCCTAGAAAATGCGAGCACATGTGCCATGTCTAGGAGCTAAACCTAGTTTGGCTGATTCCACCACAAGGAAACTAAACATCTGAGCTATGTTCAATTGGCTACCCGTTTTTCCCATCTGAGCTATGCTCAGTTGGCTACCCGTTTTTTCTATATATGAATGTATGGTTCGTGTGTTAGTTAGAGTTCATGGGTGTAATGTATACTTGCTAGATGAAAAAAGATAACCTTTTCCTTGTAACTTAACAGCTCCTTCGGTCAGTTCCATCTTTTTAAATTGCCATTTATAAACATGTTTGCCAAACAAGAAAAAGGTGTCGACGTAATTCACAGTATCTCCAGCTTTTATTGGAAATCTCATTTATCTTCTGTTGATGCCATCTTGTGCTAGTAAAATGGTTCTTTCTCACTACATTTTGACGTTATCACAGTAGTACAGTTTTAGAAGATGACGGCTGAATTGCGAGAATGATTCTGATGATCGTCACGGGGATGGACACATTACCGCTAGAATCATTATTTCAACTAGTCGACAACCCTCGTACATGCTAGTCTATGATTTACTTGCTAAATTCAAATTACTGCATAGTGTAATCTTTTGTAAAATGTAAATTTGCATGTTAGAGAAGCTCCTTACATTATGTTTTATCTAAGTACTCGGCCAGCAAAAAAGTAAACGTGATGCTTCACCAAATTTAATTTCACAATGAAGTTTCTGTTGAAAGCTCATGCTATCATATTATTTATGCCAGTAACAGTGAACTCACATTATATTTTTAGTTGGTTGATTGATAATGCATTTATTTACCTACTTCTCCATGTCCTCGAACATTTTGTATTACTCTTGGGTGGTTATAAGGTTTTGATATATCTCTATCTGTACTACTTAGGTCCTGTTTTTCTACAAAGAGAAAAGACGTGGAATAACTTTTGGAATAAAATCCTAGAGCATTTTTTAGTTCACTTGAGTTACTATGAGTTGGGTTCATTTGATGGACATATTGAAGATTAATATAATTTTACGTTGTATTAGCAAATGTTTGTATTTAAGTATCACTTTATATTATTTTCATTACGTAATATGCTTAACATTTAATTTGTCGATGGAAAATTTGGACATTTCGAATCTTAGTCGTTACTCATGAGCTTCTATACCCTCTTTTTTTGTATGAACTGAAATTTTGCACATACTAAGATAAATATTGAAAATTTTATGAAATATCACTACTATTAAGATATGTCTAGCAATTTGGATCACGCTTTGGCTAGAAAGAATTATACCCATGTAGAAGTAATCTTCAATTCAAAATATGATAAATGCCACTCTATCTCACACACCAAAAAATCATTCTCTTACATGAAGTGATGTGCAAAAGCATACATGTGAAAATCCTACAGGATTAAAAGTGGATTTAGGGGGAAATGGTATGAAAACTCTGAAATCACGGGAGCTGGTCAAAGAGCTTTAGATGGTCATATCACACACATCTTAGAGTGCTTTAAATTTGCCACTCCTTATTTAACTTAAAGGAAAACAATATTAAGTATCATCGATGGCCACTCCATAGAAATAGTTGCAGAGGGCAAATTATTTTTACATATCTTGATTTTATTGGAGGAGATTTCTGCAATTGTACTTTTCATTGTGCACAATCTGTGAAAGCGCATAATCCGATGCATCCTCATCTATGGTGGCTGGCACCCTTTCAAGACAACAATTGGAAGATGACACCGTGACACGACTTCAACCTTGGAGAACCGAGCCAGACACACTTGACAACATCTCCACTCCAAGCAGGTGCATGTCAATATTATGTAGTTGGATACACCAATAGTCCTGGAAGTAATATTTCAAAACATATTGAAAGTTCATAACCTGATCATAATACCTAACTCTAATTCCCGAGCATATCTAAGTTCCAATAGAACCATGTTGGCTGAACTAAACACGACTGATACATTTTATGTATCAAGTTAAGAGCATAAATCTTGGCAATATAATATTGCCTTCTCTTATTCATTGCTTCTTACCATCGGTCATGGTGATGATCAGAAGCACTTTGTTGCTTAACACTTATAGTCCTACATGTCTTGCCATGCAATATGTTTCCTTCCACTGCTATGTGTCCTTGCCTCAACTAATTATGCAGGCTGTGTGTCCCTGTTCATGCAGCCTATTAGATTGAGTTACATGTGGTAGTCAATTCCATTAAAAAAAAGAACAGTGAGAGTTTTCAAGGGACTACCACTCGCCGTGGCCGGTCTGGAACACCGAGTCGTCACTCGTCGCCGGCCTACCTGTCCCACGTCACAGCCTCCTGCCCGCTTAAGTTAAAAAAATACCTCCTCCTTGCAGAGGAACTTAACTTGACGCTCTCCAGCATGCTGAGCCGAGCCACATACGAACGAAAGTACTTCTCATCCTGGCCATGGTTTGGGAACACCTCGGCCACTCCCAGTGGCGACCAGAAGTTGAAGAACTCGTAGAGCAGGTGTGGCATCTGCGGCCTCGTCGAGGCTGGCGTGCATGAATGCTCTTGCCCACATGTTGTCGATGGCGTCGTAGGACTCATAAACATATAGGTGAGGTAGTTCCATGATTCCAATAACCGAAGTAACTCCCGAAAATAGAAGTTTCAGGTAATGCTCATAGGCTCATAGCCTCAGACGTACATTACCAAAGAGTTTCAAAAGGGAAGAAATCACATGTTGTATTAGCATTGCCGAGAGAGAAAGATGGCAAGTGAGAGAAATTGAAGAATATGGAAGAGAACCTTGCTCTAGTCTGTCACCCTCTCGGCCTTGCCGACATATATGCACATCTTCTCCGGCGACAATCCGCCACGGTGCTTCTCTGCTTCTGACAATAATATACAAGTAACTGTCATATGTAGTCAGACAGAGTAATATTTAGCTAAAAAAATTACTTGCCTATGCGAGCAAAATAACTTGGGCTACAAACCAGAAGAAATTCAAACCTAATTTTCTTGTCACGTGCAAATAAATCAAGAACAAAATAAGCATATTTATTACTTTGGTGGCATTAGGCCCACCCGCTCGTTGCAGCAGCTACACCAAGCCTTCATTTCAATGCTTAGATTGCTCTTTTCTCTCACGGGCTCAACCATACTGCTCCTCGCAGGAACTGAGGCAAGAAGAACGTGCCGAGGGGCATCGTCTGGACGGAGAGGGCGGCAGCGCCGATGGGTCATAACATGGAGAGGAAACATCGCAATTGTTGCCAGATGAAGAGATGGCTGAGACAGAATAGATGGAAATGTGGAGGAGAAGGCTTGAGCGAGAGCATCACAATAGTTGCAAATGGAAAATTGTGATGGAAAAAGTAGAGGCGGCGGAGGGAGATCTCTTCTTTTCCCTACACACCAGGGAAAGATGAGTGATGACCACCAATAAAGTCGGAGGATTTGTGTGTGGGTTAGTCTTAGTTCAAGTGTAAATGGGCAAGAAAACAAACTTGATTCAGATGAGATTTTTTTTATCCAATAATCTCCTTGAGCACACCGAATCCATGCCCCAACTTACTTTGCTCAGCTTGAGAACATTCATCCACGTGCATACACCACATTACAATGATGTCAGATTAATTAAGTATTACTGAAGCAAACATAATAAGTGCATTGCAACAAGCATGTCTCATCACATAATTAATAGTTTGACCAGTTGCTTAGGTGTCAAATGAGTGGCAGGCGATGTTATACCGATAGTGCGTTGCCGGGACCCACACATATTACATGAATGACGAGTGCCTGGAACGAACGGGACAGGATGCTTCCTCTGGAATCGGAGATCAGTCCTCTCAAAGAGCCCATTTAACTACCTCACCCGGTGTGGGTATGGCGGTTGGACTCAGACCCAGCCAGATCCTCAAACTCTCATTCAGGGTCGTCTTCATCAAGATGCACACCGTGAGGTCATTGAACTGCCTCTCTGCTATCTTCTGCATAGTTGGGAGACCACAATGGGTCGTTGGAACACTTCTGACCCAAGCCAACACCGCCTCCATGAGTTGGTCTGCTCGATGCCTGTCCCGCGTCCATTGATACAGCTGCTCCATGTCTGTCGCAGAGACCCCCTCCCACAATTTTTCGGTCGATCCCATCTGTTATTGTTAGCACACAACAACATTCAAAATGTATATATAGAAGAGATCACAAGTTAATTCATATGAACATATATATGACACACATACATATAAACAAAAGATCACAAGGTAATCCTATATCTTATATCCTATATTCTTAAGGAGTTGATCCCCACTAGTAGCAATTCTCTCTACAGGCACATTGTCCAAGTTAGCAAGATGCCACATCAGCCTGCAGTTTCCAAACAAAAATCCATCGATCTATCTATCTGACCACACCCTCTCGGTCTCTCTATCTCTCTCTCTCTCTCCCGGCGCTTCCCCCTCAGAAGAAAAAATTCCCCTTGCCTACAACTACAGACGGCGGCGGATATCCAGTCCTTTCCCCCGTCTCCATCTCCATCTCCATCTCCATCTCCACTACTATTAAAAGAGCGAACATTTTCTTTTTTACGGCCACCCAAACTTTGTGTACACGGATTAACCAGCGCCGTATGATCTTCTCCACGTAATGAGATCGAACAGTCCAGATTTTTCTGATGGTCTGCGATCTAATCTAAGGGCTCGGATTAAATGTTCTGCCGGGCAGACTGCGGTCCCTCCGCTCCACGCTGCAACACCCTGATTATGTGAATCGAATTCCCACCCAAATCGCAAGCCGCTTCTTCCCCTTCCAGTAGCGTGTCCCTGCCCAAACTCTCCCCTCTCGAGGCCACGGCCGCTGCTATCTTCCGGCGAGCCCTTTCCACTCTCCCCGTCGTGCCGCCCCCACCTCCCATCGACGCAACCGGCCTCGGGTTGAAGACGCCGCCTCTCGCCTCGACTATGCCGTCGTGGCCGTTGTCCCTCAGGTAGACGGTGCCGCTGTCTGGATCCAAGGTAAGGGAAGTGGCCATCTTATTTCCGTGTTGGTTCGTTTGCAGATCCTTCTTAGTGCTTTTCAAATCGAATAAATGTGTGTAAATTTAGTTGTCCTGTATGTTTCTATCTCCCTGTTGACACGGGGATTAGGGGTGACGTTTATCTCCTGAACGAGTAACTTATTCAACCGATCCATGGTTGGAGTTAGACGCTGTGTACGTGTTTGGCTTAGTTTCATCTTCATTTTATTTTTGCTCAAGTAATACTGTAGATGCGACGAGAGATCTGAGTTACAGTACATTTTAGCCGATTAAACTGGTACTCCTAGATTGCAATACATACTACATACAAGAAGCTGAAGTGAATGCATGGCTTTTGGAGATTACAATTTGCAGTAATTTCAAGCTTTGCTTGATCAAATAGATCTTGAGGTTCTATTCAATAGTATTCCCTTATACGCCCATTAGCACTGTTGGTTGTGTTGTGAAAGCAATATATTACAGAAAGCAATATACGCTCATTAGGAAGACACACTGAATATCTATTTAGCTCCTGTAGTTGCTTGATCTATTTTCTGTGGTTTGAGAAGAGGTACCTTGGGACTGTCCGTGAGGAAGACACACTGAATATCTTGCTGGAGTTTGTTCCCCACCCACTGCCAGGACGACGACGGCCAGGACGAAGTCGGGCGTGCAGCGCAGGAACGAGGAGCTCGAGGAGGCCGAGCTGGGCATCGAACCGGGCAAGGCGGCAGTCCACGCCAGCGAGGAACCCGGGGATGAGCAGGTTGCGCATCGTCGAGCCCGGCTCTGAGCGCGTGCATAGCCCACCGCTTTGTCGACGGCGATACAGCTCCCCGGCTGCACGGCCGCAGCGTGGAGCATCCGCGCGTAGGTGTACGCGTCGGTGGCCATCCCGCATGCCGCATCGTCAGGAATACGCCTATCCTGATTAGGTGATCTGATCTTTTGTTAAATCCTATAGGTAGTCTGATCTTTTTTAAATCCTATAGGAATTGCAACCACATGTACATGCATGTTAACATCTCGATTCAACACACACTGTCTTCAATGTCTAATTTTTTGTAATGCAACTTTTGGCCCTGCATAAATGGCTGTTAGGAGAGCACGATGCCAGCAGCACCGATGCTCATGCGGATGTAACTGAATGTGTAAAGTTGTTTCTGACACACATAGCTGCCATGTGATTCGAAAGAACCAAGTATATACAGGGGGAATCCTGAATTAATGCATATATTGGCTCAAAAAGTTACTAGGCTTCCAAGTGCAGAATGAGGCATATGCTTACTGTTCTCTGTGTTAGTCTATCTACCCAATCACCTTCGTACGAGCAAGTACATCATAATTTTTTTATCTCAGTGCATCAATTCTGATGCCATTGTCTATTGGCGACAACCTAGTATACATGACCTCCCTATTGTTAAGTTTTCAGCTCTCACTCTGCAGGTCTACACTTGTCCTTCTATTTTTATCCTTCTCATGCTCACAGAGCTCGGAAGAGGGGTTGTTGGGTTTGGTAGCTTCATTTTTTTCCGCGGGGGGGGGGGGGGGGGGGGGGGGGGGCGCAGCAATGTTACGCAAATTAGAAAAACATGTATCCATCTATGAACTATATAAAATTCTGAGAGCCTGAATGCATGTCGGTTTTGAGAGTCTGGTTTCCTATTGTGGATGCTACCAGTTCCAATCGACAACAATTTATTTTATCTTTTTTAGGATGCAAATTCGGATCCTGTAATTTGCATTCCTAATCTTTTTAGTTAGTCTTTTTAGTGATGACCATTTTAAGGGTGTCAGTGTTGATCTAGCCATAAAACCCACAGGATTCTTTTAGGCTCTTTCATTATTATGGCAGGAAGTCTCGGTATTGCACAACTCAAGCCTCTGCCAAATATTCTAATCATTTGTATTTTTGAAGTTGTAGATAATTAGATTTTCAGCTAATTTTCTGTTGCAAACACAGAAATGGCAAGCTGACACTGACAAGCAAAAATTGGACGCCTCAAGTTCCTGAAGTTCATGGCAAAGAAGAGAACGTATTACTAGACTTAATGAGTGCAGACAATAGAATTCTCGAATTTTATATGTGCCTTTTCAAAAGATGTGGCTTTAGGACTTATTTGTAAGCCTTGGAGCTTGTCCATTGGCATGAAACCTCATAAGTTACAGGGAATCAGTGACGCAAACATTTAAGACCAGAGTTAGTTTTTTTTGTTGCGATGCAATATGGATTTACTTGATTCCATTTGTGTGCATACTTAAGGATTTCGTGAATGGAATATTGTACCTTTTTTGCGACAAAACCGAAAATTGTATTGTATAATCGATTTGCTTCACATGAATATAACCGATGAGCTGCCGATTTGAGTCCGTCCTGCCGCAGTTCTGCCGCCGCGCCACTCGCCCATTGCAACAAGCTGCCGCCGCTCCGCTGCCCGATCCAGCCGCTCCACCGCCACCGCCGTTGGTTTCGCCGCTACCCGCCTCCAAATCGGCTGAATTGGCCGCTTCTCCGCCGCCGAATCGCCGCCGCGCCACCGCATGATTTGAGCTCCCCCCGCCGCCCCGCCGCCGCCGGATTCGAGCCGCACACCAGCCGCCACGCCGCCGCCGCTTTTCCGCCGCCAGACTCGACCTTCTCGCACCACATGACCGTCGCCCCGTCGCGACCAATCTGCCGCTCGATTAACAGCCGCGCCGCCGGCCATTCGAGCTCCCGCCGCCGCATTCGACCTCCTGGCTCTCGTCGCTCGCCCGCCGGCGCACCTGCTGCCGCCGCTCGGTCCGCCGGCGCTCCTCCCAGCTCTCGGCGCTCGGCCGCCGGTGCTCATGCCGACTAGTTTTACATCTTCAAATACATCATCTGTTGGAGTAGGAGCTTTACATCACCAATATACATCATCTATTGGAGTTGGCTATTTTTTGAAAATGTAAATTGCACTTTTTGATGATGTAAATTATACAACACCTACTTTTACATCTCCAAATTCGCATCATCTATTGAAGATGCTCTTAGGGGTTGAACTGTGAGTGCTAGGGACCTAGTCTGTGAGTAGTAAGAGCCTAGACTGAGCGTTAGGGGTGTGAACTGAAAGTGCTAGGGGCCTAGACCTGGATGGAGCGTAACTTGCACAAGTAGTAGTAAGCTTTTTTCGAAGCTAAATTGCTTATGCTTGCATTGGCTTGATTTACAAACGGTGGACTACTAGTCCTTTTATATTGGACAAACAAACGGAGTAGGACGTTTTGGTGACCGAGCTCCATGGAACCCTTTATTTTTGAAAAGTTCAAAATTCAAACTTCCTGGTTTCAAAAAAAAAACTGAAAAAATATGCACGTATACAAGGATGAAATGTATATGTGTGTAAAAATTTAGGATGAAATACCTTGAAATGCGACCTGTACAAAAAGACAAATTTCTAGATTTTGAGGATGAATAGTACCATGTGTTAAAAAGCCCCAGATTTGTTTTTTTTTACACAGCCCTCATTTCAACGTATTTTGTTCTGAAAATTTACACACATGTACATTATGCCTCCATGTATATCTGTATTTATTTTTAGAATTTTTTGAAATGTAAAAATATGAATTTTGAATTTTGCAAAAGGAGGCCTCTATGGAGCTCGGCCTCCAAAAGCAATTTTCGAAACAAACAGATCATTGTGGTCCTATACATCAGTGCTTACGTATTATTATCCTGACATGCTCATTAAATGCATGCCATCTTATTCTATCCTCCAATTCTACTCCCTCCCTTCCTAATATAAGCCATTTTAGAGATTTCAATATGGACTACATACAGTGAATCTACACTCTAAAATATATCTATATACATCCGTATGTAATTCGTATTGAAATCTATAAAACATTATATATTTAGGAACGGAGGGAGTATCATGGTATGGTACGGGTAGGTTATCTAGCCAGCTACAGGTTATCCTTTGCAGCCTTTTTTAACTCTGTTGCTCTTTGTTCACATTAGCTGTGAATTATGTAGACAGGTTTAACTCAACATGCTGCACGTGGGAGGGAACAGGGAAGCTAGCTAGGCTCAAGGATCCATCAGGTTCAGGCTGCAAATGGGACGACCTGCGGGCGTCCCACATCCTGCCTCACTAGCCCACGTAATTAAGTGGGACTAAGTGGGCTACCCACATAATATAAGTGGTATTATGTGGGCTACTGCATGCCCACATAATTCATACATGCAATTGTCAGCTAAGTATATCCAGAGGCAATAACAATACGTGATCCCACATGTCCAGAGGCAATGACAACACATAATCCCACATGTACAGAGGCAATAACAGCACATAACTTAGTTAAGCAGCACATAACATACTCCATTTCAGTCTCTGTCAATACATCAATTGCACTACATAGGCTACAGTGAAAGAACATGCGCTGCCCCCATGTTTGGTTTTGGTAATTGATGACAATCCCTATGGACTAATGGTTGCCTTGAGTTATATTTGAAGGGTTTGTCCATAGGCTTTTCTTGAAATACATTTGTTGGTTTCAAGAAGATTTTGAGATGACCAAGGTGGTTATTCATGGAGTTATCCAAAGATTGGTCATGTAAGAGATGAGCCTATTGCAAGCATGTCTTGAAGAAGAAGATTGTGTGGACATTCATGTTTACCTTCAAGACATCATCTTAATGAAGAGAATTGGAAAGATTCAAGGTTGATCAAGACTAAATATGAAGAGTGATTCAAGTTGATCAACACACAAAGCGTAGAAGATGTACCAAGCGGGATCAAGTGATCTCATGATATGGTAAGCATTGTCCATTACGCTTTGTGTACTAACCCGTGGTCTATGTGAGAGTTGTTTGTGGGGTTAGGTATGTTTCCATGGGCTTGCATCAAAAGGAAGATATCATACAGCCCATGAAGGATGACATCAAGTGGTGATCGTCATCAAGGTTGCGGTGTGCAAGTTCAAGTGGAGCATCACGAAGAGATCATGCTTGAAGCTTGCCGTCCATTGTGGTGACAATGGACTTGTGAAGATGTGCCGAAGAGTGGCTCACCCATAGTGGAGTATGGGGGAGCAATCTACTAGTCTTCATCGAGCCGGCGCAATCAAGAAAGGTGGTCCAACTTGAGGAAGTCAAGATCGTCATCATCTAGCTCAAGTGGACTATGCGCAAGGCAAAGGTTTGCCCTTGATAGGTTTTCTATTTTACCGGTCTCATGGTGGTAGTTGGGAGACCGGGTTATAGGATCGATAGCCGTACTATCAAGGGGGGCTCTCGGATGAGTAGCTTAATCGTATCCTTCGTAGAGAGCTCAAACCATTGCATTCTTGCATCATCTTTCTTGGTTATTGTTTGGTGTTTCTCTTTGTGAGTTTTAGAGCTTATGGTCATCTTCATGACAAGCTCGAGTTCATCGAAAACGGAGTTCATATATGCATCTTCTATGATGTTTTCGATGTTGGAGTTTATGCCGGTTCTTCATTCATAGAGGTTTCTCTTCTCTATATCTTAGGCATATCTCCCCTGCCACTTCTTATTATAACCAGTCGCTGTTTGGATAGTACTCGTCGTCGTCTATCCAACAAGCTTGAGTTTGCTCAATTCGGAGCTCATTTGCAGAAGTTGTGGCAGTTCTGGTTTCTGCACTAAGCGATTGTACCGCTAGTCCGAGCGGTTGTACCGCCCTAGGGTGATACCCTAGGGTTGCAGTCTCCAGGTTTTTTCCAAGCGGTTGTACCGCTGCCTCCGGGCGGTTGTACCGCCTGGTGCTTGGAAATCTCCAGGTCTGCGGCTCGGCGGTTGTACCAGCCTTGTACCGCTCTATCACCGGACACCCTTCTGTTATGGGGCGGTTGTAGGGCGGTGGTGGCCCGGTAGTTTCGGATGGTTTCGGCCAACCGGTACTACCGGTGCAACCCCCGGTTGTACCGCTCCGTGCTCGTCTACAGGTTATCCCGTGAAAGGCGGTTGTACCGGTCCTTGGACCGGTTGTACCGCTCCAGTGTTTTTCTGCAGGATAACGGGCAGATTCGTGGGGTCCTATAAAAGGGGGTCTTCTTCCCCATTGACCCCAACGGTTCTTTTGCAAGCTTTCTCCTCCATTGTTGACCTTCCTCAAGCTTGCTATCTCTCAATCCCTCCATGGATTCTTGCTAGTTTTTTGGGGAAAAGAGAGAGGAGATCTAGATCCACATTTCCACCAATCACTTTCTCCTCTATGTGAGGGGAACCCCTTGGATCTAGATCTTGGAGTTCTTGGTGTTCTCCTTGTTCTTCCTCTCATATTCCTCCATAGCTTTTGTTGCTTTGGTGGGATTTGGGAGTGAGGGACTTGACCACTTCGTGTGTTCTTGCCATTGCATTAGTTGCATCGGTTTGAGTTCTCCACGGTGATACGTGGTGGTGAAAAGTTGAGTAGCTTATTACTCTTGGGTGCTTGGTACCCTAGAGCTTGTTCCTCTTGGGTGCTTGGGCGCCCTAGATGGTTGGTGGTGCCTCGGAGCTCAATCATTGTCGTGTAAAGCTCCGGGCAAGCGTCGGGGTCTCCAATTAGGTTGTGGAGATCGTCCCGAGCAATTTGACGGGTACCGGTGACCGCCCCCAAGGGTTGCCAAAGTGTACGGGTTCGGTGACCGCCCCCAAGGGTTGCCATTTGTACGGGTTCGGTGACCGCCCTCAAGGGTCCCTTAGTGGAATCACGGCATCTTGCATTGTGCGAGGACGTGAGGAGATTACGGTGGCCCTAGTGGCTTCTTGGGGAGCATTGTGCCTCCACACCGCTCCAAACGGAGATTAGCATCCGCAAGGGTGTGAACTTCAGGATACATCATTGTCTCCGCGTGCCTCGGTTATCTCTTACCCGAGCCCTTTACTTATGCACTGTACTTTGTGATAGCCATATTGTTTCTTATTATATATCTTGCTATCACTTAGTTGTTTATCTTGCTTAGCATAAGTTGGTGGTGCACATAGGTGAGCCTAGTCGATTTAGGTTTTGTACTTGTCAAATTAAACGCTAGTTTTATTCCGCATTTATTCAAGCCTAAACCGTAATTATTTTAAAGCGCCTATTCACCCCCCCCCCCTCTAGGCGACATCCACGATCTTTCATACAGCCTAGATGAACTTTTCTCATTTATTCAAGATGTTCAATTGCAGTACATAGGCTACACCTTTTCTTCAAGAATTAGCAGCTCATATTTCTTGTCAAGATTGAACAGTCTGAAGGTCCATCAGAACTTGAAGGTGGTCTTCAACTCAACCGTCGGTGCTGGTTGACAACCGAGGATATGCTAATAACAAAAAACAGAATACAATGTCATTGACAAGCTAGAACTACTACTGAAAGAAATAGTGAAAGACACCATACTAAACCAAGAAAACAAAGAGAAGAAAATTATGCAGATCAAATCATCTTCACGGTGTCAGTTTCCATATCATTATATCAAATACTTACCTCTTACTCAACCATTCAAAATAATTCTATGAGAACTGAAAGTCAGAGAATCCACCCTCAAGGATCATCATCACAACTCCAGAAGCTTAAATGATTCAAGCATAGCCTATCTTTCTATGTCTACAGAGTGCACACCATAGAGTCCACACCATCCAGAGAGAATGCAAACAGTTAAATGCTTCATAGGCAAGCACTGCAGCCAACAGCTAGTTGATAAAAAAAACAGTGATTATCATGGGGGCATCGCATATACCTTGATCTTCTTCCTCTGGCTCTAATGATGTGCCTTTGTATTTTTCTGGATCTGCAAAACACAAAACACATAACACATAAATTATTAGATTAACTGTGGTTATCAATTTTCGTGAAGAATAAAATAAAAACTTACTAACCAGCTGTTCTCAGCCAGTCTTGTAGGCAAATCAAAGCTTCGACGGTGGAGCAAGAAAGACTGCTCCTATAGTCACTGATGTTAGAACATGTGCTGCCCCCATGTTTGGTTTTGGTAATTGATGACAATCTCTATGGACTAATGGTTGCCTTGAGTTATATTTGAAGGGTTTGTCCATAGGCTTTGCTTGTAGACCATTTGTTGGTCTCAAGGTGATTTGAAGAAGAATATGTGTTGACCAAGGTGCTATTCAAGGATTTATCCAAAGATTGGTCATGTTGATCAAGACTAAATACGAAGAGTGATTCAAGTTGATCAACACACAAAGCGTAGAAGATGTACCAAGCGAGATCAAGTGATCTCATGGTATGGTAAGCATTGTCCATTACGCTTTGTGTACTAACCCATGTTCTATGTGAGAGTTCTTTGTGGGGTTAGGTTTGTTTCCATGGGCGTGCATCAAAAGGAAGATATCACACAACCCATGGAGGATGACATCAAGTGGTGATCGTCATCAAGATTGCGGTGTGCAAGTTCAAGTGGAGCATCACGAAGAGATCACATGCTTGAAGCTTGCTGTCCATTGTGGTGACAATGGACTTGTGAAGATGTGCCGAAGAGTGGCTCACCCATAGTGGAGTATGGGGGAGCAATCAGCTAGTCTTCATCGAGCCGGCGCAATCAAGAAAGGTGGTCCAACTTGAGGAGGTCAAGATCGTCATCATCTAGCTCAAGTGGACTTTGCGCAAGGCAAAGGTTTGCCCTTGATAGGTTTTCTATTTTACCGGTCTCATGGTAGTAGTTGGGAGACCGGGTTATAGGATCGATAGCCGTACTATCAAGGGGGGCTCTCAAGTGAGTAGCTTTATCATATCTTCGTAGAGAGCTCAAACCATTGCATCCTTGCATCATATTTCTTGGTTTGTGTTTGGTGTTTCTCTTTGTGAGTCTTTGAGCTTTTGGTCATCTTCATGACAAGCTCGAGGTCATCGAAAACGGAGTTCATATATGCATCTTCTATGATGTTTTCGATGTTGGAGTTTATGCCGGTTCTTCATTCATAGAGGTTTCTCATCTCTATATCATTGGTATTTTCTCTACTGCCACTTCTTAATATAACCAGTCGCTGTTGGATAGTATTTGTCGTCCTCTATCCAACAAGCTTGAGTTTGCTCAATTCGGAGCTCATTTGCAGAAGTTATGGCAGTTCAGGGTTTATTGTTTGTCTGGGCAGTTTACCTGTCACCAAAGCGGTAGTACCGCTCGGGACCACGGTAGTACCGCTTGACACGGTACTACCGCCCCTACTACCGTTGCACTACCGTGATTTCTACTGGCATTCTTTTTCGTTTAGCGGTAGTAAAGCGGTAGTGGAGCGGTAGTACCGCTTGACACGGTACTACCGCCCCTACTACCGCTGCACTACCGTGTTTTCTTCTGGTGTTATTTTTCCCTAAGCGGTAGTGGGGCGGTAGTGGAGCGGTAGTACCGCTTGTTGCGGTACTACCGTTCCAGTGCTACCCCACTTCCTCTGTTTCCTCTGTCCTGCGAAAGCTTAAGCGGTAGTACCGCTTAAGTTGAGCGGTAGTACCGCTTGGTGCGGCACTACCGCTCCAGTTTCTTGTTGATTGCCTGCTGTTTTTGAATTACTACCGCACGAGCGGTAGTACCGCTTGTGCGCGTCCTGCACGGGTAACGGTTGGATTTGGGGTGGCCCTATAAAAGGGGTCTTCTTCCCCAACGGTTTTCTTATCCTTTGAGCTCATTTCTCCCCCCATTGTTGACCTTCTTGAGCTTGCCTAACTCTCAATCCCTCCAATGATTCTTGCTAGTTCTTGAGGGAATAGAGAGAGGAGATCTAGATCCACATTTCCACCAATCACTTTCTCCTCTAAGTGAGGGGAACCCCTTGGATCTAGATCTTGGAGTTCTTGGTGTTCTCCTTGTTCTTCCTCTCATATTCATCCATAGCTTTTGTTGCTTTGGTGGGATTTGGGAGTGAGGGACTTGTCCACTTCGTGTGTTCTTGCCATTGCATTAGTTGCATCGGTTTGAGTTCTCCACGGTGATACGTGGAAGTTGTGAAGTTGAGTAGCTTATTACTCTTGGGTGTTTGGGCACCCTAGAGCTTGTTCCTCTTGGGTGCCTTGGCACCCTAGACGGCTTGGTGTCTTGGTGGTGCTCGGAGCTCAATCATTGTGGTGTAAAGCTCCGGGCAAGCGTCGGGGTCTCCAATTAGGTTGTGGAGATCGCCCCGAGCAATTTGACGGGTACCGGTGACCGCCCCCAAGGGTTGCCAAAGTGTACGGGTTCGGTGACCGCCCTCAAGGGTCCCATTTGTACGGGTTCGGTGACCGCCCTCAAGGGTCCCTTAGTGGAATCACGGCACCTTGCATTGTGCGAGGGCGTGAGGAGAATACGGTGGCCCTAGTGGCATTGTTGGGGAGCATTGTGCCTCCACACCGCTCTAACGGAGATTAGCATCCGCAAGGGTGTGAACTTCGGGATACATCGTCGTCTCCGCGTGCCTCGGTTATCTCTTACCCGAGCCCTTTACTTATGCACTTTACTTTGTGATAGCCATATTGTTTCTTGTTATATATCTTGCTATCACTTAGTTGTTTATCTTGCTTAGCTTAAGTTGTTGGTGCACATAGGTGAGCCTAGTCAATTTAGGTTTTGTGCTTGTCAAATTAACCGCTAGGTTTATTCCGCATTTGTTCAAGCCTAAACCGTAATTATTTTAAAGCGCCTATTCACCCCCCCCCCCCTCTAGGCGACATCCACGATCTTTCAATTGGTATCAGAGCCTCGTCTCTCCTTATTAGGCTTTACCGCCTAGAGAGTAAAGATGTCGACTAGGGGATTAGGATTCTCTGACACTCTTAGTTTCAATGGCACAAATTTTGATGTTTGGGTAATTCGCATGCTTAATCTCTTTAGGGTCATGGACCCAAATTTAGAGCGAATTGTAGATATGGGTTTTTCTCCTCCAAAGGATTCTCAAAACTTATCTTTAGAGGATGAGAAAAACTCTTATCTCAATGCTCAAGCTTCTAATGTGCTTTTCGATGCTTTGAGCAATGTAGTTATATTTCAACTCATGCCGTTTCGGGATGCTCATGAGTTGTGGACAAAGCTTCAAGACAAATATGGTGTGTCCAAGGTTTGTGAGGATGATTCTCCCTCCACCTCCGGCCGTATTGCCTTCTCAACTTCATCTACTCCACCTACATGTGGTTTGCCACAAGGTAATGTTATGGTGAGTAGTGGTGTTCATTGTAATTTTGGTAGTGGGCTTATTGTTGATAATTCTTCATCACTATCTTATTGCAATGCTTCATCTTTGGACTTCAACACTTCAAGCACTCTAAATGTTTCACATGCTTGTGTTGATAGCCCTTGCATATCATGTAGAAATTGCTTGTCTAAATCTCATGATGATATGCTTGCTATGTCTTGTTGCCATGATAAAAATGCATGTATTTCCTCTAGTTGTTGTGCTAACAATGTAGAGGAAACCCAACACTCCATGGAACAAGATGTGGTCTTGAATGGTGCCTCAAGGGATCCTACATCATCATCTATTGCTTTTTGCCTTATGGCTAAGGCTTCAAAGGTATCTCCTCCTTTGAACCCCAATATATCTCTTGATGATGATGTTGATGCTAGTGATGATGAGGATAATGATGAAGAGAATGATAATGTTGCTTCCTTAAAAATTAAGGGAGAAATGATTTTTAAAGCTCTTCATAAGAATAAAATTGCTCGTTCCAACTTCATGGAAATTATGACTATTGCCATTGAGGGCAAGAAATATATGGAGGAGTTGGAATCTCATCTCGAGGAGCATGAGGCCACCATTGAGAAAATGGAAGGTCATGAGCGTGATTACGCTAATGAGATTGCGGAGCTATCTCAAGCTCTTGAACTTGAACAAACCACCAAGGAATCTCTTGAGGAGACCTTTGCTCTAGAATTATCTAGATTAAAGGAATCCCATGATAGAGCTCTCGAGGTGGCAAATGATTTTAGAACTAAAAATGATAAGCTTGAATTTGCTCATGCTAAACTCCTTGAGGACTTTGAGCACCTCGAAAATGGCTCAAGGGTCGTTAAGAGTTCGCTCATTGAACTCACCGAGTCTCATGCTCAACTTCAAGCTTCATATGCTAAAGAGCTTGCCAAGTTGCCTTCTCCTCTTGTTGTTAGTGATGATGCTTGTGCTACTAACTCTATTTCTTGTGAAGCATCCATATTGAAGGAGAATGTTGAGCTAAGGGCTCAACTTGAGTTGCTATCTAGCAATTATGGGAAATTGGAAGAAAGTCATGAAAAGCTCTCGAGCTCTCATGGTGATCTTCTAGTATCCCATGATGTGCTAAAGATAGTTCATGAGGCTTGTACTACTAAGGTAACATCTAGTGAGCCTCATGTGGACCTTAGCACTATATCTAGTAAAAATGCTTTATTAACATGTGCTAGTCCTCGTAATTCTTCTATGCATAACATTGGTACATCTTGTGATGAATTACTTTCCTTGCCTTGTTGCTCTAACAATGATGCTTATACTTCCTCTAGTACTTGTGTTGATACTAACCATGTAGAGGAAATCAAAGAGCTCAAGGCCCAAGTCACTTCTTTGAAGAAAAACTTGGAAAAGAGTCATGAAGGGAAGTCCACACTCAAGAATATTTTGAGTGTGCAAAAATCCCCCAATGACAAAGGTGGACTTGGATTCAACTCCAATAAGAAGAAGAAGTCCAAGAGCAACAATAAGAAGGGCCAAGAACAAGTCAAGAATTCGGCCAAGATTGTTTGCTTCAAGTGCAAGATAGAAGGGCACCATGTTAGATCTTGCCCATTGAAGAAGAAGCCCCATAGTGACAAGCAACAAGGGAAGCGGCCACAAGTTCAATCTCATGCTCAACCTCAAGTTGAAGAAAGGCCTCTTCCCAAGAAGACCCAAGTCAACGCTCCTCAAGTTGAGAAATCAATTGAGAAGAAAGTAAAGGGTAGATGTTGCTACTTATGTCGTGAGAAGGGTCACCTTGCTTCTTCATGCACTAACGGTAACTTATCCAACCCAATCATTATTGATGATATCTATTCTCTTGGGAAGGATAAACTTGGCAATGTGTTTGCCAAATGTATTGGTACTCAAAGTGGTGTCAAGAAAAGAACCATTTGGGTAGCCAAGCCTATTGTGACTAACCTCTTAGGACCCAACTTGGTTGGGGACCAACAAACTCAAACTTGATCAATAGGTGTGGTTGGAGGGCATTGGAGACTTGGCTATATTATGAAGAATTAAGGGGACTTCATCATTCATATTGTCTCAAGCCAAGTCATTGGATTATCAAGTTTCTATCTTATATCCAATGTGCCTCCTTGCGGTAACTTGTACTTAAATTATTTAAATTGAAAGTTACATGCCCCTTTGCATGTTTGTGGTTTTGTACCTTGCATGTGTTTGTATATGGTGTGCCTTCGGCTTGCTTATCTTGAGTAATCAAGTATGGGATGTTGGTTTGCACATCATGTACGTGTGAGTGTTGTGTTGAGCCTTGTTTGCTTCTTGTTCATATCTTAGTTGGCTCTTGTGAGAGATTAATGGAACAACCCATTTTGGGGGAGTGATGTGCTTCGTGCACTTCACGAACCTACAAATGTGTGTACATGAAGAATACCACCTAGTATTGATATTGCAAGATTATCTAGTCTCTATGTGGTATGTCTTATTCATGAGAAATTCAAATTCTAAAGTGTCCATTAATCATCTCTAGTTGGTTTTTGTTTGCCACTTGTTAAATATGGATTATCACATTATGGGGGAGTAATATGCTATGTGTATATTACAAGCCTAGAAAATGTGTACAATTGAGGTTGTGCCACTTAGAGTTGATATTATAGATTATCTTGTTCCTATGTGGCATGGTTGCTCAAACAAGTTCCAATTTGCTTAAATGCTTTTATTGCTCATCTTTGGATCTTGTTTGTAAGAGATTTTCTTGGTATGGTTTTCCTCCAATATGTACTTTTATATCTTATTTGGGAACCGGTTGCTTCAAGTTATTCTAATCATTGCTTGCATGATTGTTTGCCTACTTGAAGCTATCAAGAATCTCTATCTAAGCATTGTGCTTAATTCTTATCTTCTGTCACATGCTTATGTTGTTTGGTGTGAAGATGATCTTGGATACCTTTGCAATCTACCACTGGGAAGTAATTCCAAATACTTCTTGTCTCTTGACAATTGGTATTCTAGTATGTGGTAGAAATTGTTGATCATCTTTACATTGGCTTTTGGTTTTAGTTGCCTTATTTATTGCCAAGTATTTGTGGTGTGTTTTACTCCCGTTGTCTTCCTTGCCTCTTATGGATCTTTTGATTGTCTTGAACATGTTTAGTGTTTCTATAGATATAGTGAAAGTAGTGATCCCATCTTGTGCATTTTGTATTCAAATGCAAAATCCTAAATAATGCATAAATCTTGGGGGAGCTGTCCTATTTTCTTTAGAACGCTATTTTCTTTATTTTCAATTGGTATTTAATCCCTATCTTGTCCGGGCTTTTGGAAGGCAAACTTTTTCCTTTTGGTGCTTTGTGCCATCATGAAACTTTGTAGAGGGTTTGGTTTGTTTGTTGGAACCTTGCTCTCTTCTGGGAGTTTGATATCTCTTTATTTGATATCTTTCAATTGTTGTGTTTCATTGGTATTTCATTCCTTGATGTATCTTTTATTTGGTATCCTTCAAGTGATTATTTCTTCATTTGGTATCTTATTTTCACTTGGTATATTTTCCAATTGGTATCTTATCAATCATGTGTTGTTTTGGTTTGGTTTCAATTGGCATCTCTTCTCATGTGTTGTTGAGTGTTGAAATCAACCATGTGTTGATTTCAATTTGTCTTGAATCATGTGTTGATTTCGTTCTTTGATATAATTTGGACAACCTTATGTTGCGTCACTCTTTCGTGTGCCTTCTTGGTTTACTTGGTGTTTTGTCCAAATTGTATCTCCCTTTGGTTCTTGGAAGTCTTAAGCATGCATATTTACTTTATGTATTTCCTTTGGCATGTTTTCTTTCTTTGACCCAATATATAGGGGAAACTCCACCATGTCTCTAATTGGATAAGATGTGCATGAAATTCAATTTCATATCCATATGCACATATTTATGTGGAGTTTGTCCTATGTGTTGTTGGTTCACTAACTCTTTGGTCCCAATGAGTTTGGGTACCATTTTGTTTGTGATGTTGTTCTAGGAACAAGTGGAGATGCATTGGATGCTCGGCTCACTCACAAGGAAGGTGTTGTCACCATGTGCTTATTGGAGTCAAGCTAGGATGATCAACGAACTACTTTCTACTACCTTCAATTGGTACCTACTACATCCGTCCAAAGCTGTCCCGGTAACAAGTATCAACTTCATGCATACTTTTCTTGCATTCAACCTTGTGTAGGTTGCATCATGGCATGATGTTCTTGATTCGTTCTCGTGATACTTGCTTCGTTTCTCACAATTGGTATCAGATACTTGTTTCCTTTCTCAAAGCATCCCAACAATGAACTCTTGTTGTGAGTTGTGATGTCTTTGATGTTCGTGTAGTTGGAGTTCATTGATATACAATAAGACAATATTAAGCCATGTGCTATGCTTTCAAGCAAAGATCTTATTGGTATATTTATGACTTCCTTTTGGATATCTTGTTCCTTCGTGTTGTAACTATTTCGTGTGTATATCCTTCTTTGTGGATTGATATCATCATGATTTTCATCTACCTAGAACTTTATACACTTGAGAGAAATTACATCTCTAGATGATATCCTTTCTTTCACGACCACCTTGTCTTTCTCGTTTTATTTCTTTGGTGGCTCCGTGAAATCGTTTTTCTTGAGTACGGATCTTATATCATTGCATTTTGTTGCACTCTTGTGTGGTGAAGATTGTTTTCCTCTTGCTTGTCTTGATGAGGCTTTCACCATGTCTTTTGGTATCAACAATTGGTATCAACAATTGGTATCCCTCCTCTTGATGAAACTATCATTCCCTATCTTCACCATGGGTTGTCACAAGCTTTGTAGTTAATTCGCTTTTTTTTTGTGAGCTTGTGAACCCATTTGCTTGTTGTGTGTGGGAAGGATGTGTCTTGCACCTTGTATCTCATTTATTCAAGACTATGTTGATGCTTAATGCTCATTCTTATATTAGTCTTCTCAAGTGCTTTGCCATGACTCACACACATCGTTTTGGTTGAGCCTATTCCTAAGTTGCCTCTCTTTCATGTTGCTCAACCATGTGTTAGTTGCAAGTGCTAGGCTTAGTTTCCTATATGCACACTTGCACTTGTTGTGAGTTTCTATTGATTTTGGGGGAGTGATGATTCCATGTTTGTGCACTTTGTATTTTAATGCAAAAATTCTAATTTGTGCATGAACCTTGGGGAGCTCCCCTATGTCTTTAGAACACTCCTTTGCTCTTATCATAATATATGTTGTTCGTGTGGCTCGTCGGATCATTTGATTGATTGGTCCAATTGGTATCTTTCAATTGGTTTCTATCAATTGGTATCGGATTATTTGATTGATTGGTCCTTTTGGTATCCTTAGATTGCTTGCTTCTCTCTTGGTATGTCTTTGTGCCATATCTTTCTTTTTGCAATCTTTGGACCCTCAATATAGTTTGTCTTCCTCCAACTACTCATCATTGGATATGTGTATTGTATTTCACTCATATTTTGAGAAATACACACTTTATGGAGGAACACACATTATGTTGGCCTTCTAAGTTTTTCGCCCATTTGCAAATGGGGGAGAAGTTTAGAGGATTTTGGTCTTATGCTTTGGTCCTTCGGATCTTTTGATTGCTTGCTTCTCTCTTGATATGTCTTTGTGTCATGTCTTTCCTTTTGCAATCTTTGGATCCTCAATATAGTTTGTTTTCCTCCAGCTACTCATCATTGGATATGTGTATTGTATTTCACTCATATTTTGAGAAATACACACCTTATGGAGGAACGCATATTATATTGGCTTTCTAAGCTTTTCGCCCATTTTGGCAATCGATGCCAATGGGGGAGAAGTTCAAGAGAGTTCTGTGGAGAAATTAAGAGAGCTATTTCTTCATGCTTGCTTTGGTTTTGTTCCCAAGCATTTGCATCACATGCTCTTGCATTATTAGTTGTTGCTTTTCATGGTGATGCTTAATTCCTTATATAAACTCTCTTGAAAGTGATTGTCATCAATTACCAAAATGGGGGAGATTGTTAGAACATGTGCTGCCCCCATGTTTGGTTTTGGTAATTGATGACAATCTCTATGGACTAATGGTTGCCTTGAGTTATATTTGAAGGGTTTGTCCATAGGCTTTGCTTGTAGACCATTTGTTGGTCTCAAGGTGATTTGAAGAAGAATATGTGTTGACCAAGGTGCTATTCAAGGATTTATCCAAAGATTGGTCATGTTGATCAAGACTAAATACGAAGAGTGATTCAAGTTGATCAACACACAAAGCGTAGAAGATGTACCAAGCGAGATCAAGTGATCTCATGGTATGGTAAGCATTGTCCATTACGCTTTGTGTACTAACCCATGTTCTATGTGAGAGTTCTTTGTGGGGTTAGGTTTGTTTCCATGGGCGTGCATCAAAAGGAAGATATCACACAACCCATGGAGGATGACATCAAGTGGTGATCGTCATCAAGATTGCGGTGTGCAAGTTCAAGTGGAGCATCACGAAGAGATCACATGCTTGAAGCTTGCTGTCCATTGTGGTGACAATGGACTTGTGAAGATGTGCCGAAGAGTGGCTCACCCATAGTGGAGTATGGGGGAGCAATCAGCTAGTCTTCATCGAGCCGGCGCAATCAAGAAAGGTGGTCCAACTTGAGGAGGTCAAGATCGTCATCATCTAGCTCAAGTGGACTTTGCGCAAGGCAAAGGTTTGCCCTTGATAGGTTTTCTATTTTACCGGTCTCATGGTAGTAGTTGGGAGACCGGGTTATAGGATCGATAGCCGTACTATCAAGGGGGGCTCTCAAGTGAGTAGCTTTATCATATCTTCGTAGAGAGCTCAAACCATTGCATCCTTGCATCATATTTCTTGGTTTGTGTTTGGTGTTTCTCTTTGTGAGTCTTTGAGCTTTTGGTCATCTTCATGACAAGCTCGAGGTCATCGAAAACGGAGTTCATATATGCATCTTCTATGATGTTTTCGATGTTGGAGTTTATGCCGGTTCTTCATTCATAGAGGTTTCTCATCTCTATATCATTGGTATTTTCTCTACTGCCACTTCTTAATATAACCAGTCGCTGTTGGATAGTATTTGTCGTCCTCTATCCAACAAGCTTGAGTTTGCTCAATTCGGAGCTCATTTGCAGAAGTTATGGCAGTTCAGGGTTTATTGTTTGTCTGGGCAGTTTACCTGTCACCAAAGCGGTAGTACCGCTCGGGACCACGGTAGTACCGCTTGACACGGTACTACCGCCCCTACTACCGTTGCACTACCGTGATTTCTACTGGCATTCTTTTTCGTTTAGCGGTAGTAAAGCGGTAGTGGAGCGGTAGTACCGCTTGACACGGTACTACCGCCCCTACTACCGCTGCACTACCGTGTTTTCTTCTGGTGTTATTTTTCCCTAAGCGGTAGTGGGGCGGTAGTGGAGCGGTAGTACCGCTTGTTGCGGTACTACCGTTCCAGTGCTACCCCACTTCCTCTGTTTCCTCTGTCCTGCGAAAGCTTAAGCGGTAGTACCGCTTAAGTTGAGCGGTAGTACCGCTTGGTGCGGCACTACCGCTCCAGTTTCTTGTTGATTGCCTGCTGTTTTTGAATTACTACCGCACGAGCGGTAGTACCGCTTGTGCGCGTCCTGCACGGGTAACGGTTGGATTTGGGGTGGCCCTATAAAAGGGGTCTTCTTCCCCAACGGTTTTCTTATCCTTTGAGCTCATTTCTCCCCCCATTGTTGACCTTCTTGAGCTTGCCTAACTCTCAATCCCTCCAATGATTCTTGCTAGTTCTTGAGGGAATAGAGAGAGGAGATCTAGATCCACATTTCCACCAATCACTTTCTCCTCTAAGTGAGGGGAACCCCTTGGATCTAGATCTTGGAGTTCTTGGTGTTCTCCTTGTTCTTCCTCTCATATTCATCCATAGCTTTTGTTGCTTTGGTGGGATTTGGGAGTGAGGGACTTGTCCACTTCGTGTGTTCTTGCCATTGCATTAGTTGCATCGGTTTGAGTTCTCCACGGTGATACGTGGAAGTTGTGAAGTTGAGTAGCTTATTACTCTTGGGTGTTTGGGCACCCTAGAGCTTGTTCCTCTTGGGTGCCTTGGCACCCTAGACGGCTTGGTGTCTTGGTGGTGCTCGGAGCTCAATCATTGTGGTGTAAAGCTCCGGGCAAGCGTCGGGGTCTCCAATTAGGTTGTGGAGATCGCCCCGAGCAATTTGACGGGTACCGGTGACCGCCCCCAAGGGTTGCCAAAGTGTACGGGTTCGGTGACCGCCCTCAAGGGTCCCATTTGTACGGGTTCGGTGACCGCCCTCAAGGGTCCCTTAGTGGAATCACGGCACCTTGCATTGTGCGAGGGCGTGAGGAGAATACGGTGGCCCTAGTGGCATTGTTGGGGAGCATTGTGCCTCCACACCGCTCTAACGGAGATTAGCATCCGCAAGGGTGTGAACTTCGGGATACATCGTCGTCTCCGCGTGCCTCGGTTATCTCTTACCCGAGCCCTTTACTTATGCACTTTACTTTGTGATAGCCATATTGTTTCTTGTTATATATCTTGCTATCACTTAGTTGTTTATCTTGCTTAGCTTAAGTTGTTGGTGCACATAGGTGAGCCTAGTCAATTTAGGTTTTGTGCTTGTCAAATTAACCGCTAGGTTTATTCCGCATTTGTTCAAGCCTAAACCGTAATTATTTTAAAGCGCCTATTCACCCCCCCCCCCCCCCCCTCTAGGCGACATCCACGATCTTTCAACTGACAATGCGTCCTCCAGAACTAAAATTAAAAGCAGACTCAGAAGGCACCGTGGATGCCGAAATAGCCAATATGTCGCGAGCAATCGTAGAGAGAACCGGATACTTGGGAGAGTTGATTTTCCACCATTCTAATATGTCCAACTCTTTCTTCCGTGGATACAACTCCTCTTTCAAATATTGATCCAGCTCATTATTTGCTTTTGGATTGCTTTCTTTAATTTAAGCATCCATTTATTGGCTTCAGTTTCACTTCCAAAGTCTTTTAACATATATTCAAGGAGATCAAACTTAAACCTTGGATCAAATATGACCGGAACACAAATTGACTTGAACGACTCCTTCCAATACTTCTCTAACTTTATTTCCATTTGCTGCACCATATGCGCAATGATGGTGTTCTTACTTGATGACTCTCTCTTCAAGATCTTCTTAATCTTACATAGCTGAGGGAAGTAGAGATGACTAGTCGGATACTTCGATCCAGAGAGAAGTTTGGTTGCTGTGTAAAATCCTTTGATTTGCATGCAGATTCAGCCATTTTCCATTCAATAGGTGTTGGACAAAACTCGTAGTCCTTGTCTTGCTACCCTAAGGCATCAAATGCACTTCTAAATGGTATAGCTGATTCAAGCATCAAATATGTGAAATTCCAACGAGTTTGTACATCTATTGAAGGCTGCCTACTAAAACAACACCCCACTTGATTGATTATCTCTTGAAATTTTTGGCCTCTTGATTGTGAACTCTTTACGAATTGGACAGATTCTCGAATGTTGTTGACCACAGATTTCATTGCGAGAAGAGCATCTTGAACCATTAAGTTGAAGACGTGAGGAGCACATCGACAATGAAGCAATTTTCCTTTCAAGAGAAGACAACCTTTTTTAACCAAATTCTCTCTTAAGTGGTTTATCATCGCGGTATTCACCGGTGCGTTGTCTAACGTGAAACCAAAGAGCTTATCCTCTAAATTAAAATCTTGAATAGTCTTTAGTATCACACCATGCATGTTCATAGCATTATGAGGTGTCTCCATCATGAAGAATCTTATGACAAATTTTTGAATTTCCCAATCTGAATCAATCAAGTGGCAAGTGACACAAAGATAACCCAATTTTTGGTTTGACGTCCACATATCTGCGGTCAAAGATTCTCTACTAGTAGACTTCTCAAAATATTGTTGCATGTTTAATCTGTTTCTCTTAAAATTTGCCATGCAATCATCTTTGACGGTTGTTCTCGAGGGCACTTTGAACCACGGATTTAAGGAAGCGGCAAAGTCCCGAAATGGTTTGTACTCCGCGAGAGAGAACGGCAATTCATTCACAACAATCAACTTGACTAACTCAAACCGTGAGACTTTAGGATCAAATTTCCAATTAGGATCTACCACCTCAGGAGGACCCAACTTGTCAATCATTTCATTCATTGCAGATTTCATTGGGCATACCTTCAAGTGCCGACATAAGTGGCTGGTCCGGTGTCTCGTGTGGCCGGAAAAATTTGTTGACAATGATTACACTGGCCTTCCACAAGCATTTGACCATCATAGATTGGCTCGGCCTCCTCCCAAATGCGAGATACCAGCTTGCGGCGTCTACGCTTGGACCCTGCATGCATGGGAAAAGAACACCTTAAACATAGAGGTTGAATATTTTGAGGCATCTCGTGTTACTCGACAAAGTCAACCATAGGAATATCCGGAAGCAAATCTTACCATGGGAACTAGGTCTTCTCGCTGCAGGAGATAGATTTTGAAGTGAAGGGGTGTTCTGTAGTGGCGTTCGCTGTGAAGCAGGTGTCTCTAGTTGATCTGCTGACTTTGCCCTTTTTGCGGAAGCGTGCCTCACCGCCGATGACGCCCTCTTCAATGCAGCTGATCTTGCTAACATATTGACCCCTGGGGAGCTCGCCACAATCTTTGGAGAATAAACTCGTGGACTAGCTCTCTAGAACAATGTAAACAATAAAAGGTCAGACTATAAGGTAAAACAATTATCATGTGCATTTAGTCACAGAATTCAGTTAAGAATTAGAAGGCGTAAGTATTCAGATTGAGAATATAAGCATCAGATGTACACATGTAGAGGATTTCCAACTTGTAGAGGATACTAGTATATGCTAAGATTCAGATGTACTAAAGTGTACAATCTGACAGCAGGTTAAATGACTGGATATGTCAAATAAAAATAGAACAAACAACAGATTTATATCAGAGAAAACATTAACTACATAGAGCCATTACACAAAATAAAAACTGCTACATGTTGCATCGATTGAATTAAAGATAAACCAAACTGATGGGAGTTAAGGGAGATGTTTTCTGTTAACAGAACTGAACCGGACTACTGTATTGGTAAGCTAAAACTCTTGATTATCATTTGACATGCTACAAGTTGGAAAGGGGTTTCTTTGGTTCACAAGCAACTTAGGGTACATAATTGAAGGGCTATCAACATTGGCAAATGATGAAATGCAGCTATACTTCAGAACAGAGTCAATTTACCCCAGCCCAGGCTCTCTCATGTACTAACTTAAAGCAATGATTACGTGTGGATTTCCAGCAATCTGAACACGTACTGTACCTGGTAGTAGTGCTAAAGTGGAAACAGAGTAGTACCCCAGGTACTGTACCTGGTAAACAATCTAAACAAGTATGCAATCTAAACAATCCCAGCTGCATTGAAGATTTCTAAACAATATGTTAGCAAGGCCGTGGATCGATCGCGCGGCAGAGGGCATCAGCTCGCGGGATCGTGTGAGGTGGATTGATCAGCTTACAAATACAGGGCACAGCTAGCTAGGTAGTGCCCAAGATTTCCACCGGCCTAGGCCTTGCAATCTAAACAATCTAAACAGAGTAGTGCCCAAGATTTCCAGCAACACTGAACTAGATTCTCAAGGGACAGACTAGTAGCAGAGAAACCATTATATGTACGCAAGTCCAGATCTCAAGGGGTGAAGGGGATAACCGGATACTACCTTGGCAGGTTCTTCTTGGACAGCAGCAATCTTCTTCTTCTTGCAGCCAGACCTTGGGAGTTCATGTCCAGAGCGCTTCTTGCGAGCCTCGCCGGTGACGGCCATGGTGGAGGTTGACGGCGGCGTTGGGGCGGGCATGGAGGACGGCTGCACTGGTCCGACCGTGGGGGAGTTGGACGGCTGCGCCAGTCCGGCCATGGGGGAGTTGGACAGCTGCGCTGGTCTGGCCGTGGGGGAGTTGGACGGCGGCGCTGGTGCAGCTGTGGGGGAAGTGAACGGCGGCGTTGGTGCGGCGACGATGGAGGTGGAAGGCGGCGCTGCGGCGTCCATGGAGATAATGGATGGCGGCGCTGTGGCGTCCATGGGGTAGGTGGACGGCTGCCCTAGGCCGGCCATGGGGAAGGTGGACGGCGGCGCTATGTGGCGGCCTACCCTAGCATGCGGCGGCGCTATGCTGGTGGAACGAGGATAAGTGGGTTCTGTGGCCTCCGTGGGTTAGCCCACTTATCCCACTTCTCATATCACAGGTTAAGTGGGCGTCCACGAACACGAATTATGTGGGCTTTTAAGTGGGCGCCGTGGCCGGCCCGTGTCCACCTGCAGCCTGACATCAGGTACTTTCTCTACAATGCAATTATGATTGCAAATTGCGTGGACATGGCCAGAGAGATAGGAAGAGTCAAGTTTCAGCATTGCTTTTGGGAAGCCAACAGTGTTGCTCATGAAATCGCTACGGATTGCTATTCCTCCAAAATTGCTGCTTGTAATTGGGTCGATGAACCCCCTAGTTTCTTATTCCCTGTTCTTGTGAACGATGTAACTTTATTTAGCAATCAATAAAGCATGCTATGATGGCTTTCCCTCAACAACAAAAAAAAACTTCAGTTCAGTACTTGCGTGCAGAGGGCAGGCCACGACACTTCTAACATCTCTTGCTGCTCTGGGTCTAGTTTCAGAGTTGATGTCAGGCCACCTTTTCAACCAATCTAACAGGATCTATCTAACTGGTCCGTCTGTCTCTAGTTATAGCGAGATTTGAGTTGTGCTAACTACTTGTTCTGTTTCACTTACTGCATGGCCCGGGGTGGCGTCCAAGTGCGGACTTTCACTTCTTGTTGAACTTCAGAAACTGTACAATTTGGTCAAACTGTGGGCCTTGAGGAGTTGTCTGGAACAGCTGACAGTCATCCGTGACCTGAAAATGTGCCAATCAAACACGGGTTGGTTACTGGCTTGCATAAGCATCTCAAGCATGCATACATACATAAAGCAAAGGAAAAGCTTACTATGCTATCATTAAGAGTAACGTATATCAAAAAAAAAAATCTACTCTGCTTGGCTTGGTAGAACCTACAAAGATCAATACCTGCTCTCGAAAAGCACCATTTACCAGACCCAGCCTCTGGTCTTCCTGGTGCTCGCCGTCGGCTGCAGCTGCTGCCGCTGCCGCTGCCTGCTGACCCTAGAACCAGCAGCTGAGTGTGCAGCGCTTGCCGCCGTCACCATCAAAGACGCTGCCGCTCCCTTCGACTGCCTCAGATCACCAACCTGCAGGCTCCTATTCCTCCCTGCATTCTGCCTGGCAGCAGCGGCGGCAGGGTGGCTGTCCTCCCCTTTCCTCTTCATCTTGTCGACGGCATCCGGGGGCGCGGCCAAGAGAGAGCTGGGAACCCGCTTGTTGGCCGAGTCCGAGCTTCTCAGAATGCGATGGTGCTGCGTGTTCTCGCTCATAGTCTCCTCACTCGCGCAAGGCCACAGCACCTCCTCGTGCAATTTGTTATCAAAGTCGAGTAACTAAAATAATATGGACATGTCAAATACTTTACTAGTGCCCTCCAAAATGTAGGAATGAGTGTACATAATGCAGCACCTCCTCCTCCAAATGGCTGAGCCTCTGAAGCATTGATTCATTTAACATGAGCTGCAGCTCCTTATTCCGAAACAAGAGCTCCTTATTTCGAAACAAGAGCTCCTTATTCTGAAAGGAGAGCTCCTCCATCTGAAACAAGACAATAATGAAATCCAAGTCTCTTGTTGATGCCCATTGATGATTATTAAACTGGTAAAAAATTAGTTGAGTACTGTACCCTTTGCTTAAGATCTGTAACCTCGGAGTCTGATTGGTGCTGCTGTCCAAGTTTGTGCTCCAACTCCACTATCTGCAAAAGAATAGCATGGGTATATTATTTGCTTGCAATTTTTGACGAAACATCCAATGTCGCCGCCGAGTTCGCCGGAGCAAGAAGAACATCCGTTGAGTCGTCCAATGTCGCCTGCGGCGGCTACACCAGAGGTATGTATCCCCTTGAAAGCTAATCATAGAATCCCCTGTTTTAGTTATTGTTTCTGTCCCCTGGCTCTGTCTGCGGTTCTGCTCTTTCTTCAGTTATCAATTAGCTTTGCAGTGGCATACACATGAATAGATATGCTAGCTGCACCTAGCAAAATAGGATTAGGAGGTGTATTCAAGTGTAACATATGAGTTGATCAGCAAAGGAACATGTGTGTTTCTCAGCGTGTACTAAACAGCTTTATGTCTCTGTAGTTTCTGGGGTTGTTCAATATGTGTTTCTCAGATTAATGCCTTCAACATGTGTGTCTCTGTAGTTGGATATGTATGTTTTTCAACATATATTTGAAGTGTAACAAGCCTTTCCCAGTTGGATATGTGTGTTTCTCAGCGTGTACTAAACAGCTTATGTCTCAGTAGTTTCTATTATGAACATATGAGTTTATTTCCTGAACCCATGTTTACTTCCTGAACATAGAGTAACAAAACTGTAACTATATGTGTGTTTCTACACCAGAGGTATTTATCGATAGAGAAATCTCAGTTCAAAAGGAGGTGTAACAGGGCCTGCTGGACGTGTACGGTGCACCTATAGGAGCAGCACATGACATGAATAGTTGAATAGTTCAGGTCTTCTATTTGTTTCAATTTAAGTTACTCTTTAGATCTGAAGTTTGTACTGGAGTTGCTGTTGGTTTATTCATATTGGTTCAGTAGATGTTCAGTATTGCCTCTGTATTTTGGTTCTGCAAGTCTTTAGACCTCTTATCTTGGCATAACCAATTGTTCCTCAACTCACAGTACAAGAATAATATTCTTCCAATGTGCATCAATCAAGATTTAGAATAATTTCTGTCAACAAACATGTGATCTATTTTCAGTAACCCTCAAAATTTCTTAATAAACCCACTTCGCCTTGTATGAACTTCATAGTATTTTAAGTGTGATTTTTTTGATCTATCTACAAAATAAAGCAAACCACAGTGTCAGCTATATGGTACTATATGCAGTCTGATTTATCGATCATTCGATTACTTCACAAGGGAAAAGTGCTAACTGCCAACTGACATGATCAATAGTAGAATAAAGGGATGGAAGGAAAAATAAGTGTCTCCAGTTTCCTTGGTGGTGTGTGCAAACTGTGAAGGCTCTGTTGTGATGAATAATGGAGCGTGGGCAGTGAGCTGACCTGATGACAACTGGCTGGAGGTACCGAGGTTGTAACTGAACCATGCACAATTTATTTTACTCTCTAATCATCTCATTTTCTAACTGAACCTGAGATGCTAAACTGAACATAAGCCATAATAGTGGAGCCAGCAGGCCTCATCAACTCGGACGTCTGGCCGCTGCCCATGGCCTCGCGTGCTCATGGCAGCGCCGCTTGACGCCGTGGACATACTCATGTGGTAGGAAGGGTCACTGTTTCCAGCCACGGCCCATTTGATCCATCCTCTTTGGACTACATATATGCTGTATAGAGGTGTTATGTTTGGTGTTTTTTGTAGGGCTTTAAATTTATCATGCCAATGGTCAAATTGTTCTTCCCCGCAAAAACAAAAAGGTCAAATTGTTCAAATGTGTCAGCAAGTTCTGGGTAGCTAGCGAACACTTCTTAGTTTTTGTGCCTGATATTCATATATAGGTGCCAAATTGTCTGACGGTCAATGAATTACCTCATGTTTCCTGGGTTTAACATCTAGAAATGGATGGCAAGTTATTTTTTATGACATTTACTCGCCAATAAATCATGTGTCTTTATTACTAAAAAGGTCTAACTGATGTGCATAAGGATCATAAGACATAAATGGTGTTAAACCATATAATATCCACCAAGATCATAATTTTATATTTTTTTCACCAAGATCTTAATTTTATATTTTGTTTTCGTAAAATCGTCAGATGATTGTCCATGATTTATATTAACATACCGGCTAGCAGCTAGGCAATCAGTTCAAGCTGAGATTAGCTTAGCTAGCTATAGCCATCGAGTTATTAGGGCATCTGGTGTAATTGATGGTGTACTGGGGTCATTGTTTTACGCTTTATGGACCTTGACAACCTGCAACCTGATGTGACAAAATTATTCCCAGTTCAATTTTGTCAGAAAATGTACAGTGCCCCCTAGAGTAATTGTCTGGTTGAGCTAATGTGTAACATGTAATATGTACATGATCATTTAATTTCAATCTGCTGTGAAATTGTTGCAATAGATCGTGTTTGATCACTTTTGAGAAGCATCTACATTTTGTATTTTTCATTACTTACATTTCAGCAAACCCATTGTTTGCTTGTGTTGTATGCCTGCTGATTTCAGTGCTTGAGTCTAGACTTCAGAGTAATAGAGTACACGAAACCTATCAGTTGACAGTGTTTTTCTTGCTTTCTATTAAACCTTGAGATATTAGCACAATTGCTTTGCCTAAGAGGGCCAAGATAGGTATTTCCACTAATTGTTCATATTTGGATCCAAGGTCAGGCAACTGTGAAGAAATTACTCTGAACACAAAATAAATCGGCAACATTATACATTGAAAGGTACAGTAAGGTCCCACTATATTTGTGCAGCAATTATGTGATAATTTTTCAGTTTATCTTTGATACAATTCAGTGTACAATCTCTGGATTTGTTGCCTTATAAGAGACTGAATTCTGTGTGGATTGCTTGATCCGGTTTCAACTATGGCAGTTGGTAGCAACATCTAGCAGCGGCAACCAATTATTAATCACAAGCTAAGGTAACGATGGAGAACTGCAACGAGGGAGCAGGTAATGTACTCGTCGGGAATGGAAGCTGCACCTGCACGCACGCTTGCTTGCCCATTTACTGCTATCTGCTGCTCAAGAGGATGACAATGTTCACACCGAAGGTGTTCGAAGAAATGACCCAGTGGGTGGGAGTGACTTGGTTGTTGTGGCTTGGTAATTTACTTTGTGTTTTCTCCCCTCTTGCCTATGATGACATTGTACTGGAGCATCACCGAAAGGCTTGCTGACCTGGTGGATTTAACATACGTGTGCTCTCGCCTTATTTATTTTGCCACTGTATAATTCATGCTTAAACATATGATTGTCCCCTATTTCGTGCATATTTCAGTAGTTAGATATATTTGAGCAGGAAATGAACATTCCTGCTACTGTACTATGCTTGAACACTTAGAAAATCTGTCCCTCTTCCATAACGCGCCTACGGAAAGGGTCGAAAAATCGAAATATGTATTACGTAGAGGGGAGGTGGCGTCCAATGAATTGAGCATTGTATCGCGTGCTGGCTGTGCTACTACATTGATCTGACGACTATTCTTATCTACGCAACTTTTCATGTCGTTAAGAGCAAACTGATTTCCATTAGTGAAATTTTATAAATCAACCCGTAGCAACGCATGGGCATATTTACTAGTACTGGTAAAAAATTAGTTGAGTACTGACCCTTTGCTTAAGATCTGCAACCTCGGAGTCTGATTGGTGCTGCTGTCCAAGTCCGTGCTCCAACTCCACTATCTGCAAAAGGATAGCATGGGTATATTATTTGCCTTCATGTAACCAATTATAGGTACTAACTAACCCAAGGTGAGACACCCCTAGGTCGTAAGGTTCCAGGTCAATGATACCTGTCCAGGTGTTTCGTACACCTGTGGAGGTGTGTCATCCAGCTGTTGAGGCATGACAGACCTCTTCCATCCCACATAATCTTTCATTTGTCGATGATACTCCTTAATATAAGGATCCTTTTCCTGTGTAAATTTTAGCATATAACATCATATAACAAGATATAAACATATCAAAATTGTATGAAGATGAAATAACTTTGTACACAAAATTGCAGTTTTGGATGACCCTAGCTTTTGCATTAGACAGAAGAGAGAAGTCCATATTACAACCCTGAATTACCATCAAAGTCTAAGATACAACCCTGAACTCCAACACCGTGTATTTTACAACTTTGAACTTCCAAAACCAGGCAAGAATCAACCCCGTCTCCAGTCGAACCAGTTTCATCTCTATTTTGAGTGGTTTTGACCGGTCAAAAGCCTAGTCAACAATTAAAAGCCAAAAAAACCTTGAAAAAAGCCTAGTCAGCATTCCCTCGATCCCTCTCCTCCCAATGTGCCGCCAAGGGCAGCACACCCACGCGACACACCCAATCCGACCCCGCCACCGCTCCCAGCGCCCCTTTCCGTCCTTCGCAACACCTTCTTCCTTGTCAACACCCAGGCGTCGCGCCCTGCGGAAGGTCCGCCCTGCTTACCTCACCTCCGACGTGAGCGGACCCTGCTCGATCTTCCCAGCCAACAGCCTACGTCACCGCCACTACATGGCCTCCTCTCCGAACGGTGCGCCCCAACCATCTCTCTTGCACGCAGCTGCCAACAACCGTCAGTTCCTCCCCTGTCCGCAATAGAGCACCCCGCGCTCGCCCCTGCCTCTCGCTAGCATCCTAGGCTACCCAATTGACCTCCAGAGCCACCACCTCCTGCCTAGCTCGCCTTCTTCCTCGGCTTCGATGGGAGGTGGCACCACGTCCGTCGCATCCATACCACGGTGAGCCATTTTCGAATTTCCCTTCCCCGCCAGGGTCGGGTCAGCGGCAAGAGGGTGCATCTGGGAAGGATTGGGGTCGCCAGTGTCGAGCACCGTGGCGGCGCCACCGGTCGCCAGGGTCGGTGATGGTGGTGGCGGCTAGGCCTGGGCGTTCAGTAGAAACCGAAATTTCGGTTTCTGCTGTTTGGAAACCGAATTTGACACTAAAAACAGCTAACCGAACTTTCGGTTAACCGATCTTTCGGTTCGGTTTTCGATTTAAACCGAATTCTGTCTCAAGTACAGAAAACGCACTTTCAGAACATATTTTGACAGCAGAAACCGCGGAGACACCGAAGCTCGGAGGTCGAATATCGATGGGAGCTGGGTGGGGAAGATGATGCGGAAGCACCGGCGGTCCAGTCCTTTGGTCCTCTCCTTCCTTGAGTCCAGCGATGGCGCGACGGTCGGCGGCCGGTGGGCGCTAACGGAAACATTAGTGGGCGGAGATGCGGGAGTTGCCGTCAGGGGCGGACGCCAGCAGGGTGGGGAAGAAGATGCGGTGGCGCCGGCCGTCAGGGGCGGCCGGGTGGGGAAGAAGGTGCGGTGGCGCCGGCGGTGGCTCAACCGCACAGATGAGAAGCGTGGAGGCGGCGGCTGAGTCAAGGTGTGGGAAGGGCAGGGCTGCAGGCGGCTAGGTCTGAAGTGCGTGGCTGCGTGCAGCCGTGCGCTGCGACCTGTGAGGCTGCGGGCTAGGTCTAGGTGTAGGGAATGGGTGGGCTTGTCTAGTAATTGGGCTGAACCAGGCCTAGGATGGACCACTTGGGCTGGGGTAGTTTCTCCTTTTCGGTTAACCGAGAGAAATACACATACTGACCGAATTTGGTTCGGTTAGTAGCTCAGCTAACCGAATTTTTCTGTACACACAAAACCGAAAATTCGGTTTATTCGGTATCGGTTTCGGTTCAGTTTTCGGTTGGTCACTTTTTATGCCCAGGCCTAGTGGCGGCAGGTCAGACGAGGGTAGCGCACGAGGAGAAATAGTGGATGGGTGAGGGGCCCAGGTGAAACGAGTGAGGAGAGAGAGAGATATTCTAACCTATAAGGAGGCTACCAACTTGCCTCCATGGAGCTCCCTCGATTTCGTCCACTTTCGGCCATTGGATCTGGTCAATATGGTCTTTAAACGATTCTGGGATGTAGGATCTGCGTTGTTTGTTTTCACCGTGCTGTTGTTTAGCAAGCCCAATGATCTGTGGGCTCGTGCTCTCTGGCGATTGGCTGGGTGAGCCGTTTTGGGGTGCGCGGCAGCCCTCTCCTTCCGCGCCGCGTGTTCCTCTTAGCCGATTGGGCACAGCCGCACCAACCCTAGCCCCCGATGCACAGCAATCCACTCCTCCCTCCCACAGCCGCCGCACCCCTCCCTCTCCCTTGCGTGCGTGCTCGTCGACGCCTTTCCTCCCGCTTCCCCATCTTTGCTCCAACGCCTCCACCGGCTACCACCGATCCATGGCCGATGGGAGGATACGAGGCAGGGAAGGACGTTGTTGTCGCCCGTCGCTTAGGCTCCCTGGCGGCGCTCGGGTCGGGGCTGGGAAGAAGGCCGGTGCCTGCGAGGGAAAGCAGCGGGGGTTGGTGCAGCGGCAAATGCAGGCGGAGTCTGCCATGAAGGGAGGCTCGCTGGCCAGAATAGCAGAAGCAAGGAGGTTGTGCAGCCGCGAATGCGGGTGGGGTCGGCCGTGGAAGGAGGCTCGCTGGACGGAGCAGCAAGAGCAAGGAGGTCGAGGTGGTTCAGGTTTACCCCTCCCCCTCTTAATTTCCCCTTTGTCTCGTGGATGGGGGCGTCGGTGCACCGCGAGGAGTAGATCAAGCGCGAACGATAGCAGCAGGAGCAAGGAGCTGGTGGTGGTTCATTGTTTGTCTCTACATCCTCTCTCTCTCTCTCTCTCGAGCACCGTGGCGGCGCCACCGGTCGCCAGGGTCGATGGTGGTGGTGGCGGCAGGTCAGACGAGGGTAGCGCACGAGGAGAAATAGTGGATGGGTGAGGGGGCCAGGTGAGACGAGCGAGGAGAGAGAGAGATATTCTAACCTATAAGGAGGCTAGCTAACTTGCCTCCATGGAGCTCCCTCGATTTCGTCCACTTTCGGCCATTGGATCTGGTCAATATGGTCTTCAAACGATTCTGGGACGTAGGATCTGCGTTGTTTGTTTTCACCGTGCTGTTGTTTCGCAAGCCCAATGATCTGTGGGCTCGTGCTCTCTGGCGATTGGCTGGGTGAGCCGTTTTGGGGTGCGCGGCAGCCCTCTCCTTCCGCTCCGCGTATTCCTCCTAGCCGATTGGGCACAGCCGCACCAACCCTAGCCCCTGATGCACAGCAATCCACTCCTCCCTCCTCCTCCCTCCCACAGCCGCCGCAACCCTCTCTCTCCCTTGCGTGCGTGTTCGTCGACGCCTTTCCTCCCGCTTCCCCATCTTTGCTCCAACGCCTCCACCGGCTACCACCGATCCATGGCCGATGGGAGGATACGAGGCAGGGAAGGACGCTGTTGTCACCCGTCGCTTAGGCTCCCTGGCGGCGCCCGGGTCGGGGCTGGGAAGAAGGCCGGTGCCTGCGAGGGAAAGCAGCGGGGGTTGGTGCAGCGGCAAATGCGGGCAGGGTCTGCCATGAAGGGAGGCTCGCTGGCCGGAACAGCAGAAGCAAGGAGGTCGTGCAGCCGCGAATGCAGGTGGGGTCGGCCGTGGAAGGAGGCTCGCTGGACGGAGCAGCAAGAGCAAGGAGGTCGAGGTGGTTAAGGTTTACCCCCCCCCCCTCTCTTATTTTCCCCTTTGTCTCGTGGATGAGGGCGTCGGTGCACCGCGAGGAGTAGATCAAGCGCGGACGGTAGCAGCAGTAGCAAGGAGCTGGTTCATGGTTTGTCTGTACATCCTCGCCCCCCCCCCCCTCCCCCCACACTCTGGCCTCATGGATGAGGACGTCGGCTGCAGGGGCACTGCAAGGAGTGGATCGCAGAGATCTTGCGATGGCGGGACAGCAGGAGGAAGGAGCTGACGGTGGTCATAGTTTGCCTCTACCTCGCTGTGTGCCAAAGACAGATCCAGAAGATATGGTAACTACTGCTAATGGACTGATTTTATGTATAACTCATCTATTCATAGTTTTATGTTAACTTAGTTGTGTTTTTCTTTTCAATTGCTTTTGTTTTATGGGAGGCTGCGGGTTTTGGAATTATCTCAGTATGGGTGAGTTCTTTTTTGTAAGTGTACTTTATATGTTGCGGATTGATTTTTTAATTGATTCTTGTTCTTTTACGAAACTGAGAAGAAAGAAAAGAACAACGAAAAATTGTTAAGCTAAATAGGCAAAGCCGCTGATGTTTACTTGCTGTTTGTTGTAGACCCTTGACGGGTCATGCTTTTGGCTGCCTTTTGCGTTCCTGGACATCATCGAAGTTGAACTAAGAAGAAGATGATGAAATCTTGCCGAGGTGCTCCTCTCTATTTTCCTATTACTTTCTCCGTCACTCACATGTAAATTTACTAATATATTGGTTTTCTAAAGTCTAAGCATGACGTGTACAGATCTGAGGATGAAGAGAAGAAGATACGGGTTAACTTTCCGAGTGATTGAATTGGTCAAAAAATATGAAACACGTCAAAGGATGAGGTACCATGCAATACCTAGAGCTCGAGTAGATATACATTATTCAATTCACATTTGATTCCAATGGTTTTACTTCCATACAACAGGCTTGTTCAAATTAAATTGCAAGAACTTATGAGCTTGCTTGGCTACTATGGAGAAGGGTATTCTTTGAAGGGGTTGAAACCGGTTCAAGGTTGATTCTTATCCGGTTTTGGAAGTTCAAAGTTGTAAAGCAGAATGTTTTAGAGTTTGGGGTTGTATCTTAGACTTAAGTGGTAATTCAGGGTTGTAATATGGGCTTATCTCTAAACAGAAATATCTATTTGACTATCTACCAATACAGAAATTGTCGGTCCAAAAATTAACTTACATAGTCACTCATTTCCTTCCAGACAGACTTAGCTTCACTGGCTGCCACCTTAGAGCTTAACCTTTTGCCATTATTCCCCAAGGCAGTCTTATTGAAACCTCTCCTGCCAAAGAGCACACCAGATCAAAAAACGATAATAACACCACCACCGTTAATACAATAAAAATCTTTAGGCAATAAGAGACTTACAAAAATAATAAAAAAGCGCTGACGGGTCTTTTTTTTCTGATAGGGTCCATGAGAATCATCTTTACAGCATAGTCATTCCTGTGCAATCAAAATCAATTTGAAAACTGAATCAAGTTGAGTATCACATTATATTTTTGTACGACATGACTAGGTAATCTTATGTTTTCAATTAACCTGAGACATTTCAAACATCTCTGAGAGTGCAGACGGTGGTCGCGACGCGGGGCGTCCACCTGGCCATCGTCCTCCTGGCCCAAAGAAGGCTGAGCACGCGGGTGCTGCTGGGCCATGGTTGGCAAGTCACTGATGACATGAAATCAGAACTCTTTTCAAAACTAATTAACAAACATGATGCAACAAATATAATGATTCTTATTAGTTCCGGTGCTGATTTGTGTGAGTGAAAACAAATTAAAGTAGTACGAGTACTCAGGTCTTGGGCGTTTTGGGTAGGTGAGATACACAAATACAACAGGCATGTCAGTGTGAACGATTGTAAGCAAAACTCCACGCGTCCCCCTCTCTAATCCCACTGGATCCAGGAAACGAGGGACCTGGGACTAGAACGCTCCTTCAGGGCAAGCTCCTTCTCCAGAGGTAGCACACACAACCAAAGACCCAAGACCCGGTTTATCCGTAATTGTGCATATTATGACAGCATGCAACTGAAAATACTCTCCGGTTGAAGCATCATAGGTCCTAACACCATCACGAAACATATCTACCATATCATCAACTAGTGGCTCAAGATAGACATCAATATCACTACCAGGGGATTTTCGGCCAGGAATCAACAATGATAGGATGAAATTTGATTGCTTCATAATCATCCAGGGTGGAAAGTTATAAGGAATCAATAATACCGGCCAAATGCTATAGCTGAGATTCATGGATCTAAACGGATTAAAACCATCGGCACATACTACAAGCTTAAGATTCTGCTGTCTTTTGCAAAATCTTTATTATTTTCATCAAAAAAATTCCAAAGGAGAGAATCTGCAGGATGCCTAATCAAGCCATCTTGTGTGCGCTCTTCTGCATGCCATCTTGTGAGAGCCGCAGTTCTGGAGCACACAAACAACCTTTGAAGCCTCTTCTTTATTGGGAAGTAACGAAGAACCTTCTTAGGAACCTTGTGGGCACGTTTCCCATCTACACTCTTCCTTTCAGATTTCCATCGTGAAGCCTTACATTCTGGGCATAAATTGGCATTGGCATTGTTCTTCCAAAATAGAATGCAGTCATTTTCACATGCATGGATATTAACATACCCAAGTCCTAGGCATTTGACTAGTTTTTTGGCTTCATTGAAGTTTTTGGGTATTGCGGACTGAGGGTAAGCATCTTTGAGTAGATCTAACAACAGATCAAAACTTCTATCAGACCACCCTCCAAGCAGTTTGGTGTGAAGAAGTCTCACTAGGAAACGAAGCTTTGAGAAATTCTTACAGCCTGGATATAGCTCTTGTCTAGAATCAGCTTCAAGTTTGTGGAGAGATTCTAGAAAAGAATTATCCTGATCTAAACCACAATCATCTTCAAGATCTCCCCCTTTATCCAAACCAGCAGCAAGGTCTCTTAGCAAATCAGATATATCATCGCCCTCATCCCTATCATCACCCTCATCTAGATTTGCAGGAATGGCAGAAGAAGAGACACGTTCTCCATGAAACATCCACTGTTTGCAGCCATCTACAAATCCCTCGCATACCACGGACTTCAGATTCTTCTCTCCAGTACGAGTTCACACAGCTTTTGCAAGGACATAAGATTTTATTCTCGACCAATGATTTACTAAATGCATAGCCTAGGAATTTGGCGAGCCCTTGTAAGTACTTCTCTGTATGCCTACATGCAAGTGTACATGTGCAGTGTGTTATATATGGTTTCAGCATCTAAGAAATTTAAAATATATATGTGGCGTTATACCTAGGCGCATCCATCCAACTTCTATCCATGGTAGCTAGCTTCACACTTGGTTACTACCAAATCAACACTAAATCCTGAACAGATAATATCATAACCAGAGAATGCAAGGAATTACTTTAAGTACTATAAATAAAGTGGTTCGGAAAAGAAAAGAATCATAGAACCAATTCAATGGTAGTACACATAGCAAAGGTAGATACCACCATAAATAAAACAGATCAAAGATGTGGTTGACTCACCAACTGGTGGAGGATGTAGTGACAAGCATGGAAGGGGGATTACTGCACCGCTGCTGGAAGCTGAGTTGTTGGGAGCAAGAATCCTAATAACCAACCAAATTACACACTATAAAAATCAGTGCCAAACATAAGGAGGCATCTCTACATATTCATGGCATCCACACACATGGAGGGCCGCTGGACTTGAGTGGGGCAGAGGAACTCACTTGAGTGGATGCAGCAAGCACGTCGGTGGATGATCTCTCGAAGATGAGCTCCCACGGTGTAGCCTACTGAAGGAAAAATTGCATGAGAACTGAAGCCTAAGCAAAACATTCAATTCATGTTCACACGCAGCATTGGCTGGGATATGCTAGGAATACACTAAGATAACAACTTCAATAAATCTTGGAGCCACATTTGTTACAAAATACCACCAAGATATTAAGCTCACCAATTTCATAAATAATATCTGTTTGTAAGCCACTACTTCCTAATCTATCTACCATTTCAGATATTCACATAATTTCTGAATCAAACAGCCAGACTAAAAGCACTACATCAACAAATCATATACTAAAAGCAAAATAAACAGGGGTCCCAGCCTTATGGCAATCACCATGGTTACACCCTCTTGGGTGGAATCAGTGGAGCAGAGCTATGAGAATGACAGCCATTGTTGAGGACTACTAGAACAACTTTCGGTCGTAGAGAACCCTGACTCTTTATACACCTTGCGAGCTGGCATTCTAAGGTACAAGGGAAGAATATATATTGGAAGAGATGAGAACTTTAAGTTGCAGATTATGGGGTTGCTAGGCCATTGGAGGGCACTCGGGCATGGTAGCCAGCTACCAAAGAATGAAGAGGCTATTTTACTGGCCCAACATGAAGGTCATTGAAAACTACATAGCTGAGTGTGTTATATGCCAAAGGGCAAAGGCTGAGCACTGTCCATACCCGGGCCTGCTCTAGCCACTGCCTACCCCTGATATTGGTGGCAACATATAACCATGCTCTAGCCACTTCCCACTGTCTAATCTCAATACAACTCCCTACTCTAAACTCCCATTCCCCTTCCCAAATATGCAGGCCCTTACACGACATGCTGTCGTTCCAGTGGTCCGACAAGCAAACAGCAGCTTTTCAAAAACTGAAGGAAAGCTTAGTGACTGCTCCAGACCCGCAGACCAAATTCCTAGCTCCCAAGCAGCTTGGACCACGGCCCAATTTCCACCCAAGCTGAAATTGGGCGTCCCAGGCATTTGGTAGAGCTCTTCGGCTCAGATGGCCATGGTATGAATGGGACAACTTGGACAGGCCTTGGAAAGGAACTCCAGTACCCTGCGATCTGGCTGATCTAAACCTCTTTGCGGCCTGCACCTTGGTATCGGTGGGTGATGGAACAACTGCTAAGTTCTGGACTCACAGGTGGTTTTTTGGACTTGCACCAAGAGAGTTAGCTCCTGGGCTGTTCCAATTGGCCAGATCGAAGCAGCTAACAATGCGCGAGGCTTTATCCAATGGGGCATGGATGAGAGGTTTAAGGAATATCAACTCTGCTATTCTCATGGATTCGTTCATTGACCTATGGTGGAGATTGCAGGACACTGTTTTGCACCCAAGGCCGGACACAATCTCCTGGAACCTCTCGGCAAATGGGGAGTACTCGGCTAAATCTGCCTACCTGGTGCAGTTCCTTACTAGGATCCCTCAGCCGCATCTTCAGAAGGTTTGGAACATCAAGGCCGAGCGAAAAATCAAATTCTTTATTTGGACTCTTCTCCAGAACAGATTGTGGACTGCAGACAGGCTTTTAGCTAGGAATTGGGAGCACAATGATGCATGCTCAGGCTGTGATCAAACTCTGGAATCTGCCAAGCATCTAATCCTCGATTGCCCCTTTGCAAAAGAGGTATGGTTCAAGGCCAGTATTGATTTCCCACTTGCTGCGCAGGCTGCAATGAGTGCATCTTCGATTCTGTCTTGGTGGAGCAAGGTAAGAATCCTGAAGAAAAAAGGAAGAGAGACTGATGAGTGTACTGCAGCTGTTTACATTGCTTGGAATTTGTGGCTTGAGAGAAACAACAGGATTTTCAAGGCAAAAACAAACACGAGCTCCACGCTATTGATGTTGGCAAAAGATGAGATGTGCCTCCTAATGGTGGCCTGGGAGTAGTTGTGTTAGCCCTGGCAGCTAAGCTGCCAGTTTTTCTTTCTCTTCAATCTTTTACTCCTTTCCTCCCTTTCTGGCTGTTTTCTTTCAACAGTCCTGTAAAGTTGTTCCCCCTTCTATAATGAAAAAGCAGAGCTCCTGCTGTTCCGGTCAAAAAAAAAAAAAATTGGGCGTCCCGGCAATCACCAGGCGGCGGGCGGCAAACTGCGGGCCATCCCCCGATTCGATTTCCACCCAAATTCTCAGATCCAGCGCGCCAATTTAACCAAGAGCGAAAGCAAAAGCGGCCGCGAACGTGCGTGGGGGGAGGAGGATGAGGGGGAGGGGCAGGGGTACCTCCGACGAGCAGGGGGGCGCGCCGGACCTTCGTCCACCGGGGTTCCAGCTAGGTCGCCGTCGTCGGGCTCTCGCCGGCCGCGATCGCCGGTGACCTAGGGATTTGGGAGGAAAGAGGGGAATGGGGAGGACGGACGCGTTTTCCCAAATTTGGAAACGTGCCTGATCCCTCGCTGCGATGGCTGGCTGGCTGGCTGGCGTGCGGCTTCATTCGGACGGGGCTTGCCTGCTCCCCGCATATACTCCCATCCGTGCTCCCATCTGGTTCAACGGACGTGATTAAAATTTATGTGAAGGCCCACGTCTGCACCTTCCCTTTCCTTCCCCTGCGTCTCTTTTCCTTCCTTTTCCTCGTCCCTTCCTCTGTAATTCATCATCGATCATAGGCAAGCCCCGTCCGCTTCAAAAAGGGTGAAAATATAGCGAATTTAAGGTGTTGCCGATAGTATAGTAGCTCCATTAAAAGAAAAAGGCTCCCCTCTTTTCTTGACCAACACATGCACATATTCCATTTTTTTTCTGCAAAATAACCCCAGACTATATTATATTAAAGACAAGCAGTGATACAAAGCACCCCACGGAATGTAGAAGTTACAACCGGGTCCCTAAAGAGCCAACCAACCAAACCAGCACCATGAGCCGCCGCCCCGCCGCCGCTCCCTCTGGAGCTGGCCTGACCATTCATCTGGAGACGGGAATGACCTCCCACATATTCCAGGACAAAATTTCTGTTCTAACCTTTTGTGCTAACAAATTCCCGAATTGACCTCGATTGCAAAATTTTTTTCGAATCTGACCTTTTTAGGTGACGCCAACATCCTTGGCGTTCAGTTTGCACGGGTGACGCCATGGACCCTAGCGTCTGGTCCCTGGCCCGCACGACCCGCTGGCACGTTAACTGGCTGACGTGGCAAAGGGCCAGACGCCGGGCACCTTGGCGTTTCCAGCCCCCCATCCAGACGCCGTAGACCCTGGCGTTTGGTCCTGGTAAGTGAATAACCCCACGGGAGAGTGGGTGGGACCCACCCCACTCACTCTCCCCAATCCAGCCCGAGCTGCAAGAACACTTGCTGCTCCCCCCTCTCTCCCATCCCTCAAGCCCCCCCTCAAATCCTCCCCAAAAGGTGCTTCCTTTAGGTGGATCTTTCCATCACTTTGTTGCTTGTGGTAATCTCCCCCAAATCACCCAATTTTTTTTGGTTAAATCTTGTTATTTTGCTAGCATTTTTTACATGTGGGTGGAACCCTAGTTCTATGCTTTTCCCCAAATTTTAGTGTGAATATCTTGTTTAACTTTGATAATATAGGGATATGCATAGTGTGTAGTATGTATGTTTGCTTGTTGAGTAGAAAGATTGGGGGTTAGGGTTAGTTAGTGTTTAGGGTAAACTTTGCTTAGTGTATGTTAATTAATGATACATTTTTGGACATCATCAATAATGTAGTGTTGATATGATTTGGATATAATGGATTGTTTTTGGATAACCAACAATTGTCATTGATGCCTTAAATACATTCATGTTGTTTTTAGATGGGGAGACTTGTTAATGTTCATTATATGGACAAGGAGGCATTCTTGAGTAACAATGCCGACACGGGTGAGGAACCAATGGTTTTTGATACAAGCCCTATGAGGAGGTTGTTGCAAAAGTGAGACATGTCTTAAAGTGGATGGACCCAATGATGATGTTAAGTTAATAGGAAGGTATGATGTTGGAGTTGGAGCCAAATCTCGCTTGAAAAGTATGCCTATCACCTCGGATTTGCATTGGGATCTATACAAGGAAAAAGTTGCCCAATCGGAAGACAAGTCACTTGAATTGTTTGCCACCAAGGTTGAACCTCCTCGGTTTACAATTGAAGTGAACCGGCATGTGTCTTCCCCAATGAATGACATGACCGAGAGGACAATCGTGCCCCTTGTTGAGCATAGGGTTGTGGTTGATGCCCCAATGCTTATCGCCAACCACGTCCCCATCCACCAACTAGTGAAGCAAATGAGGTTCAGTTGTATGCCCCCAATGCTTCTAGCCAACCACCAACTAGCCAAGCAAATGAAGTTGAGGTGATTGCTAGTGACAATGTATATCAAGAGGATGGTGATGCTCATGGTGATGACGATGAGCAAGAGGAAGGTTTTCATGGTAATGATGTTGGTGACTTGGATGCGTACATAGCGCAAAAGGACATGGATCGTGAGTTGCCTTTTAGGCGTCAATATGCGTATGACTCGGATGACGAAGGTCCGGGGGAAGAGTTGGACGAGGATGGATTCACAAAGGATGAAAACCAAATGTACTTTGAGTTGACGGGCTTAGAAAAAAGAACTCACTTGTTTCGAGATCTTAGCCTTGCCCATAAAGCCGTAGTTGATGGTGGCATGAGAATGACGGCGATTGAGCCAACACCATGCCCGGATCCAAGCGAACCAAGGGATGAGAACGAGGACGAGAATGCTTATTTGAATAAAGGAGTGAAGTTTCTGAGCTTGGCTGAGCTGAAGATTTGGTTGTCTGACTATGCCATTCGGAACCATAGGCCATATTATGTTGAGCACTCCGACATAAAGTTGCATTACACTATCAAGTGTGAGCAAGAAGGATGCCCATGGAAGGTTCATGCAAGAAATCTTGAAGAAACCGGAGAATGGGTGTTAAGAAGTTGTGTTGCCACTCATAGGTGCAAACCGCCAAAGAAACGTCTTTGAAAGACACACCGTCAACTCACGTCTGAGTATCTCGGATACAAATTCATGAAAGACATAGCCATTGATCCCACTGTGAAAGTGAGGTTTCTCATGCGGACGGTGAAAAAACAATTTGGTTATGAAGTCAAGTATGGGAAGGCATAGAAGGCAAAGGCAAATGCTATTACGATGTTGTATGGTGGTTACGAAGAAGCATACAAACAGCTCCCGAGGTTGTTGGGCGCGATTGCACATAGGAGCCCGGGCATGTATCATGTGGTCGGTGATAACGAGGGAGTGTTCCACCGTGCCTTCTGGAGTTATGGACAATGTGTGGCGGCGTTTGAGCATTGTCGTCCGGTCTTATCTATAGATGGCACCTTCTTGACAGGCAGATACAAGGGCACACTAATGGTAGCAATGGAGCACTCCTCCAATGACAATGTGTTGCCAGTGGCATTAGTTTTGGTGCCTTCCAAGCACCAAGACAACTGGGAGTGGTTCATGGGTCATGTGAGGGAGAAGGTGATTGGGGCTAGGGAGGTATGCATCATATCGGACCGGCACCATGGCATACTCAAGGCAGTGGACATTGTAATTCCAGGCTTTCCAAAGCTTCACCACAGATGGTGCATGAGGCATTTCGTGGCCAACTTTTACCGGGCATGTAAGAGCAAGGAGCTCAGCAAAGACCTTACCCATGTATGTGTGGCCTTCACCACCGATGCTTTCGATGATCGCTACAACAAACTCTTTGCAGCGGTGAACGAAGGAGGGAAAGATTTCTTAACACGGAATTTCGCCGAGAAGAACAAGTGGGCACACGCTCATGACGATGGAGGTAGGCGATATGGCGACATGACGAGCAACCTGGTTGAATGTTTCAACAATGTGCTCATGGGTGCCCGTTCATTGCCGGTGACTGCAATAGTGGAGTACACCTTCTTCAAGCTTAATGAGTACTTTCAGAGGCATTCGAAAGAGACTGCCAAATGGATAGGTGAGAAAATGGATTATCCGGAAAAGGTTGATGAATGGCTTCAGTTACAAGCAAGCAAGTCTTCGCAACAACAAATTATCACATTCGACAACACTGAAATGATCTATCAAATCGACGAGCCAGGTGGCACAACACGAGACGGTTTTTCATATGGTGGTGCTGCATTTGAGGTTGTGACGCCCCCGACTTAATCGTGCGCTAATCATACACGCAAATGCACACGATCAAGCCTAGGGACTCACTTGAAGATATCACAACACAACTCTTCACAAAAAAATGAAAATAATACAAGCTTTATATTACAAGCCAGGGGCCTCGAGGGCTCGAATACATAAGCTTGCGCACACAAGCGTCAGCGTAAGCATTAGATATCTGAGTACAGATATAAAAGTAAAACGGATAGGCCTTAACAGGCGGGGCAAAACAAAACACTGGATCGTAAAGGCACAGGCCTCCTGCCTGGGAGCCTCCTATCTACTCCTGGTCGTCGGCGGTCTCCACGTAGTAGTAGGCTCCTCCAGAAGTGTAGTAGTCATCGACTGGGGCGGCTGACTCCGGGGCTCCGTCATCTGGTCGCAGCAATCGGGTATGGGGAAAAAGGGAAGCAAAGCAACCGTGAGTACTCATCCAAAGTACTCGCAAGACTTACATCAGAACTATTCTATGTATGCATCGGTATCAAAGAAGGGGCTGTATCTGTGGACTAGACTGCAGAAATGCCAGAATAGAGAGAAAGGCCTAGCCTATCGAAGACTAGCATCTTCAGCGGTCTTGCAGCATAAGAAGAGTGCAGATTAGTACATAATTAAAGTAGCAAGCATGTTGTAGCAAAGCCTAGGGATCCTTCCTCGACTCCCTGCGAGAAAGCAATCCCGGAGCTTCCAATTAATTAAATCCAGTTCAAGTAGTAGTAGATCGGGATACAACACTGAGCGTCCTGTTACCGTGGACACGGCTATTCGAATAGATAATCTTCCCTGCAGGGGTGCACTACTGTTACCCAACACGCTCGATTAACTCTGGCCGGACACACTTTCCTGGGTCATGCCCGGCCTCGGCTGATCGACACACCGCAGCCCTACCTAGAGCTCAGCAAAGAGGTCCCCGCCGGTCTACATCCTAAGTGCTCAGGGTTCTTGGGCCCATCCTCCTTTGCACTCCGGGTCGTTGCGTGCAGGGCGATCCTGGCACCACCTCTGGGGTACCGACCCGGCCGTGCCGCAATGCTGAACTGGACGTCTGACTGAGCTTTCGACTGATACATACGGTGCAGAGGGCCCCATTAAACCATTATCCCGCGTGGTGGTAGTGCGTATAGGCCAGTGGCCAACTCAGATCAGATACCCAAATCCGTTAGCGAATTATTAGGAGCTCGCGGTGACGATCAGTACTCCTGTCGCCCCATCTCGAGGAAGTGCAACAAGGGTCAGGCCCATCCCTCTCTAGGGCGGTCTTTGCCTGCCCGGCCGTGCCTCGTAATTATCTCGCGGGTACCCTCCAGGTCAACCCGTCTTCCCAGGAGACTGTCGGGAACTCAGGTCCACCTCTACCGGGGTGGTACCGCCTGTCCCTTTAGTCCCGCAATAATAGTACAAGGGGGCAACAGTTAAATTTAACCGTGTGTCCGTAACATCAAGAGGGTAATCCGAGGAATCACCCTCGATGGATTCCCACTCGATGCTACCGTCAAGGTGAACCCGAAGGAATCACCCTCGATGGATTCACACTTGAGGGGTTTCACGACAGAAGCTTCATCGGAGGTGGTGGAAGAGGAATCACCCTCGTATCCCACAACCGACTAGCTGTACCACAGAGGCATATCAGGAGTGAGATAAGAGGTATCACCCTCGGCACTCGAGGATAACTCGGTGGAGTCGAACAACTTAGGGGGTGTGCAGTGATGTGCTGGTTTCAGCCCGTCGATCACATCGACCGGGGCACAGGTAACTAAGCGGGGCAACTAGGACAAGGAAGAGGGGCCACAGATGGATTACCAACCAACACCAGGCATTTAGGATATCAGGTCAGGTATCAACAGAAGTTACAATAAACAGGCTATGCAACAGAATAGGATCAATCAAAAGCAGTAGCAAAATCTAATGCAAGCAGGAGGGAGAAAGAATAGGTGATATAGGCATGCGTCAAGGGGGGTTGCTTGCCTGGTTGCTCTGCGGCAAAGGAGGGGTCGTCGACGGAGTAGCAGTCCTCGGGGGCAACGTCGGCCTCGGGGTCTATCGAAAGAGAAGAGGGGGAAGAAACAATAAATAAAAGCAATCAAATGCAACACAGTGCATGACATGGCAAAATGCAGCGTTAGAGGTGACCTAATGCAAGGCCACACGTCGCAGACGAAGCGGGAAAATATCTGGGATATTTTCCCGACGTTAAGGCCGATTTCGGAATACTGAACCGGAGGGGAAGGTTCCATGTTCAGATAGTTAGGAGTGATGGTCAAGCATTTTGACCACATATTCGGATTCGTCTCATTTTTCTGATCAACTTTCATGTAGAAAGTTTTTCGATCCGAGCTACGGTTTATTTTCTATGAATTTTCAAAGATTTAAACTATTTTCTGAAATTTCTGGAATTATTTAAATTATTTAATTCGCATTATCCACAACAGTAGTTTGATGACGTTAGCATGACGTCGTAGTGACGTCAGCGAGTCAACTGAGCTGACCAGAGTCAAACATGACCAGTGGGTCCCACTGGTCAGTGACTCAGGGCTGGTTAGAGGTTAATTTAAACTAACAGAAGTTAATTAGTGAGTGGGCCCGGTCTGTTAGTGACCTAATTAACTAACAGAGTTAACTTAATTAACCGCTAACAGTGATTAAGTCAGCGGGCCCACATGTCAGCGTCAGGGGGGAACAGTACCCGCGTTGACCGTGGTCAACGCGGTCAAACGAGTGTCGGGGGCCCACTGGCAGTGTCTCTGGGTGGCCCCCACGCGTTGCCAGGTCAGCGGCGTCGTCGGAAATGCGCCGGCGACCCATTCCGCGGCGGCTCTTCGCCGGAGCCGGTCGGGATTTCGCTATGGCGCGTCATTTCGTGCGTTTTCGGTCGCGTTCGAACGGGGATGGAGCGGCGCATCGAAAGGTGGCCGCGGCTCGGGCGGGGGTGGCCGGAATCGGCGCCGGCGACGAGGTGGAGCGGTGGCCAGAATTGGGTGTAGGCGGAATCGGCGATGTGGCAGGCAGCAGCTCGAACAAAGGAGATGGTCGTGCTCTACACGATGTAGTGAGTACGAAGGACACGGTCGTTTGACCAAAAGGTCACCGGAGCCACGCCGGCGACGAGCTCGTGCAGCGGTGCACTCGGACGCGATGGAAACGGCGGCTACGGCTGCGGGACGACGAAGAAGAAGTGGGGAGAGGGAAGGTGGGAGCTCACCGAGTGGCTACGTAAAGCCGGTGATAGATTAGGAGCGCGGAGGCTGCCGGTGGCCGTGGCGGAAAGGGCGGCTCGATCCGGGCGATGTGGGGCTCCCCGAGCTCGAAGTGGTCGTGCGGGAGGCGTGGTCGAGCTCGGCGGGGACTTCAGACACGTCGGAGGGAGGCGGGGACGGCGTTGGCCGCGGCAGAGACGATCGGCAGCGACGGCAGCGCTCGGGCACGGGAGAGAAGAGGAGGGGAAGGTGGCCGAGCGAGGGAGAGAGGGAGAGGGGAGGCGAGGGCGTCCAGGGAGGAAGTAGGGGCGAGACCTTATCCCCTCGCTCACCTACTCTGTCGCCGTGGCGAGCTGTGGCCGGAGCCGCGCGCGCTCGGCCATGGCTGTGGCGACAGCGAGGCGGGAGCAGGTGGGAGGAGGCCGCTGGCGGGCTAGGACGGCCTGTAGCTGCGGCCCAGAGGCCAGGTAAGTTTCTGTTCTTTTTCCAATTTTTTTTGTTTTTTGCCTTTTGCTAAAAACAGAGAGGGCTAGGGAAATATTTGGGCGTCCAAATGGCTTAGGAAAAATATGGGACCTAGCCCATTAATTCCAGTGCATTTTTAGACACTGCCACAAATATTTTGGGAGGCAGAGGAATTCATTTGCATTTTTCATAAATGAATTTGCAATTTTAAATTGCTGGAACATCACTGTTTTAAATGCTAATGCTCATTTTAGCAACATGGTGATGTTGTTTTTCTTAACAACAAATTGTTTTGAAATATTTGCTAAATGATGAACATTTTTGTTTTGCTGTTTGGATAACTTTTAATTTTGACTTTATTTTAAATTTGAATTTGAAGTTGGTTTATTCTTAATTATTTTTACAGGGCTTAATGATGATGACTTGGCATGACTAATTAGCATAACTACTGTTTAGTAATCTGGGGATGTCACATAGGTGCACCTCAAGACACGATGGTGCCAGTGCGAGAGGCCTAGTAAGTATCATTGGCCATGCTCGTATTTGATAACAACGGCGAAGGCGAGACACATATCAGTTTGTGATGGGAAAACCATGCGGATGCAAGAGTTCCACGTGGATGCTACTAGGTTGACATGGGCGCCTCGGTTTCACCCTTTCTTAGATCAATCAAAGTGGCCTGAGTATCATGGCCCCCATATTAAGCCAGACCCTCTCCTGAAGGTGGAGACCAAGGGTAGAAGGAGAACTAAGAGGTTCAGGGGGTGATATGGATGACCTGGCTGGATACACTGGTATGAAACAATTTGGTAGCGGTCATTTCATGGAGGCTCCTGACACTATCAATTGTGGGGGGTGCGATGAAGGGCGACACAATGCGCGGACATGCAAGAAAAGGAAAACGTCGAAGGCGGGCATTCCTAGCACTAGCCGTAGAGGAAGGACTAGTCGTGGAGGAGGATCTGGTGGTAAACGAGGGGGAAGAGGTGATGGTGGTGGTCGTAGAGGAAGGACTAGCCGTGGAGGAGGTTCTGATACGTCTCCAATGTATCTATAATTTATGAAGTATTCATGCCATGTTTATTATAGTTTTGTATGATTTTGGTGCACTTTTATACGGCTTTGATATGATTTTTATGGACTAACATATTGACCTAGTGCCCAGTGCCAGTTGCTGTTTTCTGCTTGTTTTTGGTTTTCCAGAAAATCCATATCAAATGAAGTCCAAATGCAGCGAAACTTTTTGACGATTTTTTCTGGAAGGAAACAAACCCAGGAAGCTTTGGGGGAGCAGCAGAAGAGCCACAGGGGCCCCACAAGCCACCTGGGTGCGCCACTCCCCCCAGGCGCGCCCTGGTGCCTCGTGGGCCCCCTGTGGCACCTCTTTGCGTGATTCCAACGCTGAAAAATCATATATATTCAGAAACCCCCGAAATTTAACGGGATCCATACTATCCATACTACAAAAATCATATATAATCATATTACAAAAATCTATATCTACTATCCATACTACTCCCTCCTCGTCATGGAGACCACCGGGATGATGAAGATGGCCTCCGGTGATGATTCCCCCCTCCGGCAGGGTGCCGGAAAAGGGCTCCAGATGGGATCTCCTTGGTACAGAGGCTTGCGGCGGCGTAGTCAAAGTTCTAGGGTTATTTCTGGGGGTTTTGGTATTTATAAGAATTTTTGGCGTTGGAATCACGCGAAGAAGGGCCACAGGGGGCCCACAAGGCACCAGGGCGCGCCTGGGGGGGTGGCGCGCCCAGGTGGCTTGTGGGGCCCCTGTGGGTCTTCTGCTGTTCCCCCGAAGCTTCCTGGGTCTGTTTCCTTCCAGAATAAATCGTCAAAAAGTTTCTCTTCATTTGGACTTCATTTGATATGGATTTTCTGGAAAACCAGAAACAAGTAGAAAACAACAACTGACACTGGGCACTAGGTCAATATGTTAGTCCATAAAAATCATATAAAGTCATATAAAAGTGCACCAAAATCATACAAAACTATAATAAACATGGCATGAATACTTCATAAATTATAGATACGTTGGAGATGTATCAGTACACGAGTAAACCATGGTTACTTAGGTGCATTGTGCACATAAGGGGAGTTCCTCAAGATGTATGGGAGCCAATGATTGAAGAGCTTATCACTATTGATTTCTTGAAGAAGAATTTCATGTTGAACTATGGGTTCAACGAAGACGATTTTATATACTATAGAAGCAAGTTGGAATCAAATGGCAGAGCGATGATTGAACTAACTGATGAGGCTACAGTTCAACGGATGTAGGAAGAATTCAAGTCCAAAAGGAAGGTTGATTTGCATTGTTACAAGAAACTGAGTTGGTATGAAGAGCCTGCTCCAAATTGCCAATGTCCTTGATGGACCTATGTGATGTTTATGTCATTTGAACTATAATGGCATTAATGATGTACCTATGTGATGTTTATGTCATTTGAACTATAATGACATTAATGATGGACCTATGTAATGTTTATGTCATTTGAACTATAATGGCATTAATGATGGACCTATGTGATGTTTTATGCCATTTGAACTATGTAATGTTTTATGCCATTTGAACTATGTGATGTTTTATGCCATTTATATTGTATGATCACTCTGTAATATTGGAGTCATTTGAACTATGTCTGATGGAGGCATGAACCTTGTTTTGCACACATTTCAGAAAACAAAATAGAACCAGACACCATGGTTCCTGGCGTTTGGATGCCCTATTCTACCACAGAACAGAGTCTGGTCAAAGCCCAGACGCCAGGGACCCCGGCGTTCAGTTCCCTATCACATAACCAGAGCTGAATGGTTGCTCAAAGCCCAGGGAACCAGACGCCAAGGACCCTGGCGTCTGGTCCGCTATACACAGAAGTCCAGGGACCCAGACGCCAAGGACCCTGGCGTCTGGTCCGCTGTACACAGAATCAGTCTGTCTGGCCATTTCACAAGAGAGCTACACATTTTTGAGCATTTAACCAAATACATTTAAATGAAAACCTTCGGCATTTAACCAACAATTTCAAGTCATACATTCATAGCAAGTTCATGAATTCATGACAAGGTCAAGACAACCTAAAAAGTTCATCACGACAAGTTCATACAAACTTAACAAACGATACCAAGTTCATGAAACGACAAGTTCACTTCTTCCTTCCTCTCTTCGCGGCTTTTGCTAGCACCTCCTCTTCGCTAGCCTCTTCCTCCTCGCGGTCCTCCTCCTCTTCCTCGCTAGACTCCTTATCATCGTTAGACTCATGTCTAGTCATTCCTTTAGGCAAAAGATGATGAGGATACTCAGGACTATGGAGGATAGTGTTCCATGTCTTCTTTCTCCCTTTACCTTTTCCTTTACCTTTGCTTGGTGTCTTAGCTTTGCCTTTGCCTTTCTTAGAGCGAGCTTTGCCTTGTGTCGGTTGTGTAGCCTGTGATGGCTGTGGAGCATCAACATCATACTCGTGCTCTTGCTGTGTCTGCTCCTCTTGTTGTGTGGGCGCCTCTTGATGGACCTCCTCCTCTGTATCCTCGTCGCATAGATAACGGCGTCTAGCTCTGGTGGCGCGGCTAGTACTAGGTGCACTCGCTTCAGCGGCCTGAGCACCGTGGCAAGAAAGCATAGCTGCCATCTTGTGGAACCTCTTCTTGAACTTCCGCGACAACACAAAATATGATATGAGATGAGATGCAAATAACTAATCCGCAAAGATAAGTTTTTCTAATAAATGACTCATACCTCCATCGTGGTCCTAAGAGTCCTCTCAGATAATCCACCACCCGGGGGATGACTGGGTGCTACATTGGCATCGTTGACACACATAAGCAACTCTCTGCCCTGCAATTCATGATCACACAAAACATTCATATTTGAAATAAAGACAAGATAATGCAAGTGTAGATTCATTAAAGTACCAATTCGTCATACATTGGTGCGTAGTCAATTTGAGTCCCTCTGGTCTCTCTCACCACCATGTTGAAGGCAGGATAACCTTCTGCAGCCCCCGGGTCTTCCGACACCAACTCCGACCACTCCTCGTTAGTCCAACCAGGCTTTAGCTTTAACCGGTAACGCTTCGCATACCACACTTGATACTTCTGGAATGTTGACTGATTGTGGGATCTATTCTCTGATTCCACTAATGTCTCTCTCTGATTCCAAATGTCTATCCACTGACGGTGCTTGTTCGCCCAATCCGATGTATCCTGATTGTTCCTTTGACTGAACCTACAAATGATGCATAGTATTACAATTAGCAAACAATGACTTTGTAAGTGCTCAACTAAATATCTCAACAAAGACATGCTTGCTCATCGATGCAGAGATTGGATTATCTCCTTGCTCTCCTCAATTGGAATACCTTGTCTTTTTCCAAATTGCCTTGCAACACGGTCTACGAAGTGCCACTCGACGGCGTAGAAGCATATCCTTGGGCACCTCGCCCACCAAAGATGTTGATCACGCGTGCACATCTCATTAAGAGAGAAGTTATGATCTTCCACATAAGGCAACCAGTGGACCTGCAACACAAGGAGATAAATTGTTAGATACAAGTGTGGGGCGCCGATATGGAGCATCGCATAGCACTTCTCGGTACTTGCTTAGCAGTCAACGTGTCTAGCTCGTTCACATAGCACTTGTATCGCACATGCGAGCTTCCTGTGTACACCGTCACCAGTTCCCAACAGTATGCAAGCATGGGGCGTCGATATGGATCATCATCATGAAGCCCTTCATCATGCGGATGTGGGTATGGCTCGGGGTTTAGCACAACGGGTCGTCCAACCGGAATCCGCTCCCACATCCACACGGATAGGCTCCAAACAAACCCGGCCAATGAGGATGTATCTTTTATCCTGCAACACCCCAAGTCGAGCTACAAGTAAACATACATGTTAGATATGGAGACGCATGACAAATGCAAGATAAATGGTTGCAAAAATGTCTTACCTGACGATACAAGTATGCTAGTGCCGCCGAACCCCAGCTATACTGAGTATCCTAGTTACTGAGTAGCTCCAAGAACATCCAGATGGCTGAGTTCCCGGTTGAGTCTGAGAAGACTACCTTGGTTAGTACATACCAAAGATAGGCCCAAGTGTACTGCTGCACAACCATCTCATTGGCATCCTCGGGGCATGGATTTGTTGCTCCTCTCACTTGTTTTAGCCAAGAATGCTTCACTTTCGGGGTATCGGCCTTGCCTGGGAGAGTGGGAGCGGGCTCAACACCAATTAAAACACCAACCCGAGCTCGCCAATTAACGACGCTGACATGACCAGTAACAGCTTGTCCGTTGATAGGAAGACCGCTTATCATAGCCATGTCCTCTAAGGTCATCGTCATCTCCCCACAGGTAAGGTGGAAGGAGTGTGTCTCTGGCCTCCAACGATCCACAAGTGCGGTGAGCGCTGCGTGGTTCACCGGCGGAGAGTGTCGCTTGAACTGCAACACAAATGGGAGAAGGCCCAATCTCTGAATGTACGGCTCGTACCGCACGTCGTAAGGAAAGTCATCCGTAGCATGACCCCTCATGCGCATAGCAACTACAGACTGCAAACAAAATGAGTTTCGGATCAGTACAAAAATGAAAATGAAAAACACCGAAAATTGATAAGTCTTGCTTCTTACCTTCCGGTTCTCAATGGCCCGAGCACGATGCTCCTTGTCGAACTCCTCGATTAATCCATCATACCAAGGCCCATCATCATCCGCCATCCTACCAAATAAATCACAACATCTATAAATACATGAACAATATCAAACAATACAATTTGCTTCTCCAAGTTATGCATTCTTTTTTCCATATGACCACATCATTCTTCTCAAATATAAGCACATCATCTTTCAATCAAATAAAATTCTCAAACAATATGGTGTCATATAACCATATGCAAAATTTCATCATATGCAACAACATCTCTCTTAAAACACTCCTATTCACAACATATGCAAATACATAACATCTAGAGTACCCAAACCAATCTCTTGAACAAATCATGCCACACACAACCATCAAATTTCATCATCTCTTTTGCAAAAATAATATGCCAACAATAGGATGACCTACATATGGACCAAACCGAAATAAAATTGCATACATATTCAACAACATAACATCTACTATCTACAAATCATCTATACCATCTAACAACTACAAAAAATTCCTAAAACAAAAAAAAACATGTACTCATCTAACATCACCAAATGTTGAATCATGCAACCAAAAGGAGATGTTCTAACCAAAACAAATTGGAGGGAATGGGGGAGAATACCTCAAGGATGCTTGCGGGGCTCAGATCCACAAATTTGGGTGGAGGATGGTGTAGATCAAGGGGGGATTTGGTGTGAGGGAGAAGAGGGGCGTGGGAGAGAAAGCCCTCTGTTCTTGGGGTCAGCCGCCGTCAGGGACGAGTTGGGGATGGGTGGGCTGGGCCCGCGCACGGATAACCTACCAGGGCCAGACGCCTGATACGTCTCCATCGTATCTACTTTTCCAAACACTTTTGCTCTTGTTTTGGACCCTAATTTGCATGATTTGAATGAAACTAACTCGGACTGACGCAGTTTTCAGCAGAACTACCATGGTGCTGTTTTTTGTGCAGAAATAAAAGGTCTCGGAATTGGACGAAACTTTTTGGAGATTTTTTATGGAATAAATAAAAAATACTAGAGCCAAGATCCACTGGAGGGGGGCCACCTGCTGCCCACGAGGCACCAGTGCACGCCCTGGTGGCTTGTGGGGCCCATGTGGCTCCACTGACCCTAATCTCAAGCCTATAAATTCACAATTCCAGAGAAAAAAATAGGAGAGGAAGTTTCATCGCGTTTTACGATACAGAGCCGCCGCCACCTCCTGTTCTTCAACGGGGGGCAGATCTGGAGTCCATTCGGGGTCCAAAGAGGGGGATCTTCCGTCATCGCCATCATCAACATTCCTCCATCACCAATATCATGATGCTCACCGCCAGAAGTGAGTAATTCCTTCATAGGCTTGCTGGACGGTGAGGGGTTGGATGAGATTCATCATGTAATCGAGTTAGTTTTGTTAGGGCTTGATCCCTAGTATCCACTATGTTCTGAGATTGATGTTGCTATGACTTTGCTATGCTTAATGCTTGTCACTAGGGCCCGAGTGCCAAGATTTCAGATCTGAACCCTTTATGTTTTCATGAATATATTTGTGTTCTTGATCCGATCTTGCAAGTTATATGCACCTGCTATGTGTTATGATCCGCATACCCCAAGGTGACAATAATTGGGATTCTTTCCGGTGATTACCGTAGTTTGAGGAGTTCATCTATTCACTATGTGTTAATGCTTTGTTCCGGTTCTCTATTAAAAGGAGGCCTTAATATCCCTCAGTTTCCTTATGCTCCCCGCTGCCACGGGAGGGTAGGACAAAAGATGTCATGCAAGTTCTTATCGCAAGCACGTATGACTATATACGGAATACATGCCTACATTACATTGATGAATTGGAACTAGTTCTATGTCGCCCTAGGTTATGATTGTTACATGATGAATGTTATCCAACATAATCACCGATCCAATGCCTACGAGCTTTTCACATATTGTTCTTTGCTAAGTTACTACTGTCACAATTGCTACAAAACTATTGCTACTACCGTTACTGTTACTGTTACTATTATTGCTATTGCTATCAAACTACCATACTACTGTGCTACTGATCACTCTGCTACAGATATTTAGTCTCCAGGTGTGGTTGAATTGAAAACTCAACTGCTAATACTTGCAAATATCCTTTGGCTCCCCTTGTGTCGAATATATAAATTTGGGTTGAATACTCTACCCTCGAAAACTGTTGCGATCCCCTATACTTGTGGGTTATCAAGACCTTTTTCTAGCGCCGTTGCCGGGGAGCATAGCTTTATTTACTGAGTCACTTGGGATTTATATCCGTTGATCACTATGAAGAATCTGAAAGACGCTAAGACCAAGATCGTTCCCTCTAAGACGAGGGGAGGTAAGGAACTACCATCTAGCTCCGCACTAGATTCACCTTCTGTTTTAAGTAAGCTTGCAACACCACCACCTGCTATTAATTCTGATATGTCGCAAGTTATTGATGATACTGCCTCTACTATGAATGATACTATTGATGATGCTAGTACTATGCTTGATAATACTGTTCCACTTGGCGAATTTCTTGATGAACAACTTGCTAAAGCTAAAGAATTTGAGACTGCTGAAACTGATGAAATTATTGAAACTGAAAATGTTGAAACTCTTGAGAATTATGATTCACCTATTATGCTTGGTCCTCCTGTTGGAGTTGAATCACCTGATGAGCATGTCTTTGATAGGGAGATGGCTAGAGCCATTCTTGCTTGTAATGATAGAGATGAGGTTATAAAATTGCTTGCTGAAATGAAAGAAAAAACTATGAGGGAGAGAATGAAATATGATCCTAAGTTTGCTACCTCTCCCATATTTGTTACTGATAAGGATTATGAATTCTCTGTCGATCCTGAGTTAATTACTTTGGTTGAATCTGATCCTTTCCATGGCTATGAAACTGAAACTGTTGTGGCACATCTTACTAAATTAAATGATATAGCCACCCTATTCGCTCATGAGGAAAAAATTCGCTATTACTATATTCTTAAGTTATTTCCTTTCTCGTTAAAGGGTGATGCTAAGATATGGTATAATACTCTTGCTCCTGGTTCTGTGCGTAGTCCCCAGGATATGATTTATTACTTCTCTGAAAAATATTTTCCTGCTCATAAGATACAAGCTGCCTTACAGGAAATATTTAATTTTGTGCAAATTAAAGAAGAGAATCTCCCTCAAGCTTGGGGGAGGCTTCTCCAATTACTTAATGCTTTGCCTGATCATCCTCTTAAGAAAAATGAAATACTTGATATCTTCTATAATGGACTAACCGATGCTTCTAGGGACTACCTAGATAGTTGCGCTGGTTGTGTTTTCAGGGAACGAACTATTGAACAAGCTGAGGAACTATTGAATAATATATTGAAGAATGATAATGATTGGACACTTCCTGAACCACCGCCTAAACCCACTCCGAAGAAGAGGGGTATTTTATTTCTTAGTCCTGAAGATATGCAAGAAGCAAAGAAATGTATGAAGGAAAAAGGTATTAAAGCTGAAGATGTTAAGAATTTGCCACCTATTGAAGAAATACATGGTCTTGACACACCGCCACAGGTGGTAGAGGTAAATTCTTTAATAAAGTTTGATGAAGGTGATATTCCTTATAACAAACCTCCTAGTCAATGCTTGCATGAATTTGACAATTATATTATTAAGCAAGATCATTTCAATGCAAATGTTATGAAACAATTGAAACAAAATGCCTACATGATTGATCGCTTGAGTGACTTGTTGTTTAGAATTGCTAATGATGTCAAAGGTGTAGGTAAACATGCATCTATGGTTCAAACCCAGTTAGAACAAGTTGCAAAATCTCAAGGTGAATTGCTCAATGAAATGAATAATAATATGAATGATCATGCTGTTAGAGTAATGACTAGAGGAGGTAGAATGACTCAGGAGCCACTCTATCCTGAAGGTCACCCTAAAAGAATTGAACAAGACTCTCAAAGAATTAATGTTGATGCACCTAGTCCATCTAAAAAGAAAAATAAAAAGAAAAAGAAAAATGATAGGACTTTGCATACTTCTAGTGAACCCGAGGTAGAAAACCCCTCTGAGGATAATAATGATGTTTCTATTTCCGATGCTGAAACACAATCTGGTAATGAACATTCACTTGATGATAATAATACTAATGATGCTCATGTGGATGCTCAACCAGATAATGATAAAGAACCTGATAATGATGTTGAAATAGAACCTGCTGTTGATCTTGATAACCCACCTCCTAAAAACAAAGGTTATGATAAAAGAGACTTCGTTGCTAGAAAACATGGTAAAGAAAGAGAACCATGGGTTCAAAAACCCATGCCCTTTCCTCCTAAACCATCTAAGAATAAAGATGAGGAAGACTTTGAACGCTTTGTTGAAATACTTAGACCCGTCTTTTTGCATACTCGTTTGATTGATATGTTGAAAATGCCTCCTTATGCTAAATATATGAAAGACATTGTCACAAATAAAAGAAAGATACCTAAAGCTGAAATTTCTACCATGCTTGCAAATTATTCTTTTAAGGACGGAGTACCTAAGAAACTAGGAGATCCAGGAATTCCAACTATACCATGCTCCATTAAAAGAAACTATGTCAAAACTGCTTTGTGTGATTTAGGAGCCGGTGTTAGTTGTATGCCCTTCTCTTTATATAAAAGACTTGATTTGAATAAACTCACTCCCACTGAAATATCATTGCAAATGGCTGACAAATCAACGGCCATACCTATTGGTGTTTGTGAGGATGTGCCCGTGCTACTTGTAGCTTGCGTTGGTTTTATCCCCGAAGAGGAAGGGATGATGCAGCATAGAAGAGGTAAGTATTTCCCTCAGTTATGAAACCAAGGTTATCAATCCAGTAGGAGAACCACGCAACACCTCGTTAGCAGTACCTGCACACAAAGAACAAATCCTTGCACCCAACGCAAACGAGGGGTTGTCAATCCCTCGACGGTTAATTGCAAGATTAAATTGTATGTGATACATAGATAGATTGAAACAAAAATAAAAAATAAAATAAATAAAAGAAAATGGCAGCAATATTTTTAGGGTTTTAGTAATATGATTTAGATAGACCCGGGGGCCATAGTTTTCACTAGAGGCTTCTCTCAAGAAAATAGCATACGGTGGGTAGACAAATTACTGTTGGGCAATTGATAGAAAAGCAAATAATCATGACGATATCCAAGGCAATGATCATGTATATAGGCATCACGTCCAAAATAAGTAGACCGACTCCTGCCTGCATCTACTACTATTACTCCACACATCGACCGCTATCCAGCATGCATCTAGTGTATTAAGTCCATAAAGGAACGAAGTAATGCCTTAAGAACGATGACATGATGTAGACAAGATAAACTCACATATGAATAAACCCCATCTTTTTACCCTTAGTAGCAATGATATATACGTGTCATCTCCCTTTCTGTCACTGGGATTGAGCACCGCAAGATCGAACCCACTACAAAGCACCTCTTCCCATGGCAAGATAAATCAATCTAGTTGGCCAAACCAAATCAATAGATCGGAGAAGAAATACGAGGCTATAATAATCATGCATAAAAGAAATCAGAGAAGACTCAAATATATTAATGGATAATTTGATCATAAACTCACAATTCATCGGATCCCAACAAACACACCGCAAAAAGTGATTACATCGGATAGAACTCTAAGAACATCGAGGAGAACATTGTATTGAAGATCAAAAAGAGAGAAGAAGCCATCTAGCTACTAACTATGGACCCAAAGGTCTGTGATAAACTACTCACGCATCATCGGAAGGGCAGCAAGGTTGATGTAGAGCCCCTCCGTGATCGATTCCCCCTCCGGCAGATTACCGGAGAAGGACCCCAGATGGGATCTCTCTGGAACAGAAGCTTGCGGCGGCGAAAAATGTATTTCGTGGACTCCCCTGAGGGTTTCTGATTTTTCCTGAATTTATAGTGGTGGAATTAGGTCAAACGGAGCTGGGGTGGGCCCACGAGGCACCAGGGCGTGCCTGCCGCCCTGGTGGCTCGTGGCCACCTCCTCTGGCGTCTAGTCTTCTCCCGAAGCTTCTAGTGTTTATCTTGTCCAATAACAAATCTCCCAAAAGTTTCGTGGCATTTGGACTTCGTTTGGTATTGATTTTCTGTAAAACAAAAACATGGCAGAAAATAGCAACTGGCACTGAGTTAATAGGTTAATCTCCAAAAATGATATATAATTGCTGTAAATGTATATAAAAAATTCCAAGATTGATAATATAACAGCATGGAACAATAAAAAATTATAGATACGTTGGAGACGTACCAGCATCCGCAAGCTTAATTCCTGCTCATCCTAGAGTACGTAAATGATAAAAACAGAATTTTTGATGTGGAATGCTGCCTATCATATTCATCACATATTCTTTTCTTTTATAGCATGGACATTGGACTTGTATGATTCAAAGCAATAGTCTATAATTTGACATGAAGATATATATACTCAAGCATGCTAACAAGCAACCATGTCTTTCAAAATATCAACGCTAAAGAAAGTTATCCCTAGCCCATTATGCTCAATCATTGATCCATTCATGAAACACACTAAAATATTAGCTACATCCAATGCACAAGTATGACAATAGTGCTCTCTAGTTGGTGCTTTTGTAAGAGAAGATGGAGACTCAAGTAAAAATAAAAATTGCATAAAAGTAAATAGATAGGCCCTTCGCAGAGGGAAGCAGAGATTTGTCAAATGTGCCAGAGCTCAAAGATTAAATTAGAGAGATAAAAATATTTTGAGAGGCATGCTTTTCCTGTCAACGAAAACGACCGAGAATTCCCAATATCTTCCATGCTAGACACATCATAGGTGGTTCCCAAACAGAAAGTAAAGTTTATTTCCTTTCCACCATTCTTTCACAATCCATGGCTAGCCGTATCCACGGGTGCCCTCCATACCAACACTTTCCAAGGAATTTTGTTGTTATTATTTTGATTTCATGTGGGACCGGGCATCCCTATTACCAACCATCCTCTCGTGCAATGACAAGTGAATAAACACTCATCGTGAGAATAACACACCTAGCATGGAAAATAATGGCCACCCCCTGCCGCTTCATGAGCGGTACGAGCACACAAAACAGAAAAATTATTTTGAAAATTAGAGTTGGCACACGCAAATTTACTTGGAACGACATTGAAATACCGCATATAGGTAGATATAGTGGACTCATTTGGCACAACTTGGGTTTAAGGATTTTGGATGCACAAGCAGTATTTCTGCTTAGTACAAATGAAGGCTAGCAAATAGATTGAGAAGCAACCAACCAAAAAGCGAAAACGGTCATAAACATGCATTGAACACAACTAACACCGAATAATGCACCATAAGTAGGATATAATTTCATTGCATAACTATTGACTTAACGTGCATGCATAGGGAATCACAAACCTTAACACTAATATTTTTACTGAATCACAATTACTCACTAACATGACTCACATATTATCATTTCCATATCGCAAAACTATTGCAAGGAATCACACTTATCATATCCAATGATCTATATGAAAGTTTTTACTATATCCCTCTTGAATATTCATCACTTTGGGACCAAATTCATATCTTGTGCAAATTACCGTTACTATTATCAACTCTCAAAAAGATTTAAGTGAAGCATGAGAGTGCGAATATTTCTTCAAAATTTCAATCTTATCAATTCTCAAAATAATATAAGTGAAGCATGAGAATTCATTTCTTCAAAATTTTAATCTTATCAATTCTCAAAATAATATAAGTGAAGCATGAGAATTCATTTCTTCAAAATATAGCCACCACCGTGCTCAAAAGGATTTAAGTGAAGTACTAGAGCAACTACCTAGATCAAAAAATTTAAGTGAAGCACATAGAGTATTCTAACAAGTTATGATGATAAACGTGTGGCTCTCTCAAGATAGGTGTTCAGCAAAGATGATTGTGACAAACTAAAAACAAACAAAGCAAAGACTCATATAATACAAGACGCTCCAAGTAAAACACATATCATGTGACGAATAAAAATATAGCTCCAAGTAAAATTACCGATGGTTGGTAGAAGAAAGAGGGGATGCCTTCCGGGGCATCCCCAAGCTTAGACGCTTGAGTCTTCCTTGAATATTACCTTGGGGTGCCTCGGGCATCCCCAAGCTTAGGATTTTACTACTCCTTATTCCTTCATCCATCGTGATCTCACCCAAAACTTGAAAACTTCAATCACACAAAACTCAACAAAACCTTCGTGAGATCCGTTAGTATAACAAAATAAATCACTACTTTAAGTACTGTTGCAAACCCATTCATATTTTATTTTTGCATTATACCTACTGTACTCTAACTTCACCATGGCTTATACCCCCCGATACAATCCATAGATTCATCAAAACAAGCAAGTAGTGCATCAAAAACAGAATCTGTCAAAAACAGAATAGTCTGTAGCAATCTATTTAAAAGCCATACTTCTGTAACTGCAAAAATTCGGAAACATTAGGACAACGTGGGAAATTCATATACCAATACTTTGTAAAAATTTCAGATTTTTCTGACGCTCCAGTACAGAAACAAAATTCGGGCACTGGACGCAAAACTTTCTGTTTTCCAAACAGCATCAATTATATTATCTTCCAAATCACCCCAAAGGTTCTACTTGGCACAAACACTAATTAAAAATACAAAAACACAATCATACCAGTAGCATGAAAGTGAAAACACACCATAACAGAAAAAATTTATTTTATTCATTGGGTTGCCTCCCAACAAGCGATATTGTTTTATGCCCCTAACTAGGCATAATGCATAATTTCAAGTGTTGTCATCTTTGGTTTCCAACTCCTCAATCACACATCAATTTTTTCTAATAGATTTAGCATAGGTGTTTCTCACCATCACACTTCTAGGCACAAAATCAAGAATTTTACTTTTGTGAATAGGTTCCTTAATTATACCAATGAAATCGGGGTGCACGCTAATCATTTTAAGATCCTCATTTCCCTTACTAGAAGTAGCACCATTGGTTTTAGGAACATATATAAACTTGCAATTCTTGCTAGGAGTAGTTTTTTCAATAGTTTTAGCGGAAGAAAAAGCGGAACCCAAATTATTAATAATTTCTTCCAACTTATCGATCCTAATGGGACTTTGTTCCATCCTTTCATTAATTATTGGTTCTTTCTCTTTTAGCATGTTAAGAGTAATCCCTACCTTTGATCCAAATTGAGTAATAAGGTTATGAATCTTTTTATCTAAATTTTCAATATGCTCAACGATAGGCATTTTATTTTCAATAGCATCTAACCTTTGCATAACATGTTCCAAGGTCAAAGTTGTTTCATTAATAGTAATAGGTGGTGATCCCACTAAATTTCCCATAGCATTAAAAGCATCCATGGAGGGACACATCAAGAAATTCCCTCCAGTAATAGTATCAAGCACAAATCGATACCAAGTAGTAATGCCCACATAAAAATTGCGAAGAAGGATGGTAGAGGATTGCTTACGAGTTGATCTATTATGAGCATCACAAATCCTATACCAAGCATCTTTTAAATTCTCTCCTCCCCTTTGTTTAAAATTAAGTACTCCATTTTCAGGGGTGATAGTAACGAGCGAAGAACTGGCCATAATGATAAAGCAAGCAAACAAGCAAACGAGAAAAAGGCAAACGGAAAATATTTTTGTATTTTTGTAAAAATGTTTTAGAAGTGGGGGAGATGAAAACGAGAGGCAAATGGCAAATAAAATAAATGCAAGGAGATGAGAGTTTATGCAAAGGTACTTGATAGATCTTGATGATGTTTCCCCGGCAACGGCGCCAGAAATTCTTCCTGCTACTTGTAGCTTGCGTTGGTTTTATCCCCGAAGAGGAAGGGATGATGCATCACAGCAGAGGTAAGTATTTACCTCAGTTATGAAACCAAGGTTATCAATCCAGTAGGAGAACCACGCGACACCTCGTTAGCAGTACCTGCACACAAACAACAAATCCTTGCACCCAACGCAAACGAGGGGTTGTCAATCCCTCGGCGGTTAATTGCAAGATTAAATTGTATGTGATAGATAGATAGATTGAAACAAAAATACAAAATAAAATAAATAAAAGTAAATGGCAGGAATATTTTTAGGGTTTTAGTAATATGATTTAGATAGACCCTGGGGCCATAGTTTTCACTAGAGGCTTCTCTCAAGAAAATAGCATACGGTGGGTAGACAAATTACTGTTGGGCAATTGATAGAAAAGCAAATAATCATGACGATATCCAAGGCAATGATCATGTATATAGGCATCATGTCCAAAATAAGTACACCGACTCCTGCCTGCATCTACTACTATTACTCCACACATCGACCGCTATCCAGTATGCATCTAGTGTATTAAGTCCATAAAGGAACGGAGTAATGCCTTAAGAACGATGACATGATGTAGACAAGATAAACTCACGTATGAATAAACCCCATATTTTTACCCTTAGTAGCAACGATACATACATGTCATCTCCCTTTCTGTCACTGGGATTGAGCACCGCAAGATCGAACCCACTACAAAGCACCTCTTCCCATGGCAAGATAAATCAATCTAGTTGGCCAAACCAAATCAATAGATCGGAGAAGAAATACGAGGCTATAATAATCATGCATAAAAGAGATCAGAGAAGACTCAAATATATTCATGGATAATCTGATCATAAACTCATAATTCATCGGATCCCAACAAACACACCGCAAAAAGTGATTACATCGGATAGAACTCCAAGAACATCGAGGAGAACATTGTATTGAAGATCAAAAAGAGAGAAGAAGCCATCTAGCTACTAACTATGGACCCGAAGGTCTGTGGTAAACTACTCACGCATCATTGGAAGGGCAGCAAGGTTGATGTAGAGCCCCTCCGTGATCGATTCCCCCTCCGGCAGATTACCGGAGAAGGACCCCAGATGGGATCTCTCTGGAACAGAAGCTCGCGGCGGCGGAAAAAGTATTTCATGGACTCCCCTGAGGGTTTCTGATTTTTCCTGAATTTATAGTGGTGGAATTAGGTCAAACAGAGCTGGGGTGGGCCCACGAGGCACCAGGGGCGCCTGCCCCCCCCAGGCGCGCCCTGGTGGCTCGTGCCACCTCCTTTGGCGTCTGGTCTTCTCCCGAAGCTTCTAGTGTTTATCTTGTCCAATAAAAAATCTCCAAAAAGTTTCGTGGCATTTGGACTTCATTTGGTATTGATTTTCTGTAAAACAAAAACAGGGCAGAAAACAGCAACTGGCACTGGGCACTGAGTTAATAGGTTAGTCTCCAAAAATGATATATAATTGTTGTAAATGTATATAAAAACATCCAAGATTGATAATATAACAGCATGGAACAATAAAAAATTATAGATACGTTGGAGACGTATCAGCCCGTTGTAGTTGCAAATGTTACTATCTTAACAGACTTTGTTATACTTGATATGCCCGAGGATGACAACATGTCAATTATCCATGGTAGACCCTTTTTAAATACTATAGGGGCTGTTATTGATTGCAACAAAAGCAAGGTCACTTTTCATATCAATAGTAATGAACATACGGTGCACTTTCCGAGGAAACAATTTGAAGTAAACGGTAATCAAGTTATTGAAAAGACTCCGACAATTACTATTGGAAGTTTTCAACTCCCTCTTCCTACTGTCAAAAATAAATATGAAACACTTATAATTGGAGAGATGCATATCCTCGTTGAGATAACCTATTGTTTTACGAAGATTCTTCGGTTTCATGTTACTCGGAAATGGTTTGTTAATAAGACTTGATCAACCTTATTAATGGATTCTTTTTTAGGGGCATGTGGTCGATGAATTTAGTAAGCACAACCTTCTATACCCACTTTTTGTTTTCTTTTATTTTTAGTTAAATGCAATAAAATGCCATGATTATCCTGTTTTCTGAATTATCCGTGCAATAAAAAGGTGCCCAAAAATGAAAGTGCTCAAAATGATCTGAAATTTTTACATGAATTTTTATAGAATATTTAAGAATTTTTGGCACTAGAAACATACCAGGGGGATGCCCCAGGTGCCCACGAGGCACCAGGGCGCGCCACCCCCTGGGCGCGCCCTGGTGGCTTGTGGGCCCCACAGGGACCCCATCACTTATTCCTTCAGCTCACTTCGTCTCTTACTTCTAGCAAAAATTCCTGGTAGCTCTCTCTCTCTCTCTCTCATGTTCTTCCTCCCAAACTTGAGATTTTCGATCTCTTTGCTCAGAGCTCCGTTTCCGAAACTGTTTTGGGAGATTGCTACTTGGTATGTGACTCTTCCATTGCTCCAATTAGTTTTTGCTCTAGTGGATTATATTTTGCATGATTAGCTGCTCTTGGTACTACTGAAAATGAGCTTGCATTTTGAATTCTTTGAGTCCTAAGTAGTTTGAATGCTTGATATGGCCTCTAGGCACTTGTATGAGTAGTTGCTATAAATTTTGTGAAGTTTTGTTAACATCTTTTTGTGGCCCAATTTTTTTTTCAAAAATTTGTTCTTAGGAAAATGAATTTCTTCTGGAGGAGTTCCTCGAAGCGGAACGCCAAGGGAGTCCTTGGGGACTCCTCAGACAGCGACCTCAACATTCTGCGTAGGACGGAGGTCCGGCCGTACGAATGGCCGCACAATGCCTTCATGAACGAAGCCGGATTCTACCTAGAGTTCGCGCAATTTGTTGCTAATGCCGTATTGACCGACTTCCTCACAGATGAGTGTGACTAGCACCACATCCTTATGAATTCCTTTGTGCAAAACTTTCATTTTCTGAATAGGCTCGAACCCCCTATGGTGCGCTTTGATTTATATGCTGAACATCATCAGATATCGCTGGCTGAGTTTTGTGAGATATGTTTGATCCCCTTTGATGGGGAAATAAGAGAGCCTCGACCGGAGGAGTTTGAGGGCTTCCTCCACACTTTAATTATGGGAGAGGAAAGGGGCGTGTCGAAAGCCCGAGCCACTAGCTTGCAATTTCCCGCAGTTCATTACTTTGCTTTATTCATAGGGAAATGCTTGAATGCTAGAGAGCAAGGTGGTGCGCTATGTGCACCTGACTTTGCCATTTTACGCCGCGCACTGCATAATGATAACACTTATAACCTGGGAGCTATCATTGCACGCCGCCTGCACACTAATAGGACTAAGGGTAAAATTCATGGTGGTATTTATGCTACTCGCCTAGCGAGACGTTTTAATGTTAACATATGCCCACATGATTATTTGTTGCCCAGAGTTTACTTAGATCACCAGTCTATGAGGGACCACCACTTTCTTGATGCTCCTGAGCCTCCTCACCACATTCGTTATAACTTGGTTTTTAGTGAGGATACTCGTGATATTATTCCGTTGCCTGCACCTGCTTTGTTTGATTCTCATGCCAGGAACGGATATACTATTATGCCACCGGACATCGTTGCTTACCGGAACGCATTGGCAGCGGCAGAGGATGAGGCCCAGGATTGGGACGCTCAGGTGCCGCCTCCTCAGCACTTTCATATGGGACCGGATGGCTACTACGGATGGCCGTAGACCAAGCTAGGCAAATGGCTAAGCTTGGGGGAGTACGTATTTCTCACCAACATTACATTCATGTTCACACATTTCATTCCAGTTGTCGGTGTTCATCCTTTTTCATTGTACGATCCATGTTAGTTTTATTTTCTCGCTTTCTTCTTGTGTGTTTGAAAAACTTTGAGAAAACCCAAAAATATTTCTCGCTTCTTTTCGGTTTTTCTTTCTAGTTTAATTAGTTGTAGTATTAAAAGAAAACCCAAAAAGATTTCCTGTTTCTTCTTTTGCTTATTGGGAGCTTTCCCGTGTAAATAGTTTTTCTCGTTTTTGTTTTGTCTTCTATAATTTGCTTACTTCAAGAAAAAACTAAAAAATCCAAAAATATTTCAGTGTGTTTCTCTGAAATTCTTTTCTTTCATTGAGTCTTTGTAAGTAGAAGACCACGATGAAAATGTTAAGTGGCTCTCATATGCATTATTGTTGATCTAACAAAGAGCCCACATTACCTTGTCTTCTCCTTTGAATAAAATGTTTGCAGATTCTAGCTTGGTCCATGTCACTCTTGCACTATTATTATTTTCGCATCATTCAGTCGTGCAAGTGAAAGGCAATAATGACGATAATTTGACGAAGTGACTGTGGCAAGGAAAAGCGGGTATGAACTCAACTTGTTTTTGCTTTTGTAAATATGTTTAACTCAGTATCCATGATTCAGCATATTATGATTAAACAAGTTTACGATGAAAATTAGAGATTATAGTTGCTCATGCCATGCTTAAGTAGCTAGGAGTGGATAATGATTTATCTTGGGTGTCAACATGCATTAAAATGATTGTGATGTAGTATGATGATATGGTATCCTCCTCTAAATGTTTCAAGTGGCTTGACTTGGCACATGCTCAAGCATGTAGTTGATTCAAAACCAACATAGCCTCCACAATATTTATGTTCATGGTGATTATATCCTACTCATGCTAGTATTCAATGTTGACTATTCATAATGCATGATTATGACCGTTTTCGCTCTCTAGCTGACCGCTTCTCAACTTATTTGCTAGCCTTCGCCTGTACTAAGCGGGAATACTACTTGTGCATCAAAACCCTTAAACCCAAGTTATTCCAGATGAGTGCACTATGTCTACCCATATGCGGTATTACCCTGCTGTTCTAAGTAAATTTGCATGTGCCACCTCTAAATATTCAAATGAACATCTGTTTTGTGTGCCCGTACCGCTCATGGAGCGACAGGGGGCGGTCAATATCTTCCATGCTAAGCGGGTTATTCTCATGATCAGTGTTTATTCACTTGTCCTTGCACGAGAGGGGCTGGTAATCGGGATGCCCAGTCCCATGATTAAAATTGCAAAATAATAAAACAAACTCCCCCGGAAAGTTTTTGGTATGGAGGGAACCCGAGGATTCGGCTAGCCATGGCTTGTGATTGTTGGTGGAGGGGGAGTAAACTTTACTTTATCGCTTGGGAACCGCCGCTAATTTGTTTAGCATGGAAGATATTGAAAACTCTCAGTCGTGACGTTGATAGGAAAGGCATACCTCCCAAAATTATATTTATCTCTGATTTAAGCCTTGAGCTCTGGCACCTCTGCAAATCCCTGCTTCCCTCTGCGAAGGGCCCATTTATTTATTTTTATGTTATTTTATTTTTATTGTTGAGTCACCACCTTCTCAAACAAGCACCAGTCCTGAGAGCACTATTGTCATTCTCATGCATTGTGTATAGTTAATGTTGTGTGCATCATGACTGGATCTCTTCTACCATGAATTACAATGTTTAGTCGCTACTTGAACTTTGGAGGTGCTCTGCATTTATGTTTTGCGGTCTCAGAAAGGGCTAGCGAGATACCATGTTGTCATATTATATCATGATTGTTTGACAAAGTGTTGGCATTTGAGATATTTTATTATTGCTCGCTAGTTGATTATGCCATTGATATGAGTGAATATAATTTCTAAGAGTTATCATTTGCATGGTTAGTTATAATCTTTGCTGAAAACCGGGGTATTATTTAAGCATATATATAGATACAAGAACAAAAGAGTTCGTAAAAGTTTTTCTTTATCACTTTCAGTTTGTCAACTGAATTGCTTGAGGACAAGCAATGAGTTAAGCTTGGGGGAGTTGATACGTCTCCGTCATATCTACTTTTCCAAACACTTTTCTCTTGTTTTGGACCCTAATTTGCATGATTTGAATGAAACTAACCCGGACTGACGCTGTTTTCAGCAGAACTACCATGGTGTTGTTTTTTGTGCAGAAATAAAAGTTCTTGGAATTGGACGAAACTTTTTGGAGATTTTTTATGGAATAAATAAAAAATACTGGAGCCAAGATCCACTGGAGGGGGGCCACCTGCTGCCCATGAGGCACCAGGGCGCGCCACCCACCCCAGGGCGCGCCCTGGTGGCTTGTGGGGCCCATGTGGCTCCGCTAACCCTGATCTCAAGCCTATAAATTCACAATGCCAGAGAAAAAAATAGGAGAGGAAGTTTCATCGCGTTTTATGATACGGAGCCGCCGCTACCTCCTGTTCTTCATCGGGGGGCCAGATCTGGAGTCCGTTCGGGGCTCCGGAGAGGGGGATCTTCCGTCATCGCCATCATCAACCATCCTCCATCACCAATTTCATGATGCTCACCGCCGGGAGTGAGTAATTCCTTCGTAGGCTTGCTGGACGGTGAGGGGTTGGATGAGATTCATCATGTAATCGAGTTAGTTTTGTTAGGGCTTGATCCCTAGTATCCACTATGTTCTGAGATTGATGTTGCTATGACTTTGCTATGCTTAATGCTTGTCACTAGGGCCCGAGTGCCATGATTTCAGATCTGAACCCTTTATGTTTTCATGAATATATTTGTGTTCTTGATCCGATCTTGCAAGTTATATGCACCTGGTATGTGTTATGATCCGCATACCCCAAGGTGACAATAATTGGGATTCTTTCTGGTGATTACCGTAGTTTGAGGAGTTCATGTATTCACTATGTGTTAATGCTTTGTTACAGTTCTCTATTAAAAGGAGGCCTTAATATCCCTTAGTTTCCTTATGCACCCCGCTGCCACGGGAGGGTAGGACAAAAGATGTCATGCAAGTTCTAACCGCAAGCACGTATGACTATATACGAAATACATGCCTACATTACATTGATGAATTGGAGCTAGTTCTATGTCGCCCTAGGTTATGACTGTTACATGATGAATGTTATTCAACATAATCACCGATCCAATGCCTACGAGCTTTTCACATATTGTTCTTTGCTAAGTTACTACTGTCACAATTGCTACAAAACTATTGCTGCTACCGTTACTGTTACTGTTACTATTATTGCTATTGCTATCAAACTAACATACTACTGTGCTACTGATCACTCTGCTGCAGATATTTATTCTCCAGGTGTGGTTGAATTGACAACTCAACTGGTAATACTTGCAAATATCCTTTGGCTCCCCTGGTGTCGAATCAATAAATTTGGGTTGAATACTCTGCCCTCGAAAACTGTTGCGATCCCCTATACTTGTGGGTTATCAACGCCAAGGTGCCCGGTGATACGTCTCCAATGTATCTATAATTTTTGATTGTTCCATGCTATTATAGTATCAATCTTGGATGTTTTTATATGCAATTATATATCATTTTTTGGGACTAACCTATTAACCTAGTCCCCAGTGCCAGTTGCTGTTTTGTGCTTGTTTTTGTGTTTTCACAGAAACAGTACCAAATGAAGTCCAAATGCCACGAAACTTTTTTGAGATTTTTTTCTGGACAAAAGAGACCTTGGAAGCTTCGGGAGGAGGCAAGAAGCCTCACGGAGGCTTCACAAGGCAACAGGGCGCGCCCCGGGGGGGGGGGGGGGGGGAGGGGGGCGCCGTGTTGCCTTGTGGGGCCCACGTGACTCCGTTTGACGTAATTCCACTTCTATAAATTCACAAATATTGGGAAACCATCAAAGAGCCAAAAGAGAAAACCTTTCCACCACCGCAAGCCTCTGTTCTTCCATGATCCCATCTGGAGGCCTTTTCCGGTACTCTGCCGGAGGGGGAATCGATCACGGAGGGCTTCTACATCAACCTTGCTGCCCTTCCGATGATGTGTGAGTAGTTTACCACAGACCTACGGGTCCATAGCTAGTATCTAGATGGCTTCTTCTCTCTCTTTGATCTTCAATACAATTTTCTCCTTGATGTTCTTGGAGTTCTATCCGATGTAATCTTCTTTTGCGGTGTGTTTGTTGGGATCCGATGAATTGTGAGTTTATGATTAGATTATTCATGATAAATATTTGAGTCTTCTCTGAACTTTTTTATGCATGATTGTTATAGCTTTGTATTTCTCTCCGATCTATCGATTTGGTTTAGCCTACTAGATTGATTTATCTTGCAATGGGAGAGGTTCTTTGTGATGGGTTCAATCTTGCGGTGCTCAATCCCAGTGACAGAAGGGGGCATGACACATATTTGTATTGTTGCCATTAAGGATAAAAAGATGGGGTTTATTCATATTGCTTGAATTTGCTTCTCTACATCATGTCATCTTGCTTAAGGCGTTACTCTGTTTTTATTAACTTAATACTCTAGATGCATGCTGGATAGCGGTCGATGAGTGGAGTAATAGTAGTAGATGCAGGCAGGAGTCGTTCTACTTGTCTCGGACGTGATGCCTATATACATGATCATTGCCATGAATCCGTCATAATTATTTGCTTTTCTATCAATTGCCCAACAGTAATTTGTTTACCCATCGTATGTTTCTGTGCTCGAGAGAGAAGCATCTAGTGAAAACTATGGCCCCCGGGTCTATCTTTATCATATAAAAAACCTAAAAATACCTTGCTGCAATTTATTTACTTTTATTTTAATTAGTATTTTAGTTTATCTATTTACCTCGATAAGATTTAATCCTTGAAAATAACCGCTAAGAGGATTGACAACCCTCTTATTTGCGTTGGGTGCAAGTGTTTGCTTTTGTGTGTGCAGGTGCACTTAATGGAATTTTGCTTGGTTCTCCTACTGGATTGATAACCTTGGTTCTTAACTGAGGGAAATACTTATCTCTACTGTACTAAATTATCCTCTCCTCTTCGGGGAAATACCAACGCAGACTACAAGTAGCACCCGGCGTCTGGCCCTTTGCCACATCAGCCGGTCAACGTGGCAGCGGGTCATGCGGGCCAGGGACCAGACGCCAGGGTCCATGGTGTCACCCATGCAAATTGAACGCCAGGGATGTTGGTGATACATCTCCAATGTATCTATAATTTTTTATTGTTTCATACTATTATAGTATCAATCTTGGATGTTTTATATACATTTACAAGCAATTATATATCATTTTTTGGGACTAACCTATTAACTTAGTGCCCAGTGCCAGTTGCTGCTTTTTTGCCTGTTTTTGGTTTTTCAGAATATCAGTACCAAACGAAGTCCAAATGCCACGAAACTTTTTGGAGATTTTTTTCTGGACATAAGAGACACTAGAAGCTTCGGGAGAGGGCCAGAAGACAGAGGAGGTGGCCACGAGCCACCAAGGCGCGCCCCAAGGGGGTGGCGCGCCCTGGTGCCTCGTGGGCGCACCTCTGCTCCGTTTGACCTAATTCCACCTCTATAAATACTCTAAAATCGGGAAACCAACAGGGGAGTCCATGAAATACTTTTCTGCTGCCGCAAGTTCCTGTTCTCGAGAGATCCCATCTGGAGGCCTTTTCCGGCACTCTGCCGGAGGGGCATTCGATCACGGAGGGGCTCTCCACCAACCTTGCTGCCCTTCCGATGATGCGTGAGTAGTTTACCACAGACCTTCGGGTCCATAGTTAGTAGCTAGATGGCTTCTTCTCTCTTTTTGATCTTCAATACAATGTTCTCCTTGATGTTCTTGGAGTTCTATCCGATGTAATCACTTTTTGCGGTGTGTTTGTTGGGATCCGATGAATTGTGAGTTTATGATCAGATTATCCATGAATATTATTTGAGTTTTCTCTGAACTCTTTTATGCATGATTGTTATAGCTTCGTATTTCTCTCCGATCTATTGATTTGGTTTGGCCAACTAGATTGATTTATCTTGCAATGGGAGAGGTGCTTTGTAATGGGTTCGATCTTGCGGTGCTCAATCCCAGTGACAGAAAGGGACATGACACGTATGTACCGTTGCTATTAAGGGTAAAAAGATGGGGTTTATTCATGCGTGAGTTTACTTTGTCTACATCATGTCATCTTGCTTAAGGCATTACTCCGTTCTTTATGAACTTAATACTCTAGATGCATGCTGGATAGTAGTCGATGTGTGGAGTAATAGTAGTAGATGCAGAATCGTTTCGGTCTACTTGTCTCGGATGTGATGCCTATATACATGATCATTGCCTTGGATATCGTCATGATTATTTGCTTTTCTATCAATTGCCCAACAGTAATTTGTCTACCCGCCGTATGCTATTTTCAAGAGAGAAGCCTCTAGTGAAAACTATGGCCCCCGGGTCTACTTTAATCATATATTAAAAATCCCAAAAATACCTTGCTGCAATTTTACTTTATTTATTTTATTTTGTATTTTTGTTCGATCTATCTATTTATCACCATACAATTTAATCTTGCAATTAACCACCAAGGGATTGACAACCCCTTGTTCGCGTTGGGTGCGAGGATTTGTTATTTTGTGTGCAGGTGCTGCTAACGAGTTGTTGCGTGATTCTCCTACTGGATTGATAACCTTGGTTTCATAACTGAGGGAAATACTTATCTCTACTATACTGCATCATCCCCTCCTCTTCGGGGAAATCCCAACGCAGCTCACAAGTAGCAGGAAGAATTTCTGGCGCCGTTGCCGGGGAGACATCATCAAGATCTATCAAGTACCTATGTATAAACTTTCATATCCTTGCATTTATTTTATTTGCCTTTGCCTCTCGTTTTCATCTCCCCCACTTCTATTTTTTTTTACAAAAACAAAAAAATATTTTTATTAGCTTGTTTGCTAGTTTGCTTGCTTTTATTACCTTCATGTCAAACACACAAGAACAGAAAATAAAACAAAAATTTAAGATACTATGGATCCACTTAAAGTTTTCTACTTGGATCATCTTCGATCCATTTGTGCTCGTGCTAAAACCCCAACTAGTTTAGTTGAGGGAAAATCATTAGATGAGCATGCTCATTTTGTGCGTCACCATTTGTCTGAAAAAGGGAGACTCTTATGGTGTCAAATAAATTGTTTGCTATGTTATGCCTGGAATCTATGTGAAATTTATGATTTTACTTGTTGCTCTGAGAACCCTAAAAAACACCTTCCCTGCCTATGTGAGTTTAATGATAATGAAATCTTATCTTCTTATGCCAAGGGTGTTTATAGTTACTATGATATCGAACAAATTGAAGAATTTGTTGCTTTTAACGGTGCTTATGAAGTTGCTTCTTTGATTGAAAAGTATGATATTACTCTCTACAAATCTGAAAATTTTGACATACTTAAATATTGCTATGAAAACTATGCTCCTAATGCCTATGTTAATGAATTTATTGAGAGAATGTCTGCTACTTTGGAAGAAAATAATGATATGCATGAATCCATAGATAATTATGATTCCGTTGATTCGATTAAAATATCCCTTGTTGATGAATGTGATGCTTGCTATTCTTATGGCCATGATGCCAATATTAATGATGCTTATAGAGATGAATTTGCTATAGTTCCTTATGTTAAAAATGAAATTATTGCTATAGCACCCATACTTGATAGCTCCTTGAATGAAAAGCATGATTGATGATGTTATTATAAACTCTATTAATGTCAATTGTGCTAATGATATGCAAAGCTACAAGCTTGGGGATGAAAATTTTGTTATGTCCACTACTTATTGCAATGATCATGATTGGGGTGATGATGCTTCTTATGATCTTGAAAATTTATTTAAGCCTCATGATGAATATGCTATGATAATAATATTTGTAATAGTATTGAAAGTGGGTTTGGGAGAGTGTTAACTTTAGGTAAAAATAATCCCACATATTTGGAGAGTGTTCAATCTTATGATTTTTTTGATAAAAGTGGGTTTGGAGAGGTCACGACTTTAGTTGATGATAATCCCACTATTTTGGAAGAGTGTCAACTTTGCATGCATGTGGATCATGTAGAGAATATGTTATGTGATGGCTATATTGTTGAATTTGAATATGATCCTACAAGTAATTATTATGAGAGAGGAAAATATGGTTGTAGAAATTTTCATGTTACTCAATTACCTCTCTTGAAGTTTAAATTGTCAATGTTTTATTCTTCTTTCTTGCATATGCTAAATATTTATTGCCTCGATAATTTGTTTGCATATAAAATGCCTATGCATAGGAAGTATGTTAGACTTAAATGTGTTTGTCACATGTTTTATGGTGCTCTCTTTGTGCTTCAATTCTTATCTTCTTTGTGAGCATCATTAATATTCCAAGCCTATCTTAATGGCTATAAAGAAAGAGCTTGTTGGGAGACAACCCAATACTTTCTTTTCTTGTGTGTTTACACAATTATGCTACTGTTATGATTGTGTTTTTATGTTTTAATTAGTGTTTGTGCCAAGTAATGCCTTCGGATGATTTGGAAGATAGTATAATTGATGCTGTTTGGAAAACAAAACGTTTTGCGTCTAGTGCTGGCATTTTAATTCTGTACTGGAGCGTTAGAAAAATCTGAAATTTTTACAACGTGTTGGTGTATGAATTTCCCACATTGTCCTAATTTTTCAGAATTTTTGGAGTTACATAAGTATGGCCTTTAAATAGATCTCTACAGACTGTTCTGTTTTTGACAGATTCTGTTTTTGATGCATTGTTTTGCTTGTTTTGATGAAACTATGGATTGTATCGGGGGGTATAAGCCATGGAGAAGTTAGAATACAGTAGGTATAATTCAAAAATAAAATATGAATGGGTTTGCAACAGTACTTAAAGTAGTGATTTGTTTCTTATACTAACGGATCTCATGAAGGTTTTGTTGAGTTTTGTGTGATTGAAGTTTTCAAGTTTTGGGTGAGATCACGATGGATGAAGGAATAAGGAGTGGCAAGAGCCTAAGCTTGGGGATGCACAAGGCACCCCAAGGTAATATTCAAGGAAGACTCAAGCGTCTAAGCTTGGGGATGCCCCGGAAGGCATCCCCTCTTTCTTCTACCAACTATCGGTAATTTTACTTGGAGCTATATTTTTATTCGTCACATGATATGTGTTTTACTTGGAGCGTCATGTATTATATGAGTCTTTGCTTTGTTTACTTTTTAGTTTGTCACAATCATATTTGCTGGACACACCTATTTGAGAGAGCCACACGTTTATCATGATTTGTTAGAATCCTCTATGTGCTTCACTTAAATCTTTTGAGCTAGGCAGTTGCTCTAGTGCTTCACTTAAATCTTTTTGAGCACGACGGTGGCTATATTTTGAAGAAATATTTGCACTCTCATGCTTCACTTATATTATTTTGAGAGTTGATAAGATTAAATTTTGAAGAAATATTTTCACTCTCATGCTTCACTTATATCTTTTTGAGAGTTGATAATAGTAATGATAATTTGCACAAGATATGAATTTGGTCCCAAAGTGATGAATATTCAAGAGGGATATAATAAAAACTTTCATATAGATCATTGGATATGATAAGTTTGATTCCTTGCAATAGTTTTGCGATATGGAGATGATAATATGTGAGTCATGTTAGTGAGTAATTATGATTTAGTAAGAATATTGGTGTTAAGGTTTGTGATTCCCTATGCATGCACATAAAGTCAATAGTTATGCAACGAAATTATATCCTACTTATGGTGCATTATTCGGTGTTAGTTATGTTCAATGCATGTTTATGACCGTTTTCACTTTTTGGTTGGTCGCTTCTCAATCTATTTGCTAGCCTTCATTTGTACTAAGCGGGAATACTGCTTGTGCATCCAACTCCTTAAACCCAAGTTGTGCCAAATGAGTCTACCATACCTACCTATATGCGGTATTTCCATGCCGTTCCAAGTAAATTTGCATGTGCCAACTCTAATTTTTCAAAATAATTTTCCGTTTTGTGTGCCCGTACCGCTCATGAAGCGGCAGGGGGTGGCCAATATTTTCCATGCTAGATGTGTTATTCTCACGATGAGTGTTTATTCACTTGTCATTGCACAAGAGAGTGGCAGGAAATAGGGATGCCCAGTCCCAAAATGATTTTTTTTTAATATGATGATAATAATAAATTCCTTGAAAAGTGTTGGTATGGAAGGCACCCGTGGATACGGCTAGCCATGGATTGTGAAAGAATGGTGGAAAGGAAATAAACTTTATTTTCTGTTTGGGAACCGCCTATAATGTGTCTAGCATGGAAGATATTGGGAATTCTCGGTCGTTTTGGTTGACAGGAAAAGCATGCCTCTCAAAATAATTTTATCTCTCTAATTTAAGCCTTGAGCTCTGGCACCTCTACAAAATCTCTGCTTCCCTCTGCGAAGGGCCTATCTATTTACTTTTATGCAATTTTTATTTTTATTTTGATTCTCCATCTTCTCTTACAAAGCACCAACTAGAGAGCACTATTGTCATACTTGTGCATTGTGTGTAGCTAATATTGAGTGTGTTTCATGAATGGACCAATGATTGAGCATAATGGGCTACAGATAGCTTTCTTTAGCATTGATATTTTGAAAGGCATGGTTGCCTGTTAGTATGCTTGAGTATTTATGTCTTCATGTCAAATTATAGACTATTGCTTTGAATCAATCAAGTCCAAATATCCATGCGGCAAAAGAAAAGAGTATATGATGAATATGATAGGTAGCATTCCACATCAAAAATTCTGTTTTTATCATTCACCAACTCGAGGACGAGCAGGAATTAAGCTTGGGGATGCTTGATACGTCTCCAACGTATCTATAATTTTTGATTGTTCCATGCTATTATAGTATCAATCTTGGATGTTTTATATACATTTACAAGCAATTATATATCATTTTTTGGGACTAACCTATTAACTTAGTTCCCAGTGCTAGTTGCTGTTTTTTTGCCTGTTTTTGTTTTTTCAGAATATCAGTACCAAACGAAGTCCAAATGCCACGAAACCTTTTGGAGATTTTTTTGGACATAAGAGACACTAGAAGCTTCGGGAGAGGGCCAGAAGACAGAGGAGGTGGCCACAAGCCACCAGGGCGCGCCCTAGGGGGGTGGCGCGCCCTGGTGCCTCGTGGGCGCACCTCTGCTCCGTTTGACCTACTTCCACCTCTATAAATACTCTAAAATCGGGAAACCAACAGGGGAGTCCATGAAATACTTTTTCCGCTGCCGCAAGTTCCTGTTCTCGAGAGATCCCATCTGGAGAGCTTTTCCGGCACTCTGCCGGAGGGGGATTCGATCACGGAGGGGCTCTTCATCAACCTTGCTGCCCTTCCGATGATGCGTGAGTAGTTTACCACAGACCTTCGGGTCCATAGTTAGTAGCTAGATGGCTTCTTCTCTCTTTTTGATCTTCAATACAATGTTCTCCTTGATGTTCTTGGAGTTCTATCCGATGTAATCACTTTTTGCGGTGTGTTTGTTGGGATCCGATGAATTGTGAGTTTATGATCAGATTATCCATGAATATTATTTGAGTTTTCTCTGAACTCTTTTATGCATGATTGTTATAGCTTCGTATTTCTCTCCGATCTATTGATTTGGTTTGGCCAACTAGATTGATTTATCTTGCAATGGGAGAGGTGCTTTGTAATGGGTTCGATCTTGCGGTGCTCAATCCCAGTGCCAGAAAGGGACATGACACATATGTATCGTTGCTATTAAGAGTAAAAAGATGGGGTTTATTCATGCGTGAGTTTACTTTGTCTACACCATGTCATCTTGCTTAAGGCGTTACTCCGTTCTTTATGAACTTAATACTCTAGATGCATGCTGGATAGCGGTCGATGTGTGGAGTAATAGTAGTAGATGCAGAATTGTTTCGGTCTACTTGTCTCGGACGTGATGCCTATATGCATGATCATTGCCTTGGATATCATCATGATTATTTGCTTTTCTATCAATTGCCCAACAGTAATTTGTCTACCCACCGTATGCTATTTTCAAGAGAGAAGCCTCTAGTGAAAACTATGGCCCCCGGGTCTACTTTAATCATATATTAAAAATCCCAAAAATACCTTGCTGCAATTTTACTTTATTTATTTTATTTTGTATTTTTGTTTGATCTATCTATTTATCACCATACAATTTAATCTTGCAATTAACCGCCATGGGAATTCCAATCCCTTGTTCGCGTTGGGTGCGAGGATTTGTTATTTTGTGTGCAGGTGCTGCTAACGAGTTGTTGCGTGATTCTCCTACTGGATTAATAACCTTGGTTTCATAACTGAGGGAAATACTTATCTCTACTGTACTGCATCATCCCCTCCTCTTCGGGGAAATCCCAACGCAGCTCACAAGTAGCAGTTGGCGTCACCTAAAAAGGTCAGATTCAATTTTTTTTTGCAATGGAGGTCAATTCGGGAATTTGATAGCACAGAAGGTTAGAACAGAAATTTTGTCCCATATTCCATGTTCTGTAGACTGCCTTTGTCGACTTGCGGACACGAGTTAAACAGTGGTACATTGCCCTATACAAACATCTTATAATTATATTAAGCTAAGAGCATATCCAACGACAACCTGCATATTTTCTCTCGCACCCGTCCGCGGATAGGGACCAGTCCGTAGACACGGATGCGGGAGGACGCCATCCAACCGTAGCCTGTATATGTCTGCCCGCAAATTCAAATTCAAATGTGCGCTGATCCACACAACGTGCCGGATCACACCCGCGCTGGATCGCATCCCCGATCACAACCAAAAACAGTCAAATATGCGTAGTTTTTACATGCCCGAATCAAAAAGAAAATCAGTCCGGCAGTCCGTGCATTTCTGCCCTGCCGGGCCGGCAATCCCAGCAAGTAGCTCCCCGATCAAGGAGGTGTCGTCGCCGCCGCGTAGGCAGCGTCCGCGTACGCCTCCGCCTCCGCCGCGTCCTCATCTTCCTCCACCGCCAACTCATCTTTCTATCGCTCCAACATCTGGTAGCGGACGGATTGCACGATAATTCTAGCGTCGGCATTCAAAGAGTCAATATTCAAGGTCAACATCTTGGCGTCCTCTGCATTGGCGGTGATCTTCACCCTCTTTTCCTCGAGCGCGGCCTTCTTCTCCTCGAGCGCCGCCTTCCTCTCTTCGATCATGGACCTCCTCTCTTCGAGCTTGATCTTCTTCTTCGTCGCCTCCATCAACTGCTTGAACCTCTCCTCCTTGATGTCCGAGCGCCTCACACATGCCTCCTTCTTCGCCAAGATCTCCTCGAACCTCTCCGTGAGCTTGGCCGCCGCACCTTCTCGCTTCGCCCTCTCCTCCTCCCACTTCTTGCCCCGTAAATTTCTTCTAACCTTCTTCGGCGGTTCTTGGGTTGGGTCGATAGGGTCACCGGTTTCTTCCTCGTTGGCTTGGGCGGCGGTCTTTGCAATGAAAAGGTTCCACTTCGGTTGCTGATATGTCCATTTTGCATCATGTTTTCCTACAATTATTTACTATGTTTTGGATCATTATTTCAATTTATGATACAATTCTTATGCCTTTTATCTCTTAATTTGCAAGTTTTTACATGAAGAGGGAGATTGCCGGCAGCTGGAATTCTAGACCAGAAAGGGGTACAACAGAGATAGCTATTATACACATCTCCAAATGACCTAAAAATTTACGAAGAATTATTTTGGAATATATAAAAAATATTGGCGGAAGAAATAACCAGAGGGGACCCACCAGGAAGCGACAAGCCTGGGGGGCACGCCCTACCCCCTGGGCGCGCCCCCCGAGCTTGTGGCGCCCCTGGCAGGCCTCCGGGGCCCATCTTCTCCTATAAGATGCTATTTGCCCTAGAAAAAATCAAGAGAATACTTTCAGGATGAAGCGCCGCCATCTCGAGGAGGAACCTGGACAGGAGCAATTTTGCTCTCTGGCGGAGCGATTCCGCCGGGGATACTACCCTCCGGGAGGGGGAAATCGAAGCCATCGACATCACCAACGATCCTCTTATTGTGGGAGGACCAATTTTCATCAACATCTTCACCAGCACCATCTCATCTCAAACCCTAGTTCATCTCTTGTATTCAATCTTTGTCTTAAAACCTCAGATTGGTACCTATGGGTTGCTAGTAGTGTTGATTACATCTTGTAGTTGATGCTAGTTGGTTTATTTGGTGGAAGATTATATGTTCAGATCCTTAATATTATTCAATACCTTTGTTCTTGACGACATGGGAGAAGTCTTGTCATAAGTAATCATGTGAATTTGGTATTCGTTCGATATTTTGATGATATGTATGTAGGGTAACGCGACAGAAAACAAAAAAATTCGGTACAGCGAGCACGCCCAGGACCACTATGGAGACTGCATACAAGGTTTGATCTGATCATTACCGACTCGTAGCGCAGCGGAAGTAGAGCCGATGTAGATCGTCGGTGCAGATCCCTGCAGCTAGGATTTACAACCTCCCAACCGCGAGGATGTACTCCCTCGTCGGACAACCCTTCGGGAGGCGGTCGGACAGTCCCCCGGACGATGTCACGGACAGCCCTTCGGGAGGACCCTCAAAGCTCGAATGGTAACTCAGAAAGCCCTTCGGGAGGACCCTCGAACAGCCCCTCGGGCAAAAGATTGAACCTACGACCTCTCTACGGGGTTGCACACATACGGTGTCAGCTATTCGGCAGGGCTTCGCCGTCCAGAACTAGCTCCTGCCGGAACCCAGACAGCCTTTCGGCTCTACAAAACTATTTCGTGGGAGGGAGAGAGAAAGCCAGATAATGCATGGCATGTGTATGAGAGTTGGAGTGAGTGTGGAGAGTGCCTCTCCACCTCTATTTATAGGAAATCCCAAGGGGTAGGGTGGAACTCAAAATACCCAAAAAAACCATCATGTGGATTTTCCAAAGGGGTAAAATGGGAAGGCTAGAAGATCTCCATGGAGGAGCTCCTCCTTGGCCGGCCACCTAGAGTGGGCCCCCCATGAGGGGCTCTCATCCATCCATGTCATCCCCAAGATATTTTGGAGCAAAGCCCAAAAAGGTGGCTTTCCAAAAAAGTAACCATAAAGTGATTTTCACTATTCACGGAAACATTTTTCCGCGACCGTTAAATCCGAAAATATTTCTGTGGGTCTTAGAATAATTCCAGTACCCACTAAAATGATTTTGGACGCGTTCTGAAACAATTCCGCATTAGTGATTATCATCTGCGAAAAGCAACCAAACGGTTCCGGCAGCTCCGGAACATTTCCGGTTTTTATCCCGAAAAAATCCCAGAAGTTTCCAGAACAATTCTGACACCCTCCAAGAATTTCCAGGCGTGTGCTGAAACCAATTTGACTTAATGGTATACTCCGAAACAACTTTTCATTTTTACCGAAACTATTCCGGTGTTCTCTCCGGAACGTTTCCGTTGTCTCCGAAACTTTTCCGGTGACTTTCTCTCAGACTCCCTGTCTAGTATTCAGCAGATAGATGACCCTTAAGCGTGTGACCCTATAAGTTTGGTGAAGTATAGACATGACCGGAACACTTTCCGATCAATGATCAATAGCGGAACCGTGGACACCCATATTGATCCCTATACCCACACGAATAAATATTCGAGTGAACCTCCAGTTGCCGTGTGCTATTCCTGTTGCCGGCATCCTCGTGGATCCTCGTGGATCAACACTTGTCCACTTGAAAGTTACCTCGGTACCGGTTTTGTTCTCTTTTCTTGTTTCCGTGTTCCGGCATCCCTGTGATCAAATCACAATGTGTCTGGCCAGACGATGATGGATACCGTAACACCGAGAGGGCCCGAAAATATATCTCCATCATTGGAGGAGCAAATCCCAATCTCGAGCTATCTCGTTTTTTTTCATACTTTTCCGTGAACCCGTAAGCCGCCGTAATAGCCACCCAGTTACGGATGATGTTAAACAAACCCCAAAGTTCACAAAGCAAGTACGAAGGAACTTGATACTCTCATGGTCTAAGGAATTACGCAAACATTAACTATCTCTGTGTTATTAACCATTAACTTGTGACGAATGTATCTCATAGCATAACATCAATTCGGGTCGATTCAACACAAGTGTTCTTCTAACATTGTGCCCTCAAAATTGCCGGCATAGTCATGCCCATGATCAGGAAAACAGGATCATCATGCAATACTTGAGCCAGTCTTAGAGGCATGACTAGGAATACATTTTACCGTTTATTATACCACACGTGCACATGAGTTTCCCTCCGAGCCTCATGGATATTGTAGACTCGAGAATCATTGCAGTTATAGCATGGAACATAAACATTCATTACAAACTTGGAGATACAAAATAATTGTTATTACTGCCTCTAGGGCATATCTCCTACAGACTCCCACTTGCACTAGAGTCATAATCTAGTTACATGGCTTCCCTAACACCAATGGCTATCCGGTGCTGCTCATGCTTTGCTCGTGGTAGAGGCTTTGTCATCGGGTCTGACACGTTCAGATCCGTGTGAACTTTGCATACTTTCACTAAACCCGCTTCGACATGATGTTGAATGAGTTTATATTTGTGTTCAATATGTCTTGTCTTATGGTGCGAAGATGGCTCCCTAGCCTGAGCCATGGCGCCACTATTATCACAATAGATCTCCACCGGGTCCAGCGCGCTTGGAACCACACCAAGGTCTTCAAGAAACTGCTTGATCCAGACCGCCTCCTTGGAGGCTTCTGAAGCTGCAACATATTCCGGCTCCGTCATAGAATCCACCACAGTCTTTTGTTTGGAACTTTTCCAATCAACTGCACCGCCATTCAATATGAAAACATAGCCTGATTGAGATTTGAAGTCATCTGGGTCAGTCATGAAGCCTGCATCAGTGTAACCACTTACAATGAGCTCTTCATCACCTCCGTACACAAGGAGTAAATCCTTGGTCCTTTTGAGGTACTTAAGAATACTTTTGACTGCGGCCCAGTGTTCCAGTCCTGGATCACTTTGGTACCGGCTGCTAACACTTAGCGTATAGGGAAACATCCAGTCTTGTACATCGCATGGCATACATAGTAGAACCAACTGCCGAGGCATATGGAACATCATTCATTTGTACTCGCTCATCGAGAGTCTGAGGACACTGATTCTTGCAAAGCACTGTGCCAGTTGACATGGGGAGTAGGCCTTTCTTGGAGTTCTCCATGTTGAACCTTTTCAACACCTTGTCAATGTACGTGCTTTGGCTAAGCGCTATCAGGCGTTTTGATCTATCTCTATAGATTCTGATGCCCAATACATATGCTGCTTCGCCTAAGTCTTTCATTGAAAAACTCTTCTTCAATGAGTCTTTTATTTCGCTAAGAAAATTCACGTCATTTCCAATCAACAATGTGTCATCCACATACAAGATTAGAAATGCTTTTGCGCTCCCACTAAACTTCTTGTAAACACAAGATTCTTCGTCACTCCTGATGAAGCCAAACTCTTTGACTACTTCATCAAAATGAATGTTCCAGCTCCTTGATGCTTGCTTCAGACCATAAATGGCCTTTTGAAGTTTGCATACCTTTCCAGCATTCTCATGAACGAGAAAACCTTCAGGCTGTATCATGTATACATCTTCTTTGAGATTTCCATTTAGGAAAGCCGTTTTGACGTCCATCTGCCATATTTCATAATCGAAATAAGCAGCTATTGCTAGTAATATCCGTAAAGACTTAAACATAGCTACAGGCGAGAAAGTCTCGTCGTAGTCCACTCCAGGAACTTGCGTGAACCCTTTCGCGACAAGTCTAGCTTTATGGATAGTAATGTTACCATCCGCGTCCGTCTTTCTTTTGAAAATCCATTTACAACCAATGGGCTTTACACCTTCTGGAAGTTCTACCAAGTTCCAAACTTGATTTTCGTACATGGATTCCATTTCGGATCTCATGGCTTTGTGCCATTCCCTTGAGCTGGGCCCCGCCATCGCTTCCTTGTAGTGCGCAGGTTCATCATCTTCAAGAATGAAGATTTCGTTATGAAACCACTCAGCTGGCTCGATAGCCCTACCTGATCTGCGCGGTTCAAATACAAACTTGTCTGAAGTTTCCGCATCATATGCGACAACTTCCGGCTCGGTTGTAGGGATAATTAGTGGAATTTCTTCCGGTTCCTTAGCAATATCAACGGTTGCCGAAGATTCACTAATCTCATCAAGCTGTACTGTCCTCCCACTTGCTTCTTTAGCGAGAAATTCTTTCTCAAGAAAGTGTCCAACTTTTGCGACAAACACTTTGCCCTCAGACTTGTGGTAGAAGGAATACCCAATGGTGTTATTGGGATAACCTACAAAGTAACATTTGTCTGATCTGGGATCAAGTTTGCTTGGCTATAAACGCTTTACGTATGCCTCACAACCCCAAATTTTGAGATGCAACACACTAGGAATCTTCCCATGCCACATCTCATGTGGTGTCGTCTCAACAGACTTAGACGATGCTCTGTTTAATGTATAAGCGGCAGTAAGTAGTGCGTGACCCCAAAAAGATATCGGCAGATCTGTAAGAGACATCATCGACCTCACCATGTCTAATAGGGTTCGGTTACGTCGTTCCGACACTCCGTTTCGCTGTGGAGTTCCGATAGGCGTAAGCTGTGAAACGATTCCACGGTCACTCAGATGTTGGCTAAACTCATGACTAAGGTATTCGCCCCCGCGATCTGACCGTAGAAACTTAATCCTTTTGTTACAATGATTTTCTACCTCATTCTGAAATTCTTTGAACTTTTCAAAGGTTTCTGACTTATGCTTCATTAAGTAGATATAGACATACCGACTTAAATCATCAGTAAAAGTCACGATGTAGAAATACCCACCCTGTGCGGCTGTGCTCATTGGACCACATACATCACTATGTATTATTTCCAATAATTCACCTGCCCGTTCAGGATGACCCATGAACGGCGTCTTGGTCATTTTCCCCATCGGACAAGCTTCACATGTGTCAAATGATTCAAAATCAAAGGACGGTAAAACTCCATCTGACTGGAGTCTTTGCATGCGTTTCTTTCCGATGTGGCCAAGCCGACAGTGCCACAAGTAAGTGGTGGTGGTATCAGCCTTCTTAAGGCGTTTAGCATTCACGTTAAAGACATCATTTCCACATTCAAGATTTAGTATGAAAAGGCCCCCAACAATGGGTGCAAATCCATAAAACATATCCTTACAATAAAGTGAACAACCATTGTTCTCAGACTTGTAAGAGTACCCATCGTGCACTAAACATGATCCAGAGATAATGTTTCTACACAATGTCTGAACAAAATAACAGTTACCTAGTTCTAAGGTAAATCCTGAAGGGAGACGTAGAGGCATAATGCCGACGGCTTGAGCGGCGATCCCAGCGCCGTTCCCGACACGCATCATGACTTCATTCTTAGCTAGCTTGTGCACCTTCTGAAGCCCCTGTATCGAGTTGCAAATGTGAGCAACCGATCCGGTATCAAATACCCAAGACTTAGAATTTTCGCTAGCAAGCAAAACATCAATGACATTAACCTGTATGACAGTTATACCTTTTCCGGTTTTCCCGGACTTCTTATCTTCCAGATACTTCTTGGAGTTTCTCTTCCAGTGTCCTGTGCCCTTGCAGTAGAAGCACTCAGTTTCATTCTTGGCTCCGCCCTTAGAGTTGCTTTGGGAGCCGGTCTTACCAGCGCCCTTGCCCTTCTTGGACTTGCCTTTCTTTTTGAAACTGGCGGTTTTATTCGCAAGCAACACTTGCTTGTGATTTTCCCGCAGTCCTCCTTCTACAATTTTCAGCATGGCGAGCACCTCATTTGGTGTCTTCTCCATCCCACTCATGTTGTAGTTCATGACAAAACCGTCGTAAGACGGGGGGAGTGAAGAAAGCAACATGTCCAACATATGGGCTGGTGGAATTGGAAATTCCAGGGTTTTAAGCCTTTCAGCATAGCCAATCATTTTGACCACGTGTTTGCCAACTGAACTGCCCTCAGCCATCTTGCAATCCATCACGGCCTTCATGATATCAAACCGTTCAGACCGTGCGGTTTCCTTGTACAGAGCATCCAATTCCCGGATCATATCACGGGCGTTATGGAATTCAAAACGTTTTTGAAGCTCTGGACTCATGCAAGCTAGCATGAGGCACTGCACTAAGTTGTAATCATCATCCTTAGTGGCCCAGACATTTTGTTCATCTTCCGGGGCAGTTGCCGCCGGTTTAGCTGGAAGAGGAGTTTCAAGCACATACATCCTCTTAGCGCTCCTGAGGACAATCCTCAGGTTATGGACCTAGTCCACATAGTTGTTTCCAGTCGCAGCTAACTTCTCTTTCTCTAACATCGGTCCTAAGTTGAACACGGTGTTGCGAGCCATTTGATCTACAACGATAAACACAAGTTTCACTTAGACTTTGTTCATAATTAATTTGCACTAGTGAATAAACAATTTTATTCTAAAGTGCGCTCCCACTCAAATCAATATCTCTCAAAATTGATTATGAGTGATTCAAGACCCAAATTGTAATTCAACGCCAAGGATGTATCCATCTCAAGTGACGAAAATTTCAATTGGTAGGCCAACTTGCCAATCACATCTCTATGTGACTCTTGTTCATCTTTCGATGGGCGTGTTCCGAGCTCAGGACGATCCTCCGGAACATCAAGACAACCAAGTGATCTCGCTGCGAGGTCTCAACTCACCCGCCTCACACTTCTCTAATCGTTCGCACCCATGTATCCATGTGGTACCCCGAAGAGATAGGTGACGTGACGGTGCTACACTTGGGAGAACACTAACTACTTGATATTTTAAGTGAGAGATCACCCTAATAAAAAGCAACTACCGCACAATCAAAATGGTGCATCATAAGGATAAACATCTCAGGAAATTCATAACAGCATGATATGGTATAGCCCTTTCTCACGGAGAAGTCTTTAATTTCTTCTTCTTCGGCATTTGCATCGGTGTTCACCTTCGCGAAGATTGCCACCACCTTGTCGATGCACCAGATAATATTGCTATCTCTATAGCTAATAAAATAAGTGCATTACTTAAGGTTGACACGCAAGTCATTAAAGTGACAATCATATGGCTCCAGCCAACATGCCGAATAATGACACGCGGGTCATGTTAATAAATTTACATCATATAGTCATCTCATACATAATCGAATTAATATGAGAGCTGCTATACCACATCACATGCACATCCTGCAAAACCAAGTTAGACGCCTCTAATCGGTTTATGCAAAAATTTAATTTACGTGGCTTCTAAGGTTTTGACTTAAACCGCAGCTACCAACGTTTATCATCAAGTATGATTATTCAAGTCACTAGATTAACTTTGTGAGGTGTATGAAACACAAGATAATAAAATCTCGAGCCCCATACTAAACTTCATCATACGCATGACCCCCGTGCAAATCATATCTGCATTGCCCTTTCGTCTGTGAAATTTCATCTTTCTCTTAACTATGGTGGAACCCAAAGAACTGATAGCACTTCGTTGATCAATCAGGATCGCGGATTGCCAGAACTTTGTGAAATTCCACCATGCCATTTCAAGATCATAAATACGCAAATTCTAGGGAAGCAACAAGAACATCGGGTAACAGATTTCATCTGCTACCCGCATAAATAATTTTCAGCAATAGATCTCATCTACTACAAAATTATATTATGCAATACCCATAAATCTCTATGTATTCTAGATCGCAACCTACATCTACGCATAGCAAGGCTCTTCATGCCACTGTATGGTAACGCGACAGAAAACAAAAAAATTTGGTATAGCGAGCACGCCCAGGACCACTATGGAGACTGCATACAGGGTTTAATCTGATCATTACCGACTCGTAGCGCAGCGGAAGTAGAGTCGATGTAGATCGTCAGTGCAGATCCCCATAGCTAGGATTTACAACCTCCCAACCGCGAGGATGTACTTCCTTGTCGGACAGCCCTTCGGGAGGCAGTCGGACAGTCCCCCGGACGATGTCACGGACAGCCCTTCGGGAGGACCCTCGAAGCTCGAACGGTAACTCGGACAGCCCTTCGGGAGGACCCTCGAACAGCCCCTCGGGCAAAAGATTGAACCTACGACCTCTCTATTGGGTTGCACACTTACGGTGTCAGCTATTCGGCAGGGCTTCGCCGTCCAGAACTAGTTCCTGCCGGAACCCAGACAGCCTTTCGGCTCTACGAAACTATTTCGTGGGAGGGAGAGAGAAAGCCAGATAATGCATGGCATGTGTATGAGAGTTGGAGTGAGTGTGGAGAGTGCCTCTTCACCTCTATTTATAGGAAATCCCAAGGGGTAGGGTGGAACTCAAAATACCCAAAAAACCCATCATATGGATTTTCCAAAGGGGCAAAATGGGAAGGTTATGAAAAACATCATATATATTTGTGTTGATCGGGTGGATTTAAATGTGCAGTTGTTTCGTTGCTGCGAGGGTCTGGTGTTCGACGACCCCCCCATGCGTTCGACGAGCTCCGCCCCTGCGTTCGTGGGTGAGGACAAATGACATCTCCTCCTCCCCCTTCATTTGCTCTGTTCCGGTCTTCGTGCCGTTGAAACTTGCTAGCTATAGGTGTCTTCAATCGTCAGTATGCGTGACCACTATGCGTCTCCCGTTCGAAAGGGTTACATCTATAAATATGCATGCATTTGCATATTTATAACCGTGATTCTTTCGAATTGTCCAACGTTATCCATGGACAGCCCGAGTATGTGTAGATTGGGTTCGTTTTCCCATATGCTCTGCTCCGGATCCGATGCAGAATTTCGTCAGTGCCTCCCTGTTGTTCTCCGGGTACACATCCTCTCTGCTTATTGTCGAGACGTGTATCTGGAGAACAGCGGGGAGGTGCTGCCGAAATTTTGCGTCAGATCCGGAGCAGAGCATGGGAAAACGAACCCAATCTACACATACTCGGGTGGGATTAGGACCTATCTTTACCTATTAGCGTCTAGGTTGCATGGACGTAATAAAACTGACAAACTCCATTAACTGATGAATATGGTTTGCTGAATTATGTATATATTTCTTGTGTGTCCAGTAGCTAGGTAAGATGATTGATCGTGCGTGGATGTACACCGGTCACACTAGTCAGAAAGACAGGACCGATGAATAGTTAACAAAAACCAAGGGGTTTGTGAGAGCCGCATTTGCAAATGGCCAGAGAAAAACCTGGTGCCCCTGTGTCCAGTGCGACAACTATCATAAGAGGACAGAGCTTGAAATGAGTAAACACCTGCAGAAGTGGGGTTTTACGCCTGCTTATACGGTCTGGACATTTCATGGTGAGTCTGCCCAACGTGCCAGAGCTGAGGTGGGCCGTCGTCGCACCGACGAGCATGGTACCGGGATCGAAGACATGGTGGAAGACTTTGATGATGCTCGGGATTCGGACGATGAGATGGAGGAATCTGCAAAGGCCTTCAATGATATGTTGGAGTCTTCAAAACGTCCTCTCCACGAGCACACTGAGCTTTGTTAGCTGGATGCCATCGCACAAGTAATGGCTCTGAAGGCTCAATTCAACTTGGGCAGAGAATGCTACGACGTGATGATGACACTATTTGGATGCTTTCTACCCAAAGGCCATGTAATGCCTGCAAACCTGTACCAGTCGGACAAAATCCTCCGTGTACTTAAGATGCCCTATGAGAAGATAGATGCCTGTGAGAATGGATGTGCCTTATTTAGGCTTGAGTATGCGGACTTGAACTATTGTCCCATTTGCAAGTCTTCCAGGTATGTTGTGGTAAACAACGGTATGGATGAGAAGAGTCAGACAAAAATCCCAGTTAATGTTCTTCGGTATATGCCAATCATACCAAGACTTCAACGTCTTTTCATGGTCGAAGAGACGGCCGGACAGATGACATGGCACAAATTGGGCAAAAGAACCGAACTAGATGCAGATGGGAATCAGATGTTGGTACACACATCGGACGCTTTTGCGTGGAAGCACTTCGATGCAATACATCATGATAAAGCGGCAGATCCAAGGCATCAGCATGGATGGGTTCAATGTGTTTGGTATGATGGCAGCCCAATACAGTTGTTGGCCTGTATTTGTCATTCCACTCAATCTCCCCCCCCCGGACAGATTATGCAAAGAAAGAACATTTTCCTGACATTGCTAATTCCGGGGCCCAACTATCCGGGGAAGAGTATGAATGTGTACATGCAGCCGCTTAAGGATGAATTGCAAGAAGCTTGTGATAATGGGATCAAGACATACGACGCCGCTACAAAAAAAACTTCCTAATGCATGTGTGGTACATGTACTCGATGCATGACTTGCCGGCGTATGCGCTATTCGTTGGCTGGTGTGTGCATGGAAGGTTCCCGTGCCCCACATGCAAGGCAGCTCTTGAGTTTCGTTGGCTGGATGCAGGTCGCAAGTATTCTTGCTTCGACTTGCATAGACAGTTCCTGGATCCTCGCCATAAGTTCAGAAAAGACAAGAAGAAATTCATCAAAGGTAGAGTTGTCAAAAACTCTGCACCACCTGCGTTGATAGGCCAACAGACCCTGGATCAGTTAAACGCTCTCGAGCCGGATCCAGAGCGTCCAGGGTATTTCAAGGGGTATAATTCCGAACACGCTTGGACTCACAAGACATGCTTGTGGGATCTGCCTTACTTCACAGACCTCCTTTGCCCACACAACATCGACGTGATGCACACTGAAAAGAATGTCGCCGAGGCCCTCTTTGGTACATTGTTCGACATAGAGGGGAAGTCAAAGGATAATCCTAAGGCTAGAGTCGATCAGGAGGCTCTATGTGATAGACCATTACAAAACATGCGACAACCGAAAGGAAAGCAGAACTGGACGAAGCCAAAGGCTTGGTTCAATCTTGGAAGGCCAGATATGAGGGAAATTATCATGTGGGTGAAAAAGGAGTTGATGTTCCCCGATGGGTATGCAGCGAATCTAAAGAGGGGAGCGAGTCTTGAAAAATTGAAAATATTTGGTCTCAAGAGTCATGATTGGCACATATGGCTTGAGCGGGTAATGCCGGTGATGTTGCGTGGCTTTATCCCTGAGGATGAATGGCTAGTACTGGCAGAGCTGAGCTATTTCTTCCGTGTTCTTTGTGCGAAAGAACTATCGCCTGGCTTGCTAGATGAAATGGAAGAGTTGCGCCGGAGTTGATCTGCAAGTTAGAGAAGATCTTCCCACCGGGCTTCTTTAATCCAATGCAGCATTTGATTTTGCATCTCCCGACCGAGGCACGATTGGGGGGGGGCGTGCAGAATCGTTGGTGCTACGCAACTGAGAGGATGCAGAAGACGCTTTGAGCAAAATGTAAAATAAACGTAGAATTGAAGCATCGATGGCCGAGGCATTCATTACTGAGGAGGCGGAAAACTTCGTGACAGCACACTACGAAGCCAAAAATCGTCATTTGCATAATCCGAAGCCTCGGTACAATGCTGGCGACCCTAAAAAGGGTGGATCCAACCTCAGCCTATTCAAAGGGAAGCTCGCACCAGCCGGTGCTTCTAATTCCTTATCGTTGGATGTCGAAGAATGGCGGACCATTTCGTTGTATATCTTCAACAACCTAACTGAAGTGCGGCCGTACATCGAGTAAGTTCTCGGTACATTGTTTCGCAACTTCTAATTCCTTTGAACTGCTCTTATTCCCGGATATTTGATACAGTCGATACGTCGCCAAATTCTCGTATGGAGCGGTGATCCAAAAGGATTCCGTCGAAGAGTATGAGCTTCTGGCAAAGCATGGAGGCGGCTATCCCGGTTTCATCTCTTGGTTCAAACAAACGGTAATTTCCATTAGACCATTTCATTTCTTCATCTAAATTGCGGCTAATGCAACAATCCTTTCGTATTAAACTTGTAGGCTAATTCAGAGTCTATGGACGCCGAATTGAGACAAGTCGCTAAAGGTTTTGACTATAAGGTCCGTTCATTTGACAAATACGACATCAACGGGTATCGCTTTCATACCTATGGCAAAGAGCTATCTATGGCCGACCGAAAGTCTACAAATTGTGGTGTCTCTGCTATCGGCGAAGGAGATACCGAGTATTATGGAATAGTTGAAGCAATTTATGAACTTATATTCTATGGTGCAAACCCACCGAACGTCGTAGTCTTCAAATGTTATTGGTTCCAGCCGAAGGAGACTAGAAGGACTCATGAACATATAGGGCTAGTCGAAATCAAACAAAGCACCCATTTGGATGTTCCCGATGTCTATATTACGGCTCAACAGGCAACCCAAGTTTTCTATCTACCGTGGGTCTGTCAAAGTGATCCAAATCTCAATGGTTGGGATGTCGTTTATGAAGTGCCGCCACATGTTAGACCACCTCCCCCCAATGAAGAGGATTATGAACCTCACATTAACCCAGACACATATGAAGGAGAATTCTTCCAAGAAACTCGTCTTTCCAAAAAACGTTTCAAGAACTGCTCTACTTCACCCCAGAACATTGAAGTAGACAGCGACAGTGAATCCGACTTCACCCCTGAGCCGGAACAAGAAGAGCCGGAACAAGAAGAGGTTACTACTGCGGATGACCTATCACTGCTTGACCGATTACGTAAAGGAGGCCTTCCACATGTTGATGCATTTATTGATGATGATGATGAGCACGTCATTACTGATAGTGATGGTGATGATGCATTTATTGACCCCGGAGCATATATAGACGATGAAGATTAATATTAGTTCATGTCAGGTATTCAATTATTATTATGTACATATATATTATTAATTAGTTCATGTTAGGTATTCCATTTTTTATTATGTTCATGATGATGATACACTTAAATTATATACATATTATTATTCATGTCAGGTATTCAATTTTTTTATGTTGTACTAATTTCGTTTACTCTTTGTCATTGCAGGTGTTGACAGATGGTGGGCGCGGGTCCAGAGCGCTCCGAGGCTCCTTCCTCGGCGCGTGGTGGGAGGGGTGCTTCCATTCCACCCTAGCACCTCCGGAGAGCGCTACATCTCAGTATGCAGACACCACCGGCGGGGGCTTCTTCTTCGGCCGGGAGAGGTCGGGGGAAGAAGAGGGGTACTAGAGGTGGCCGTGGCGGCGGGAGAGGTAGTAAGGCCGCTACGCCTTCCTCGCCACCACCCCCAGCTGATTCACCCGATCACAGGACTGCTCCGTCTGAGGTGGACTCGTCTCGGACTCCGGTCCATGAGCCTCGGGCCGATGAGCCTCGGGTCGCCGAGCCTTCGCCCCACGAGACTCCGGTCCACGAGCCTCGGGCCGCCGAGCCTTCGCCCCACGAGACTCTGGTCCCAGAGGCTTCGTCCCACGAGACTCCGGAGCAGAGCACGGATTAGGCTACGTCGCAGTCGACCCGATGGGGGGACTGGCCGCCGGAGGCGAGTGGCCATGCTGATGGTGGCGAGGATCGATTTTTGGATGATAGCTATAGCGAGGGCGAGCTGGTTGAGGGGGGCAACGTCTACCAGCGTGGTGGTACAAAGCTCCCGCCCATGCCGGCGACCCGCGAGCAGAGGTGGTTGATTGCACCTAATGGGGAGAAGTAAGTAAATTTACTCTTTTTTAACCTTTTGCCTTCACGTTTCTTCAAAATCTAATGCGTTGGCCTTGTCATACTGCAGGGGTTGGATACACGGCCCTGGTATCCACAAGCCCAACTTCGTCCTTGGTGTGCTTTGCCGGCAGAACTTCCCGGGGTGGGTCACGTTGCCCGGTGAGGGTTAGGTTCGACAGCTCGGACTGAGCTGGGAGCTGTACTTGGCTGCCCCGGCCCCGCCGCAGGAGAGGATCGACGGTGTCTTGTGCAGCACGAGGGCCGAGATGGTGATCCAGACGTTTTGGGTAATTTCTCCTTAACAGAATTAAAAATCAATAGTACCGAGTTATTGTACTAATCAGTGTTGTCTTGTTTGATTGCAGACCTTCTACAGGTGTCTTGAGGGAGAGGAGGAGGCCGCGGCTATGGTTATCGAAGCCGAGTGCAGGCGCCTACTTCAGAACTTACGGCACGAGGCTCGGGTGCAGGCTGTTCGAGACTACTACGCCTCGGCTGGTATTAAGAGGTCCAAGACGAAGTGCCGCGGCAAGTTTCGAGAAGTACATGAAGGTAAATACCTATTCTTAAGGCCTTGTACTTAGTTTCCTTGATTTGATTCATAGGCGTAGCGCTGAAATTTCTCTTGACTAACTTAGGTGCCCCCGAGATGGTGTGCGGATAGGATGGACTGTTGGGAGGCGTTGGTGGATGAGTGGTGCTCTCCCCAATGGCTAGCCGTCCACAACAATGCCAAGGAGCGGCGTCCCAAAATGGTTGGTGTGCCACACCATCAAGGGAGCGCCAACCTATATGAGTTCAGGAATAACTGGGTATGTGGTTTGCTTCATGATTCATGCAATTTCATTCTTCATGCTAGCTTGAGTCCTTAACTAATACTTTGTTCCTCTCTTTTAGTCGCGACACAACAAGACGGAGGTGCCAGAGGTGTTCGACCTCTATGGCATGGCCCATACTACAAAGTACAAGAAGGCCAAGGCATTCTTTGAGTCTGACCTTGATCATCCAGAGAGCTTCACCAACATCTCCTCCCACAACAAGCTCGTGAGGTACAGAGACGAGGGGAAGGTGAGGAAAGGGGAGGACTTTAACCCGAGCCGGCAACCTCTTGATCCAGAGCTAGTGATGATATCTGGTGGCGGGAGGCCCCATGACTCGATAGCCATTGGGGATGGACTGATACGTTGTCCTAGCACTCTCCCGGAGATCAAGAAGCGCCAGACGAGTTCCGATCCTGAGATAAGGCCTCGTCCACGGCCAATGGAGCTCCAAATCGAGGTTAGTTATACGGAATCAGATACCTTTCCTCCATTACATTGTGTGTGCGGCCGTCGATGATTACAATGCTAACGAGGAGTGGTGTTGCAGGCTTCTCTTGAGAAAGAGAGAGCGAAGACCCAAGAGCTTCTGGCGGAGGCAAAGAGGCAGGCGGCGGAGAGGGAGAGGGAGCTGGAGGAGAGGACTGCTACGCTATTGGAGGAGGAGAGGAACCGGAACGACGCGTCTCACCGGGCCTTATACGAGCTCTTCGTGGTAAGTTTCTTCTGCATATTAGCCAAATCATGCACATAATGTTCGTTTCATTACTTACTAATATGACTGACTCGTGAAAACCAAATGTGCAGACCATGTGCCAGAGCAATGGTCAGACCCCTCCGCCGATGCCAGTCATTGCTCCGGCGGGCACGGTGAGTTTCATTTGAATGGTCATTAGTTACTAGTCTTCACATTTGAGTTGCATCATGCTAACGAGACATTGCAAATGATCTTTGGTGCAGCGTAACTCCCGACAAGCATCGACCGATCCTTCTGCGTCTGCCACTGGCACGACCGGTCCTTCACCTCCGTGATGACGGTACATTTTCCCTAGTGTTTTGCTTAACAAATGCATACTTAGCTTAAGAAATGACCTATTTAGCTCCAAAATGTCATATAGTTAGCTTATTTTCCTCGAAAATGACATAATAACCTTACTTAGCTCCAAAATGACCTATTTTACCTAGGTTAGCTCTCAAATGACCTATACTTAGCTTAGCTAGTTCATTTATGACATAATTAGCTTACTTAGGTAAAAAATGGCATAATAACCTTGGTTTAGCTCCAAAATGTCATATACTTAGCTTATTTTCCTCGAAAATGACATAATAACCTTACTTAGCTCCAAAATGACCTATTTTACCTAGGATAGCTCTAAAATGACCTATACTTAGCATTTTTTCCTCCAAAATGACTTAATATGCTTAGTTAGCTAAAAAATGGCATAACTACCTAAGATAGCTCAATAATGACCTATACTTAGCTTAGCTAGTTCATTTATGACATAATTAGCTTACTTAGGTAAAAAATGGCATAATAACCTTGGTTTAGCTCCAAAATGACCTATTTACCTAGGTTAGCTCTAAAATGACCTACACTTAGCATTTTTTCCTCCAAAATGACTTAATATGCTTAGGTAGCTCAAAAATGGCATAATTACCTAGGTTAGCTCAATAATGACCTATACTTAGCTTATTTAGTTCATTTATGACATACTTAGCATACTTAGGTCAAAAATGGCATAATAACCTTGGTTACCTCCAAAATGTCATATACTTAGCTTATTTTCCTTGAAAATGACATAATAACCTTACTTAGCTCCAAAATGACCTATTTACCTAGGTTAGCTCTAAAATGACACAAGTAAGCAATAAGAAGAAGAAAAAGAAGAGGAGAAAAACAAAGAGAAGAAAAATTCTTCTTCTTCTTCTTCTTCTTCTTCTTCTTTTTCTTCTTCTTCTTCTTCTTCTAGTCTTCTTCTTCTTCTTCTTCTTCTTCTTCTTCTTCTTCTTCTTCTTCTTCTTCTTCTAACTTTTTTCTTTCCCATTTTGCAGATTTGCTTCAGATCACGGAAGCTTGCATTGCTAGAGTCTACTCTTCTCCTTGTCCTTCCTTTTTGTTTTGATTTTGTAGGATGAACAATGTGAAACTTGCTACCTATATATGTATGTATGGATGAAACCATTGTATATGGACTTTTTGCTTAATTGTTGGATATGTTGGCTATATATATGTTGGATATGGACTTTTGATTTGGTATATATATGTGTTGGATGATCATATCCATATGGCAGGGATATGTATGCTTGTTGAAAGTATTTTCAAATGAATATATATATATATCTGTGAAATTGATTGAATTTAAGAAAAAATAGAATTAACAGGGGCAATACAGGCACTTTGCCGTCTGCCAGCAGACGGCAAAGAGCTTTGCCGTCCGCCAGCAGACGGCAAAGCTGCCACGTGGCAGCTACCTGTGCAACCTGGGGGGCACCTGGGCTGGCCTATTTGGGCACTTTGCCGTCTGCCAGCAGACGGCAAAGGCTGGTGTGCTTTGCCGTCTGCTGGCAGACGGCAACGGGCATGCATTGGCCCCAGCTGACGCCTGACATCACCTGATGTCAGCTGGCAGACGGCAAAGAACTTTGCGCCTTTGCCGTCTGCTGGCAGACGGCAAAGTACGCCGTTAGCCACCTAACGGGCCTAACCCTATCCCTCTACCATCCAAGGCATTTGCCGTCTGCTTGCTTAGTATGGCTGACGGCAAACTTCTTTGCCGTCCGCTTTATTTAAGCAGACAGCAAAGCAGCCCTCTGCCGTAGTTCATTCAGCCGGACGTGGGGCCGTCTGCTGGCTGACGGCAAAGGGCTTTGCCATCCGACAGACATTCCTTTGCCGTCTGCCATGGCAGACGACAAAGTGCCTGATTCCTCTAGTGTTAGCCCCCGAATCGGTTGAGGTTTTGTAGAACGAGTCACTAAAAACTTGATTTGGCCCGAGCACTGCGGGGGCACTCGGCGCCTGTCGTCAAGCTTTAGTCAACTATGATTTGAACAAAACTTCAACGGATTCTGGACTACACATTTTCCGATTGATCGGCTTGGGTTGATTGCTGGGCAAAACTCTGTGGCATTCGTATGTCTCTCGGGAGAGATTGACTAGAGGTCCGAGTGAGGACATGCCATGAAACCCGAGGGACGATGATGTCTACTATGCAACTTTTATTCTTGTAGACGTTGTTGGGCCTCCAAGTGCAGAGTTTTGTAGGACAGTAGCAAATTTCCCTCAAGTGGATGACCTAAGGTTTATCAATCCATGGGAGGCGTAGGATGAAGATGGTCTCTCTCAAACAACCCTGCAATCAAATACAAGAAATCTCTTGTGTCCCCAACACACCCAATACAATGGCAAATTGTATAGGTGCACTAGCTCGGCAAAGAGATGGTGATACAAGTGTAGTATGGATAGTAGATATAGGTTTTTATAATCTGAAAATAAAAAAAAACTGCAAGGTAGCAAGTAACAAAAGTGAGCACAAACGGTATTGCAATGCTTAAAAACAAGGCCTAGGGTTCATACTTTCACTAGTGCAATCTCTCAACAATGCTAACATAATTGGATCATATAACAATCCCTCAACGTGCGACAAAGAATCACTCCAAATTTCCTATTAGCGGAGAACATAAGATGAAATTGTTGTAGGGTACGAAACCACCTCAAAGTTATCCTTTCCGATCGATCTATTGAGCCATCCCTATAAGTGCCACAAATAGCCCTAGAGTTTGTACTAAAATAACACCATATGATACGCATCAACCAACTCTAATGTCACCTAGATACTCCAATGTCACCACAAGTATCCGTGAGTTGATTATTCCATATGCATCAAACAACTTCAGATTCATAATATTCAATCCACACAAAGAACTTCAAAGAGTACCCCAAAGTTTCTATCGGAGAAAAGAAGATGAAAATGTGTACCAACCCATATGCCTAGATTACCACAATGTCAGCTCGGGAATCCTCAAGTTGATTACCAAAACATACATCAAGTGACTCAATAGAATACCCCATTGTCACCACGGGTATCCACATGCAAGACATACATCAAGTGTTCTCAAATATGAAATATTCAATCCGACAATAACGAAACCTCAAAGGGAAAGACTCAATTCATCACAAGAAGATAGAGAGGGAAGAAACACCATATGATCCAACTATATTAATGATACGTCCATTTTGCATCATGTTTTGCTACTGTTATTTATAGTGTTTTTAATCAATATAACACTTTGTGGAGCAATTTTAATGCCTTTTCTCTCTTAATATGCAGATTTACACAAGGAGGGAGATTGCCGGCAATTGGAATTCTGGACCTGAAAAAGCTATGTCAGAGATACCTATTCTGCACATCTCCAAATGAGCTGAAATTTCACGGAGATTTATTTTGGAATAAATAAAAAATACTGGAAGAAAGAAATACCAGAGGGGGCCACCCAGGAGCCCACGAGGCACCAGGGCGCGCCACCCCCCCCCCAGGCACGCCCTGGTGGCTCGTGGGGCCCCTGGCCAGCCTCTGGCCCCCATTTTCTGGTATATAAGTCCATTTGCCCTAGAAAAAATATAGAGAAGACTTTTGGGATGGTGCACCTCCGTCTCGAGGCGGAACTTGGGCAGGAGCACTTTTGCTCTCCGGCAGAGAGATTCTGCCGGGGATACTTCCCTCCGGGAGGGGGAAATCGTCGCCATCGACATCACCAATGATCCTCTCATCATGGGAGGACCAATCTTCATCAACATCTTCACCTAGACCATCTCATCTCAAACCCTAGTTCATCTCTTGTATTCAATCTTTGTCTCAAAACCTCAGATTGGTACCTGTGGGTTGCTAGTAGTGTTGATTACATCTTGTAGTTGATGCTAGTTGGTTTATTTGGTGGAAGATTATATGTTCAAATCCATTATGCTATTTAATACCCCTCTGATCTTGAACACGATTATGATTTGTGAGTAGTTACTTTTGTTCTTGAGGACATGGGAGAAGTCTTGTCATAAGTAAACATGTGAATTTGGTATTCGTTCGATATTTTGATGATATGCATGTTGTTGATTCTATTAGTGGTGTCATGTGAACGTCGACTTCATGACACTTCACCATCTTTGGGCCTAAGGGAATGCATTGTGGAGTAGTAATTAGATGATGGGTTGCTAGAGTGACAGAAGCTTAAACCCTAGTTTATGCGCTATTCCGTAAGGGGATGATTTGGATCCATATGTTTAATGCTATGGTTAGAGTTATCTTAATTCTTCTTTCGTAGTTGCGGATGCTTGCGAGAGGGGGTAATCATAAGTGGGAGGCTTGTTCAAGTAAGAACAGCACCCAAGCACCGATCCACCCACATATCAAATTATCAAAGTAGCGAACGTGAATCAAACCAAAATGATGAAAGTGACTAGATGAAATTCCCATGTGTCCTCGAGAACGCTTTGCTTACTATAAGAGATCATTCCGGCTTGTCCTTTGCTACAAAAAGGATTGGGCCATCTTGCTGCACTCTTTGTTACTATTGCTACTTGTCACTTGTTACAAATTATCTTTCTATCAAACTACTCGTTACCGATAATTTCAGTGCTTGCAGAAAATACCTTGCTGAAAACCGCTTGTCATTTCCTTCTGCTCCTCGTTGGGTTCGACACTCTTACTTATCGAAAGACTATGATTGATCCCCTATACTTGTGGGTCATCAAGACTCTTTTCTGGCGCCGTTGCCGGGGAGAGAAGCGACTTTGGTGAGTGGAATTTGGTAAGGAAACATTTATATTACGTGCTGAAATTTACTGTCACTTGTCACTATGGAAAGTAATCCTTTGAGGGGTTTGTTCGGGCTATCTTCACCTCGACCGGAAACACAAATAGTTGCTCCTTAACCCACTGCACCTACTAAAAATATTTCATATGAAATTCCTCCGGGTATGATAGAGAAACTGCTAGCTAATCCTTATGCAGGAGATGGAACGGTACATCCTGATATGCACTTGATCTATTTGGATGAAATTTGTGGATTGTTTAAGCTTGTAGGTTTATCCAGAGATGGAATTAAGAGGAAAGTATTCCCTTTATCTTTGGAGGGAAAGGCATTGACATGGTATAGTCTATGTGATGATACTGATACATGGGACTGAAACCGATTGAAACTGGAATTCCACCAGAAATTTTATCCTATGCATTTGGTTCATCGTGATCGGAATTATATATATAATTTTTGGCCTAATGAAGGAGAAAGCATCGCTCAAGCTTGGGGGATGCTTAATTACATGATGTACACATGCCCCAATCATGAGCTCTCAAGAAAAAATATCTTACAAAATTTTTATGCTCGGCTTTCTCATGATAATCAAACCATGCTCGATTCTTCTTCGACTGGCTCCGTTATGAAGAAAACTATTGAATTCAGATGGGATCTTCTGGAAAGAATTAAACACAACTCTGAAGATTGGGAACTCGACAAAGGTAATGAGTCAGGTATAATACTTGAGTTTGATTGTGTTAAATCTTTTATGGCTACCGATGCTTTTCACAAGTTTAGCACTAAATATGGACTTGACTCTGAGATAGTAGCCTCCTTTTGTGAATCCTTTGCTACTCATGTTGATCTCCCTAAGGAGAAGTGGTTTAAATATCACCCACCTATTGAATTAAAAGAAGAACCCATTAGTGTTAAAGAAGAAACAATTGTTTACCATGCTGATCCAGTTGTGCCTACTGCTTATATTGAGAAACCACCTTTTCCTATTAGGATTAAGGAACATGCTAAAGTTTCAACTGTGGTTAACAAAAGTAATATTAGAGCACCTAGACCCTCCGAACAAATTAAAGTTGAACCTAATGTTGCTATGGTTAAAGATCTCTTGGTCGATAATATAGATGGGCATGTAATTTACTTCTATGATGAAGCAGCTAGAATTGCTAAACCAGATCCTAAAGATAAAAACAGACCCGTTGTAGGCATGCCTGTTGTCTCTGTTAAAATAGGAGATCATTATTATCATGGCTTGTGTGATTTGGGTGCTAGTGTGAGTGCTATTCCATTTACCTTATATCAAGAAATTATGAATCATATTGCACCTGTTGAAATAGAGGACATTGATGTTACTATTAATCTTGGAAACAGAGATACCATTACACCGCTTGGGATCGTTAGAGATGTTGAAGTCTTGTGTGGAAAAATAAAATACCCTATTGATTTTCTAGTCCTCGGTTCTCCACAAGATGATTTTTGTCCCATTATATTTGGTAGACCTTTCTTGAACACTGTTAATGCTAAGATTGATTGCGCTAAAGAAACCGTTAGTGTTGATTTTGGTGGTATGTCTCATGAGTTCAATTTCTCCAAGTTTTGTAGACAACCTCATGATAAGGAATTGCCTAGTAAAGATGAAATTATTGGTCTTGCTTCTATTGCCGTACGTCCTACTGATCCGTTAGAACAATATTTGCTAGACCATGAAAATGATATGCATATGAATGAAAGAAGTGAAATAGATAAGATGTTCTTTGATCAACCACCTATCCTTAAACACAATTTGCCTGTTGAAACTGTTGGAGGCCCTCCTCCACCTAAGGGTGATCCTATATTTGAATTGAAGCAATTGCCTGATACATTGAAATATGCTTATCTTGATGAAAAGAAGATAAATCATGTTATTATCAGTGCTAACCTTTCAGAGCATGAAGAAAAGAGATTACTAAAAACTCTAACGAAGCACCGAACTGCTATTGGATATACTCTTGATGATCTTAAGGGCATTAGTCCCACTCTATGTCAGCACAAAATTTATATGGAGCCTGATGCTAAACCAGTTATCGACCACCAACGACAATTAAATCCTAAGATGAAAGAGGTGGTAAGAACTGAAATATTAAAGCTTCTGGAAGCAGGTATAATCTATCCCATAGCTGATAGTAGATGGGTAAGTCCCGTTCATTGTGTCCCTAAGAAAGGAGGTATTACTGTTGTTCCTAATGATAAAAATGAACTCATTCCATAAAGAATTGTAACTGGTTATAGGATGGTAATTGATTTTAGAAAATTAAACAAAGCCACTAGAAAAGATCATTACCCCTTACCTTTTATTGATCAAATGTTAGAAAGATTGTCTAAGAATACACACTTTTGTTTCCTAGAAGGTTATTCTGGTTTTTCTCAAATACCCGTATCACAACCCGACCAAGAGAAAACCACCTTTACTTGTCCTTTTGGAACTTACGCTTATAGACGTATGCCTTTTGGTTTATGCAATGCACCTGCTACCTTTCAAAGATGTATGACTGCTATATTCTCTAACTTTTGTGAAAAGATTGTTGAGGTTTTCATGGATTTTCCATTTACGGAACTTCTTTTGATGATTGCTTGAGCAACCTTGATCGAGTTTTGCAGAGATGTGAGGAAACTAACCTAGTCTTGAATTGGGAGAAGTGCCACTTTATGGTGAATGAAGGTATTGTCTTGGGGCATAAAATTTCTGAAAGAGGTATTGAAGTTGATAAGGCTAAGGTTGATGCTATTGAGAAAATGTCATGTCCTAAAGATATTAAAGGTATAAGAAGTTTCCTTGGTCATGCTGGTTTCTATAGGAGATTTATTAAAGACTTCTCTAGAATTTCTAGGCCTCTTACCAATCTTTTGCAAAAAGATGTTCCATTTGTTTTTGATGATGATTGTGTAGAAAATTTCGAAACACTTAAGAAAGCCTTAACTACTGCACCTATTGTTCAACCACCTGATTGGAACTTGCCTTTTGAAATTATGTGTGATGCTAGTGATTATGTTGTTGGTGCTGTTCTAGGACAGAGAGTTGATAAGAAATTAAATCTTATCCATTATGCTAGTAAAACTCTAGACAGTGCCCAAAGAAATTATGCTACTACTGAGAAAGAATTTCTAGCAGTTGTGTTTGCATGTGATAAATTCAGATCTTACATAGTTGATTCTACAGTAACTGTTCACACCAATCATGCTGTTATTAAATATCTTATGGAAAAGAAAGATGCTAAACCTAGACTCATTAGGTGGGTTTTATTGCTACAAGAATTTGACTTGCATATTATTGATAGAAAGGGAGTTGAAAATCCCGTAGCAGATAATTTGTCTAGAATTGAAAATGTTCTTGGTAACCCACTTCCTATTAATGATGATTTTCCTGATGAACAATTAGCTGTCATAAATGCTTCTCGTAATACTCCATGGTATGCGGACTATGCTAATTATATTGTCGCTAAATTTATACCACCTAGTTTCACATACCAACAAAAGAAAAAGTTCTTCTATGATTTAAGACATTACTTTTGGGATGACCCACATCTTTATAAAGAAGGAGTAGATGGTATTATTAGACGTTGTATACCTGAGCATGAACAGGAACAAGTCCTACGGAAGTGTCATTCTGAGGCTTACGGAGGACACCATGCGGGAGACAAAACTGCACATAAGGTATTACAATCTGGTTTTTATTGACCTACTCTTTTCAAGGATGCTCGTAAGTTTGTCTTATCTTGTGATGAATGTCAAAGAATTGGTAATGTTGGTAGACGTCAGGAAATGCCTATGAACTATTCACTTGCTATTGAACCATTTGATGTTTGGGGATTTGATTATATGGGACCTTTTCCTAAATCCAATGGGTATACACATATTTTAGTTGCTGTTGATTACGTTACTAAGTGGGTAGAAGCTGTTCCAACTAGTAGTGCTGATCATAACACTTCTATTAAAATGCTTAAAGAAGTTATTTTCCCAAGGTTTGGAGTCCCTAGATATTTAATGACTAATGGTGGTTCACATTTTATTCATGGTGCATTCCATAAACTTCTTGCTAAATATGATGTCAACCATAGAATTGCATCTCCCTATCACCCTCAATCTAGTGGTCAAGTAGAATTGAGCAATAGAGAAATAAAATTAATTTTGCAAAAAACCGTCAATAGATCTAGAAAGAATTGGTCTAAGAAACTTGACGATGCATTGTGGGCTTATAGAACTGCTTATAAAAATCCTATGGGTATGTCTCCTTATAAAATGGTTTATGGAAAAGCATGTCATTTAACTCTTGAGTTAGAACATAAAGCATATTGGGCAATTAAAGAACTCAATTATGATTTTAAACTTGCTGGTGAAAAGAGGTTATTTGATATTAGCTCATTAGATGAATGGAGAACCCAAGCTTATGAAAATGCCAAATTGTTTAAAGAAAAAGTTAAAAGATGGCATGATAGAAGAATTCAAAAATGGGAATTTAAAGTGGGTGAGCAAGTTCTATTGTACAATTCTCGTTTGAGATTCTTTGCAGGAAAACTTCTCTCTAAATGGGAAGGACCGTATATCATCGAAGAAGTTTATCGCTCCGGAGCCATCAAAATAAACAACTCCGAAGGCACTAATCCGAGAGTGGCGAATGGGCAAAGAATTAAGCATTATATTTCAGGTACTCCCATTAATGTTGAAACTAATATTATTGAAACAATTACACCAGAGGAATACATAAGAGAGATCTTCCAGAACACTCCAGAACCCTGAAAAGGAAGAGGTACGTGATACGGTAAGTAAACCGACTCCAAAAATTCCATAAAAATACTTTCTGTCAGTTTTGGAATATTAGAAAAAATACAAAAATAAGAAACAACCGAGGGGACCCACCTGGTGCCCACGAGGCACCAGGGCGCGCCACCCCCCCCAGGTGCGCCTTGGTGGCTCGTGGGCCCCTCGTGAGCTTTCCCGACTCCGTTTTCTTCTGGATTACTTGTTTTGCGAGATAAAAATTCTTTATATATACTCCCGTATGTTTTGACCACCGTATCGCAAGTTTTCTCCCTGTTCTTGTTTCGTGCTGTTTTCTGTCAGATCTCGAAGCCAGGCATCATGTCTTCCTCTTCCTCAAACAATGTGGGGGACGATGCTTGGTTGCTGTAGATGGAGCTCCGGCGAGAGGGGGGTGGAGAGGTTACCATGGAAGAAGATGATGGAGATTCGCTTGAGGTCCACCCTCCGGCCTCCGAGAGGGGCACCCTTGCCAGCATCTCCACAATTCCAAACCCACATCAAGCTGTGAGAAGCATTACAAGCCATGGGAGTCCAGAGGTACAAGAAGGGTTTCCCCTTAGGAGGCCCTTACACAGGTTACATCGGAACAACTTTCATAATTTGGTTCACAATTATGGGGTTGAAAATACTCCTCGTATGCACATACCTTCCAATTGGGATATCTCTCGTCCAAGTGAAAGTGATGCAGGAAAGAATGCTTGGGGGCCAGAGAATAAACATATCATGGCCGAAGTCCAAAAGAATACAGAGATGATACAACATGTGCTCTGAGAAATTCAAAGCTTAAAGGAGATCCTAATTAATGTTATGAAGGACAAGCTCGCCACTTCATCATCACCATCATCACTGAAGAAGGAAACTTGAGTACATGGGTATGGGTACTCCCCTTGGCTTGTGCCAAGCTTGGGGGAGGCGCCCCGGTATCGTATCACCATCACTTTTATCATCTTTACCTATTTTTAGTTTGATCCTTAGTTATTTCATGATCCAGTTGAATAAAAGTTTAGTATGATCTATTTTCGAGTGCTAGTTTCGTGATCTATCTATCTATGTAATCGAGTTTAGAGTTATATAATAAAGAGTAGTTTGAGTTTTCGCTTCTTTACTTTCATGTTTCAATCCTAGCAATGAAAATAATGAAAAAGATCATATGCTAATCTTATGGAAAGTAATGACATTACATAAAGAAAAGTATAAGTGGTAAAATTTTGTAACACCCCGATTTTTGGCCCTTTCTTTTTCTTTTGGATTTCTTCGAATTTCTATTTGGAGTTCTTTTTCGGTGGCTCTGTGGTCTTGAAACCTGGGAAGATCATCTTTTCTTCCTCCCCCAAGTGGCTTGCCATTGTCATATCCATCTCAAGACCATGTCATTTCCATATTAGCCCAACCCCAATTTTTATTCCTTGGGAATATTCCTTTTTCTATTAAAGGAATAACCTTGTTTGCCCTAGGTTGTGAAGCAACCTATATTTCTGTCATTGCACAAATTCCCAAAAAATTCTTATAAATTCTTTGGATCATATCTCCCACAGATATGCCAAAATCCATCCTTGCCTAGTTCAAAAATAATTCAGGAATATTCATTTCCTATTCTGTCTAGTATGGCACTTTGTGAAGGAAGTGCTACTTATCTTTTCTGGATTGCCTTCAACAATTTTGGGCATTCTTTCATATCCAAATAATAGCCACACGCCAAAATTTAGCTTCATTGGCCTAGTAAATATTCCTCAGCAAATTTCCAAAGTTTCTGACCAGAGAGAAGCTTTGTGAAGGAAGTACTGGCTAGGCTAATCCAAATGAGTTGAAATTTTGGTAGCTCATTTATATGATCAAATCATTACTATCCACCAAATTTCATCTCCATCCAACACTCTATGTGAGCACACCTTCAAATTCTTGTTTCTGGTCACAATTTCAGTTTGTGAAGCAACTATATTTTATATTGCTTCCAAAATTCTGAAATTAATCCAAGACTTAAGTATCCCTATATATTTTGAGCATGCCAAAATTCACATCATTTGGTCAAGCCATTTTCTCTACAAAATTCCCCCAGGTTTCTGTCCAGTGTGGAGCATTGTGAAGGAAGTACCATTTTTATTCATCCAAATAGTATGAAATTTTGATGGTGCCTTCATATGACCAAATGATCATACTCCACCAATTTTGATCCCAATCCAATCATCCATGTGAATGCTACTTCATGATCTTGTTTCCTGGACCACATTGGCAGTTGTGAAGCAACCCTGTTAAATCTTGGTCCAAATCTTTTTAAAATCCACAGGATCATAGTCCTTCCTACCCTAAACCCTTGTGACATTCTGGTTAGCCCTTATCCCATCCCATTTGATCACTATTTCATTCCCGAGTTTGCTACAGCAAACTTCAATCGATCATTCCCATCAGCTCACAGTGGATTTCTTCGATCCATCACCTCAGGGAGGTCCCACTTTGGAAGGACTACACTCTAGACATAGTGTGGGTGGCCCTAAAGTCCCGCGTGCACCAGTGCACGCGGTGACCACGCGGTCTGGCAGGCCAAACGCGTGCTCTGGCCGCCGGGACCCCTCTGCCGCCGCCCAAACGTCGCCCACGCGACACCGCACCGTGTCCACTGCGCTGCTCGAGCTTTCCTCCGTCCACGCGTCCCCTCTGGACCCCCTCCGACTCTCCTTTTTCCTCTCCGGCGAGCCACGCCACCCCGCATCCCCGTGGCCGTCGTCGCCTTGCTTCTGTCTTCTTCCTCCCCCGCGGCATCTCAGCACCGCGTGCACTCCCCCTGGTCTCTCTTCCCCTCCGCGCGTGCGCACGCGCACGCGGTCGCGCCAGGGGCATCAACTCCGCGCTCCCGTCGGCATTCGGCGAGGGCATCAGTGCCATGGCTATATAAGCCACCCCCAAGCCGCTCCATCCTCACCAACTTCTTCCTCACTCCCTTAGCATCCTCCTCCTTCACTTAGTTGAGCTTGAGGAGCCCTCCTCCCCTCCCATGGCCGCCATGGCCGTCGTGGGGCTTCGCCTAAATTAGATCAATGCCGAGCTCCCCTCCCCCTCATTCCACCACCATGAGTCTCCACCACCACCCTAGACCATTCCCCGAAGCTCGCCACCTCCTCTCAGTGGCCAGAGCGCCGTGCCCGACTTCGGCCGAAGCCGTCCTTCACTGCGGCCGACGTCCTACTCTCCTCCGTGCTCTCCGGCGAATGCAAGGTGGCTCAAGCGAAGCGGCTCACTCCCCTGAGCACGCCAGTAGGTGGCACGGCCCGAGCGGTGGCCGGAGTCGCCGGGAATCGGCGTCGGGGCTGCCGGCCGGCGCCCTCTGTTCTACCCGTCGCAAGGTAGAAGGAGGAGCCAGGAGGAGGAGAGAGAGGGAGGGTGGGTCCCGCATGTCATTGACCTAGAGCCCGGGCCCACCAGTTTAAGTGGAAGCGCATTTTGAAGTTTACGTTTTCCTTTCAAGAAAGCGTATTCTTCTGTTACTTCGGCTGAGAATACGTTTTCTTTTGCTGAAAGCGTATTTTTCTAGAGTGCGCTTTCCGTTTAAACCCCGCCGGCCGAAACCTCTATTTTGCAGGCGTTCGCCCGTTAAGCGCAGAAATGAATATTTTTATTTGATTTTCTGCCTAACGAACGAACGGCTGTATCTCCGTAACCGTGACTCCGAATCAGGTGATTCCAAAGCCCACGATCTCAGTTCATCGAGCCCGTTTTGTTGATGTCATTTTCATAAGGTTGTCACACTGTGAAAATGACCATTTTGCCCCTGCCCTTATTCAGCCCCCTTTGAAAGGGAAACGTTTCCGGCAAATTTATTCCGCCAGTGTCTCGCACTTCTCCCCGGTGAATCCTTCATCCCCAGGCAAGCCACAACCGCCACTTGCATGATATCATTGCAATAGCGATGGTTTCCACTTGAATATTTAATAATTTTTTGCTCGTTAATTATTTTGTGAATGCTATGTATATGCTTGTGAATCCATGTCTATGCTTATGTTCATTTTCATCTAGTAGGTGAAATGATTAATTGCTAGCAGTATTATTATCATGTTTCATCCTTGTAATCACTTCCGGTGCTAGTGATAATGATATGTTCATATGGATCATTATGGAATGATATGAAAATACTTGTTATATTCATGATCGTCATTATGCCATGCTCATTTGCATCCCGTAGACTAAATGATTTATCATTGTTGAGGTTATGTTGTTAAATGGTTATGTTGCCCATCCATGGTTACACTGATATCATGCTCATCTGCATTGTTATTCCCTTATGTATTTTATTGTGACTCAGCTCATCACCATTCAAGTTGAACCTGACATTAATCGAACTTGAACAAATCTGTTGGTTGAGTCATGGTGCCACCGAATCGAGCTCACCAGTGCAACCACACTTGCCTGCATGGGGAGGCCCTAATGCGGTCTATTGTCATGCCTCTCGCCGGTGCCTCCTACTAGGGAAGGTTATGGGTGCGCGCTACCCTGATCAGGTAGGCGGCCATAAGCCTTGTGTGCCCGAGTTTTACGGTACCGAGGTCCCCGTTTGGGACGATGTTATGTTTTGGCCACGACGGTGGCGGCCACAAAGGTGGTGGATGTCACGAGTTGACATCGGGGCAACCCAGGACATAGCCCAAAGGGGAGTTTGTCGGAGTGGCCGGGAGAGTGTCATGCAATAGATTGGTTTTGTCGGAATATCGTTGGTCCACCCGAATGGGAGCACGAGGCCATGAGTTTCGTGATGTGGGTACAGTGTACTAACCTCTGTAGAGTGTATAATCTATCGATAGCCGCATCCTCGGTCATGGACACAGTTCGTAGTAGGTCACACTATGGGTCAACAGAAATAATAACCTGGATAATTAACAACCCCGGTTCCATGAGAGAAGAAGTTGGTTGATCTTTATGTGGTCATGCAATGATCACAGGTAGAGATCAAGCTTCGTGTGGTCATGTGATGATCACGATGGTATAGTTGATACCGAGCTTGGTTGATCCTGAGGTAATCGTGTGATGATCACGACGGTAAGAAAGATTGACACCTAAGGTGGTTATGAGATAACCTCCGAGCAGAGTAAGTTGGTCCATGAGACCTTAAACGTCAACCCCCTTTGTAGGATCGAAAGTATGTCTAGAGGGGGGGTGATTAGACTACTTGACCAAATAAAACCTAGCCTTTTCCCAATTTTAGTTGTAGGCAGATTTTCACAATAGTACATGTCAAGCATCACCCTACACATGCAATTCTAAGAGTATAGCAGCGGAAAGTAAACAATTGCATATGTATGTAGAGAAGGGGGTCGGAGAATTTAAACGCAATGAAGACACGGTGGTTTTTGGCGTGGTTCCGATAGGTGGTGCTATCGTACGTCCACGTTGATGGAGGCTTCAACCCACGAAGGGTAACGGCTGCGCGAGTCCACGGAGGGCTCCACCCACGAAGGGTCCACGAAGAAGCAACCTTGCCTATTCCACCATGGCTTATGTCCACGAAGGACTAGCCTCACTCGGGGTAGATCTTCACGAAGTAGGCGATCTCCTTGCCCTTACAAACTCCTTGGTTCAACTCCACATCATGTCGGAGGCTCCCAAGTGACACCTAACCAATCTAGGAGACACCACTCTCCAAAAGGTAATAGACGGTGTGTTGGCGATGAACTCCTTGCTCTTGTGCTTCAAATGATAGTCTTCCCAGCACTCAAACAACTCCTCACAGATTTGGCTATGGTGGAAGAAGGATTTGAGTGGAAAGCAACTTGGGAAAGGCTAGAGATCAAGGTTCAAATGGTAGGAATGGAATATCTTGATCTCAACACATGAGTAAGTGGTTCTCTCTCAGAAAATGTATGGTCGAAGTGTAGGCACGTTCTGATGGCTCTCCTTACTGAGAAGGAGGTGGTGGAGGGGTATATATAGCCTCCACACAAAATCCAACCGTTACACACTTTTGACCCAACTCGGTGGCACCGAAACAATAATCTCGGTAGCACCGAACTGTGTAAAAGATATGAACTTTAGGAATCTCGGTGGGACCGATAGGAACAACTCGGATTGACCGAACTGCAATGGCTTAGGGCAAACCTCATCTCGTTGGCATCGATTGCATCAACTCGGTTGGACCGAAGTGAAGCAATAAGGCAACAGAAACTTGGCAAGCCATCTCGGTGAGACCGATTTGCATAACTCGGTGAGACCGAAGTGAATGCAACCGATTACAGAGAGTTGGCAAGGCCATCTCGGTGGCACCGAGATCCATTTCGGTGGATCCGATTTGTTAGGGTTTTGGCAGTGGCTAAGTCTTGGTGAACTCGGTGGGGCCGGATAGAGAATTTCGGTGGGGCCGAGTTGGAATGTGGGTTTAGGACATATTTGGGTAGAGAAAGTGGTTGAGGGTTTAGGAACACTGTCTCTAAGCACTTGAGCAAAAAGACCATTAAGCAACACCTCATCCCCTTTTAATAGTATTGGCTTTCCTATCGACTCAATGTGATCTTGGATCACTAAACCAAAAATGTAGAGTCTTGATCTTTTGCCAATCTTTGTCCTTAGCATATTGAGGGGTCCACATCTCTAGTCCATGCCATGCCAATCATTGAACATCCTGAAACCTTTAACTTGAATGGACATTAGTTCAATGAGATATATGTTGTTATGAATTACCAAAACCACCAAGGGAGCAAATGTGCTTTCACCCTTGCATGCTAGTGCTAGTATCATCAGGATCATATCTTGATTTATATGTACCTGCCATGCTCATGTTGTTCTAGTAGTTTTGTGTTCATCATTGATGATTAACCTGTAAATGCCATGCTGTTGTATGTCTTGATTGCTTTGGTTGCTGTGAGCTTGCGAGTACATTCAAAGTACTCACCTGGCGTGTCATGCCAGATTGCAGGTGATGCCGTGATTGCTTGTTTGTTGAGGATCCCGAGGTTGCGCTCTAGGATGCGTCCCAGCCAGAGTCCCTGCAGAGTGGAGTTCATCACCGTCGCCGTCGTTCCGCTGCTAGAAGTTATTCCGCTAAGAGATGTTCCGCTGCTAGCATAGAGCTATCTGAGCAGGCGTAATATCTCCGTGCCCCTGTAACCTTTGTAATATCGGACCCTTGTACCCCGATTATTCATAATAAAGAGCTGATTTGTTCTATGCCAAGCAGTGCCGTATTCCATAAGACTTGATCTCTGGGCTGGAATACGGGGTGTTCCGGTCTCTCTGAGCCAGGGTGCCACAGCGATTGGTATCAGAGCAGGTTTGGCTATAGGACGCCCTAGCCAGCGCGAGCGTTAGAAACCGGTAGTATAGAGTCTAGTCGGGTTGCTGCACTTGCTTGTTGCATTTATTTGCGGCATAGCATGCATATAGACTCACTATATTATAGCTAACGGTTGATCTTGTGAGTGTAGGTGGCATCGGTTTCGATCCACTACCTGCACTCTCCAGTTTTGCATACTTGCTCCTTGGTGATTGGCGTCATCTCCGTCCCAGCGAAGTGATGCCGAGGTACCAAGTGTTCCAGACACCACTTACAGGTATCGCGCAAATTTCTTTCCGCCATCCACACCTATCGTTTCGGTGGTAGACATGTTTCTACCCCGGATCTTGCCATCCAACCCGCCGCTTTGGCAACCCTTACTGGTCTTTGTTACCAGAAAAGGGCAATGTCAGCAAGACCCTGCTTTCCACCGCTATCCTACCCTATCACCCATTCTCTGGATGAGTACGGTTCCCTTCTGTACGCTTGATGATGATGTGGCCATGACATCCGTGTTCCGCTACATGATCACTAAGTACGCCCACACCTCTAAGTCCGTCCGGATGCAACCGGTGTTGAGCCAGCGTTTGGTGTAGCTCTGTTTACACCAACCTCTCCACACGTTGATTCACTTTCATGCACACCGCCACAGCATACTAGACCGTAGTACCAGAGTTTCCTCGAGAATTGTGTGCTTAAGTAGGCATGCATAGTGAGGTGAATAGCTGTGAAATGTGATGCTGCTTGTATGTAATCTTGATGCCTTGTGTGCTTTTGTTCAGTCGTTTCTTTTGTTTCTTTCTTTGGGCCTTCGGTGCTACCTTCCTTCCCCTTATGAAAGTTGCTCATCAACCGACACCGGACCCGAAGAAACAGTGAGGAGTCCAAATATTTAGAAGCTCAGCTAAGCAGTATGGAATAACCAGTGGACTGCATTATATTGGAAATATCTGCTTCGAATACAAATGATATTCTGGATTAACCATCAGCATCCAGTCCATCAGTGCGCAACCATCACAATCAGCTGGAAGACAATTTGTGTGCAATACAATAGTATATTTCCAGTCAAAGGGATATCAAGAGTATATATATAAGGCGTTCAGTCCGCATATCACGGCGAGAAGCTTCTGGAGTAAGCAACCCAGTCTTTCTCCGCACGCTACCAGGGAAGCTTACAAAGCAAGGTTCCGCAATCTTCCTCAGTACAATATGTGGATGACTTCCAATATAAGATACTCAGTCTTCTTTAGTACGCCACCGCAGAGAAGCTTCCAGCATAAGTCACCAAATCTTCCTCAGTAAGCAACCAGAGGAAAAGTTTCTGAAGCACGATACCCAGTCTTCTTCAGCACGCTATCCCGGCAAAAGCTTCGAGCACAAGCTATCCAGAGCCTTCCTCGGTATGATACTCTCGATGGCTTCCAACACAAGCTATCCAGTCCTCATCAGTATGGCACTACAAACAGTCATCGTCATTGGTACAAAGATATTACACAGTAAGTTGGCAGTGCAACTCAAGGGTCAAGCCCGCAACGGTTTGATCAGAAACACGAGCTAGTCAGGACACAAGTGTCTGCCTTGGGAATCAAATGCTCAGATACACATACTTCCATGTATATTGTGAGCATACCGCCAAGGTCATGTAAGTCACTCGTATGATGATACAAGCACAGTGAGAATCCAACAAATCCGTGAGTATGTAAGAGGAAGAAAGCAAGTTATACACCTCAGTGTGATGCAATGTCTGACAAGCTATTAAGTAAGACAATGTTGGGACAACACTCCTGACAGTGGATATCAAGGCCAGCTTCCTCACACCCGACAAGGCGATATCATTAACCATTGTCACTGTCATGTATGATTGACCACAACAGTGAGCTCTATACAAGTAACTGTGAACCTGGTGTATGATCCTGATGAACCCTTGCTTACCTCTTCCTGGTAAAGGCACCACGCCTGTGTTCTGAGCGGCTTTCGGCCGTCCAGGGTGGATGCCGACTTTATATTTCTCTCTTCAACAACTGACCAGTGTTCTGAGCTGCTTTTCGGCCGTCTCGGGCAGCTGTTGAGTTTCTTTTTGTAGCAGTGACCCTATGCTCTGAGCTGTTCTTCGGCCGTCTTAGGGAACTGCTACATTCTTCTTATCAACACTGCCTCATGCTCTGAGCTGCTTTTTAGCCGTCATGAGCCATGGTTGAGTTATTTCAGTAATGTCCCAGATCTGAGTTGTAAAGACCGTTCTAGTGGCTACTGATTTATTTGCCGATTTCATGCAAAGGTTCGGACGATCATTGCCATACAGTTAAAGCTCGTGAGATGATAAACTTGCCATTTAAAAGTTGTGGCTCTGTCATAGGTTAAGGATAAGGTATGTTTGCCGGAATATTGCACTTGACATCACCTATGGTCACACAAAGAATTAAGGATATATATGGCCAAGCTCTTTTTAGCAAAGGATTCGGAAAAAGAGAACAATAATGAAGGAGCAAGACCGGCAATACAGGTATGATAATTGTGGCATGAACAACATGGCACGGATACCCAAGATAGTCTGATTCTGTATTGATCATCATGAACAAACACCCAAGGGGTCTACTCTGTTTGTAAGGACCTCATATCAAGGTGACAGTAGAATCATCGGTACAGATCTGAGACAAAGAAGTCAGCAAGATTTAGAACTACCTACAAGCAGTCAGATTCCGCCAAGAGAACGGTTATGATTCTCAGCATTGTTTTGAACCTGGAGGACAGGCATCTACTCGAGTAACCCGATGCAAGGAATAAATGTTTTGTGTCCACCGAGGAGATTGCTCACGATTCCATTGAATACTATCAGAGCTGGATAGAAGAATGTCACGTCAATTAGAAATCACTCCCGGACTTATGGAAATTCCAGTCATGATAATGTCAGCAAAGACAGCAGACATAAAAGAATTGGAGTCAGCATAAGGATGAACATATGAGGTAAGATCTGTCAGAATGCGGATACGGTGAAGCAAACCACCCCAGAGCAAGGCAGCCAGTCAGATGGAATTCAGTGGGAACATCATATGAGGGAAAAAGGATACCCGAGTTGGAAACGGTTTCCTTAAGTCAGAGTATTCATACTTGTTCCCTGAGCAACCAAATCTCGAGGACGAGATTTATCATAAGGGGGGGGGGGGTACGTTTGTAACACCCCGATTTTTGGCCCTTTCTTTTTCTTTTGGATTTCTTCAAATTTCTATTTGGAGTTCTTTTTTGGTGGCTCTGTGGTCTTGAAACCTGGGAAGATCATTTTTTCTTCCTCCCCCAAGTGGCTTGCCATTCCCATATCCATCTCAAGACCATGTCATTTCCATATTAGCCCAACCCCAATTTTTATTCCTTGGGAATATTCCTTTTTCTATTAAAGGAATAACCCTGTTTGCCCTAGGTTGTGAAGCAACCTATATTTCTGTCATTGCAAAAATTCCCAAAACATTCTCATAAATTATTTGGATCATATCTCCCACATATATGCCAAAATCCATCCTTGCCTAGTTCAAAACTAATTCAGGAATATTCATTTCCTATTCTGTCCAGTATGGCACTTTGTGAAGGAAGTGCTATTTATCTTTTTTTGATTGCCTTCAAAAAATTTGGGCATTCTTTCATATCCAAATAATTGCCACATGCCAAAATTCAGCTTCATTGGCCTAGTAAATATTCCTCAGCAAATTTCCAAAGTTTCTGACCAGAGAGAAGCTTTGTGAAGGAACTACTGGCTAGGCTAATACAAATGAGTTGAAATTTTTGTGGTTCATTTATATGATCAAATATTTACTATCCACCAAATTTCATCTCCATCCAAGAATCTATGGGAGCACACCTTCAAATTCTTGTTTCTGGTGACAATTTCAGTTTGTGAAGCAACTATATTTTATATTACTTCAAAAATTCTGAAATTAATCCAGGACCTAAGTATCCGTATATATTTTGAGAATGAAAAAATTCACATCATTTGGTGAAGCCATTTTCTCTACAAAATTCCCCCAAGTTTTTGTCCAGTGTGGATCATTGTGAAGGAAGTACCATTTTTATTCATCCAAATAGTATGAAATTTTTATGGTGCCTTCATATGCCCAAATGATCATACTGCACCAATTTTCAGCCCAATCCAATCATGCATGTGAGTGCTACTTCATGATCTTGTTTCCTGGACCAGATTGGCAGTTGTGAAGCAACCCTGTTAAATCTTGGTCCAAATCTTTTCAAAATCCACAGGATCATAGTCCTTCCTATCCTAAACCCCTGTGACATTCTGGTTAGCCCTTATCCCATCCCATTTGATCACTATTTCATTCTCAAGTTTGCTACAGCAAACTTCAATCGATCATTCCCATCAGCTCACAGTGGATTTCTTCGATCCATCACCTCAGGGAGGTCCCACTTTGGAAGGACTACACTCTAGACATAGTGTGGGCGGCCCTAAAGTCCCGCGTGCACTAGTGCACGCAGTGACCACGCGGTCTGGCAGGCCAAACGCGTGCTCTGGCCGCCGGCACCCCTCTGCCGCCACCCAAACGTCGCCCTCACGACACCGCACCGTGTCCACTGCGCTGCTCGAGCTCTCCTCTGTCCACGCGTCCCCTCTGGACCCCTCCCCCTCTCCTCTTTCCTCTCCGGTGAGCCATGCCACCCCGCGTGCCCGTGGCCGCCGTCGCCTTGCTTCGGTCTTCTTCCTCCCCCGCGGCATCTCAGCACCGCGTGCACTCCCCCTGGCCTCTCTTCCCATCCGCACGTGCGCACGCGCACGCGGTCGCACCAGGGGCATCAACTCCGCGCTCCCATCGGCATCCGGTGAGGGCATCAGTGCCATGGCTATATAAGCCACCCCCAAGCCGCTCCGACCTCACCAACCTCTTCCTCACTCCCTTAGCATCCTCCTCCTTCACTTAGTTGAGCTCGAGGAGCCCTCCTCCCCTCCCATGGCCGCCATTTCCACCGTCGGGCTTCGCCTAAATTAGATCAATGCCGTGCTCCCCTCCCCCTCATTCCACCACCATGAGTCTCCACCACCACCCTAGACCATTCCCCGAAGCTCGCCGCCTCCTCTCAGTGGCCGGAGTGCCGTGCCCGACTCCGGCCGAAGCCATCCTCCGCCACGGCCGACGTCCTGCTCTCCTCCGTGCTCTCCGGCGAATGCAAGGTGGCTCAGGCAAAGCGGCTTACTCCCCTGAGGACGCCAGTAGGTGGCACGGCCAGAGCGGTGGCCGGAGTCGCCGGGAATAGGTGTCGGGGCTGCCGGCCGGCGCCCTCTGTTCTCCCCGTCGCAAGGTAGAAGGAGGAGCCAGGAGGAGGAGAGAGAGAGGGTGGATCCCTCGTGTCATTGACCCAGAGCCCGGGCCCACCAGTTTAAGTGGAAGCGCATTTTGAAGTTTACGTTTTCCTTTCAAGAAAGCGTATTCTTCTGTTACTTCGGCTAAGAATACGTTTTCTTTTGCTGAAAGCGTATTTTTCTAGAGTGCGCTTTCCGTTTAAACCCCGCCGGCCGAAACCTCTATTTTGCAGGCGTTCGCCCGTTAAGCGCAGAAATGAATATTTTTATTTGATTTTCTGCCTAACGAACGAACGGCTGTATCTCCGTAACCGTGACTCCGAATCAGGTGATTCCAAAGCCCACGATCTCAGTTCATCGAGCCCGTTTTGTTGATGTCATTTTCATAAGGTTGTCACACTATGAAAATGACCATTTTGCCCCTGCCCTTATTCAGCCCCCTTTGAAAGGGAAACGTTTCCGGCAAATTTTTCCGCGAGTGTCTCGCACTTCTCCCCGGTGAATCCTTCATCCCCAGGCAAGCCACAACCGCCACTTGCATGATATCATTGCAATAGCCATGGTTTCCACTTGAATATTTAATAATTTTTTGCTCGTTAATTATTTTGTGAATGCTATGTATATGCTTGTGAATCCATGTCTATGCTTATGTTCATTTTCATCTAGTAGGTGAAATGATTAATTGCTAGCAGTATTATTATCATGTTTCATCCTTGTAATCACTTCCGGTGCTAGTGATAATGATATGCTCATATGGATCATTATGGAATGATATGAAAATACTTGTTATATTCATGATCGTCATTATGCCATGCTCATTTGCATCCCGTAGACTAAATGATTTATCATTGTTGAGGTTATGTTGTTAAATGGTTATGTTGCCCATCCATGGTTACACTGATATCATGCTCATCTGCATTGTTATTCCCTTATGTATTTTATTGTGACTCAGCTCATCACCATTCAAGTTGAACCTGACATTAATCGAACTTGAACAAATCTGTTGGTTGAGTCATGGTGCCACCGAATCGAGCTCACCAGTGCAACCACACTTGCCTGCATGGGGAGGCCCTAATGCGGTCTATTGTCATGCCTCTCGCCGGTGCCTCCTACTAGGGAAGGTTATGGGTGCGCGCTACCCTGATCAGGTAGGTGGCCATAAGCCTTGTGTGCCCGAGTTTTCCGGTACCGAGGTCCCCGTTTGGGACGATGTTATGTTTTGGCCACGACGGTGGCGGCCACAAAGGTGGCGGATGTCACGAGTTGACATCGGGGCAACCCAGGACATAGCCCAAAGGGGAGTTTGTCGGAGTGGCCGGGAGAGTGTCATGCAATAGATTGGTTTTGTCGGAATATCGTTGGTCCACCCGAATGGGAGCACGAGGCCATGAGTTCCGTGATGTGGGTACAGTGTACTAACCTATGCAGAGTGTATAATCTATCGATAGCCGCATCCTCGGTCATGGACACAGTTCGTAGTAGGTCACACTATGGGTCAACAGAAATAATAACCTGGATAATTAACAACCCCGGTTCCATGAGAGAAGAAGTTGGTTGATCTTTATGTGGTCATGCGATGATCACAGGTAGAGATCAAGCTTCGTGTGGTCATGTGATGATTGTTGGGGAACGTTGCATGGGAAACAAAAAATTTCCTTCGCACACACAAGATCTATCCATGGTGATGAGCATCTACGAGAGGGAGAGTGAATCTACATACCCTTGTAGATCGCTAAGCGGAAGCGTTTAATAAACGCGGTTGATGTAGTCGAACGTCTTCGCGATCCAAATCGCCGAGCGTCCCGCGATCCAATCACGATCCTTCCTATCTAGTGCCGAACGGACGGCACCTCCGCGTTCAACACACATACGGCTTGATGACGCCTTCCCCTCCTCGATCCAGCGAGCGATGATGAAGTAGTGGTTGAGTTCCAGCAGCACGACGGCGTGGTGATGGTGGTGAGGAACAATCTCTGCAGGGCTTCGCCAAGCACTACGGAGATTATGACGGAGGAACTAGAGGGTTAGGGTTGCCGCACACGGCTTGGGGAAATCTTGATGTGTCCCGTGTGCTAGCCCTGCCCCTCTATTTATATGTTGAGCCTTGGGGTCTAAACTTGGAGTAAAAGCCTCCTCCAGGTCGGTTTTGCCCGCACAAGGTCGGTTTGGTCCGCAGGAAAAGAGTCCAACTCGGATCCCTGCCGAACCGCGCACAGCCGCGCACAAGCGGTAGTACCGCTCACAAGCGGTAGTACCGCTTGGGCGGTAGTACCGCTTCACACAAGCGGTAGTACCGCTTGGGCGGTAGTACCGCTTCACACAAGCGGTAGTACCGCTCGGGCGGTAGTACCGCTTCACCAAGCCGTAGTACCGCTTACGCGGCAGCAAAACTACTTTTGCACTTTTCAATACCTCGTGGGCTTTATCCCTTTGGCCCATATAAAGTGTTGCTGCACCCGAACACTTCGGTAAACATCCGGAACCCCTTCCGGTGAACTCCGGAACTCTTTCGGAGATCAAAACACTATTATCACATATATCAATCTTTACCTCCGGACTCTTCCGGAGATCCTCGTCATGTCCGGGATCTTATCCGAGACTCCGAACAACTTTCGGTCACCAACATAATAACTCAATTATACTAATCGTCACCAAATGTTAAGTGTGTAGACCCTGCGGGTTCGAGAACTATGTAGACATGACCGAGACACCTCTACGGCCAATAACCAATAGCGGGACCTGGATGCCCATATTGGCTCCTACATATTCTACGAAGATCTTTTATCGGTCGAACCTCTATGTCAAGGATTCAGTTAATCCCGTATGTTGTTCCCTTTGTTCTTCGGTATGTTACTTGCCCGAGATTCGATCGTCGGTATCACTATACCTAGTTCAATCTCGTTACCAGCAAGTCTCTTTACTCGTTCCGTAATACAAGATCCTGTGGCTAACTCTTTAGTCACTTTGCTTGCAAGGCTCAAAGTGATGTTGTATTACCGAGTGGGCCCTGAGATACCTCTCCGTCACACGGAGTAACAAATCCCAGTCTTGATCCATGCCAACCCAACAGACACCCTCGGAGATACCTGTAGAGCACCTTTATAGTCACCCAGTTACGTTGCGACGTTTGATACACACAAGGTATTCCTCCGGTGTCAGTGAGTTGCATGATCTCATGGTCAAAGGAACAGATACTTGACATGCAGAAAACAATAGCAATAAACTGACACGATCAAATGCTACGTTTACAGTTTGGGTCTTGTCCATCACATCATTCTCCTAATGATGTGATCCCGTTATCAAATGACATCTCATGTCAATGGCTAGGAAACCTTAACCATCTTTGATCAACGAGCTTAGTCAACTAGAGGCTTACTAGGGACACAGTGTTGTCTATGTACCCACACATGTATTTGAGTTTCCAATCAATACAATTATAGCATGGATAATAAACGATTATCATTAACAAGGAAATATAATAATAACCAATTTATTATTGCCTCTAGGGCATATTTCCAACAATGATCACGATGGTATAGTTGATACCGAGCTTGGTTGATCTTGAGGTGATCATGTGATGATCATGATGGTAAGAAAGATTGACACCTAAGGTGGTTACGAGAAAACCTCCGAGCAGAGTAAGTTGGTCCATGAGACCTTAAACGTCGACCCCCTTGCATGCTAGTGCTAGTATCATCAGGATCATATCATGATTTATATGTACCTGCCATGCTCATGTTGTTCTAGTAGTTTTGTGTTCATCATTGATGATTAACCTGTAAATGCCATGTTGTTGTATGCCTTGATTGCTTTGGTGGCTGTGAGCTTGCGAGTACATTCAAAGTACTCACCTAGCGTTTCATGCCAGATTGCAGGTGATGCCGTGATTGCTTGTTTGTCGAGGATCCCGAGGTTGCGCTCTAGGATGCGTCCCAGCCAGAGTCCCTGCGTTGTGGAGTTCATCACCGTCACCGTCGTTCCGCTGCTAGAAGTTATTCCGCTAAGAGATGTTTCGCTGCTAGCATAGAGCTATCTGGGTAGGCATAATATTGTCGTGCCCCTGTAACCTTTGTAATATCGGACCCTTGTACCCCGATTATTCGTAATAAAGAGCTGATTTGTTCTATGCCAAGCAGTGCCGTATTCCAGAAGATTTGATCTCTGGGCTGGAATACGGGGTGTTCCAGTCTCTCTGAGCCGGGGTGCCACAAATTTATTGGAAGTTAACAAGCATAGCATTAGTCAATGATGCAATTCATGAAAAAATTAATAGGGAAGAGAAGATTCACATGCAAATATACTATCTTGGACATCTTTTATGATTGTGAGCACCCATTAAGTATTTTATGTCAAATTGTTGACGTTGGACAAGGAAGACAACATAATGAATTTTTTTTGCTTATATTCACATAGAAGTTATATTGTCATAGATCCTCCAACATGTGGTGCTTGCCCAATATCTTTGCTAGCCAAAAATCCGCACCAAGTAGAGATACTACTTGTGCATCCAAAACCCTTAAACCCAGTTTCATGTCATGAGAGTCCACTATATCTACCTACGGATTGAATAAGATCCTTCAAGTAAGTTGTCATCGGTGCAAAAAGCAATAAAAATTGCATCTAAATATGTCTGAACTTTTATTGTAAGGGAAAATAAGCTTTGTACGAACTTGTGATGGTAAAGAAATAAAAGAGACGGACTGCATAATAAAGGTTGCTATCACAAGGGGCAATATAAAGTGATGTTCCTTTGCATTAAGAACTTGTGCATCCAACAACAAAAAGCGCATGACAACCTCTGCTTCCCTCTGCGAAGGGCATATCCTTTACTTTTATGTATTTACTTTTTATGCAAGAGTCAATAATGTTCTCCTCTACTTCCTTTTTATTTTTCTCTTTTGCAAGCTTCATGTGGTGGGGAAAGATCTAGGCATATATATCCAGTTGGATATGAGTGATCATGAGTTATTATTGTTGACATCACCCTTGAGGTGAATAAGTTGGGAGGCGAAATCATAAGCCCCTATCTTTCTATGTGTCTGGCTGAAACTTTTTGCTCCATATATATGTCATGAGTGTTAGCAATCATAGAAGACTAAATGATGGTTGAGTATGTGGACTTGCTAAAAAGCTCCTACATGAGACCCTTCCTGAAAATATGATGAATCGCAATTGCATTGTTGACTGAGAACATAGTTTGTTAGTTTTCAAGAAAGTTTATGCCTTATACTTCATTGTTGTGATGAATTGTTACTTGCTCATGAGAAGTTTTATGATAATAAATATTGCTGTTGTAATAATGATCATGATGCTACTATGTCCGTATTTTGTTTTTATCGACACCTCTCTCTCTAAACATGTGGACATGATTATCAATATCAGCTTTCGCTTGAGGACAAGCGAGGTCTAAGCTTGGGGGAGTTGATACGTCCATTTTGCATCATGTTTTGCTACTGTTATTTATAGTGTTTTTAATCAATATAACACTTTGTGGAGCAATTCTAATGCATTTTCTCTCTTAATATGCAAGATTTACACAAGGAGGGAGATTGCCGGCAGCTGGAATTCTGGACCTAAAAAAGCTATGTCAGAGATACCTATTCTGCACATCTCCAAATGAGCTGAAATTTCACGGAGATTTATTTTGGCATAAATAAAAAATACTGGAAGAAAGAAATACCAGAGGGGGACACCCAGGAGCCCACGAGGCACCAGGGCGCGCCACCCCCCAGGCGTGCCCTGGTGGCTCATGGGGCCCCTAGCGATCTTCTGGCCCCCATTTTCTGGTATATAAGTCCATTTGCCCTAGAAAAAATATAGAGAAGACTTTCGGGATGGTGCGCCACCGTCTCGAGGCGGAACTTGGGCACGAGCACTTTTGCTCTCCGGCGGGGAGATTCTGCCGGGGATACTTCCCTCCAGGAGGGGGAAATCGTCGCCATCGACATCACCAACGATCCTCTCATCGTGGGAGGACCAATCTTCATCAACATCTTCACCAGCACCATCTCATCTCAAACCCTAGTTCATCTCTTGTATTCAATCTTTGTCTCAAAACCTCAGATTGGTACCTATGGGTTGCTAGTAGTGTTGATTACATCTTGTAGTTGATGCTAGTTGGTTTATTTGGTGGAAGATTATATGTTCAGATCCATTATGCTATTTAATACCCCTCTGATCTTGAACATGATTATGATTTGTGAGTAGTTACTTTTGTTCTTGAGGACATGGGAGAAGTCTTGTCATAAGTAATCATGTGAATTTGGTATTCGTTCGATATTTTGATGATATGTATGTTGTTGATTCTCTTAGTGATGTCATGTGAACGTCGACTTCATGACACTTCACCATCTTTGGGCCTAAGGGAATGCATTGTGGAGTAGTAATTAGATGATGGGTTGCTAGAGTGACAGAAGCTTAAACCCTAGTTTATGCGCTATTCCGTAAGGGGCTGATTTGGATCCATATGTTTAATGCTATGGTTAGAGTTATCTTAATTCTCTTTTGTAGTTGCGGATGCTTACGAGAGGAGGTAATCATAAGTGGGAGGCTTGTTCAAGTAAGAACAGCACCCAAGCACCGGTCCACCCACATATCAAATTATCAAAGTAGCGAACGTGAATCAAACCAACATGATGAAAGTGACTAGATGAAATTCCCATGTGTCCTCGAGAACGCTTTGCTTACTATAAGAGATCGTTCCGGCTTGTCCTTTGCTACAAAAAGGATTGGGCCATCTTGCTGCACTCTTTGTTACTATTGCTACTTGTCACTTGATACAAATTATCTTGCTATCAAACTACTCGTTACCGATAATTTCAGTGCTTGTAGAAAATACCTTGCTGAAAACCGCTTGTCATTTCCTTCTGCTCCTCGTTGGGTTCGACACTCTTATTTATCGAAAGGACTATGATTGATCCCCTATACTTGTGGGTCATCAATTAACAAAGCTCGCGATACATCAAGATCGTGCCAAATCAAGAACACGAGAGAGAGATCAAACACAAAGCTACTAGTACATACCCTCAGCCCTGAGGGTGAACTACTGCCTCCTCGTCATGGAGACCGCCAAGATGATGAAGATGGCCTCCGGTGATGATTTCCCCCTCCGGCGGGGTGCCGGAACAGGGCTCCAGATGGTATTTCTTCGGTACAGAGGCTTGCGGCGGTGACGTCGAAGTTCTAGGTTTATTTCTTGGGGTTTCTCTATTTATAGGGATTTTCAGCGTTGGAATCACGCCAAAAGGAGCTACGAGGTCCCCACAAGGCAATAGCACACGACCCCCCCAGGGCGCGCCGTGTTGCCTTGTGGGCTCCTCGTCAGGCTTCTGGTCCTTCCACGAAGCTTCGGGGGTCTCTTTTGGTCCAAAAAAATCGTCAAAAAGTTTCGTCCAATTCCGAGAAGTTTTATTTCTGCACAAAAAACAACACCACGGTAGTTCTGCTGAAAACAGCGTCAGTCCGGGTTAGTTCTAATCAAATCATACCAAAACCATATAAAATTGTTATAAACATGGCATGAATACTTCATAAATTATAGATACGTTGGAGACGTATCAGCATCCCCAAGCTTAATTCCTGCTCGTCCTCGAGAAGGTAAATGATAAAAGAAACAATTTATGAAGTGTGAATGCTAGCATAGTGCATAAGTTTGATCAATGATAATTTCAATCACTTTTCCTAGCATCATAACAGCAACTCTTTCTCATAAAACTCATCATGATAAAGTAGCAATCAATTCACATGTTATGGTTTAAACAATATATTCTCTTGAAACTTAACAAGCTATGTTCTTAGTCACCAAACAATTTCAATGCATCTCATTTTCAACAAAGTCTAAGTAAGAGCTCCACATACTCAATTATCATATAGTCTTCTATGATTGCTAATACTCAAAGCATATTTTTAGAACAAATAGCATCCATCGAACATAGAGAAAGATAGGGGCTTAATGTTTTGCCTCCCAACTCATTTATCATAGAGATAATTGTCAACAATAATAAATCATGATCCAATATATTTGAATGGATATATGTGCTTGGATCTATCCCCACCACATGATGCTTGCCAACTAGAGAATAGGTTGGAATAAGAAGTTGACTCAACAAAAAAAATAACATGAAAGTAAATAGCATAAAAGTAAATAGAATGTCCCTTCGCAGAGGGAAGCAGGGATTTGCAGAGGTGCCAGAGCTCATAGCTTAAAACAGAGATGAATACATTTTGAGAGGCATGCCTTTCCTGTCAACGTCACGACTGAGAGTTCTCAATATCTTCCATGCTAAACACATTATAGGCGATTCCCAAGTGGAAAGGTAAAGTTTACTCCCCCTCAACCATTCAAACACAAGCCATGGCTAGCCGAAACCTCGGGTGCCCTCCATACAATCAACTTTCCGGGGGAGTTTGTTGCATTATATAATTTCGATTTTGACCACAGGACTAGGCATCCCAAATACTAGCCTCTCTCGTGCAATGACAAGTGAATAAACACTCATCTGAGAATAACCCGCTTAGCATGGAAGATACTTACCACCCCCTGCCGCTTCATGAGCGGTACAGGCACACAAAACAGATGCTTATTTGAATGATTAGAGGTGGCACATGCAAATTTACTTGGAACGGCAGATTAATACCGTATATAGGTAGGTATGGTGGACACTCATGGAAGAAACTTGGCACAAGGATTTTGGATGCACAAGCAATATTCCTGCTTAGTACAGAAATTTAGGCTAGCAAAAGATTCTAAACAAGCACCACATGTTAGAGGATCCATAACAATATAACTTCGATGCAAATATACCCAAACATAACTCATTACGTTGTCTTCCTTGTCCAACTTCAACTAATTTGCTCAAATTTGAAAATAATTAATGGGTATTCACAATCATAAAAGATGTCCATGATAATATATTTGTATGTGAAATTTCTCTTCCATATACTAATCATTCATGAATTGCTTGTATGACCGATATTATGATTGTGAAATTTCAATAGATTTTAGTTTCTAAATCCAATGTGAAATATTACTAAGCATATGGAACATATATAATTTCAGATTTATGATATTCAATTCATTCAAACATTTTCTCTTAGGATATAAGTGAAGCACAAGAATGTATGACAAACTACTCCAAAAGATATAAGTGAAGATCAATGAGTAGTCAAACAATTAAGTAGCTATGTGAAGACTCTCTCCAAATAAAGATTTCAGATCTTGATAATTTTATTCGAATAGCAAACAAAATTAAAATAAAAGGACACTCCAAGAATAGCACATATCATGTGAACAAGTAAAAACTTAGGCTAACCGATAGTTGTTGATGAAGAAAGGTGGGATGCCTACCGAGGCATCTCCAAGCTTAGTTGCTTGAGACTTCTTGGAATGTTAACTTGGGGTGCCTTGGGCATCCCCAATCTTGAGCTCTTGTGTCTCCTTAATTCCTCTCATATCATGGCTTCTCTTAAATCTTAAAACTTCATCCACACAAAACTCAACAAGAACTCGTGAGATAAGTTAGTATAAATCAACTCAAAACCTTAACATTCTCTGCTGTAGCAAATCACAAAAAAATATAATTAAACATTGCATACTAAATGCCTCTGCATATTTAATACTCCTATACACAAATAGAATCATTAAACTAGCAAACATATGCAAACAATGAAACTATAACAGCAATCTGCCAAAACAGAACAGTCTGTAAAGGGGAAATAAGAATTCATACTTACCTAACTCCAAAATTTTTGAAAAATGACCATGTGATAGAGAACTCATTCATTCTTATTTTGTAAAAATTTCAGATTTTTATCATGTTCTGACAATTCACAAATATTCTGGACATAACAGAAAACTTTCTGTTTTTAAACAGCAACACATAAACTTGCAAACTGAGCATGGTAAAGGCTATAATTGACATTTTATTCAACTAAAAGATACAAAACATAATTATTGATAACAGAAAGAAAATCTCAACAAAATAAAATGACGCTCCAAGCAAAACTCATATTATGTGACGAATAAAAATATAGCTCCGAGTGAGGTTACCGATAGTATTGAAGACGAAAGAGGGGATGCCTTCCGGGGAATCCCCAAGCTTAGAAGCTTGAGTATTCCTTGAATATTACCTTGGGGTGCCTTGGGCATCCCCAAGCTTAGGGTCTTTCCGCTCCTTATTCTCCTCATATCAATATCTCACCCAAAACTTGAAAACTTCAATCACACAAAACTTAACAGAACTTGTAAGATAGGTTAGTATGATAAAAATAAATAATCCACTTCGGTACTGTCAAGACAAGATTCATAATTGTTATCACATAATGCCTACTGTATTCAATCATTTCCAAAATTTATATTACTCAATATAAGCTATGGAAGCACTAAAACAAGCAAACTATGCAATAAAAACAGAATCTGTCAAAAACAGAAACAGCATGTAGTGAGCGATTTAAAAACCACACTTCTGTACCTCAAAAAATTCTGAAAAACTAGAAAAACATAAAAAATATGTAATCCAATACTGTGTAAAAATTTCAGAATTTTCTCACGCTGCAGTACAGAACAGAAATTCCAGCACTGGACACAAAAGTTTCTGTTTTTGCACAGAATCGAATCAACAAGTATCCACACTATCCCAAAGGCTTTACTTGGCACATTATTGAAATAAAACATATAAAACAAGATTACTAAAGTAGCTTAATCATGTGAACACACAAAAACAGAAGGTATAAGTATTGGGTTGTCTCCCAACAAGCACTTTTCTTTAATGCCTTTTAGCTAGGCATGATGATTTCAATGATGCACGCATAAAAGTAAAGAATTGAAACACAAAGAGAGCATCATGAATCATATGACAAGAACATTTAAGCCTAACCCACTTCCTATGCATAGGGATTTTGCGAGAAAACAGTTTGTGGGAGCAAGAATCAACAAGCATAGGAAGGCATAACAAGTATAACTTCAGAACTTTCAACACATAGAGAGGAAAATTGATATTATTGCAACACCTACAAGCATATGATCCTCTCTCATAATAATTTTTAGTAGCATCATGACTGAATTCAACAATATAGCTATCACATAAAGCATTCTTTTCATGACCTACAAGCATAGGATTTTTATTACTCTCCACATAAGCAAATTTATTCTCATTCATAATAGTGGGAGCAAACTCAACAAAATAACTATCATGAGATACTTGATTGGCATAATCAAATTCAACATTAAAATCATCATGACAAGTTTCATGGTTATCATTATTCTTTATAGCATACATGTCATCACAATAATCATCATAGATAGCAACTTTGTTGTCATAATCAATTGAAACCTCTTCCAAAATAGTGGAATCATCATTAAATAAAGTCATGACCTCTCCAAATCCACTTTCATAATTATTACAATAAGATTCAACACCCTCCAAAATAGTGGGATCATTATTACCTAGAGTTGACCCTCTTCCAAAGCCACTTTCATCAATATAATCATCATAAATAGGAGGCATACTTTCATTATAATAAATTTGCTCATCAAAACTTGGGGACTAAAAGTATCATCTTCATCAAACATAGCATCCCCAAGCTTATGGCTTTGCATATCATTAGCATCATGGGTATTCATAGAAAGCATACTAACAACATTGCAATCATGATTATAATTCAAAAAATTTATGCCAAAACATTTTATTGAATTCTTCTTCTAACACTTTGGCACAATTTTCCGATCCATCATTTTCAAGAAAGACATTATATAAATGAAGTATTTGAGGCAACCTCAATTCCATTTTTTTGTAGTTTTCTTTTCATAAACCAAACTAGTGATAAAACAAGAAACTAAAAGATTCAATTGCAAGATCTAAAGATATACCTTCAAGCACTCACCTCCCCGGCAACGGCGCCAGAAAAGAGCTTGATGTCTACTACGCAACTTTTACTCTTGTAGACGTCGTTGGGCCTCCAAGTGCAGAGTTTTGTAGGACAGTAGCAAATTTCCCTCAAGTGGATGACCTAAGGTTTATCAATCTGTGGGAGGCGTAGGATGAAGATGGTCTCTCTCAAACAACCCTGCAATCAAATACAAGAAATCTCTTGTGTCTCCAACACACCCAATACAATGGCAAATTGTATAGGTGCACTAGTTCGGCGAAGAGATGGTGATACAAGTGTAGTATGGATAGTAGATATAGGTTTTTATAATCTGAAAATAAAAAAACAGCAAGGTAGCAAGTAACAAAAGTGAGCACAAACGGTATTGCAATGCTTGAAAACAAGGCCTAGGGTTCATACTTTCACTAGTGCAATCTCTCAACAATGCTAACATAATTGGATCATATAACAATCCCTCAACGTGCGACAAAGAATCACTCCAAAGTTCCTATTAGCGGAGAACATAAGATGAAATTGTTGTAGGGTACGAAACCACATCAAAGTTATCCTTTCTGATCGATCTATTGAGCCATCCCTATAAGTGTCACAAATAGCCCTAGAGTTCGTACTAAAATAACACCATGTGATACGCATCAACCAACTCTAATGTCACCTAGATACTCCAATGTCACCACAAGTATCCGTGAGTTGATTATTCGATATGCATCAAACAACTTCAGATTCATAATATTCAATCCACACAAAGAACTTCAAAGAGTACCCCAAAATTTCTATCGGAGAAAAGAAGATGAAAACGTGTACCAACCCATATGCCTAGATTACCCCAATGTCACCTCGGAAATCCGCAATTTGATTACCAAAACATACATCAAGTGACTCAATAGAATACCCCATTGTCACCACGGGTATCCACATGCAAGACATACATCAAGTGTTCTCAAATCTAAAATATTCAATCCGACAATAACGAAACCTCAAAGGGAAAGACTCAATTCATCACAAGAAGAAAGAGAGGGAAGAAACACCATATGATCCAACTATATTAACAAAGCTCGCGATACATCAAGATCGTGCCAAATCAAGAACATGAGAGAGAGAGATCAAACACATAGCTACTAGTACATACCTTCAGCCCCGAGGGTGAACTACTCCCTCCTCGTCATGGAGACCGCCGGGATGATGAAGATGGCCTCCGGTGATGATTTCCCCCTCCGGCAGGGTGCCGGAACAGGGCTCCAGATGGTATTTCTTCGGTAAAGAGGCTTGCGGCGGCGGCAGCGAAGTTCTAGGTTTATTTCTGGGGGTTTCTCTATTTATAGGATTTTTCAGCGTTACAATCACGCGAAAAGGAGCTACGAGGGCCCCACAAGGCAACATCACACAACCCCCCCCCCCCCAGGGCGCGCCGTGTTGCCTTGTGGGCTCCTCGTGAGGCTTCTGGTCCTTCCAGGAAGTTCGGGGGTCTCTTTTGGTCCAAAAAAACGTCAAAAAGTTTCGTCCAATTCCGAGAACTTTTATTTCTGCACAAAAAACAACACCACGGAAGTTCTGCTGAAAACAGCGTCAGTCCGGGTTAGTTCTATTCAAATCATACCAAAAGTATATAAAATTGTTATAAACATGGCATGAATACTTCATAAATTATAGATATGTTGGAGATGTATCAGACGACGCCGACGTGTGGTCTGATTCTCCGGAGAGATGCCACTCACTATCCCAGGGGAACACCAGCGCAGGTCATCTCCGAGTCCAAGTTTATGAGGCTCGTGCCTTGGAGCCTAGACAAAGGGCCAAGTTAACCCGTGGAGGGGCGTTGAGCTCATTCATTGCAATCCTGAAGGTGACTTCAGTCGGGTGTTTTACATGTTCGAGTGCACGGATGCTACTTGTGAGCTGCGTTGGTAATTCCATGAAGAGGAAGGGAGATGCAGTACAGTAGAGATAAGTATTTCCCTCAGTTATGAAACCAAGGTTATCAATCCTGTAGGAGAATCACGCAACACCTCGTTAGCAGCACCTGCAGACAAAACAACAAATCCTTGCACCCAACACAAACAGGGGGTTGTCAATCCCTCGGCGGTAAGTTGCAAGTATTTTTAGGGTTTTAGTAAATGATTTAGATAGACCCGGGGGCCATAGTTTTCACTAGAGGCTTCTCTCAAGAAAATAGCATACGGTGGGTAAACATATTACTGTTGGGCAATTGATAGAAAAGCAAATAATCATGACGATATCCAAGGCAATGATCATGTATATAGGCATCACGTCCAATACAAGTAGACCGACTCCTGCCTGCATCTACTACTGTTACTCCACACATCGACCGCTATCCAGCATGCATCTAGTGTATTAAGTCCATAAAGAACGGAGTAATGCCTTAAGAACGATGACATGATGTAGACAAGATAAACTCATGTATGAATAAACCCCATCTTTTTACCCTTAATAGCAATGATACATACGTGCCATGTCCCTTTCTGTCACTGGGATTGAGCACCGCAAGATCGAACCCATTACAAAGCACCTCTTCCCATGGCAAGATAAATCAATCTAGTTGGCCAAATCAAATCAATAGATCGGAGAAGAAATACGAGGCTATAATAATCATACATAAAAGAGATCAGAGAAGACTCAAATAATATTCATGGATAATCTGATCATAAACTCACAATTCATCGGATCCCAACAAACACACCGCAAAAAGTGATTACATCGGATAGAACTCCAAGAACATCAAGGAGAACATTGTATTGAAGATCAAAAAGAGAGAAGAAGCCATCTAGCTACTAACTATGGACCCGAAGGTCTGTGGTAAACTACTCACGCATCATCGGAAGGGCGGCAAGGTTGATGTAGAGCACCTCCGTGATCGATTCCCCCTCCGGCGGAGTACCGGAAAAGGCCTCCAGATGGGATCTCTCGAGAACAGGAACTTGCGATGGCGGAAAAAGTATTTCATGGACTCCCCTGAGGGTTTCTGATTTTTTGGGAATTTATAGTTGAGGAATTAGGTCAAACGGAGCTCTGTGGGCCCCATGAGGTACCAGGGCGCGCCTGCCCCCCCCAGGCGCGCCCTGGTGCCTTGTGGGCACCCCATGGGGCTTCTGGACTCCTCCCAAAGCTTCTAGTGTTTATATTGTCCAGAAAAAAATCTCCAAAAAGTTTCGTGGCATTTGGACTTCATTTGGTATTGATATTCTGTAAAACAAAAACAGGGCAGAAAACAGGAACTGGCACTGGGCACTAAGTTAATAGGTTAGTCTCCAAAAATGATATATAGTTGCTGTAAATGCATATAAAAACATCCAAGATTGATAATATAACAGCATGGAACAATCAAAAATTATAGATACGTTGGAGACGTATCAGCATTCCCAAGCTTAATTCCTGCTCGTCCTCGAGTAGGTAAATGATAAAAACAGAATTTTTGATGTGGAATGCTTCCTATCATATTCATCATATATTATTTTCTTTTGTAGCATGGACATTGGATTTGAATGATTCAAAGCAATAGTCTATAATTTGACATGAAGATATAAATACTCAAGCATGCTAACAAGCAACCATGTCTTTCAAAATATAAACGCTAAAGAAAGTTATCCCTAGCCCATTATGCTCAATCATTGATCCAGTCATGAAACACACTCAAATATTAGCTACACACAATGCACAAGTATGACAATAGTGCTCTCTAGTTGGTGCTTTATAAGAGAAGATGGAGACTCAAGAAAATAAAAATTGCATAAAAGTAAATAGATAGGCCCTTCGCAGAGGGAAGCAGAGATTTGTCAAATGTGCCAGAGCTCAAAGCTTAAATTAGAGAGATAAAAATATTTTGAGAGGCATGCTTTTCCTGTCAACGAAAATGACCGAGAATTCCCAATATCTTCCATGCTAGACACATCATAGGCGGTTCCCAAACAGAAAGTAAAGTTTATTTCCTTTCCACCATTCTTTCACAATCCATGGCTAGCCGTATCCACAGGTGCCCTCCATACCATCACTTTCCAAGGAATTTTTTTTTTATTAATTTTTGATTTCATTGTGGGACTGGGCATCCCTATTACCAGCCACTCTCTCGTGCAATGACAAGTGAATAAACACTCATCGTGAGAATAACACACCTAGCATGGAAAATATTGGCCACCCCCTGCTGCTTCATGAGCGGTACGGGCACACAAAACAGAAAAATTATTTTGAATATTAGAGTTGGCACACGCAAATTTACTTGGAACGGCATTGAAATACCGCATATAGGTAGATATAGTGGACTCATTTGGCACAACTTGGGTTTAAGGAGTTTGGATGCACAAGCAGTATTTCCGCTTAGTACAAATGAAGGCTAGCAAAAGATTGAGAAGCAACCAACCAGAAAACGAAAATGGTCATAAACATGCATTGAACATAACTAACACCGAATAATGCACCATAAGTAGGATATAATTTCGTTGCATAACTATTGACTTAACGTGCATGCATAGGGAATCACAAACTTTAACACTAATATTATTACTAAATCACAATTACTCACTAACATGACTCACATATTATCATTTCCATATGGCAAAACTATTGCAAGGAATCATACTTATCATATCCAATGATCTATATGAAAGTTTTTATTATATCCCTCTTGAATATTCATCACTTTGGGACCAAATTCATATCTTGTGCAAATTATCGTTACTTTCATCAACTCTCAAAAAGATATAAGTGAAGCATGAGAGTGCAAATATTTCTTCAAAATTTCAATCTTATCAACTCTCAAAATAATATAAGTGAAGCATGAGAGTTTATTTCTTCAAAATTTTAATCTTGTCAACTCTCAAAATAATATAAGTGAACCATGAGAGTTTATTTCTTCAAAATTTTAATCTTGTCAACTCTCAAAATAATATAAGTGAAGCATGAGAGTTTATTTCTTCAAAATTTAGCCACGGCCGTGCTCAAAAAGATTTAAGTGAAGCACTAGAGCAACTGCCTAGCTCAAAAAATTTAAGTGAAGAACATAGAGTATTCTAACAAATTATGATGAACGTGTGGCTCTCTCAAAATGGGTGCGTTCAGCAAGGATGATTGTGACAAACTAAAAAGCAAACAAAGCAAAGACTCATATAATACACAACGCTCCAAGCAAAAGAGGGGATGCCTTCTGGGGCATCCCCAAGCTTAGACGCTTGAGTCTTCCTTGAATATTACCTTGGGGTGCCTCGGGCATCCCCAAGCTTAGGCTCTTGCCACTCCTTATTCCTTCATCCATCGTGATCTCACCCAAAACTTGAAAACTTCAATCACACAAAACTCAACAAAACCTTCGTGAGATCCGTTAGTATAACAAAATAAATCTCCACTTTAAGTACTGTTGCAAACCCATTCATATTTTATTTTTGCATTATACCTACTGTATTATAACTTCTCCATGGCTTATACCCCCCGATACAATCCAGAGTTTCATCAAAACAAGCAAGCAACACATCAAAAACAGAATCTGTCAAAAACAGAACAGTCTGTATCAATCTATTTAAAAGCTACACTTCTGTAACTCCAAAAATTCTGAAAAATTAGGAAAACGTGGGAAATTCATATACCAATACTGTGTAAAAATTTCAGATTTTTCTGACGCTCCAGTACAGAAAAAAATTCCAGCACTGGGCGCAAAACTTTCTGTTTTCCAAACAGCATCAATTATACTATCTTCCAAATCATCCCAAAGGTTTTACTTGGCACAAACACTAATTAAAAACACGAAAACTCAATCATAACAGTAACATGAAAGTTAAAACTCACAATAACATAAAAAAATTATTTTATTCATTGGGTTGCCTCCCAACAAGTGCTATTGTTTTATGCCCCTAGTTAGGCATAATGCATAGTTTCAAGCATTGTCATCTTTCAAGTTGATTCCATAAGTGGCCCTCATAATGCATTCATATGGTGCTTTAATTTTATTCCTAGGGAAATGTTCCATACCCTTCTTTAGTGGAAATTGAAATTTTATATTCCCTTCTTTCATATCAATAACGGCACCTATGGTTCGTAAGAACGGTCTACCAAGTATTATGGGGCATGAAGGAATGCATTCAATGTCAAGTACAATAAAATCAACGGGCACATAGTTCCTATTTGCAAGAATAAGAACATCATTAATTCTACCCAAAGGCTTTTTAATAGTAGAATCCGCAAGATGCAAATTAAGAGAACATTCATCTATATTGGTAAAACCTAGCACATCACATAGAGATTTTGGAATTGTAGAAACTCTAGCACCCAAATCACATAAAGCATTGCACTCATAATTTTTAATTTTAACTTTAATTGTGGGTTCCCACTCATCATATAATTTTCTAGGAATTGAAATCTCTAGTTCTAACTTTTCTTCTAACGCTTTCATCATAGCTTCTATGATGTGTTTAGTAAAAGCCTTGTTTTGCTCATAAGCGTTGGGTGAATTTAGCATGGATTGTAACAAAGAAATGCACTCAATCAAAGAACAACTATCATAATTAAAATCTTTGTAATCCAAGAGAGTGGGAACATCGCTATTTAAAGTTTTTACCTTTCCAAACCCACTTTTAGCCATTTTCTTATCAAGATTTTCACCCTCCGAATTATGGGGACGCTCTTTAGCTAAAGTTGACTCTTCTTCAGTCTCATTTTCATCAAGTTTAATTTTGCTAAACAAAGAATCAATAGATGAAACACCAATCATTTCAATATCCTCATCATTACTACGATAAAAACCGGGAGGAATCGCTTTTTCTAAAAATTCTCGTTTAGCATTTAGCATGGCGGTTCTTTTCTTACTCTCATCCATGGAGACATATAAGGCTTTAATTGATTCATTAATATCAATTTTAGGTGGCAAAATTTTAGTCTTAAGATTTTCCACATCATGAATAATTCTATCAATGCTCCTTGACATATCATCAAGTTTACTCAATTTTTCTTCTATCGTAGTGTTGAAAACCTTTTGAGAATTAATAAATTCTTTAATATTACTTTCAAGATCAGAGGGCATCCTATTATTATTATTATGAGAATTACCATAAGGATTGCCATAATTATTAGAGGAATTTTCAGGAAACGGTCTAGCGTTGAAATTACCTCTATAAGCATTATTATTAAAATTGTTTCGCGAGACAAAATTCACATCTATGGGATCATTATTTTGCTCAATCAAAGTGGATAAAGGCACATCATTAGGATCAATAAGAGCATTTTTTGCTAGCAACCAATTTCATAAGCGCGTCAACTTTATCACTCAAAGTATTAATTTCTTCAACCGAATTCACCTTTTTACTAGTAGGAACTCTTTCAGTATGCCATTGTGAATAATTTGCAATAATATTATCAAGCAATTTAGTAGCTTCTCCCAAAGTAATTTCCATAAAAGTACCACACGCGGCGGAATCTAAAAGATTTCTAGAAACAAAATTCAATCCCGCATAAATTTTTTGTATGATCATCCATAAATTTAAACCATGAGTAGGGCAATTTCTTATCATTAATTTCATCCTCTCCCAAGATTGGGCAACATGTTCATGATCAAGTTGCTTAAAATTCATAATTTGATTTCTAAGAGAAATAATTTTCGCGGGAGGAAAATACTTAGTAATAAAAGCATCTTTACACCTATCCCAAGAATCGATACTATTTTGTGGTAAAGATGAAAACCAAATTTTTGCACGATCCCGCAATGAGAATGGGAATAATTTTAATTTCACAATACCAGTATCCACATCTTTTTTCTTTTGCATATCACACAATTCTACGAAAGTGTTAAGATGGGATGCAGCATCTTCATTAGGACTACTAGAAAATTGATCTTTCATCACAAGATTAAGCAAAGCGGCATTAATATCACAAGTCTCCGCACTAGCGGTGGGAGGAGCAATTGGAGTACTAATAAAATCATTATTATTAGTATTGGAAAAATCACACAATTTTGTATTTTCTTGAGACATCGTGGCTACGCAAACAAAATAACAAGCAAGCAAACAAGCAAACAAGAAAAAGGCAAACGAAAAATATTTTTGTATTTTTGTAAAAACTTTTTAGAAGTGGGGGAGATGAAAACGAGAGGCAAATTCAAATAAAGTAAATGCAAGGAAATGAAAGTTTTATGCGTAGGTACTTGATAGATGTTGATGATGTCTACCCGGCAACGGCGCCAGAAATTCTTCCTGCTACTTGTGAGCTGCGTTGGTAATTCCCTGAAGAGGAAGGGAGATGCAGTACAATAGAGATAAGTATTTCCCTCAGTTATGAAACCAAGGTTATCAATCCAGTAGGAGAATCACGCAACACATCGTTAGCAGCACCTGCACACAAAACAATAAATCCTTGCACCCAACGCAAACAAGGGGTTGTCAATCCCTCGGCGGTAAGTTGCAAGATTAAATTGTATGTGATAGATAGATAGATAGAAACAAAAATACAAAATAAAATAAATATAGAAAAATTGCAGCAAGTATTTTTAGGGTTTTAGTAAATGATTTAGATAGACCCGGGGGCCATAGTTTTCACTAGAGGCTTCTCTCAAGAAAATAGCATACGGTGGGTAAACAAATTACTGTTGGGCAATTGATAGAAAAGCAAATAATCATGACGATATCCAAGGCAATGATCATGTATATAGGCATCACGTCCAATACAAGTAGACCGACTCCTGCCTGCATCTACTACTGTTACTCCACACATCGACCGCTATCCAGCATGCATCTAGTGTATTAAGGCCATAAAGAACGGAGTAACGCCTTAAGAACGATGACATGATGTAGACAAGATAAAATCACGCATGAATAAACCCCATCTTTTTACCCTTAATAGCAACGATACATACGTGTCATGTCCCTTTCTGTCACTGGGATTGAGCACCGCAAGATCGAACCCATTACAAAGCACCTCTTCCCAAGGCAAGATAAATCAATCTAGTTGGCCAAACCAAATCAATAGATCGGAGAAGAAATATGAGGCTATAATAATCATGCATAAAAGAGATCAGAGAAGACTCAAATAATATTCATGAATAATCTGATCATAAACTCACAATTCATCGGATCCCAACAAACGCACCGCAAAAAGTGATTACATCGGATAGAACTCCAAGAACATCAAGGAGAACATTGTATTGAAGATCAAAAAGAGAGAAGAAGCCATCTAGCTACTAACTATGGACCCGAAAGTCTGTGGTAAACTACTCACGCATCATCGGAAGGGCAGCAAGGTTGATGTAGAGCCCCTCCGTGATCGATTCCCCCTCCGGCGGAGTACCGGAAAAGGCCTCCAGATGGGATCTCTCGAGAACAGAAACTTGCGGTGCTGGAAAAAGTATTTTGTGGACTCCCCTGAGGGTTTCTGATTTTTTGGGAATTTATAGTGGAGGAATTAGGTCAAACGGAGCTCTGTGGGCCCCACGAGGTACCAGGGCGTGCCCTGGTGCGTCGTGGGCACCCCCTGGGGCTTCTGGCCTCCTCCCGAAGCTTCTAGTGTTTATCTTGTCCAGAAAAAATCTCCAAAAAGTTTCGTGGCATTTGGACTTCATTTGGTATTGATATTCTGTAAAACAAAAACAGGGCAGAAAACAGGAACTGGCACTACGCACTAAGTTAATAGGTTAGTCTCCAAAAATGATATATAATTACTGTAAATGCATATAAAAACATCCAAGATTGATAATATAACAACATGGAACAATCAAAAATTATAGATACGTTGGAGGCGTATCAACGGAGACCCTTGGAGGGTGGTCGGTCGGACCGACGTGTGACCTTTAGGAAAGGCACAAAGAGAAATCAATCAGATTGACTTGCAGCTGAAATTTCGGGATTTGAGATCGTGTGTACACGCGCGGAAGCGGTTACGTCGCGGTTAGTGGGGAAAGTGGGGCACTGCGAGGAAAAACTTGGTGGCACTCGTATGTCTCCCGGAAGAGATAGACTAGTTCTGAGGTGGACGTGCCAGGAAAACCCGAGTGGCGATGTAGGAATGAAGACGTGTCCGACCGATGGCGACGCACGGGGGCGGCCGAGTGGTGAGAACGTGTCCGACCGATTGCGACGCGCGAGGCAACCGAGTGGTGAGGACGTGTCCAACCGAGTGACGACGTGTCCAACCGAGTGGCGATGCGCGGGCGGCCGAGTGGTGAGGACGTGTCCAACCAATGGCGACGCGCAGGGCGTCCGAGTGGTGAGGACGTGTCCAACCCAGCGGCGACGCGCGGGGCGGCCGAGTGGTGAGGACGTGTCCAACCGATGGCAACGCGCAGGGCGGCCGAGTGGTGAGGACTTGTCCAACCGAGTGGCGACGCACGAGGCGACCGAGTGGTGAGGACGTGTCCGACCGATGGTGTCGCGAGGGGCGGCCGAGTGGTGAGGTCGTGTCCAACCGAGTGGCGACGCGCAGGGCGGCCGAGTGGTGAGGATGTCTCCAACCGAGTGGCGACGCGCAGGGCGGCCTAGTGGTGAGGACATGTCCAACCGAGTGGCGATGCACAGGGTGGCCGAGTGGTGAGGAGGCGTCCAATCGAGTGGCGACACACGTGGCGGCCGAGTGGTGAGGACGTGTCCAACCGATGGCGACGCGCGGGGCGGCCGAATGGTGAGGACGTGTCCCACCGGGTTGCAACGCGCAGGGCGGCCGAGTGGTGAGGACGTGTCCAACCGAGTGGCGACGCACGGGGCGGCCGAGTGGTGAGGACGTGTCCGACCGATGGCGACGCGCGGGGCGGCCGAGTGGTGAGGACGTGTCCAACCGAGTGGCGACGCATAGGGCGGCCAAGTGGTGAGGACGTGTCCGACCGATGGCGACGCGCGGGGAGGCCGAGTGGTGAGGACGTGTCCCACCGGGTGGCGACGCGCAGGGTGGCCGAGTGGTGAGGACGTGTCCAACCGAGTGGCAACGCACGGGGCAGCCGAGGGGTGAGGACGTGTCCGACCGATGGCGACACGCGGGCGGCCGAGTGGTGAGGACTTGTCCAACCGAGTGGCGACGCGCAGGGCGCCGAGTGTTGAGGACGTGTCCGACCGATGGTGACGCGCGGGGCGTTCGAGTGATCATGTAACTTGTCGAAGTGGCGAAAATGGTCCTCGGAGGAGTCAGTCAGATGCTTTCGAAGCTGATGTAGCAACGAGGTCGGTGTAGGGTGGTTGCGGTGCAACAAGACCGGCGCGGCGACTGAGTCTGAGTAGGAACGAAGATGGCGCAAAGCGTTCGAGTGATCATGTAACTTGTCGAAGTGGCGGATCCGACTGTACTCGTTGAAGTGAAGGATCCAGCTGGCAATGAAGTACTAGACCACTCAAGAGAGTGTGATTCCGAATGAGCTGCAGCCCCCGAGTGCGGCGTAGCCCCCGTGCGCACTATAGGCTCCGACGGTGGACCTGTCGGCATACGAGAAATATAGTATTGAATGGGTAAATTGTAATTCATCGAGTCGGACTCGGGTAAAGGTGAGGAGCAGCTCCCGAGTGATGCTCGAAAGAGGCAAACTCGCAAAGGAGTGAAGTATGCAGTTTAACTATAAAAGGGACTTATCTGTCTCATGCCCAACATGACGACGAGGTCTACATCGTTGACACAATGAAGAGGGCTCCATGGAGGGGTCGGCCGGATGTGTCCGAAGTCAACAGAGCGATGAGGTCCGAGTTGCGGTGCGAGAGGATCGGTGCGGTGACCGAGTCCGAGTAGCAATGAGGTTGGCGCACAGAGGCGCCGAGTGATCGTGCAACCTGTGTATGAAAAATAGCACAAGCCGACGTAAAAATTTCTCGAAGTAATTTGATGTTTGCTGAAATGATTTGTGTAAATAACACCCCATAGACGCCCGCTGGGTGTGCAAGGGGCTTGCTGGTTCCGAACCAGCAAGAGTCTAAACGCTCGGGAACACGAAAATAGCTATTTAATAGAATGCAGTGTGTGAAGAATGACTTAGCTGTCTGATGGCGCACGAGCGCACGAGTGAGCGTGTTGATGAAGACGTGCCCAACCGAGTGGCGGCTCGCGGGATGGCCGAGTGATGTAGATGTGTCTCACCGAGTGGCGACGCGCCGGGCGGCCGAGTGGTGAAGTTGTGTCTCACCGAGTGGCGACGCGCGGGGCGGCCGAGTGGTGAAGATGTGTCTCACCGAGTGGCGACGCGCGGGGCGGCCGAGTGGTGAAGATGTGTCTCACCGAGTGGCGACGCGCGGGATAGCCGAGTGGTGAAGACGTGTTCAACCGATGTGACGCGCGGGGCGGCCGATTGATGCGGACGTGTCCAACCGAGTGGCGACGCGCGGGGCAGCCGAGTGGTGAAGACGTGTCCAACCGATGGCGGCGCGCGGGGCGGCCGAGTGATGAAGACGTGCCCAACCGAATGGCGACGCGCGGGGCGGCCGAGTGGTGAAGTCATGTCCAACCGATGGCGACGCGCGAGACGGTCGAGTGGTGAGGACGTGTCCAACCGAGTGGCGACGAGCGGGGCAGCTGAGTGGTGAAGGCGTGTCCAACCGATGGCGACGCGCGGGGCGGCCGAGTGGTGAAGGCGTGTCCAACCGATGGCGACGGACGGGGCGGCCGAGTGGTGCGGACGTGTTCAACCGATGGCGACGCACGGGGCGGCCTAGTGATGCGGACGTGTCGAACCGAGTGGTGACACGCGGGGCCGTCGAGTGGTGAAGATATGTTCAACCGGTGGCGACGCGCGGGGCGGCCGGGTGGTGAGGACGTGTCCAACCGAGTGGCAATGCGCGGAGCGGCCGAGTGATGCGGACGTGTCCAACCGAGTGGCGGCGTGCGGGACAGCCGAGTGGTGAAGACGTGTTCAACCGATGCGACGCGCGGGGCGGGCCGATTGATGCGGACGTGTCCAACCGAGTGGCGACGCGCGGGGCAGCCGAGTGGTGAAGACGTGTCCAACCGATGGCGACGCGCGGGGCGGCTGAGTGGTGAAGACGTGTTCAACCGATGGCGACGCGCGGGGCGGCTGATTGATGCGGACGTGTCCAACCGAGTGGCGACGCGCGGGGCAGCCGAGTGGTGAAGACGTGTCCAACCGATGGCGACGCGCGGGGCGGCCGAGTGATGAAGACGTGCCCAATCGACTGGCGACGCGCGGGGCGGCCGAGTGGTGAAGGCGAGTCCAACCGATGATGATGCGCGGGGCGGCTGAGTGACGAAGACATGCCCAACCGTTGGCGACACGCGAGGCGGCCGAATGGTGAGAACGTGTCCAACCGAGTGGCGACGCGTGGAGCGACCGAGTGATGAGGATGTGTCCCACCGAGTGACGACGCGCGGGGTGGCCGAGTCCTTGTAGGTTAGTGGTCTGGATGCAAAATTCATCCGAGTAACCTGCGCGTTAGTTGTTCAGAGTGCAAAAACCATCTCTGGGTTAGCCGGCCGAGTGAACCTGGACGTTAGCCGGCTGAGTGAACACCAGGGACTTCATGGCTGAGTGAGCACCGTCCGAGTGGACCACAGCTGGGCTGCGATCCAGTCGGTGTGGAGCCGGCTTGGCAGGCCGACGCGGAGGGCTGGGCTCGGAGGCGCTGGTGAGGTTTAGCGTGGATGTGCCCACGAGCGCACGAGCGTTGCTCCCCTCGCTGGAGGCGGGCAGCTCTATTCGGCTTGCAGGCGGACAGGATCCAGCGGTGTTGACCAACGCATTGAAGGAATTGCTCATGTCCAGGATTTGCATGCAAAAGGCGTTAGCACTAATTAAGCAAGAGTTCAAGCCAGTACTGCATGCAATGGTTCGGGGCTGTTTGGTTTGTGACTAAGTTTGCCAAAGATTGCCACACCTATGGTTAGGCAAGTTTGACCAACTTAGATGAGTGTTTGGTTCAAGCCACACCTTAGGAAAGATTCCCTTAATTGATACATTTTTAGACTTGCCAACTTGTGGCTCTCATTTTGTTGAACTAACTTTAGGCAAGCTTGGCAAAAATATGTGGCAAAGTGTGGCAATGCAAGGCCTAGAACCAAACAGCCCCGAAGTTTCCTTCTTCCACGGGTCATTTATCTCCTTGCATGCGGTTTATTGCCAAATCGTGGGAGGTCCACTGCCCGTTTAAGTCCAGCGATCTGGACCAGGCGACGCTGGTGGAGATGACCTGTAGTCAATTGCCGACGTCCAGTATTAGTACGCACGATCTGCATGCAAGAGGTGTTAGTGCTAATTAAGCAAGAATTAAAGACGATTCTGCATGCAGTGGGAGTTTCCTTTTCCCACGGAATTGAAATTAGGAGAGTTGTTGAGGCAGCCTGGAGTCCGGAGAGCTCCGCTGCGGTGGAAACTGCCGGTCTGGTCGGAATTAGTCCGCAGCCGAGAGGTGGCGACAAGGACGAGCGGCTGGCCGCAGTCCAGGCGCCGAAGATGCGGGCCGGCGCAGCCAAGGGCGAGGCCGACGCGAGCACTGGTGGTGGCGTTTCACTGCTCGGGGAGCCGGAGCTGTGTGCCGGTCGGAGTCGCACTTCGACGCCCGCGGAGCCGGGCCGGGCATTAGCAGCTGTGCGCATGTGGGCGCTCCGCGACGACGTCACCGGAGATGGCGACGGGTCGGATGGCGCCGGGGCCGTGCATGGAGGCGCAGTCGCCATCTTGCTTCAACGCCGGGATCGAGCGGGTGACTCCACAGCGGAGACTTCCGCCGGATGATCAGCATCGGAGGGAGGAGGTGCGTCTGCGCCCTGAACGACGCGACAGCCGAAAACTCCAGCGACCAATTTCTCCTACGATGATCATTGATCTGCTGCCGAAGATTGAAGAAAAAACCATTTGCACCATGGCTCGATAGACGCCATGCCCCACGGTGGGCGCCAACTGTCGTGGGAACGATTCCGACAGTAGAGAGGGGTAAGGGTAAATGAGCATGATCTATCGAGATGCAAACGGGTGACACGAATGATTTTAGTGAGTTCGGGTCTCTCGCGGTGGAGATAACAGCCCGACGTCTCGTGCTCCGGAGAGGCTTTGTTTTATCTGAGTATGAATCCGGAGATTACAATGTGTGAGAGAGGGGAGAACGGATCTCCATGCCTGAGCTAAGTCCTGAGACTAATGGCGAGAGAGCCAGAGGAGAAGAATGAGCCTGCCCCTAAGTCTAGTGGTGGGGGGTGGCTTATATAGAGTGCGCCACCCCCTCACCTCTTATGTTACAAGGTGGAACATCAATGCCATAATATCTGCCCACTACGAAACCGCCATGCTGACTATTGGTCTTCGTATGTCCGACTGAGTTGATGGTCATCCGAGTGGATGGTATGTTGATTGTCCGAGTGATGCTCTGTGCTCATCTGTCGTATGGACCCCATGCTTTATGATATTTTGACCCTTCATGGGCCTACCTGCTATGTGTATCCCCAACAGGTTCGACACTCTTACTTATCAAAAGGACTACGATTGATCCCCTATACTTGTGGGTCATCAAGACTCTTTTCTAGCGCCGTTGCCGGGGAGTGAAACGCCTTTGGTGAGTGGAATTTGGCAAGGAAACATTTATATTACGTGCTGAAATTTACTGTCACTTGTCACTATGGAAAGTAATCCTTTGAGGGATTTGTTCGGGGTATCTTCACCTCGACCGGAAGCATTAAGAGTTGCCCCTCAACCTACTGAACCTACTGAAAATATTTATTATGAAATTCCTTCAGGTATGATAGAGAAACTGCTAACTAATCCTTATGCAGGAGATGGAAAGGTACATCCTGATATGCACTTGATATATGTAGATGAAATTTGTGTATTGTTTAAGCTTGCAGGTTTATCCGAGGATGGTGTTAAGAAGAAAGTATTCCTTTTATCTTTGGAGAAAAAGGCATTGACATGGTATAGGCTATTGGATGATACTGAAACATGGGATTGGAACCGGTTGAAGCTGGAATTTTACCAGAAATTTTATCCTATGCATTTGGTTCATCGTGATCGGAATTATATATATATTTTTTGGCCTCGTGAAGGAGAAAATAACACTCAAGCTTGGGGAGGCTTAAGTATATGTTGCACACATGCCCCAATCATGAGCTCTCAAGAGAAATAATTATTCAAAACTTTTATGCTCGGCTTTCTCATAATGATCAATCCATGCTCGATACTTCTTCTACTGCACTACTGCAGGCGACCGCTAACGCGACACATGAATCAGAGACCCCGCGACCAAACTGTGTGCGATGCATGCATCGGAAACGGTGTCGTAATAAAACCGCCGCCAATAAGACGAACTGTGTGCGATGCCGGAGACATCAAAAACTATTCAGATTAGAGACGCGTGTGCGATACGTGGCATACAGTTGATCCATACGAACTGTTTGCGATGAGCCAGAACAACAGAAACGGGCAGCCAGTTCGAGGTGTGTGCGATACACGGCATACAGTTCACTCGGATGAACTGTTTGTGATTACCCAACACAACAGAAACGGGCAATCAGTTCAAGGTGTGTGCGATACACGGCATACAGTTCACTCGGATGAACTGTTTGTGATTACCCAACACAACAAAAATGGTCAGGCAGATCAAGGTGTGTGCGATATACGACATGCGGTTCACTCGGATGAATTGTTTACGATTACCCAACACAACAGAAACGGTTCAACTTAAAAAGATGTGTGTGATACGCGGCAAACAGGTCAGTAATCAGAAATGTGTGGGAAGACCGATAACAATACAGACGTTTCCTGCTAATAACCCGTGTGTGTTGTGGGCAAACGATTGCTGGTAAAGAATTGTCAGCGATTGATGAAATCATCATCGACGGGTTCCGTAGTTTAATTCGTGTGCGATGTGATTTGCTCAATCTGCACAACATCTACGCTCTCTGTCTACAGAACAACAACATATATACTTATAAGGACATGATTGCATAACCAAATTAAACATCCAATTACATAACTGACTACACACATAACATTTGCACACACCAAAGTAAACAATTACATGCATAATAAACTAGGATAAACGATCATATCTAATCATCATCTACTTCTTCTTGTGACGCTTGCCGCTGCTGCTCTGCTGGTGGCTCGATCCCTCGTCATCTACAGGAAGGAGGCACTCCCTCATGTCGACGATCCGCCTGTGCATCTCGTGGCATGTGTACACGTTCTTGGCTACAAACTTGAGGTGAGGTTCATCCAGTCTCCGCACCCAGGCACCGTGCCAGGATCCAGGATTTCTCTTGGAACCTTCCTTCATGTTTTCGTAGTAGGGGTCGATGATGGCCACGGCGAGTTCAACCAGGGAGTCCTTCTTCGTGCTGCCCCAGACCCTGTAGTGGCCACGGATGTTGACAAGCTTCGGGCAGGCCAAGCCCGAAATCTGGAGTGCTTTTACATCGTCGACGGTGTCCACCGTAGCGAACTTGTAGTCGGAGCTCTTGACAAACCTGGCGAAACGCTCGCAAGGCCTTGTGGCCAGGCAGTAGTGGTAGACGATGACGTGATGGCCCACGCACAACTGGGCGACGGCAACCGCCTGATCAACCCCGGGATGACCGGCGGTGTACTGGAGGTCGAAGCCGACCACTTTGTACTTGTCGTCCTTAGCAAGCAACTGCTCCATGGTGTTGATGGAGTCCTCCACCACGACCGGGTCGATGGTGTACACCACCGAGAGGTCCTTCCCCCTCACGTGGGTGTCCACATGATGCTTGACGAACTCCATTGGAGCGCCGCTGGATATCCTCTCTCTATGTGTCGTCGTGGGTGTGCTTGTTGTGTTGTGGGGCGCGATCGAAAGGTTGAAGAGACTAAGGTTATAATGGAGAAGAGGAGAAGACCATGGATGGATTTGTTTTTCATGTTGAGAGAGTGAGATAATGGAGAACAAGACGAGTAAGAGCAACTAACCGTGGAGTATAGTAGTAGATAGAGATTGTTTTAGTTTTACAGAAGAGATAGACATTGCTTTATTTGGAAGGAACAAAATGTGGAGTAGTAGTAGTAGGATCGAGTCTTTGATGGATTCCAACTTTTTTTCCCACAATTGAGCAAAATTTAAGCTGAGAATTATATGGGTGGATCTACACTGTGTTAACTTGGGTCCAGGTTAACGGCTCATAATTTCTGATTAACATGAGAATTTTAAAAAAGTCTCCAATTAGTATAGGTATAGATTGATTGATTGTGATAATGATTCTAGCAACAATAGTGCTTGCCCCGCAAAAAAAAAAAAAAGCAACAATAGTGCTTGCGGCCTCTGAGGGCGTGTAGAAGCGAGGGCCTGAAGAAGAGTGTGGCATCACCAAAGACGGATATTTAGGCCTCGGCTAATATCTGAACAGACAAAAACGTTGTCCTTGTCATCTTTAATGATATTTCACTCGCATTTTTTGGGTATGTGACGGGTGCAATGCTCGTTCCGTTAGTTGATACAGTATTATATTGAGACGAAAATTCACCATAGCCGAGCCCAAGCTCCCACTGCCTGATAGGAGTATACAATTTCCGCATTGCGTCAATGATTCAGGCAATTTTGGGCTGTGATGACGGTCGTTCCGTTAGTTGATATAATTGAGACGAAAATTCGCCTGGTCGATCGCCCCTGTTCCACACAGACATCGTCGTATGGATGACACTTTTGCCGCATCACTTCACTCACCCGGTTGGTTATTTACAGTTAGTGATTAATGCTCACGTAGGCATGTCGCCTATATATACGAGGCCGCCACCACCTGGTTGGGCAAACGTAGAACAGAACCAAGCGCCTCCCTCGCGCCCACGTCTCGGCTAGCTCCTCTGCTCTGCTCCTGCTCTCTTTAGTTGGTACACACCGGGAGCTGCTCCGCGAGATCGTCTGTTGGTCATGGTGGCGATCACGGTGCCCATCTCCATGGACTCGATCCCGCTGGTGAAATGCGCTAATGCGGCGGCGGCGGAGGAGGTGCCGAGCGTCGACCTGTCGGCGACGGGCGCAGCCGCGGCCGTGGCGGACGCGTGCCGCGGCGTGGGCTTCTTCAGGGCGACCAACCACGGCGTGCCGGCCGCCCTGGCCAACAGGCTGGAGGCCCGCGCCGCTTCCTTCTTTGCGCAGCCGCACAAGGACAAGCTGGCCGCGTCGACGGGGCCCTTCGGCTACGGCAGCAAGAGCATCGGCTGCAACGGCGACATGGGCTGGCTCGAGTACATCCTACTCTCCGTCGGCTCTGGCTCCGTCGCCGTCTCCTCCCTTCCACCTTCACTCCGGTAAGTAAACCCATCAATACATGACACAACCGTTCTTCCAAATGACTCTCGGTTCAAGAATGACCTCTGGCTACACAAACGTGTCATATCCATGGATGCAGAGTGGCGCTGGAGGAGTACACGGACGCGGTGCGGGAGGTGGGAGGGCGGGTGCTGGAGCTGATGGCGGAGGGGCTGGGCGTCGCGGTTGAGCACCGCGGCGTGCTGCGGCGGATGGTGGCGGCGGGCGCCCACGGAGAGGCTGACGAGATGGTGCGCGTGAACCACTACCCGGCCTCCCCCCTGGCGGCCTGGCAGCGGAGTGACGGGGTTCGGGCCGGGAGCATACGGACCCGCAGATCATCTCCGTGCTCCGGTCCAACCGCACCGGGGGCCTACAGATCATGCTCCCGGACGGCTGCTGGGTCCCAGTGGCCCCCGATCCCGATTCCCTCTTCGTCAACGTCGGGGACTCCCTCCAGGTAGGTGCTACCACACCGCCTATTCCATCCCTGCATGCAGATGTGAGCACCAAACCAAGCGAAGTGTGCGTGCATGGTTCAAAAATGCTACGTTCAAAAAACCTGGCGCGGCCGTTGGTGCCCCGTCTCCCGTGCATTTTCCCCGAGCAATGCTAGACTCACGGGGTGTTTACAGGGGGTTTAAGGGGTGGTTAGAATTGATTGGCGGAGATTTGGTTAAGTGAGGCGGGCCCACCAATGAAAATCAGGGGTCCAATTAGAGTAGGGCATGCAACTTGGTCCGTGAAAGTCCGTCGCTTTTGCCCGTGCGTGTAGTATTATCGATTTTCCCCGACCCACCCCTGCTACTTTTCAATGACGTACCGCACAATCAGTGGCGGACCTAGCCCACTGGGCCAGGGTGGGCCAATAGTGCAATTTACATATACATTTATTTTTTCTTCTATTTTTTGGCCTTTCTGCTACAGTACTATAGAGGCTATTTTCAGATCTCAGGGTGGGCCATGGCCCACCCCCTACCTCCGCCACTGCGCACAATCCTAAAAAAACAACAACGACGACGTACCGCACAAAGCTAGTTACTGCTCCCACGTTTACAAATACTAGTAGAATGCCCGTGCGTTGCTACGGGCCTTTTAATTTTTTTTCTGATTGCATATATATACTTAAAACTTGGGTGAATTTTTGGCCCCTTCCAACGACATTGCCTTGGGACCCTTGTCGATGGATTCTTAACGTCGACATAATCCATCTCCATCTTTCTCATAATTTGCAAAAATAAACATATATAGAAATACACCTTCTGTATTATCATGTGCAACATCTCTACAAAGTAGAACAATTATTTGTATGCATCTCTTCTAATTCTGTAAAATCGAGTTTCAGTCCGGTCCATCATAGTTACGTCAGTGACTTTGTCAATTGACATTTTTCAAAGCATCATCAGAAGCCATCGGTTTTTATCTCTGATCTACAAAGGTGAACATATAAACATATATTAAAATAAAAAAAAATAAAAAAATAAGCTCATATACAATATATATTCATTGGTTAGCTGCTAGATGCAAGCAGGTGACCGTTTTGAGTCAGAGTGAGTGGCATCGTGCTTTTTAATAGAGTGAGTCACATCCCAATTTTAATAACTTGTAGGCTCACCTATAAATCACTTGTTGGTAATTATTCACCAGAAATGACTTGTTAGGGTTTGTGATATTTTTCACTATATAGAAAAGTATGTGACATTTCTCTCATAGCTAACAATCGCTTTTCCCTAAAAAGGCAAACAACCACTCCTTTTCTTCTTATCTTAAAAAAAGCAATTCACCCTCTCACTCTCATCGCACGACACAGTGCTCACACTCACAACTCATTCCCCTGGCTGCTCTGCCCACCACGGCTTCTCACTGTTGCCTCCCCTCAACGCCACGTCATTTAGCCCGCACCTTGCTCTCACCGCCGTGTCCCCTCCTCTCCACGGCGTCGCCCGCCGCTCCTCTCCCCTCCACGGCATCCCAGGTCGATTCCCAGTGCCAAGGAGTGCACACCATCGTAGCCGAGGGCGACCACCACGGCGACACAACCTGCTGTTCACCACAACGCCGCACCTTCTCCGAGTACGGCAGCCACAACCAGGTCCCGAGCTTATGTGTCCATCCTTTTATCTAGTGGACATAAATATTCCAATGGTTCAACATGTGTCGTGTCCTTGCGGATATATCCGCCTCCACTACTACTACCACAGCGGGTCCGTTGCTACAGAATAAATTGATAAATATTAATCATTGACAAAAGAATCATTTTATTCTATAACATATGCAATAAACGTATAGTTTCCATGTGTTTACCCTTGATTTGATGGCCCCCAAACTATTCTTTTAAAACAATAGCTGAATGCTCGTGCGTTGCGACGGAACAATAAACTTAAAACATTGATAAAAAAACATTGTAATTCACAACATGTCGCTTGCGGCTTATGATTGCTTTGCGATAAATATCACTCCCTATTACTGTTAAGACAAAATCATGAATAATGTTAAGACAAAATCCATGATTGTATTCAAATTTGAGGTGAACATATTTACCATGACTAAATCTGGGGAACTCTTTGCCTTCTACTCCGTGATAATGACAAAGACAATTGACTTGCCTTCAATTTTGCCATGCACTCTAGGATACACTCTAATGAGGTCTCTTCTCCACCCAACTCGAAATAAATACTACTCTCTCTGTCGCAATTTACCTACCGCACACGCGTCACACATTTCAAAATTTAAATTTACTAAGGCAATTTGATCAACAAAATGTAGCTTACATGTCACAAAATTTATCATCAAATTCGTATTACAAAAAACTCCAATGGTATAATTTTTATGACACATAACGCATATATTATCGATTAAGTTTAGTGGTCAAAGTTAAATCACAGAGAGTACACACACTACTTTTTCTTACAAAATTCAATCTATGAAAACATCTTCTCTTCCTCCTTGCAATCCTTCTCCTCAGCTTTGCCACAAGTTTCAGTGTTTGCAATAAAAGCCACACTTTAATATGAAAATGAGACATACATCATTTGGTAACAACCACACACATTCAACATTGGAGTTGAATGGCTCTAACTCTGCTCTGCACTACAACAGGCTCTGCCTTTGCCATACGTGACGCTTCCAGCTAGCAACATCACAACAAATGCTCTGTCAGCTAGCAATCATAGAAACATCTGTCATAAGGGTTAAATGATGTTTTTGTTGAAACTTGTATACATATCGTTGACATATTTCAATGGGCATACACTACTTGCCATGTGTTACATCAAAATATATCACCACAGCATCTGCCCTCCTCCCCTCCTTATGTGTGCCGTCGTGACAGGGACCTAGACTTTGTGCTCCTCGTCTTGATTTAACGAAAAAAGTAATTTATCTCTGTTAGAACACAAATGCTTAGATAACATCTGCAAGTCAGGGAAGGATTATGTGGCTTAGATAGCATCTGCAAGTCAAGGAAGAATTATGTGACCGTGTAATATTTGAACAGGAACAGAAGTCATGAAAAGATAAAAGTAAAGTCCATGAAGACTGAAACGGTACAGTCTTATCATTTCTCAGGTTTTAACTTTCCTATGAGTGTAGACAACCTACAGTCTGAAGAATAAGAATGAAACAGATCATAGAATCAAGATGGGGGTTGTCATGCTCTTTTGTTTGTGCAGATCATCAACCTGAACAAACAGGTACGTAAACAAAATGATGAAATGGAACTTATTCAGCCGATTGGTCATAGAGCATTGTATAAAATTGATAATAGATCATGCAGTCAAGTGAACAATGAACAAAGCACTAAACAGTCCTTCGGTGCTCACAAGCACTCGACAAGTGGACGGTACTCCTTAATAACTATGATAAATGGATTTCATCTAAAAATACAATGGTAGACAAAGTAAACGGAAGGAATACTATATGGCTACTTAAATCCGTTGTTGACTATCAAGATTGGTAATGATGTTGCAGAAGATGTTCTCGAATATAAATCTAAAGGAGCTAAATTATCAAGCAACATAATGATTGGCTCAGTATCTCGTCTACAATTTTATATTAACAATTATTTGACAGTTTATCATCAAACGGGGCTTTCAAATACTGATCGTTCCATTCTTGAAGTGGAAGTTGTCACGGCGCAGTGAGAATTTTTACTGAAAAGTTAAGATGAATATTGACATGCCAGTTCAATTGAAAGGTCAACTTTAATGCCAACCATAAATCAACTGGAAGTGCATCTACGCATGGATGTTATGGAGCTTTCAAAGTAACAATAAACTGCAGAGATAATAGTGTACCTCTAAATGTAAAACCGTCCAAGCAACAAGCTTTTTGTTGTCAGTACAAATGCAGTTGATGTTGCCAAAATAATTCATCTTCTTGGTCCATAAAAGAGTAGAAACTTAACACCAGAGCATCCTATCATAAGTGATCCAAGTTGTTGTCTTGCAAGAGTGGGAATACTTGGAATATCCTTTAACCATACAAAGTTGTCGACACTCTGAACCTGCAACAGATTGATGCCCACGGCCCACCTCATATTTTCATGAAAAAAAACATACTTGACAGGATATGCATACAAACCTTCCATGTAGAGATGGAACCTTCATCAAGCAAGGAAATATTCCAATCATGACTCACGGATATAATTCCGCTTACATACATTAGGGCATTTGTCAGTTGATGCAACCAACTTATAAGCCCCATTAATCAAGTCATTCTATTTGTTGGATCAAGCCTTGTTTGAACAATATGAGCACCTGCAGCTCTTACTTCATCTATCAGAACTACACAATAAAAAACATACTTATTCGTTTGAACTCCAAAAATTTAAATGAACAGGGTGTCAAAAATAAATAAATGAATCGGAAAGTAAAGAAGAGCGTTTTATATTCGTTTGAAGGGTAACGAATCTGATCTCTACAACTTGCCAATTTGAGAAGAAAACTAACACAAAGAGAAACCCATTTCACATGTGATGCTAGTATAAATTGTGTATATGCCCAAATCTTCTTCTCGGGTTCTCACATACGACAAATTAGTAAAGTATTAGAAAATTGAAGGAGAGAACTTTACATTCAATTGAATGAAGCAGGATTTGGGTATCAGCGGTTTATAAAATTTGAATAAATAAATAACACAAGATAAGAAGAAATAAATTAACCTTGCATCATGCTAATGAAAATGTATAACATCAGAGCAGAGATGACCTTCAGCTCTGAACGTTCAACAGAAGCAACACACACAGTGCACAAAGAGTAACATCTTGTGGTACCATATGTTTATAAAAGTTGCTTCTTAGCTCTGATAACCGGATGTAGCAATCGTCCGATCAGTCCAAAAGTGCATCTATTCTATCTTAGATTAGGCTAACTCAGTAAGTTCTTCCACGGTTCTAGCTTTTGTTTACAAAAGAAAAGGTCTAGTTTTGCAAAACATTTAAATGGAAAGCTTTTCGGAGCATAAAAAAAATTGATTACTTACCTAACTATGTAGTCTGGAAATTGCTCGACTGCTCTGCTGAGGCAGGGAATGGCCTGATCCGCAATCCAGCGAGTTGCTGCAACCATTCCATAATGTGCATGCCCAACAACTACACTGGATCAATGGCCTTATTGCGACACTGCATGGTGAGACGGAACCCAACAGTTGTCGCGGTCAGGCAATCCTTAACATTAATATCCCTTGGATGAAAAGGAGGAAGCATCATAAGGTGCATAGCAGCACATGATTTACTTTAAGATGTTTTCAGTTCACAATCTGTACTAAGATGATTAGAAATTCGGCTTAGGGTGATACATACCTTTGCCTTGGACTTCCTTATGAAAATATCACTCCGGTCATATCCACCAAACTCTAGGAACACTTCATAAGGATTCTTTGAGAAGGCTTACTGCAGGACGTTCCAATGGCACACAATTGCTACATGTATATTCATGTTGTGGATTGCCCTGGATAAAAATGAATAGTTAAGCAAAGAAGAAGCGATACATTTTCAAGTAGTAACATCATTGAATCCAATAGCGCCGCAACAACTATTCTTTTGATTGTTCAGTACCACCGCTTTCGATGAACACCTATGTACATTGCAAGTAGTAACATCATTGAATCCCAGTTGATCTTGGAAGGCAAGAAAAATTGTGTCAAGATACCAAAAAGATTTAGGATTGAAAAAACCAAGCAATGGGGGAGAAAATAGCTGATATGTGTCTACTTTGCATAAGTTGTTGCAGCGCTGTAACCTGCATCATCAATATGAAAAGAGCATGCACGGGAACATCTCTCATTCAATGAAGGATCTTGCACGCATCCAGTAGCAGTTGCGAAGGTGCAGCAACGATAATAATCAGGCATCAGGTTCACGTCTCGGCATGTGTGAGGCCAAAGTCAAGGCATTCCAAGAATTTTTCAGACAAACAACATATGACGCCTTGCAGTTTCCTAGTGTCTATCCCATATATATTTGATTTTACTCTGTCTCATATATACCTTCTACGGGTAAGAAATAGTATAACTGATCACTATCCAGGGAAGGAAGTCACAAAATACCAATAAATTGGTTGCTCTAAAAAAATACCAATAAATTAGCACCATGTGCTTTTCGGTATTTTACATCTTAAGAAAAGCTTATCCGAAAAGGTACAACTGGTACTTAGCATGGCACTACTTCACTGCAAGTCTGCAATAGTATGCTACAAATAAGCATATATTGAACAATATAAAATCCTTAAATTGCTCTGTACACTTACTGATTATGATCAACGTCGGCAATAAAGCTCATTGTAAAATGCACTCTTGTAATCTGGAGCTAAGTTATGTGCATGCATTTAAGAGCATAATCTTAAGGGCTTGAATTAACAAAAAGGGGAAAAATGACAGATTGACTACCTTGGCTGATCCATAACATACATATAGCAGCTGCCAGCCAACTCTTGTTGATAATACCTAATACATGAACCTATCTGACATTGAGTAAGCCTACTGAATTAGCCCACTTCGGAAGACAAGCTGGCATTACAAGCATGGTCATTGTAAAACCACCTTGAAGCATTTCACCAAAAGATTCAATGGCTTAAGAATAAACTGCGTTTGGCCAAACATGAGAGCACCCATCAGCCAAAAATCAGCTGGGTTATCTATGCACGGATCTGTAGCATCCAATGGTTGTTGCGGAATTAATTCTCAAATCAGCCGTCTGCCTCCATTGAAACAAGTTCAGAACTTTAAGAACATCTGATTGTGCACACAACTTGGTACCACTGAATTGCAGAACATCAAAACAGCTACAATGCATAATTAAGCATGCTGCACTTATCAGGCAATAGTGGTCTACAAAGTCAAAGATTGGCTAGTGAACTGGACCAGGCCTTCTCGTCCGGGTGGGTGGTGAGCTGCGTAAGGTACCCCACAACACCAGCAGCAAGCACACCTCCGTGCCATCGTACAAGCTACAAGCGAAGCTCCCTGAGCATGTTGCAGCCTGGACGAGTGTGGCCAGCGACACAGCGGGCTCGGCCAGCACCGCATGATTTCGTTCTTGATCCCGTGCAGCCAGAGAACCCTCTTGTGCCCCCCTCTCATCCTCCTACGCCTCCTCCTTCTGTTTCGCCGACGCTGTCGGGTCTTCCAACCTCATCCCCATGCACAACCTGGCGGAGTCGAGTCTGGTTAAAGTCTAGAGAATAAATTAGATAATCAAATAAAATCACATAATGAGCACATTAGAACACTCTGAAGCGCTTGTTGTATCTCTCCCTTCTTCGAAGGGCAGCATCAACAGTTAGCAAAGAACTACCGAGCCTTGCTCTCTCTCCCCGCTCTCTGATTTATACCACCGCCACCAGCTCCTCCCTCCCGTCCCCGTCTTTTGAAACGCGATGCTGGCGGTCTTTTGAAACGCGACGGTGGCGGCCGTTTCAGGGTCTCTCTCAGCAGCGGCGCTTGCAAAGGGATAGGAAGGGACGGGATGACCCTATCTCACCGAGCGCAGCAGCAACGAGCGGCACAAGCAAGCAGCGGCGGCGGCGTACATCGGTAGGGCACAGCAGGAGCCAATAGGGAACGCACCTTGAAGGGCGGCGACGACATCGAGCTCGGGTATGTGGGGCTCCGGCGGCGGCTGGCGAGCCCGCAAGGGCCACAACGGTGACTCTCCAGCCGCGCGAGATCCACGGTGAGACGAGATTACTTGGTGGATATTGGTTGTGGGTGCAGGGAGAATCGGCGGCGGCGAGGAGAACCTCAGGTGTTAGAAACCTTAGCGGGATGAGAAAAGAGAGAGAGAGAGAGGCAGGCGTCAGGAGAGCGCTGGTTTTTTTTCCTTTGGATTTTGATTCGATTGGAAATTGGAAAAACCCGTGAAGTAAACGGGAGGTGGGTCTTGCGCTGGATAAAAATCGGTGGAGGGGGATTCGTTCGATCGGTGGGAGGCCGTGGGTACCAACGAACGACGTACCAACTCCCCCTTTACTAGTAGAGATAAGATATTTTAATATAAAGTACATACAGACTGGACATGGATGAACAAACACATTAAAATGCAAATGCGTCGATAACTTTATATATATCCAAATCAGAAAAAGTTAGAACATCTTATAATAGTGAATGCAGGGAGTACTACATTTTTTTACACGCATGCACTCTGACGTGAGATGTTTTTGGAAGCAGGTGCTGACGAATGGGCGGTTCCGAAGCGTGAATCACCGGGTTTTGGCGCCGACAGAGGGGAAGCACCCGCGGCTGTCGGTGATCTACTTCGGCGGGCCAGCGGCGGCGCAGCGCATCGCTCCGCTGCCCGAGCTGATGCATGAAGGGAAGCAGAGCCTTTACCAGGAGTTCACCTGGGCCAAGTATAAGAAGGCTGCCAACAAGTCCCGCCTCGGTGACCACCGCCTCAGCCCCTTTGAGCTTGCCGTCGCCAAAGAACCCAATAACCCCGAGAACCACTGCAGCAGCAGCAGCAGCAGCGCCGCCGTTCAGGTCCAGCCGCCGGCGCCGGCTCCCCCTCACGTGGCAGTAGTTAGCTAGACAGTAGCTTCTGTCTTGTTTAATAAATGTAATATATATCCATCCTATATACTGCTCTCCCTGTTTAAGAATGTAAGATCAAGCAATTTTCATGGAAGTCAAACATTTGTAATATATCCATCCAATATACTATGTGGTAACTAAAGGCAGTAGTTGCTACATGCTACATCCAACATATAATTTGGCAAGAGTGTAACAGTTGCACTTTCAGAGTGAAATTAGCGACATCAAATGGAATCATAGATGCTGTCGCAAGGGTCATAGAGCCATGGCGTCTTGCTGGAGCTAAATGCTTACAAAGCCCTTTTGAGGATCCACCTCATCCGGTTCGCGGAGCCCTACCAGCGGGACATCGCGCTTGAGCCTGGCTTCATCCGGGTCCGCGGCGTCGACCTCGAGCTGCATCCTTGGGACCCCGCCCCGGCCGGTACCATCCACAACTTCCGCTTCTACTGCCGCCTCGCGATCACCGGCATCAAATACCATGCCTGGCGTCTGGACGTGGTGAAGAAGCTCCTGGGCGATACGTGCATCATCGACCGCATGGAGCATCAGACCGAGCGCCTGCACAATGTCACGGCATTCTTCGTTTGGGTCTGGACTTGGAACCCAGACACGATCCACAAGGCCTCTGATCTCACCATTGTCGACCGCGTCGGGGATGGGCGCAATCGCCACCACCTCCCCGAAGGCACGCCGGCGGAGGAGGGACGCCAAGGCCCAATGGGAGGCGTGCTGATCCACCTGGTCCTGACGAAAGACTACTCGCCGCAGATCGTCTCCGACTCCTCGCCGGACCAGCACGGCAACGGGACCCCGGCGGAATACCCCCGCATCTACACCTATGATGTTCAGATCGGGACCATGGACGGCCGTGTCCCCCCTCCGCGTCGCCCCCAGCAGGAGGGATCGTCTCGCCTGTCCCGTCGTCGCGATGATGATGCTGACGATGAAGGCCAAGACCGCCACCGCCGCCGTCGTCGCTCTGGAAAGCGCCGCTCTCTCTGGCAGGCCGTCATTGGCCAAGCCCAGTGTCGCGACACCGCACGCTTCGACCCAGCGCCGAGGCAGGGCGGCCGCCGCGCTGGGCGCGCCGACCGCTATGAGCGGCGCCACCGGGCTCCGAGCCGGTCCTCTGACAACGAGAGCAGATGGCGCGCCTCGCCGAGCCCGCCGCCGGCTCCTCGTCAGGCTGCTTCGTCGAGCTCCTTCACCACTGTCCCGGCTGGCTCAGTGCACCGTCAGGCCACGCACCGCTCTGTTCAGCCTATTGAGCCAGTGATGGCCCCCACCGCTGCCCAGTCCACTGCCGCTGCTGACTGGCACTACGGGGCTGACCATGATCCTGCTGTGAGTGGCCCAGTTGCGCCCCCTGCCCGCCATTCTGGTGCTCCTTCGGCTCTGGCCACGGTGACTGCTGCTACGGAATCTTGGCAGTATGCTCAGTGCGAGTACCCTGGTGCTGGACGGAACGGCTCTGCACCCTCTCTGGTGCATGCTCCCGTTCTGTCCCCTTTGGATGAAGTGTTGGCTGCGGCTTCGGGACTCCACCAGCATCATCAGCATGAGCTCGTGGCCTCCACCCCTCCGCGGATTTTGTCATCTGAGGCTGTCTTCAGCTCTTTTGGGGACCTTGGGATCTCGCTGTCAGGGGACCTGCATCAGTGTCAGCTGGGGATACAAGACATTGGTTCGTCTGCGGCAATTGGGCTGTTGGGTCAGGATCTTGGCTCGGGAGCTGGCAAGCTCCTCCCAGTGGCGCCTGCTTCTTGGGATAGGACCGCCGCTTCTGCTGCTGCGTTTCAGGCCAAGTGCAACAACGGTGGCAATCAGGTGCACCCTCTCAACAGCTGGGAGGCGTATGTTGCCAGAACTCCAGCAATCGACTTCTCAGCGCTGCATGGTTGCCCGCCAAGCGGTCCAGCTGAGGTCTGTTTTGGGCCAGGGGCCCAACTGGGCCGAGTTCAGTCTTCCAAGGGCCCACAAGACGCTGAGCACGTTGGAGCCTTGGAGGGGATATTGTCAATGCGATTATCTCGCGTGTTGCCTCTCTCCCCCCTGAAAAGCAGCGAAGGTTCGTTGGACGGGTTGCGGCACTGCTATCTCCATCTCTGTTAGGAGCCCCGGCAGCAGCAGACCCATCAACAGGTCAGATTAGGAAGAAGTTGTTCGCCTCGATGACCAAGAAGACCAAGAGTTCCCGCCAAACTTCTGCTGGGCCATCATTCATGGCATCTAGGAAAACACAGGCGCAGTTCTGCCTTAGGTTGGGACTGATCAAGAACATCAATGAGTTCACTGATGACACAATGAAGATGTATCTGAGCTTCTTCAAGAATCCGGTCCCCCAGCCACTCATTGCCAAGCTAGCTGAAGTAGCTGGGATCAGCGCCCCCCCTTGCATCAATCTGCCTGATGGAGATCTGCAGCTGATCCTTGATGAGCTGAACGCCATGTTGGCCTGATGTGGACATCAGTGAAGGTTGATGCCTGTACCCTATGGATTGTACAACTGTATCCATGCCGGTGTGGCTCGCTGAAGATCAGCTCGCGCAGCATGCGCCAAGCACTGCTCTACTTCTGTTTGTTTGGGGTAGGCCTCTTGTGTGTTTCTATGTTTGTCACGCGCTGGAGGCGCCTGACTTAGTTTGTCTGAAACCTTGTATGTCCTGTATCTGTACTCACGCGCCGGTGGCGCCTGAGAGTCTGGTTGTAGTTCGTAGTAGAGTTGCGCAGGTTGCGCCTATCTCATGTAGTCACGCGCCGGTGGCGCCTGATGGTAACCCACTGTTTGACCAGTTCATTTGTACTCACGCGCCGGTGGCGCCTGTTTCGATTAACGACTTGGTTATTTGTTATGCTGTCCGCTTGGCGCCTTACTGCAAGGCGGTTGTTTTATTTGGTTTTTATGGCTGAGCGGCTATCGGTGCTTTGTTGGAATGTAAGGGGTTTAAACGACCGCGCTAGAAGAACAGTGGTCAGATCACTGGTATATCAGTGCAAATGCTCCATCCTGTGCTTGCAAGAGTCGAAGCTGGACTCGTTCTCCGATGAGGATCGGACAGATATTGGAGGATCACTGCTTCAGGGGGGCTGTCTCCATGCCTGCTTTAGGTACAAGAGGGGGCATGATTATCCTATGGGATACATCGCAATACACACTCTCGGATGTGGCAATTAGGGAGTTCTCCATATCTGCCCTGGTTAAACCCCTTGACGGCTGCCCATGGACAATTTCCTCGGTTTATGGGCCGCATGATGATCAAAGGAGGGCAAGTTTTCTGCTGGAGCTGCAGGATATTGCCACTGCGGTAAACACGCCATGGCTAGTTCTTGGCGACTTCAATCTTATCACTTCAGCAGCAGACAAGAACAACTCCAATTTGGACCGTCGCTGGATGCTACGTTTCCGTCAGGCACTTAACGCCTCAAGCTTGAAGGAGATTGATCTGGTGGGGAGACGGTACACCTGGTCCAATGAACAATCTCCGCCCACGCTTGTGCGCCTAGACCGTGCGTTCTGTACTGTGGATTGGGAGCTCAGGTTCCGGGCGGCAAAGCTACTGCCCCAATCATCATCCATGTCGGATCATTGCCTGCTGTTTCTAGTTAATGAGGGGATGATTAGAAAACAGAGACGCTTTCAGTTTGAATTGTATTGGCAATTCATTCAAGGCTTTCAGGAGGTGGTGGCAACGGCCTGGAACAGTGTGGCCGCCACAATGGACCCGATTTCCACCTTCAACACAAAACTTAGGGTCGTTGCAAAAGCTCTGAAGGTTTGGAGCAAGACTAAAGTTGGCAATCTCCAGATGCAGCTTCTTGCAGCCCAAGAACTGATCCTTCGACTCGACTGCGCTCAAGATGACAGAACCTTGGCTGCTCATGAGTCGGCTGTACGTGCAACTCTTAAGTCCAGATGCCTAGGACTTGCGGTACTGCTCCGGATTAAACAGCGACAACGTGTAAAAGTATCTTGGTTGAAGGACGGGATGTCGAGTTCAAAAATGTTCTTCATCAAGGCTAACTCTCGTGCCAAGCGAAATGCAATACACTCCATGCTGGCATCAAATGGAACGCTCATTAGTGACCAGGAGGGAATTTTGGACAGAGTGGGTGAACATTTTTCTGCTGTTTTGGGTACACCAAGCGAAACCTCTGCCACGTTCTGTTGGGATTTTTTGAGGATGTTTCCGGCAGACCTTCAAGAGCTTGAGAACAGTTTCTCTCTGGATGAAATTAAGGAGGCCATATGGGATATGCCCGCGGACAAAGCACCCGGCCCCGATGGATTTTCCGGTGCATTTTACCGTGCTTGCTGGGATATCATCAAGTTGGATCTTCTTCAGGTCTTCCAAAGCCTGTACAATCTTAATGCTAGATATCTACACAAAATCAACGATGCCCTCATAGTACTGATCCCAAAGAAAAAAGACCCTCTTGGGATCGGTGACTACCGCCCAATCAGTCTAATTCACAGCCTTATGAAGATCATTATGAAGGTGCTTGCGAGAAGGGTGGCTCTGCGGCTGCCGACGCTGATTTCCAAATGCCAGAGTGCATTCATCAGTGATCGTTGCATTCAGGATTTTTTTTTTTTATGTGCAGCACCTGGCAAAGCACTATCACTGAGCGCGGATTCCCTCGGTTTTGCTAAAGCTCGACTTGGCAAAGGCTTTTGATTCGGTGTCCTGGCCGTACATCCTAGATATCATGCGGGCGATGGGTTTTGGTCCTCGCTGGTGTGAATGGATCGCCTTAATCCTTTCCTCTTCATCGTCCATGGTCATGGTCAATGGTGTTCCATCGATACGGATCTGGCACAAGCAAGGATTCAGACAGGGAGATCCGCTTTCGCCGTTTCTTTTTATCCTCGCCATGGAGCCGTTACACAGAATTTTCGACCTCGCAACAGAACAGGGTGTACTTTCAAAGCTAAGAGGCCGTGCAGCCACCATGAGAGTCTCCCTGTATGCTGATGATTTGGCGCTGTTTGTCAACCCCTCACAGGAGGATATGAGGATGGTGGGGTACATTCTGGATATCTTCCAGAAGGTAACTGGCCTAAGAACTAACTTCACAAAGAGTGCTGCGTTTCCCATCTGTTGTGATGGTGTGGATTTGGAACAAGTCCTGCTGCCTTTGGGGGTGCCCTCTGGCACGTTTCCATGCACATATCTGGGGATGACACTTTCTATCAAGAAACTTCAGAAGATCCACTACCTGAATATTATGTCTAAGTTTGACAGTAGGATGGCCGGCTGGAAAGGAAAGCTCATGTCAAAAGGGGATAGGCTGTTGCTTGCCAGGGCGGTCCTTCAATCCCTCCCTGTCTATTTGTTATCCTCCCTAAAACCGCCCAAATGGTTACTACGATGGTTCGATCAGAGAACGCGTAACTGGTTTTGGTGTGCGGCAGAGAAGTGCAGTGGTGGGCAATGCCGGGTGAGTTGGGATGTGGTCTGCAGGCCAAAACAACTAGGAGGTCTAGGTCTCCTTGACTTAGATAAGTTCGCCAGAGCCTTAAGGATGAGGTGGCTATGGATAAGATGGACTGCTTCAAGAATTCCGATCATTGGAACACACGGCCCCTGCGACGATGAAGATTTCGCGGTTTTTGCTAGCGCGACAACAGTAACCATAGGAGATGGCAGAACCGCGCTCTTCTGGAAAGACGCTTGGTTGCAGGGTATAGCGCCAAGGGACATTGCTCCGACTCTGTTTGATGCGTCATGTAGAAAAGGGCGAACGGTTTATGATGCGTTGTCAAGGGACAACTGGCTACATGACCTCGAGAGGCGACATGTTGGATGAGTTAATTGGGCTCTCCTCTCTGCTGGAAAACATCCTGCTGAACCCATTGGTTCGGGACTCGATCATGTGGAAGCTGACAAGCGATGGCGCATATTCAGCCAGTTCGGCCTATCACTTCCAATTTGAGGGGATGATCAAGTCCAAATTTTACAAGTGTATTTGGAGGATTTGGGCTCCGGTCAAGTGCAAGATTTTCCTATGGACAGCAGTGCAACACAAAATCCTGACTGCTGATGTGTTGCTGCTGAGAGGTTGGGAGAACAATTACTTCTGCCCACTATGTAAGCGCAGCCTTGAAACGGCCACACATATTCTCTCTGAGTGTCCTTGGTCTCAGAGAGTCTAGGAGTGTATGGCAACTCTGGCAGGTCTGCCGTCGCTGTTGCCATCGACATGGAGCAGCGATGCGGCACCAATGGATTGGCTGCCCCGCCTTGCTAACCATGTCTCCGATGCCACAACAAGAAAGGGTGTGCAAACGCTGGCGGCTTTGATATGCTGGGAGATTTGGCTCGAGCGCAACAGACGGATTTTTCATAAAAAAGAGCTACCGGTGGCGTCGTTGGTTAACAGAATTAAAGATGAGGCTGCGACTTGGAAACTCGCAGGGTGCCCTATACCTTTTGATCCGGGTTGATAAATATATGCTGAACACCTGATGGTTGCCTGGCAAAGCCGGCAACAGTTGTAATTTTCATTCATTTTGTCTTGGTCCTTGACCTTTTCTGTACTTGGCCGTCGGCCTTTCTCCTCTTAATGAAACCACAGCAGCTCTCCTGCTGTCTTTCAAAAAAAAAAGGATCCACAGTGAGAGATAGACCTTAGTATGGCCTGCAGTGGCACTCGCAGAGCTTAGGCAAGGCCGAACGAGCCGTGGCCCGCCGAGCATTTTGACATTTGTACACTATATTTTACTTCTAGGCCTTGGAACATCAGCCCATAGACTATTTAGTTCTATTTGGCCCGCCCAACAAATGGTCTCAAGCTTGGCCACTGTGCAGTGGCCATGTTTTCTTGGGTAATCTTTGATCCTCGGATCCACCCCATCATTGTTTTTCCCCATTGCTTCCTCAAAGTCAGCAATTTGTTGCAGGGCAGTGATAGGCGTCGGCGCACCGGCCCAAATTTCGGCCGGTCTGCCCCCAACCGTTCAGATCTGAATCGATCTTTCTTCGTCATGCTCGTGTACACCTCCTGTACGAGGGAAACTCCAGGGAAAAACATGGACGCCGTGCTCGCCCCCGGCCACCGTGCCCTCGTCCTCGGCCGCGTGCGCTTGCCGGCCACCCCGCGCCACCCCGTGCCCGCGCTCGCCGCCACCTGTCGCCGGTCGCCGCCCTCGGCGACCATCTCCGTCTCCGGTCTCCGCCAATGCAACAGTTGCGCCTGCGGTTGCAGCTTCGCGTGGCGACGGTTGTAGCTCCGGTGACGACGGAAGCTCCTCGTCGGCGCACTGCCGCTGCTTCATGCCCGTCGGTCGCCATCTCGTCGTTCGCACCTCACCGTTGCAACAAATCGCTCGGCTCGTTCCAGCAAATTAGAGCGTCGTTTCCAGCAAAAAAATACATGCTATTTTGCAATGCAGCAAACCGCGACGGCGGTTGTAGCCGGATGGGACACCGGTAGTAGCAATTAGCAACGCCGGTTGTAGCATGTAGCAAAATTGTAACAGCCCGGAACCGACGCTCCAGAAGATTCCCCTTTTATTCCGTTCTCGTCGTTTGATTCGAGTGGTTGTCGCATTTATCATCGCATCATTCGCATCATCTGCATAGCATCGTCACTCGTTTTCGAAAACTTGCATCCGTTCGTAGTTGCCGGTTCGCTCCGTTCGTGTCGTCGACCGTTTTGAGACCAACCACACACGCACGCGCCCGCGGCATCGGTTTATTATCGGACGCTTTCGGTATTTCAAGATCATGTCACGGGCCGCAACTTCCCTCTCTTCTTGGCCCAACCACCTCTCCACAGCCCACTAGCCCAACTAGCTTGCCCCTTCGTTCATGGTCTTCGGATCACAATCGGACGGACGAGGTCCAACCCCCACCCTAGACCATTCCCTATATAAACCACCCCATGGAGAGAGAGCCTCTCACTCTCTAGGGTTTCCCCCTTGCCAAAATTGCAGCCACACCCCTAGAAAAACCCCACCTGCTAGCCCTCCTCCTCCAGATCCCGCAGCCCCAACCATCTGCCCATTTTCGGCCCTCGGATCGCGATCTAGAGGCTGAAATTCGTCCAATTCCCCACTTACCGGACATGTCCGCGGCCAACCCGGACCTGTCCGGGCGACCACAGAGCCCCGCGCTCCACCGCAGCCCGCAGCCTCCATGGACGCGTCCGCCCGTCCCCGCTGCTACCTTGCCGGCCGGAGCACCGCCGCCCCTGTCGACGACCACCTCCGGCCGAGGCCGGGACCTCCCTGCCGCCCGCTCCTCTCTTTTCCTCCTCCCTCCGTTTCTCCCTCTCACCCCCGCGGACTCTCTCTCTGTCTCTCCCGCAGGCCCAAATTGCCATGGCCGCCGTGAAGCTTGCCGCCGGTCGCCAAGCCCCGCCGGTCACCGGATCCGGAGGCCCCATGACCGGATCCGCCCGTTCCCAAGCTCCCCAACCCCGCCGGATCCCGCCTGCAGCGCCGCCCCTTCGCCGGAGTTCATCGCCAAGCTCTGCCTCCCTGCGCTCGGGCACAAGGACAGGGACGAGGTCCCCGTTGACCACGCTCGCTCGGGCCGCCGCTAGCGCCAGGCCTGCCCTGGCCTCTGCCTCTCACCGAGTGGGCCAAGGCCCACGAGGTGAGCAGTTCCCCCCGCGCGTTTTTTTTTCTTTTCTGATTAGGCCCATATGATTTTCTTTTCATATCAGTAAAATTGCATGTTTTAAAACGTTAATAATTAATTAACCGTACGCCGTATAAAAATGTTTTGTATATGAAATTGCTCAGGAAATGTGTAGATTAATTATATGTCATTTCATCCATGTTAAAATACTTACACCCGCTGTTTGCATCATTTTGCATAAATGCATTATTGTGTGTGGGGCATATCATTTAATCGTGCATCCAATTTCATCCCAACAATATATTAAAAAATGTTCATGTTATCGGCATCACATTTTCATGCATGACAAACCTATTCATTGAAATATTTGCATTTAACTTGCATTTATATTTGCTAAAAGGGGATTAGGCCATAAACTTGCATAATTAATTGTGACTTATTTTTCCACATGAACCTAGGCATATTATATGTGTTTTCGAGGTAGAAAAATCCATAGAATTTAACTGTGCATTTAGTTTTGTCATTGGAGGAAGTTCTTGTGCATGTTATTTTTGCCATGATGCCCTTTTGTCTATTTCGTGTGATTTAATCCATGCATCATATGAAATAATTTTGAACACGAGATATGCCCTTGGACATGTATGCTAGGCCCTGGTATTTTTGGTTGTCATAGAAATGCATGTTTAGGTGTTGTTTCCTTGTTGCCATCATGCTATAAAAATCTGTTGTTTCGAGGGTCCAAAATATTTCTAAGTCTGGTAATCTGTTATTTTGTTGCTGTGTTGCGATGTGATTTGCTAGTGTTCTAGGAGTCTTTTGGTGATGCCACCAAGGAGTCTTTTATTAAGCATGTTATGCTCTACCATGTTGTGTCAATAGCTTGCATGAATAGGTTTTGCATCATAATTATTTCTGTTGCTCAATATGTCAATCTGTTAAAACTGCTGCACATGCCCATTCTAATTTTTACTAAGTCTGAGAATCTGTTTTCTTCAATATGCCATGTTGTGTTGATGGTTGCCATGAATCTGAGCATAATTTGATGTTGCTATAAAGTAATGAATTGTAATGCATCATGTCTACTACCATGCTGTTAATTTTCATGCCATAATATGCCCTGTAGCATATAGTTTTGCTGCTGCCAATATGCCTCCGTGAAATCTGCTATGCTAAAAACCTGTTATTTTCACCAAGTCCTAATCTGCTATATTTTGTTGCCATGTTGTGAGCTTCCTACCATGTGTTCCATAACTATTTTGAGTATGATATGTGAAGATGAAATGAAGTGTGTGTCTTATGCTACTGCCCCATGCTTAGTTTGTGCATTTTAGAATCTTGTAGCTTGTTGTTTTCATGTGTGCAAAACGCTATGTTGCTGTTTTGGACAGATTTAATTAAACTCTTGCATTGATGATTGTGGTTGATCCGTAGCTCCGTTTTGAACATGTTGCACATGAAACTTGCTTAGGATTTCATGTAGCATCATAATAACTTGCTGCATTCATGATTCGAAGTGTTGTGGTTGTCATTTTCATGCATTTTGCATTCATGTCACGTGCATCTTGTGAATGTCATATCTTTTAGACCGTAGCTCCGTTTGAGATGTTCTATATATGTAAATCGACTAGAATGACGTGTAGAATTGCATGGTTCACTTTATTTTGCTGTTTAACAAATATAAAACCTGATTAATTCAGATCTGGACCAATTTCGAAATTAACATATGGGGTCGTTTCGGAAATGCTATATGTTGTTTCCGGCCTCATTTAATATGCCTAGATGTGTAGTTTACTTATGCTTCACCTCTTGCCATGTTTAACAACATTTAATATTGCTGTGTACCTAAACGAGAGTGAACTAAATATTCAAATGTGGAGTTTCGTCATTATGCAACTCGTTGCATATTGAGCTTCACTTAATGTGTAGTATTTGATTGTTGTGGTTGCCATGCCTTGCATATTTAAACCGGACATGCATCATATTTTTTGCGCATCATGTCATGCATTTGTTGTGGTGTTCTCGTGTGTTGATTGTTGTTCCCGATTGCTTCTTCTCGATAGAGTTCCGAAACCGCTTCGGAGTGTGAGGATTCGTTCGTCTACGTTGGCTCGTCTTCTTCATGGATTCGTTCTTCTTCCAAACGGGATCTCAGGCAAGATGATCATTTCCCTGGATACCATTACTATCATTGCCATGCTAGATGTCTCGTTTCTATCGCTGTCTCGCTACCTACCACTTGTATGTCAAGCCCCCCAAATTGCCATGAAAAACCTCTAACCCCTCCACGTCCCAGCAAACATTGTTTGGCTATATAACCGCTTGCTCAGCCCTTCTTATAGCATTGCTAGTTGCAGGTGCAAGCTCTTTCCATGTGCAACATGGATGGTTTTGTTATATCACAATATTATTGCTATTTAATTTAATGCACATATATACTTGGTAAAGGGTGGAAGGCTTGGCCTTTGCTCGGTGTTTTGTTCCACTCTTGCCGCCCTAGTTTCTTGTGAACCGGTGTTATGTTCCATAAATGAGCGCTCCTAACATGCTCGGGGTTGTTATGGGGACCCCCTTGATTTTCGTTTTAGGATAAAACTTGTCTGGCAAGGCCCAACATTGGTACTACATTTGCCTAATAACTAATAAACCTGCATAGGGAGTAATTAACCCGAGGATCTTTAATCAACAACCCGGGCCAGTGCTCCTCATGAGTGTTGGTCCAAACTAGAGCACCGTGCGGGGCCAACCCGGGGCAACTCGGGAGATGTCTATCAGGCCACCGTACGCTTCGCTTATCTGTCGTGTCCTGAGAACGAGATACGCGGCTCCTATCGGGTTCGTCGACACGTCGGGCGGTCTTGCTGGACTTGTTTTACCTTTCTCGAACGTCTTGTGTGAGGAATTCCGATACTTTGGGCTATCTCGAGGTTGAGGTTTTCCAACGGAATTGCCTAGGAAGATCATGAGATTCGTGGTCGAGGTTATTCCCGCTGAGTGTGGTTAGTTTGTGATGGATGAGTAGGAGCACCCCTGCAGGGTTAAATCTTTCGGAAAGCCGTGCCCGCGGTTATGTGGCAAACTTGGAAACTTTGTTTAACACCCGGTCATAGCAAACTTGAAGTAAACTCAAATAAAATACACCAACTGTGTGCGTAACCGTGACTGTCTCTTCTCGTGAGTCCTTGTCCGAGAGAGAACACGGTGGGGTTATGTTTGACGTAAGTAGGTGTTCAGGGTCTCTTAGAGATCATTACTAGTTCACGTCCGTTTATTCGACAATCATCCCCCTTTATTCTTGTACTCGTAAGTTAGCCACTCAAATAAATGCTTAGTCGCTTGCTGCAGCCTCACCACTTAACCATACCTCACCCATTAAGCTTTAATAGTCTTGATACCCTTGGAGATGAGATTGCTGAGTCCCTGTGGCTCACAGATTACTACAACAACAGTTGCAGGTACAGGTAATGCGATGATATGACGTGAGCGCGATGCTTTGTTTGATTTGGAGTTCTTCTTCTTCTTCTTCATCGATCTAGGATGGGTTCCAGGCGGCAGCCTGGGATAGCAAGGATGGATGTCATTTTATCGTTTGTTTTCGTCCGTAGTCGGACCCTGCTCTTCTGTATGATGTTTGTATATGTTGTTGTATTGATGTGATGTTGATGTAGCTTGTGGCGAGTGTAAGCCAATTCCATATACCCACCTCTTCTGTACATGTACTTGTAATGATATCCATTCTTGCAACACGACGAGATGCGCTTCTATCCCTGTCGAGGCCCTCGTGCCAAAATAAGGATAGGATCGCATCTTGGGCGTGACAAGTTGGTATCAGAGCCTGTACCGACCTAGGAGCCCCCTTGATTGATCGAACTTGGCCGAGTCGAGTCTAGTAAAAACTATTTTGAGTCTAGTTATATCGGAGAGTAGGATTCTTTTACTCCTCTTCTATACTCTGGTGAGGTGTTCGACTTAGGAATTTTCATTCTACTCCTCTTCTCGCTCAAAAAAAAAATTTAGGATCACGCGGGTATTTTGGAATCTATATGATACCGATGTGACGGAGTTCTGTCTTGGTGCCTCCTGTCTGACTTGATTTCTTCCGGGGAGTTGAGCTCCAGGGGATTCTTGTGCACATCGTTATCATTCAGTTTCCTTAGTATCTCAGGACGGAGGATATTCGAAATTGCTTCAATACTGGTAGTGGCGAGAGGAGTCCGGCATCCCCAGTACTGGTGGAGAGAGTTCGGATGTACTGCCATACTTAGTATCGTTGTGATTACGAGTGTCTGAGGTAGATGAGTTTGCAGAGTTTCTTGGATTATGGTGTGGAAGGTTGCGGGTGCAGTTGTAGCTGATTACCTTGGGTACGTTCCTGGGTCCGCAACCCGAATCGCATAAACAAGAAAGACTTCGGGAATTCTTAGGTGGGAATTCAAGTAGTTTACCTAGGATTATCCTTCCAACAAATGCAAATGGGTTTGTATTTGTTTCCGGCTTAATTTGCAAGCCTCATCCTTTGTTTTGTTGGAGTATGGTTATTCGAGTTGCTTCGATGTCAAGTGGTGAATTCATATCTTTCTAAATGGTGTTCTCACATTTTTATGGGAATGCTAATCCTTTTGTTCAACCGGAGTTGTCATGTCAATTCTTTCCAACCGGTGTGCTTCTCTTCTAGATGATTCGATCCCTTCCAAGTTTTGCAAGATCAATCCTCATATTCCTTTCTGGAGTTCGTCTCATCTGTCTCAAGTTGTATTTGTTTTTCCCACCCTCCCGCCCTTTTTCTTCAATAATTAAATTCTCATGCAAGTGCTTTTCTTTTCATGTCATGCTTCTGCTATTTCTTTTCTTCCATTTGATATCCGGTGATTCATTATGGAGATGCTCAAGTGATTCAAAGTTCATCATTCCTTGTATTGTTTTCTTTCCCGGTGGATTCAATCCAAGCTTTCGGTGCTCATCATTTCCTTTTCATTCTCTAAATGCTTTCCCATGTTGGAAGTTCTTATCCAAGCCTCTCTGTTTGTTCGTTTCTATTCTATCCGGTGTGGCAAGATATCAAAGAAGACTTTCATTTCCATTCAGATCCTCTTAAATTATTTTGAGGTTCTCACCTCATCAAGTTCTCAATTTGTACCGGTGCAATCTCTCTTTCTAAGCAATCATTTCAACGGTGTTTCCTTCAGTGGGCTCATAACCCACAGGTTTTTCCCCAGGATCTTACCTGACTCTTCTAATCTTTTCCGGAGATCTCCTCAAGTTCTTTTCAATATGACGTAAGAATGAATTCCATCAGTCATATTCCTTCCCGAAGATCGCTTCTAAATCATTCTCATCATTGGCTCAACCTTTTCTTATTCATTATTCCGGAGTATCTCAGTAATTCTTGGTGGTGTTTCTCGCCATCATTCTCAGCATGAAGACCAAAGGAGTGTTTCTCTTAAATCTTATTCCGTTATCCTAGAGATTCATGGTTTCAGCTTCGTGCTATCCTCTTAATTGTTTTTGATAATGAGGAATTCCTTCCATATCTATCCGGAGCATTTCAGGGTTGTTATCATTTCTCGATCCTCCGAAGGCCATCATTTCAGAAGATTTCTCCGTTCTTAGCTTTCATCTTCGTTCTCCAATTTTTCTCAATTGTTGTCTCTTCGTTCGTATCTCAATTATTCCGGTGCCTTGTTTATGCTTTCTGCTTGGTGGATCATGATCTCCTAGTTCTCCGGTATCTCCATTCATTCTTGGTATCCTCATTCGTTTGTGAATTCTTACCGGTGTTCTCATTCAAGACTTCTTCAAGCTTGTGCTCTTATCTCTCATCAATCATTCTCAAGAAGAATAAGTGGTATGCTAAATCTGTTGCTTGTCATTAGTTTAACTTGATGAAGGATAAGCATAACATAATTCTTCTTCTTGTTTCATCATTCGATTTCAATCCTTCTTACGGAGTTGTTCATGATATCAAATTCTCGATTTCAATTGTCTCATCTTTCTTTTCCGGAGTTCCAAGTTTCTCAAGTATCTCTTCGCGAAGCTTCATCTAATCTCTGCAAGACCTCAATCTTGTTGATTTTGCATCCTTCAATTCTTTCTATCATCCTTTCGTTTCAGAGTTCTTTCCGGAGGTTCTTCATGGTGGTTCATCAAGATTTCTCTCATTCTCAAGTGTTCTTCAAGATTTTGTTGGAGGTCCTCAAGTATTCTTATCTTGCATTTCAGAGTGCAATTCTTTCTTCCTTATCTTTGAGATGGTATTATAGCATTCTTGATTTATGAGGTGTCTCGAAGAGAATTTGTCAAGAATGAGATATGTAAACCCATCTTTTCTTCTCGTAGTTATCTTGGATTGGATTGCACCTAAAGCACTTCCTAAGGATGTTGCTATCATGGTGTCTATCAATGATCCAAGCTTTCTATGTATCCTCTTGGTGAAAGAAGTTTTGCATATCTTGTTGCTCCCAAGCAATCATTTGTTTTCGTTTGTGGCCGGTTGTCACCTCATAATTTTGAGTTGTTTTCCATAAGCCCACAACAAGCTTATTCTTTCGTTGTTGATTCCCAACAACTCCGTTCAACTCTTCTTGTTATGATGCTTTCAAATTCAATTGTCGCGGAAGTTGCCATTTTCTTCTCCATTCTTTTCTCTCAAATGATCTAGCTTCTTTCCTTGTTTCGGAGGCGTTATGATGTTGCTCTCTTTCATCCATTGTCTTGCTTCTTCAAGATCATGTGCTTTTCTGGTTTATCCATTTAACCGGAGTGTGTTTTCTCTTTTCAAGTTCTTCCATCTTATGAAATTTTTGCCCCTCTATCCTACCGAAGTGCTGCCGAAATTTCTTGTGAATTCTTGCTTCTTCTTCGTGTCTTTCTTCATCTCTTTGCAACCTTCAAGATTGTGGTTTCACTCGTTTGTCAAAGAGGCAACTAAGTTTTACCTCTTCCTCTTCTCTTTCTCTTCCCCTTCTCATTCTAAGATCTCGGGTCGAGATCTCTTGTAAGTGGAGGAGAGTTGTAACAGCCCGGAACCGACGCTCCAGAAGATTCCCCTTTTATTCCGTTCTCGTCGTTTGATTCGAGTGGTTGTCGCATTTATCATCGCATCATTCGCATCATCTGCATAGCATCGTCACTCGTTTTCGAAAACTTGCATCCGTTCGTAGTTGCCGGTTCGCTCCGTTCGTGTCGTCGGCCGTTTTGAGACCAACCACACACGCACGCGCCCGCGGCATCGGTTTATTATCGGACGCTTTCGGTATTTCAAGATCATGTCACGGGCCGCAACTTCCCTCTCTTCTTGGCCCAACCACCTCTCCACAGCCCACTAGCCCAACTAGCTTGCCCCTTCGTTCATGGTCTTCGGATCACAATCGGACGGACGAGGTCCAACCCCCACCCTAGACCATTCCCTATATAAACCACCCCATGGAGAGAGAGCCTCTCACTCTCTAGGGTTTCCCCCTTGCCAAAATTGCAGCCACACCCCTAGAAAAACCCCACCTGCTAGCCCTCCTCCTCCAGATCCCGCAGCCCCAACCATCTGCCCATTTTCGGCCCTCGGATCGCGATCTAGAGGCTGAAATTCGTCCAATTCCCCACCTACCGGACATGTCCGCGGCCAACCCGGACCTGTCCGGGCGACCACAGAGCCCCGCGCTCCACCGCAGCCCGCAGCCTCCATGGACGCGGCCGCCCGTCCCCGCTGCTACCTTGCCGGCCGGAGCACCGCCGTCCCTGTCGACGACCACCTCCGGCCGAGGCCGGGACCTCCCTGCCGCCCGCTCCTCTCTTTTCCTCCTCCCTCCGTTTCTCCCTCTCACTCCCGCGGACTCTCTCTCTGTCTCTCCCGCAGGCCCAAATTGCCATGGCCGCCGTGAAGCTTGCCGCCGGTCGCCAAGCCCCGCCGGTCACCGGATCCGGAGGCCCCATGACCGGATCCGCCCGTTCCCAAGCTCCCCAACCCCGCCGGATCCCGCCTGCAGCGCCGCCCCTTCGCCGGAGTTCATCGCCAAGCTCTGCCTCCCTGCGCTCGGGCACAAGGACAGGGACGAGGTCCCCGTTGACCACGCTCGCTCGGGCCGCCGCTAGCGCCAGGCCTGCCCTGGCCTCTGCCTCTCACCGAGTGGGCCAAGGCCCACGAGGTGAGCAGTTCCCCCCGCGCGTTTTTTTTTTCTTTTCTGATTAGGCCCATATGATTTTCTTTTCATATCAATAAAATTGCATGTTTTAAAATGTTAATAATTAATTAACCGTACGCCGTATAAAAATGTTTTGTATATGAAATTGCTCAGGAAATGTGTAGATTAATTATATGTCATTTCATCCATGTTAAAATACTTACACCCGCTGTTTGCATCATTTTGCATAAATGCATTATTGTGTGTGGGGCATATCATTTAATCGTGCATCCAATTTCATCCCAACAATATATTAAAAAATGTTCATGTTATCGGCATCACATTTTCATGCATGACAAACCTGTTCATTGAAATATTTGCATTTAACTTGCATTTATATTTGCTAAAAGGGGATTAGGCCATAAACTTGCATAATTAATTGTGACTTATTTTTCCACATGAACCTAGGCATATTATATGTGTTTTCGAGGTAGAAAAATCCATAGAATTTAACTGTGCATTTAGTTTTGTCATTGGAGGAAGTTCTTGTGCATGTTATTTTTGCCATGATGCCCTTTTGTCTATTTCGTGTGATTTAATCCATGCATCATATGAAATAATTTTGAACACGAGATATGCCCTTGGACATGTATGCTAGGCCCTGGTATTTTTGGTTGTCATAGAAATGCATGTTTAGGTGTTGTTTCCTTGTTGCCATCATGCTATAAAAATCTGTTGTTTCGAGGGTCCAAAATATTTCTAAGTCTGGTAATCTGTTATTTTGTTGCTGTGTTGCGATGTGATTTGCTAGTGTTCTAGGAGTCTTTTGGTGATGCCACCAAGGAGTCTTTTATTAAGCATGTTATGCTCTACCATGTTGTGTCAATAGCTTGCATGAATAGGTTTTGCATCATAATTATTTCTGTTGCTCAATATGTCAATCTGTTAAAACTGCTGCACATGCCCATTCTAATTTTTACGAAGTCTGAGAATCTGTTTTCTTCAATATGCCATGTTGTGTTGATGGTTGCCATGAATCTGAGCATAATTTGATGTTGCTATAAAGTAATGAATTGTAATGCATCATGTCTACTACCATGTTGTTAATTTTCATGCCATAATATGCCCTGTAGCATATAGTTTTGCTGCTGCCAATATGCCTCCGTGAAATCTGCTATGCTAAAAACCTGTTATTTTCACTAAGTCCTAATCTGCTATATTTTGTTGCCATGTTGTGAGCTTCCTACCATGTGTTCCATAACTATTTTGAGTATGATATGTGAAGATGAAATGAAGTGTGTGTCTTATGCTACTGCCCCATGCTTAGTTTGTGCATTTTAGAATCTTGTAGCTTGTTGTTTTCATGTGTGCAAAACGCTATGTTGCTGTTTTGGACAGATTTAATTAAACTCTTGCATTGATGATTGTGGTTGATCCGTAGCTCCGTTTTGAACATGTTGCACATGAAACTTGCTTAGGATTTCATGTAGCATCATAATAACTTGCTGCATTCATGATTCGAAGGGTTGTGGTTGTCATTTTCATGCATTTTGCATTCATGTCACGTGCATCTTGTGAATGTCATATCTTTTAGACCGTAGCTCCGTTTGAGATGTTCTATATATGTAAATCGACTAGAATGACGTGTAGAATTGCATGGTTCACTTTATTTTGCTGTTTAACAAATATAAAACCTGATTAATTCAGATCTGGACCAATTTCGAAATTAACATATGGGGTCGTTTCGGAAATGCTATATGTTGTTTCCGGCCTCATTTAATATGCCTAGATGTGTAGTTTACTTATGCTTCACCTCTTGCCATGTTTAACAACATTTAATATTGTTGTGTACCTAAACGAGAGTGAACTAAATATTCAAATGTGGAGTTTCGTCATTATGCAACTCGTTGCATATTGAGCTTCACTTAATGTGTAGTATTTGATTGTTGTGGTTGCCATGCCTTGCATATTTAAACCGGACATGCATCATATTTGTTGCGCATCATGTCATGCATTTGTTGTGGTGTTCTCGTGTGTTGATTGTTGTTCCCGATTGCTTCTTCTCGATAGAGTTCCGAAACCGCTTCGGAGTGTGAGGATTCGTTCGTCTACGTTGGCTCGTCTTCTTCATGGATTCGTTCTTCTTCCAAACGGGATCTCAGGCAAGATGATCATTTCCCTGGATACCATTACTATCATTGCCATGCTAGATGTCTCGTTTCACTAAGTCCTAATCTGCTATATTTTGTTGCCATGTTGTGAGCTTCCTACCATGTGTTCCATAACTATTTTGAGTATGATATGTGAAGATGAAATGAAGTGTGTGTCTTATGCTACTGCCCCATGCTTAGTTTGTGCATTTTAGAATCTTGTAGCTTGTTGTTTTCATGTGTGCAAAACGCTATGTTGCTGTTTTGGACAGATTTAATTAAACTCTTGCATTGATGATTGTGGTTGATCCGTAGCTCCGTTTTGAACATGTTGCACATGAAACTTGCTTAAGATTGTGGTTTCACTCGTTTGTCAAAGAGGCAACTAAGTTTTACCTCTTCCTCTTCTCTTTCTCTTCCCCTTCTCATTCTAAGATCTCGGGTCGAGATCTCTTGTAAGTGGAGGAGAGTTGTAACAGCCCGGAACCGACGCTCCAGAAGATTCCCCTTTTATTCCGTTCTCGTCGTTTGATTCGAGTGGTTGTCGCATTTATCATCGCATCATTCGCATCATCTGCATAGCATCGTCACTCGTTTTCGAAAACTTGCATCCGTTCGTAGTTGCCGGTTCGCTCCGTTCGTGTCGTCGGCCGTTTTGAGACCAACCACACACGCACGCGCCCGCGGCATCGGTTTATTATCGGACGCTTTCGGTATTTCAAGATCATGTCACGGGCCGCAACTTCCCTCTCTTCTTGGCCCAACCACCTCTCCACAGCCCACTAGCCCAACTAGCTTGCCCCTTCGTTCATGGTCTTCGGATCACAATCGGACGGACGAGGTCCAACCCCCACCCTAGACCATTCCCTATATAAACCACCCCATGGAGAGAGAGCCTCTCACTCTCTAGGGTTTCCCCCTTGCCAAAATTGCAGCCACACCCCTAGAAAAACCCCACCTGCTAGCCCTCCTCCTCCAGATCCCGCAGCCCCAACCATCTGCCCATTTTCGGCCCTCGGATCGCGATCTAGAGGCTGAAATTCGTCCAATTCCCCACCTACCGGACATGTCCGCGGCCAACCCGGACCTGTCCGGGCGACCACAGAGCCCCGCGCTCCACCGCAGCCCGCAGCCTCCATGGACGCGGCCGCCCGTCCCCGCTGCTACCTTGCCGGCCGGAGCACCGCCGCCCCTGTCGACGACCACCTCCGGCCGAGGCCGGGACCTCCCTGCCGCCCGCTCCTCTCTTTTCCTCCTCCCTCCGTTTCTCCCTCTCACCCCCGCGGACTCTCTCTCTGTCTCTCCCGCAGGCCCAAATTGCCATGGCCGCCGTGAAGCTTGCCGCCGGTCGCCAAGCCCCGCCGGTCACCGGATCCGGAGGCCCCATGACCGGATCCGCCCGTTCCCAAGCTCCCCAACCCCGCCGGATCCCGCCTGCAGCGCCGCCCCTTCGCCGGAGTTCATCGCCAAGCTCTGCCTCCCTGCGCTCGGGCACAAGGACAGGGACGAGGTCCCCGTTGACCACGCTCGCTCGGGCCGCCGCTAGCGCCAGGCCTGCCCTGGCCTCTGCCTCTCACCGAGTGGGCCAAGGCCCACGAGGTGAGCAGTTCCCCCCGCGCGTTTTTTTTTTTCTTTTCTGATTAGGCCCATATGATTTTCTTTTCATATCAATAAAATTGCATGTTTTAAAACGTTAATAATTAATTAACCGTACGCCGTATAAAAATGTTTTGTATATGAAATTGCTCAGGAAATGTGTAGATTAATTATATGTCATTTCATCCATGTTAAAATACTTACACCCGCTGTTTGCATCATTTTGCATAAATGCATTATTGTGTGTGGGGCATATCATTTAATCGTGCATCCAATTTCATCCCAACAATATATTAAAAAATGTTCATGTTATCGGCATCACATTTTCATGCATGACAAACCTGTTCATTGAAATATTTGCATTTAACTTGCATTTATATTTGCTAAAAGGGGATTAGGCCATAAACTTGCATAATTAATTGTGACTTATTTTTCCACATGAACCTAGGCATATTATATGTGTTTTCGAGGTAGAAAAATCCATAGAATTTAACTGTGCATTTAGTTTTGTCATTGGAGGAAGTTCTTGTGCATGTTATTTTTGCCATGATGCCCTTTTGTCTATTTCGTGTGATTTAATCCATGCATCATATGAAATAATTTTGAACACGAGATATGCCCTTGGACATGTATGCTAGGCCCTGGTATTTTTGGTTGTCATAGAAATGCATGTTTAGGTGTTGTTTCCTTGTTGCCATCATGCTATAAAAATCTGTTGTTTCGAGGGTCCAAAATATTTCTAAGTCTGGTAATCTGTTATTTTGTTGCTGTGTTGCGATGTGATTTGCTAGTGTTCTAGGAGTCTTTTGGTGATGCCACCAAGGAGTCTTTTATTAAGCATGTTATGCTCTACCATTTTGTGTCAATAGCTTGCATGAATAGGTTTTGCATCATAATTATTTCTGTTGCTCAATATGTCAATCTGTTAAAACTGCTGCACATGCCCATTCTAATTTTTACTAAGTCTGAGAATCTGTTTTCTTCAATATGCCATGTTGTGTTGATGGTTGCCATGAATCTGAGCATAATTTGATGTTGCTATAAAGTAATGAATTGTAATGCATCATGTCTACTACCATGCTGTTAATTTTCATGCCATAATATGCCCTGTAGCATATAATTTTGCTGCTGCCAATATGCCTCCGTGAAATCTGCTATGCTAAAAACCTGTTATTTTCACCAAGTCCTAATCTGCTATATTTTGTTGCCATGTTGTGAGCTTCCTACCATGTGTTCCATAACTATTTTGAGTATGATATGTGAAGATGAAATGAAGTGTGTGTCTTATGCTACTGCCCCATGCTTAGTTTGTGCATTTTAGAATCTTGTAGCTTGTTGTTTTCATGTGTGCAAAACGCTATGTTGCTGTTTTGGACAGATTTAATTAAACTCTTGCATTGATGATTGTGGTTGATCCGTAGCTCCGTTTTGAACATGTTGCACATGAAACTTGCTTAGGATTTCATGTAGCATCATAATAACTTGCTGCATTCATGATTCGAAGTGTTGTGGTTGTCATTTTCATGCATTTTGCATTCATGTCACGTGCATCTTGTGAATGTCATATCTTTTAGACCGTAGCTCCGTTTGAGATGTTCTATATATGTAAATCGACTAGAATGACGTGTAGAATTGCATGGTTCACTTTATTTTGCTGTTTAACAAATATAAAACCTGATTAATTCAGATCTGGACCAATTTCGAAATTAACATATGGGGTCGTTTCGGAAATGCTATATGTTGTTTCCGGCCTCATTTAATATGCCTAGATGTGTAGTTTACTTATGCTTCACCTCTTGCCATGTTTAACAACATTTAATATTGCTGTGTACCTAAACGAGAGTGAACTAAATATTCAAATGTGGAGTTTCGTCATTATGCAACTCGTTGCATATTGAGCTTCACTTAATGTGTAGTATTTGATTGTTGTGGTTGCCATGCCTTGCATATTTAAACCGGACATGCATCATATTTTTTGCGCATCATGTCATGCATTTGTTGTGGTGTTCTCGTGTGTTGATTGTTGTTCCCGATTGCTTCTTCTCGATAGAGTTCCGAAACCGCTTCGGAGTGTGAGGATTCGTTCGTCTACGTTGGCTCGTCTTCTTCATGGATTCGTTCTTCTTCCAAACGGGATCTCAGGCAAGATGATCATTTCCCTGGATACCATTACTATCATTGCCATGCTAGATGTCTCGTTTCTATCGCTGTCTCGCTACCTACCACTTGTATGTCAAGCCCCCCAAATTGCCATGAAAAACCTCTAACCCCTCCACGTCCCAGCAAACATTGTTTGGCTATGTTACCGCTTCCTCAGCCCTTCTTATAGCGTTGCTAGTTGCAGGTGCAAGCTCTTTCCATGTGCAACATGGATGGTTTTGTTATATCACAATATTATTGCTATTTAATTTAATGCACATATATACTTGGTAAAGGGTGGAAGGCTTGGCCTTTGCTCGGTGTTTTGTTCCACTCTTGCCGCCCTAGTTTCTTGTGAACCGGTGTTATGTTCCATAAATGAGCGCTCCTAACATGCTCGGGGTTGTTATGGGGACCCCCTTGATTTTCGTTTTAGGATAAAACTTGTCTGGCAAGGCCCAACATTGGTACTACATTTGCCTAATAACTAATAAACCTGCATAGGGAGTAATTAACCCGAGGATCTTTAATCAACAACCCGGGCCAGTGCTCCTCATGAGTGTTGGTCCAAACTAGAGCACCGTGCGGGGCCAACCCGGGGCAACTCGGGAGATGTCTATCAGGCCACCGTACGCTTCGCTTATCTGTCGTGTCCTGAGAACGAGATACGCGGCTCCTATCGGGTTCGTCGACACGTCGGGCGGTCTTGCTGGACTTGTTTTACCTTTCTCGAACGTCTTGTGTGAGGAATTCCGATACTTTGGGCTATCTCGAGGTTGAGGTTTTCCAACGGAATTGCCTAGGAAGATCATGAGATTCGTGGTCGAGGTTATTCCCGCTGAGTGTGGTTAGTTTGTGATGGATGAGTAGGAGCACCCCTGCAGGGTTAAATCTTTCGGAAAGCCGTGCCCGCGGTTATGTGGCAAACTTGGAAACTTTGTTTAACACCCGGTCATAGCAAACTTGAAGTAAACTCAAATAAAATACACCAACTGTGTGCGTAACCGTGACTGTCTCTTCTCGTGAGTCCTTGTCCGAAAGAGAACACGGTGGGGTTATGTTTGACGTAAGTAGGTGTTCAGGGTCTCTTAGAGATCATTACTAGTTCACGTCCGTTTATTCGACAATCATCCCCCTTTATTCTTGTACTCGTAAGTTAGCCACTCAAATAAATGCTTAGTCGCTTGCTGCAGCCTCACCACTTAACCATACCTCACCCATTAAGCTTTAATAGTCTTGATACCCTTGGAGATGAGATTGCTGAGTCCCTGTGGCTCACAGATTACTACAACAACAGTTGCAGGTACAGGTAATGCGATGATATGACGTGAGCGCGATGCTTTGTTTGATTTGGAGTTCTTCTTCTTCTTCTTCATCGATCTAGGATGGGTTCCAGGCGGCAGCCTGGGATAGCAAGGATGGATGTCATTTTATCGTTTGTTTTCGTCCGTAGTCGGACCCTGCTCTTCTGTATGATGTTTGTATATGTTGTTGTATTGATGTGATGTTGATGTAGCTTGTGGCGAGTGTAAGCCAATTCCATATACCCACCTCTTCTGTACATGTACTTGTAATGATATCCATTCTTGCAACACGACGAGATGCGCTTCTATCCCTGTCGAGGCCCTCGTGCCAAAATAAGGATAGGATCGCATCTTGGGCGTGACAAAAATCTCCTGGCGTCGATTGTTGCTTGGAGCAGTGCCTCCCATCCTCGCTGGCCATGGTCACCACACTCACCAGTCTCGATTGTAGCAAAAAACGAAGCCGGTAGTAGCAAAAAACGTAGTCGGTTGAAGCAAAAAAAAAAAAGTCACAGCGCAAGTTGAAACTTCCCTCCCCGACGTCGATTGTTGCTTGGAGCAGTGCCGCCCGCGGTCACCACGCTCACCTCTCTCTATGTTTCCAGCAAAAAACAAACGCCGGATGCAACACTTTGAAACGCTGGATGCAAGTCCTTCGATTGCGGCGCACAGCTACACCATCACCGGGGGTGTTGGTTCCAGCAAAAAAGAAGCCGAACGTAGCATTTTTTTCAAGCTGGTTGTAGCTCTGCCGGCTGCCGGTCGCAGCTCGTGCAGGGGGAGATGATGGTTCGCAGGGGTTTCAGAGGGTAAAAGGGGAGGGAAGAGCATCCTGGTCGTCGCCGTTTTCTCCCTCCGCCGCGGCTCGCCCAAGCAGCAAGGCCCCATGCCGGCCTGATGCGGTGGGCGGAGATGGAGGACGGGAGGAGTTGCAACAGCATCGTGCGTCGCGTCGTGGGGTAGAAGAAAGGCAGAGGGGAAAAAATGATTCGTGTGGGAAAAGGATAAAGTAGCGTACGAAGCGCTCGTGGCCGTGGGAGACGCACGATCAAGATCGATCACGCGGCTCACGCGCGACCGGCCCAATCTTCGGCCGGCGCGCCGGGTCTAAACGATTCCCTTTGTTGTATCCTTAAAAAAAAAACTCCATCCAATCTGTCCTGCTGGGAGAGAAAACTGACCTTTGTAACTTCCACTAGTAGATATGGAAATACCACCTTTTGGTTGTTGCTCAGTTTTGGCCGGCAGGCAACGGCTCGCCGCATGCCTCTGCCCGGTGTACCGTGAATAGCTAGGCACCATGATTAGTTACGAAGCAATGATAATTGTGTGTTGGTGTATTCCTTCTTTTTAGAGGATGTTGGTGTATGCCTTGTGCGTACACACAAACTGGATTCAAAGTGCTTTGCGAGGCGGGACATGCTTGTGTTGATGCGACGTGAGACGGTCAGGACCAGAGGAAGGACGGCCGGATCGGGAGAGCAATCAGCAACGAGCCTTTTTCTTTTTGCCGGATATAAGGCAAACTCCAACCGGCCGACCCACACGGATGTCCTTTTGTCCGGTTTTCGTCCGTTTGGTTCGGCCAGACGGACACGATTATCCGTTTGCGTCTGTGTGACTGTAGGTGCGCACAACCGACCCGACGCATTTCAAATAGTGGCCGTATTTAAAAAGTAAATTTAAACTAAAAAGACATAAAATAATTTAAACTTGAACTTATATATTACATAAGTCCAAAAGTCCCGGCCATACTCGTCGGCGTACACTAAACTTAAACTTAACAAAAAAAAAACTAGAACTAAACCTTAGATCGGCTGTCGCCGCCGTCCTGGCCGCCTTCAGTCCATGCCGTCGCCGCCATCCTTGTCATCTTCGTCATCCTCGGTGAGGTCGACGAAGGGCGGTGGCTGCCACAGGTGCGTAGGCGGCTCCTTGGCTGCTGATGAACCACCGGCGGTGCATACGGTTGCTCACGCGCCGCGGGCGGTGATCACGGTTCGGCGCCCACCCAAGAAGGCAGGACAGACATGAACTTCGGCGTGAAGGGCATCGTCGACGTCAAGTTCCAGGACTGCCACTCCAATGTCGGGTCCTAGGTAATGGCTGGCGGCTCTAGAACGACACCGTCCTCTTCCTCCGAGACGGCTACATCGCCTGCGGCTGACAAGACCAACAACACCTCCAGGGCATCCCACTGGCTCTGCTCGTACTCGAGCTTGGAGTCCTTGAGCACCTTCTTGATGAGCTCGTCCTCCTCGTCGGCATTGAGTGCTGGTGGCGGTGGAGGCAGGGACGGTGAACGTGCGCGGCCCCACGCACGTCCCCGTGTACATGGTGGGCTGGGAGCACGCGCACGGGACGGGCTGGCAGAACGGTCGGCAAAGAAAGTTTGCCACCATTCGTCTTGCTCATCCCGGAACCACGTATCCCAGAGAGGTGAGTCAACGGCGTCCTGGCGTCGCGGAGGAGGTCCGGAGGCAGCAGCGCATGCCGGCGGTTGATCTCCAAGAGACGGGCGCGGCCGCTCGCCGGGATGGGCGGCACGGGCACCCGATCCGGGCTGAGATGCCACCCGTTTGGCAGGTGCGCATCGGGCTACAGCAGCAGAGTGGCCGTGTCCCAGTACCGCTGGCAAACCTCCACCTTGATGTACGGCCTGTGTCGCGGCGCCGTGGTGGGTGGCGAGGGATGGCGCTCCTCGGCCGCGACGACTAGAGGACGACCCTGATTCATGGTCGTGCTTCCCCGATGAGCCAGGGATCCACTTCCACATCCCCATTGCTAGCCGGCGGCCGTCAGAGCATGGGCCACGGGCTAGAGGTTGTCGGGGGCGTGGGGGCAGGGGAACAGTGTGGAAGTGCTTTGGAGGTGGACTGGCCGGTCCACGAGCACGGGCTGACATGCGGGCCCGTTGACGCGTTAGGATTTAATGGGGCCGGTGGGAAGTGGTTGGACGGCTGACATGCGGGTCCGAGGGCGGACATCGAGAGGACACGCGCGCGTCCATCTGAATGCAAATCCGGCCCAAATTTACATCGGAAATGGGTCCAGATGGACACGATGGGGACATATTTTGCACCTGAGGCTGCGCGTTGGACGGTGATATTTGTCCGTCTCTACTTAAACAGACAGGGGCGGACCAAATACAGTGTTGCGTTGAAGTTGACGTAAACATGGCATGTACCGAACTAGAAAAAAAAGGGCCCGGACGCTGTGAGTCACTTTTTTTTTGCAAGGGAAGAAAATGCGTTTTCTTTTTAGAAACACCTGTAATTTTATTCATACTCATAACAACTACAGGTACACTGATTTGGACTTAAATCCAAGAAAAATACAAAGTAACTCCTATGACTAAGAATTACAATGAGATATCTCAAAAACACCTTCTTCGCGGTATCAATCTCTACTCGAAGAAATACTCCAAAGACTTCAGTAAAGAGGCTGCAATTGGACTAGAGCAACGATGTTGCCACTCTTTCACCCGCACGAACATTAACAATAATGGTTTTTGAAAGCGCCTTGAGTCGCCCATCCAAAAAGATGGAAAGCCTTGATCGATAAACGTACTTGGGTCAGGGATGATCCCCTAGAAATGCAAGCCGTCGAATCACTGTATCTTCATCATGGTGTCGATGAAAGATTTCACCTCCACAAAGAACCAGACCAACAAAAAAAACTTGACACAGCAACATAAACTCATCAGATCCGAATAATCGGATATGCGAGGATAGAAAACTCTCTAACCTCATGGCACCACCAAAAGAACGAGAGGAAATTTATTCTCATAAAACTATGATGATCACTAGACGATGACGAAGAACATAGAGGTCTTGAAGATCCGAGGCCCCCCTCACTTCTCAGCGCCAAGATGGCAGCCGGAGGCGAGGGGACCTAAATTTCTCAGATGGCGGCGGCGACGTATTTTTGTAAGCTTTCTTTCTACGGAGGAAAATGCGTGACACGCGTTGAACAGGTACGTGGGCCCTGCTATCAAGTTTTTGAATTTTTTTTCTGGCGGCGGCCGTGGGAATCCAGTTGGTCCAGCGCAGTAGCCTGTCTCCCTGGCCCAGCTGCTGCAGCTTTCGGTCCGATTAGCTAGTGAGTGACAGATAGTCAAATCCCGTCGATGAGCACCACTCTTCTATCTTTTGCCGACGTTTTTCTCCTAATATATATATCCAAATGAGTCCACTCAAATTCCTAAATTCATATTTTTGAAGTGCATTATCCAATTGGGCTAGTTTCATAATTGGCACAATAATAATATAGGGATTTGACCTATGGATTTAAAGATTTTGGAGGACCCTATACATAGAAGTTTTAGTTCCCAACAAAGTCAAGTCATCCAACCAGTATAAGCCTCAAAGCTGGGGAATTACACAGGAGCACCTAGGTGCTCCACCCCTCCACATCACCACCATTCCCCTGCATATAGATTCGGATCACCTGGCTTAAATGCTCTGTATTAAGTTATGTATCTCTGAAGTACCTCTAATAAATCTTCTCGTATAATGATGTACGTTCGTACGAGGTGGACCCACCAGAACGGGATGAGCAGGATGTGGCCCAATATGAATGCCCCTACAGCCTGTTTGGCTTGTAATGAATGTCTGTCATCGACCTGGAAGTCCCATACAGAGGCACAACCTGATTTCTACAGCCCCACATGCATGCGGATGATTTTGATCTGCACTTTTTGGATCATACTTCACACGCTAACTAGGATCACCAACAAATCACAAAAAATAATATATGTACCAAGATTAAAACTACAATATTATTCCAACTTAAAGATAGTATGTGTCTATTGGATTAAAATCATTTTCAAGGTTTAGCAAATGCGAAAACAAATTTAATTCCAAGAAGCCATGTGTCTTCTATAAATGATAATCATGCCAGGATAATTTAAGTAAACAGTGGATTGTTAAATTTTTATAAATAAATAAAATGAAAATCCCAAGGTTTTCTATGGTACTAATTCCTAGAAGTTTCATTGCACGAATTCCGTGATATTAGGCCTTTCTAGGAAAACCAAGATTTTTAAGATACTTAGTGAAAGATACCAGTTTTTTTAATGATATTGCATTTTTATTTTAAGCGAAAAAACCAAGAACCTCATGATAATAATTCCAAAGTTTTTTTCACTTAATTGATTGCATAACAGGAAAAAAATCCGCCACTATTGATCATTAAAACGATGGTACATGTCAGACATTGATTACAAGCCGGGTTTCACAGGAATTTATATTGGGCCACTCCGTGCTTTTCTATCTCCTCAGGCATTGATTACTAGTCTTGTAGAATGAGTATGATTAGTATTACGAAATTATCTTTTTTTTTAGAAAGAGAATATCCTAAGACTAGTATAATAAAGCTTCATGGAATTATCATCATGAAGTTCTCAATTTTAATTTAAGCAGATTCAATTTTTTTTGCATAATTTTCTAGGAATTAGTATCGTAAAATTATGTTTTCCTAGAAAGGCAGAATTTTGTGGAATGATTGTTTTTCTTTCATTTTAAGAAACATAAATCATCCTGGGATGAGATTTCAGTTTATATAGAATACATATAATTCCCTGGAATAAACTTGGTTTAGTACTTGCTTAATCTTGGAAATGGGTTAAGTCCACTAAACATAATTCGGTGCAGAAACTCATGAATTTGTGATTATTAATCATTGATCTTAGCCAACTTGACCACTCCATATTAAACGGCAGTCTCCCGTTCTATTCAATGGTTGTCCAGAAGGTGCACTTATCAATTAAAGCTATGTACTGAACTTCTTAGGCCTGATCTTGCAAGAGGTGTGCCTGACAACTTTCCTAGTCAGTGTTAGTCAGATGGCAATGTTATCTTTGTTTAACAACACCTTCAGCAAGCTAATTATCAGCCAACTATGGTTAATATTATTAATGATATGCGATCTATGTGATATGTCAGTGTTAGTTCTTATAAACACGTGATTTATCAGTTATGTTTTCCTAAAAGTGTGCAAAGATTTATGTTATTATTTGTGATATATGAGCTAACTTTTTTTTGTGATGTGTGATATGTGAGCTAACTCACAAATAATCCTCTCACGTCACAGACTATTCCATGGTTCTCAAGAGTACAAAACGCCATGGTCATTTGCTCATTAAATGACAAGAATTTATCACCATGGAACCTGGTTCTCACAAAACACTTCCATGGTTCACAGCAGGCTTTCTGTTCTATCAATTAAAGATGGACCCACTAGGGGTAGTATTGAGCAGATGTATCCCGGCCGTATCCCTAAATTGTAAAATGATTTCAGCATTTAATGACCTGATCTGGCTAAAGTAACGTGAGGCGTGGATATCAGTGGGGGGGAGCACCTCGGTGCTACAAATCCTCATCCTCAAAGTTGTGCTTATATAAGTTATTAGCAAGTCTTCTTTGTGGCTATGTTATACTTTGTGCAGTTCTTTTGGTATATGTTCATATTGCTAGTTTGGTTAATTTTGGCTATTGTTACTTGTGGATCTTGTGCCAAAGCTTGCTGTACATTTTTTCTTCTGGTATATTTTTGCTCCTGTTTTCTTGCTTTGCGCTGATTTCCTGAGAATTTCTCTCTCTATGTGTTTCATGCAAATTGAAGGGAAAAGGGCATTGAAACTGAGAAATAATGTGTAAAATATCAATGACAAATTAGAAAATACTGATGCAAAATGGGCGTATCAATCAACTCCCCCAAGCTTAGCTTATTGCTTGTCCTGAAGCAATTCACTTGATAAAGTGAGCGATAAAAGAAGAAAAAAATATTAACACTTGCTTAACTCATGTATATAAATTCAACAACATGCTTCAGGAATAACAATCATTACCTACAGGTTTGTGTTCCAATACAATATGTGAATGCTTATATACAGAAAGACACCAGTCAGTTTGATCAAAGGACACACTGTTCATATATGATGTGCTACAAACACTAGGTTTATTGTGTTGTTACAGGCCTCACTCATTCAATCCACTTGCATTCTAGGGGTCCTTTTATTCCATATGTATATTTGAGAAGTTCAATCTTCCTCTGCTGTTATTTTTTACATATATCTTTTTTGTTGGACATAATTTTTTTATGATTAACATGATCATTAGCCAAGACATTAGATCACCTAATTACAAAGATCGGAGAGGCAAATTAGGATAACACCAATGGGAGCATCCATTAGTGTTGACGATGCGAAGTCTCGTGCTTGCTTGATGTAGGCGTGATGCATGATTGATGCAACCGATTGCAGCGGATAGTGGCATCCCTCTGGGCGCCACCGGCACTGCCCTGACACAGGAGCAGAGGTAGGAGATGATCTTCCTATTGTACAACGCTCCCTCAAATCGGTTAGGGTTTTGGGGATGTGGGGAGCAGAAGTAAACCTTACGAGAATTAGTCTAGTGTAGGTGTCGGCTGTTCCCTCATCTAATACATGTGCGCAGGCCACAAGGGAGCAAAACCACTTGTTGGTTAGGGTATCCCTAAACAGGGCGCGTTAGTTGGGGTGAGGGGTACGTTGGTTCATGCCCCTCTCCTTAACACTATCTTTTATCCTTTCAGTCCATTGGTCCTTTAGATCAATTTCAAAATTCTTCCTCATTAATAGTTAGGCTCAATAATTTTTGTCCGTTCTCCATAGAAATAATATACCAAATAAGGTGTTATAATAGCCAATGAAATGACACTGAACCTCAATTCTTATAGCACACGTCCTATTTCGAAATGGTAAACCTATTACTTTACGGGAGGTGGTTCGTATTAACGGTCCCATAATTGCGGGATGAAGAAGCTTCCAATAATCCTATGTCGGCTACATGCTCACGGAAAATATTGGGTGATAAGTCTTGAGCGAACCGGGCAAGCATACTTGTAATACTTGTAGCTAACTATAGTGCCTAGTAGTATGTGCCAGTGGCTGGCCGTGTGTACGTGGACTTGTTTTGTGTACGAGTGGAACTGTGTGTGTGTACGATCGAGTGCGCAAGCAAGAGACGAGCCGGCCGGGTTGTGTACGTGCGGCTTGACTAATGCTTGAGCACGTCGGGAACGTCGACGGGGTACCGGTGGACGCAGGAGGTGAGGAGGCCCAGGGCCCGTCGAGCGCCGCCGGCGGGCGAATGCACTCCCAGGCGGCGCTGTTGCACTTGAACCCGGAGCCGAAGCCGATCATCCACACGCGGTCGCCCTTGCGCATCCGACCCTTGGCTTCGATGTAGGCAAGCTCGTACTACAGCGAGCTGCTCGACGTGTTGCCGAAACGGTGCAGCGTCATCCTCGACGCCTCCACCTGCTCGTCCGACAGCCTCAGGCTGCGCTGGAGCTCGTCGATCACCGCGCGCCCGCCCGCGTGGATGCAGAAGTGCTCGAACGCCGTGCGGAAGTCGGGGATGTACGGCCTGATCCTGCTGCTGCCGACCACCTTGCGCGCCACGAAGGACAGCGCGAACAGCAGCTGCTCCGACGCCGGCAGGACCAGGGGCCCGATGGCCGTGATGTTCGCCCTGAGCGCTTCGCCGGCGGTGACCATCAGGTCCTTGGACAGGTTGATCCCGACGTTGCCGCGGTCGTCCTCCTCCTGGTACACGAAGCGGTACGCGCCGTCCTTGGCGCCGGTCAGCGTCCGCACTACGCGCGCGAGCCGGAACCGCGCGTTGCGACTGTTGGTGGACAGGAGCACGGCGGCGCCGCCCATCCGGAACAGGCAGTTGGGCAGGAGCATGGCGCGCTCCTTGCCCATGTAGTAGTTGGGCGTGATGGTCTCCGTGGACACCACCAGTGCGTTGGATCCCTCGGGCGCGACCTGGAGCAGGTTCCTGGCGAGCCCCACGGAGATGAGCCCGGCGCTGCAGCCCATCCCGGCGAGGTGCACGCTGCGCACGTCCTCGCGGAGCTTGTACCGGCTGACGACCATGTCGGCGAAAGACGGCGTCGGGGCGAAGAGGCTGCAGTTGACGACGAGGATGTCGATGTCCTCCGGGGAGACCTTAGTCTTGGCGAGCAGGTCGTCGATGGCGGAGAAAACGACGAGCTCGACCTCGGCGCGGGAGGACTCGAGGTCGCGGTCCGGCGGGATGTAGTGCTGCGCATCGGGGAGGCAGGTCTCCTCCCCGAGCCCGGAGCGCTCGAGCAGCCGCACCATGAACCGGACGCTGCGCTCGTCGACGCACGTGCTAGCTGGCGTGCTCCTGGAACGCGGCGAACGGGACGCGGAAGCCGGGGCTGGGGCGGAAGCACGCGTAGTCCACCATGTACACGGCGCGCGGCCGGAGCCTGAGGTAGACGGCGGCCACCGCGGCCGGGACGAACGCGGCCAGGAACACGTGCACGGGCCGGAGCTCCGCCGCCTTGAGCATGAGGGGCACCGCCACGATGGGGAGCATGCTGCTCACCAGCAGCCGGTACAACCGCTTCTGCTGGACCGAGGAGCTCATGCGGAGAGTGCGTCCTGCTCTGTGTCGTCTGTGTTGGAGGTGTGTCGCCTCGCCTCACGGTGGGAAGCAATGGAACCAATGGACCAGCCGTTGTGCACACAACAAGAACAAGTACAGACACTTGCATGCATTCCAAACACATGAATGTTGGAACTCTTGCGCTAGCTGGTTGTTTGCATTGCTAGTAGATCTGGGCACTCCTCCGTGCCAGTGTCGTGCAGCAACCACCCGGCTACGCCTGCCGCCTTGAAAATGGAGGATTGGAGCGGATATCAAGTTATCAACCAAATCATCTCTCAATATGTTTTTTTTTTCTATCAAAAAGGCCGAAGACCATATTTTAAGCAGTACAGCCCCTTAAAATCCCGGCGCGATCTGCATAGCAAATCGCTGCCCTATCTCCACTACTATTAAACAAGTGGACAAGAATTTTCTTATATGCACCCCGCAATTTGTCCCACAACACCGCACGAACCAATCAGCACCGCACGATCAGGCTCACAAATCTCAATCTAATAGCCATCATTTATCAAATAGCGGGATGGTGTAGATGTAGCAATTTTCAATGACTGACCGTACTCCACCAGCAGAGGAGTATTTCAACTACCAGTCCCACGTCCCTACAATCACGCAATTCTGATAGCAAACAAAGGAAACTCAACGAAATCGGCTCCCCTCGCCCTTGACCTCGACGCATGTCTGCCTTGCGTCACCACCGCGCCAGACGCCGCCCACCAACACCGTCTCCTGCCTGCATGGCGACCTCGCGGCACTGCGCCGCTCCGTCGCCTCCAGGGAATATCGCCATCGTCGATTGTTGCCGCTCGCAGCGTGGAATCCGTCATCGACATAACGGGCGCCCAGGAGCCTGTCCTCACAGTGTGGCATCTGTCCGCGAGATTGCTAGTGCCCAGGAGCCTGCCTCGGCACCTGCGCGGCCGCGCGCGCCCTGCAGGTCCCCTGAACCAGCCGGCCACACGCAGCTGTAATTCTTCCCTGCACTTCTTCAGATTCGAGTTCTTCCTTTGACCTTTGCAGCATTACTCAGGATTAGAATTTTGAGAATAGAGTTGTAAAATATATAAACAGTTGGACAGCAGAATGCTATAAACCGTTCGTTTTACATCTCTAATTAATGGTTTTCTATGTAGAAAATGGTTAGTGTTTGATTGTATCAAGAACTAAGAGCTACACATATGTAGAGTTCATGTTGCACAATCGGACCGCCCTATCTCTTTTATTGTGACAAATCAGCTATGCCGATATGGATCAGTAAAGGAAATCAGCTAAACTGGCATACATACCTCGCAGCTCCATCAGATCAGGCCAAAAGCTCTCCTGTGAGGGGTCACCGAGGAGCCTACTAGAACTTGTAGAGCTCGCGCTTGTTGAGTACAGAGACCATGGTGAGGATGGAGACTGGTGAATGAGCGATAAGGCACCAGCAGAAAGACCAGTAGAAATAGCATAGCAGTATCACATCATCATGTTTTCCAGCAATCTTCGGATTCTTCAGGACACTCACCCTACTAGAAACAGATAGTTATCAATATACAGAAGAGAGACACCCCCAAACTGAAGATTAAACAACAGTGAGAATGAACCAGACCGTAACAAAATCCAAATCCGTTTTAAATATAGGGAGTGCCTAGAACTCATCTAAATGAGATATAATTTGGTCTCATTCAGCTAACATATTAGCTGACATCATGTCTGTTCTCTTCTTCACCTAAATGAGTTGCGACGCTTGCAGTTGCGCTCGAGGCGTGACGCTTGCAACTACGTGCATGTTGCCAGGCTTGTTGCGTGTGAGGTCTGACGCTTGTAGTTGTAAGCATGTTGCTTAAAAAAAGAAGAAAACAAAATAACTTTTTAATAGATGAAGAAGAGAAAAGAACAAGAAGAAAAATGATAAAATGAGAAATTAAAAACAAAATGAGAAACGGAAGCATGGGTAAAAATATAAATTTGCAAAAAAAATTAGAACAACAACAAAAACAAAAAAAATCAATGAAAAAAAGAATAAAAATCTAGAACCACTACTCTTCCCCTTGTAATGCAGTCGGAGGACATAAAGCAATCAAGGGGACCACTACTTTCCTTCACGCTCTCTTTGATTCTAGAATGGATCTAGCTGTCATCCTCTTTGTGAGTCAAAAATATGAATAATGATAAGCATAAAAATAAAACACAAAATGAGATAAAAAAATAACAGGAGCAAAATATAAAAGTATAAAAGTTATCTTCTAGCACATTTAAAAAATTAACCAAATCTCATGAGTAGAAATTAGTTTAAAAATGTTTACATGTTCTCTCCCAACAACAAAAAAAGAAAACAAAAAAAGTGAAAATAAAAAAAGGTAGGTAAAATAGAAAGTTAAATAGGAATAATGGATATAAAAAATAAAACAGCAAAGGAAAACGAAATGCTGAAAAAAAAATCACTTGTTCCCTTGTTCTCCCCGTGCAACCCTGTAGCCCAGGACAAAAAGAGAAAAGAACGGACCCAACGTACAAGCCCAGCGGGCGTGAGGCAAGAAAATCAGACCCAACGTACAAGCCCAGCGGGCGTGAGGTAAGAAAATCATTGCACAATCCCTCAAAAAAAAATCATTGTACAAGCACGAATCTCAACACATTAATCAAACGGTCAAGCACGTGAATGAGACCAAATTAAATCTCAGCTAGCTGAGTTTTAGCAAACCCCATATTATTAACCATGCTCTTCCCTTATTCCGACAAGACAATACCTAGTACTATTAGAAATTGACCAGGCTGATGGAGTCGTTGCCTAGCTGGACCAAACCTCACACGCTAGCATCTTACTAGCATTTCTCCTCAAGAAGCAAGACCCAGGAGCCAGGGCGGTCACCTAGGATAGCCAGGCATCGAGGGACACAAGGAACTGGGGAAGGAAAAGGAGCCTGGGCGGAGAAGCCCAGAATCAGCCACAGCTCGGCAAGAGGTGGAGCAGAGCGCCCCCGCCAGAAAAAAAAAAGGCGGAGCAGAGCGAGCAGAACAAGGAAAGAACCAGGGAAGGCAAGGAAGAATATCAAGAAGAATGGAGTCAAAGCATCCTCCCCAACCAGATTTAGATACCATCGAGTACAGGTAAAACCTTGTATTTGTATTTAAGGGCACCATGAATAGCATGTTACTATGAGAAACGGACATAAAAAATTAAGATTTCAGTAAGGGATAGTGATCTTGGCTACAGGAGATGGGGGGATGATTGTTTTTCTATGCATAGATATGTAGCAGCATCGCCTTATCATGCAAGTAGAATCAGGTTTAGAGCCCTTAAATATGGAAGCTAAAACTCCAAAGTAAATCCATCTTTTATTTTCAGTAAGGCTTTGTTCGGTTACACCCTGCCACAAGGGGATTGGAGGGGATTTGGGGGGGATTTGACTTATATGGGATTTAATCCACCTCAATCCCTGCCAAAACCCCTTCACAACCCTGTGAGCCGAACATGGCCTAAAGGTCCTGTAGAGGTGTATGGTTAGCTGAACAAGCAGATTGGTATGAGGAATTACTATTCCCTACGCTTATACATCTCTGCTGATTTAACACGTTAAGTTGCATGCCCGTCGCTAAAATACAGTAAGCACCTTGATCTTGCATGCGAGTACTCCCTCCATCTAGGTATATTAGTCCTCAAATACTGAGCCTAAATTTGACTCACAATATATGATTTACCAAATGATATATATTTTTGTGTCATATAACTCATAATTTATTAGTCGAATTTTGGGTCAAGATTAGGCTCAATTCGAGGGGGCGCATATAAATCCGGATGGATGAAGAATCTTGTTTGCATGCTTTTCTTGATAAAGTGCATAGTCCAGAAAATTAACTGAATGTACTACTATGGGATCAAAGCAATAGAAGAAAACTGTAGGTTCGATTTTCAGTTAAGAGTAGTACCTGTACTATATGTGCAGCAGCACCTTTTAGAATTCAAGTTCAGGTTCATGTCATTGTACATAACAGGTTGTAACAGATACAAACCCTTAGTATACATTAGGCAATGTTCTGTAGAGATGCATGGTTTGCGATACGGGCATAACCTGTAATGGGTATTTCTCACCAAGTGCACTCTTTGCCAGTACCATAGATAAATGGTTGCTGACTGAACAAGTCCACATGCAAATCTCTGAAGATATAATAAGTACCTTATTTTGGTTTACATGCTTGGCTGTGTGAAGTGTAAACAAATAAAAGACTAAGATGTACCATGCTAAGCCTAAAAAAGAGGACCCTGTTGTACACTTGATCAATTGTCAAGCAAATAGCTGAGCTTCATATTCAAGATCCAGGAGAAGAACTAGAACCTAAAAGGACCATTTGTTCACACTTTGCCTTAGGTTTTATTTCTATTTTTTAGAACCACATTTAAACTCTCTAGTTCAGGTTCAGACCTAATTCCCTTGCCATGGCGTAAATGGTTTCAGGAACTCAAGTAGCACCCTGTTTTGAACTGTACAACATATGAGCAGGTTAGTAGCATGTGCACATGGCAAATGATCAGGTCGACCAATAAACTGAGCTACTTGGTTTAATTCTCTTTGATCTATCAATTAGTATCGTACAGGTGACCAAATTAGCATAATTACCAATACTGTTGGAGTCAGTACGGGGAGCATGAAATTTGTTTGGCTGGACCAATATAGCAACTTGTGTGTTTCCTTTATCCATTTATTTCAGAGAAAAGCACCATCCAAGTAAAACAAAAACAGAAAGTTAGTTATGAACTCCAATTTTGTTATACCATGTCAGCTAGCACCGGTACATAATCCGAGACAAACTGTAAATGGAGAAAGTAGGAAGGAAGTAATTTGAGATCATAAACATGTAAATGATTACCCTCTTGAAATACTTCTAAGTCAATTGCTACTTTCACCCACCAATCTATCTTTTTTCTATATTGAACTTTTATCATAAGCCGGACTTGAGCCGGATTTCTCTTGAGCCAGTTTTTTTTTGAGCCAGATTTTTCTGAGAGCAGGATTTCTCTTGAACCAGACTTTTCTTGAGCCGGATTTTTCTTGAGCCGGATTTTTCTTGAGCCGGATTTCTCTTGAGCCAGATTTTCCTTGAGCCGGATTTTTCTTGAGCCGGATTTTCCTTGAGCCAGATTTTTCTGAGAGCAGGATTTTCTTGAGCCAGACTTTTCTTGAGCCAGATTTTTCTTGACCCAGATTTTCCTCATCCGGCCGACCGTGAATTTTCTCGATCCCTGGGAGAGCTCCCTCCAATAACACAACACCTTTGTGCGCAGGCCCCACGGTGGGCGCCAACTGTCGTGGTTTGTCACGGCAGATGTCCTCGTGAAAGGACTTAGTGGTGAGGCCATCGCAACTTGGTGGAAGCTTGACCGGGGTTGGTTGGAATCGAGAGACGCGAGTTTTTACCCAGGTTCGGCCCCTCATGGTGGAGGTAAAAGCCTACATCCTGCTTGACTGCTATTGATTATGGTGGTATCGATTACAAGGGCGCTATTTCGCTACCTCTGTCTCGAGAGCTATCAAAACATCTGTCTCGAGACTTGTCTGTCTAAAAACCTCTCCCTTCTGATGACCCAGGGACTCGCTTTATATAATAGCTGAGTCCTTGGGGTTATAAGAGATTCCGGGTTATACCCGTAGTCGGAATCCTACTCTAAGTCCTCTAAGTCGTTCGTGTCTTCCAAGTTTGCGGTCTCCATCTTGTATTTGGACTCCTTAGTGGAATTTGTCCAAATCCAGGTCATGTAGCAGACCGGGTCATGCTTGAGGCCAGACCCTGTAGCAGGTCGAGTCATGCTTGAGGCCAGTAGCAGGCCGGGTCATGCTTGAGCCCAGGTCCTGTAGCAGGGGGGGGCGGGTCATGCTTGAGGCCAGGTCCTGTAGCAGGCCGGGTCATCCTTGAGGCCAGGTCCTGTAGCAGGCCGAGTCATGCTTGAGGCCAGGTCCTGTAGCAGGCCGGGTCATGCTTGGGCCCAGGTCCTGTAGCAGGTCGGGTCATGCTTGGGCCCAGGTCCTGTAGCAGGCCGGGTCATGCTTGAGGCCAGGTCCTGTAGCAAGTCGGGTCATGCTTGAGCCCAGGTCCTGTAGCAGGCCGGGTCATCCTTGAGGCCAGGTCCTGTAGCAGGCCGGGTCATCCTTGAGGCCAGGTCCTGTAGCAGGGGGGCGGGTCATCCTTGAGGCCAGGTCCTGTAGCAGGCCGGGTCATCCTTGAGGCCAGGTCCTGTAGCAGGCCGGGTCATATTTGAGGCCAGGTCCTGTAGCAGGCCGGGTTATCCTTGAGGCCAGGTCCTGTAACAGGCCGGGTCATGCTTGAACCCAGGTCCTGTAGCAGGACGGGTCATGCTTGAGCCCAGGTCCTATAGCAGGCCGGGTCATGCTTGAGCCCAGGTCCTGTAGCAGGCCGGGTCATCCTTGAGGCCAGGTCCTGTAGCAGGCCGGGTCTTGACCGCGGGTAATTCCCCCGACAACCCTCAAGGTGATCCAGGACATACACAGGGAAGTCTAATTTACCTACCTCAAAAATAGCCAAAAAGACCAACCCCAGTTCCCGTACACAATCACCGACGTTTTCATGTTTAGCCAAGTTTGTTAGACCCGTGCTATCCCAAAGCATGCCTCTCATGTGGAAACTCGTGCTGGTGTGGAAATTTTCGCCTTCTTGTGCGGTTTTTATTTCTTTTTAAAGGAATAAGACTTAGATTTATGCGAAGACACCACGTAGTCACAAAACATGGACTCGGGTCTTGGTTCAACCAGCCCAACCTCAGTTACCTCACCATCCAACTTAGTATTGTTTATACCATCAATGTTTTTTAAACTTTGACTTCTGGTATGGTAGAATTATTTAGATGAGATATTTGAGGAAATATATGTCTCGGAAAGTACTTCCTTAGCATTATTATATATTTTTTGGACTCTATAAACATGTTACAATAGGATTTGTGGTCACAATGGCATTAGGGGGGCAGGTTTTTGATTAAATGGCAAGTTTTCTATTTATTAAATAATAATAAAACAACATGTGTGAGCTAGAGCTGGTCAAATATTAATAGTACTTAAAGAATATCAGATTCACTTGATTTATAATAAATATTTGAAAATAATTTTCAAGGGGGCTCGCGCAAACCAAAAGGGGGGAAAACATGGTGAAGGCCACCGAACTTGTGAAATGGTCCTTACTTTTTGAAGATAGTGATAGCGCGGTGCTTAGAGCATCTCCAACAGCATGCGCAAAAAAACGTCAATTTAGGGCGCGCGGGGCTAAAAACAGCACTACAGCAGGCGCTGCATAATTCAGCGCGCTGTAAAAGTTGTTCAGCGCGCGGGCAAACGCTGGACCGCGTGCTGCATATGTTGGGCGCCGGATTGTGCGCGCTGCAAAATCTGGGCTGCTGCAGGTAGGCCTGCATCTGGAAAACTGGTTTCGACCGCGGCGCGCTAAAACTGCTAAAGTGGCGCTGTAAAATTATTTTAGCGCGCCGAAGCGAAGCGCATCTGTTGGAGATGCTCTTATGAGAATTGAGTTCCTTGTTGTGGCCATTGCATCTATCTTCCTCCTGATGTCATTCTTGGACATGTTCCGTCGTCAGTGCCGCTACTCCTCCATCAAGTACCTCTTACTTGTCCTCGACGACATAAGTGATTCCTCATTCATCTACACAATTGGGCTGATGCAGAGTGCACCCTTCAAGAAAGATCTGTTTTCAATATGGGCGCTAATATTGGTCAACCTTCGGTTCAATGCTTGCTTCATCTCGGCATACGGCATCCCTGACCAAGACAACAGCCACATTACCGAGGGTGCTAGGGTGATGTCACTTCTAGGGGTGGCCTTCTTAATTGGCACACAGAACAGTCAATTCAAGCATCCGATCTGGGTACTCTGGGTAATGCAGCAAGTGAGAAGTATGTACCTAATAGTTGCGTACAATTGGGCTTCAAGCTCCTTCTTGCACGGTTGGAGCTCGCCACTTCTGACAGCATATATGGGTACCGACAATGGTATTTGTAAGGAGGGGGATCCGACCACAATGGTAGGATACAAGTACTTGGTCTCTGGAGATCAGAAGCAGAAGGTCAGACTGCAGGCGCCTGGGTATGAATTTTATCTTGAAGTGAAGTCTGAGGGACTGTTCATCACTCTTGACATGACTTGGCGGCTGCCCGGCGACCAGCAGCCAGGCAACCGTGGAGGGGACGTCCAAATACCATGGACAAAAGACCTGTGCCTGTCCTTTGCATTATACCGGCTACTCCGTTGCAGATTTGACGACTTACCCCTGCCAGTCGAGAGCATTAAAAGCACCAGAAAATTAATGTATGAAATTATTGGCAAGAAGGATGAAGATTTATCTGCACAAATAGATAACCACGCTGAGGGAACATTCAGCGGAGATTTGCCTGCACAAATAGACCACCACACTGAGAGAGCATTCACTGGAGATTTGCCTGCACAAATAGACCACACTGAGAGAGCATTCAGAATTGCTTAGTTGGAGCTAGCGTTCCTCAATGACTACTTCTACACTAGATACCCCATCCTTTTTTGGCGTGGCTTCCCGCTGATTTTTGCTTGGTACCCTCCCATGACCATTGCTCTCATCGCTTGGCTTGGAAGGGACATCCATAAACTCTACAAGCCTAAGCAGGGGGAAATTGCCCACGTCATACACAGGGTCAACGTTGACCTGATCATCACATGGATATTCATGGGGATTATCGTGTTGAAGGAGTCTTGGAAGGTGGTCACCTACTTGTTGTCCGACTGGACCAAGGTGATGCTGCTGTGCGAATACACTTCGAGGACCCTGAAGTGGATTCCAGAGTGGCTGTGGAAATTCTTGGTTCGGATCTTGTGCACACCTGGATGTAGAATTGTGCGCCGTTGGCACAATAAGATCGGTCAGTACGAATTCTTGCAGTCATTTGGTCACAATCCTAGGAACATTCCTTACTGGTTAAGCCTTGGCTTGGTCCCAAAAGAAATTAGAGGTGCAAAAGTAGGCAGCCCAACGGAGCTGCCAAGAGATGTGAAAGCTGCCGTTCTCAAGTCACTTTGCTCGTTAGATCTTAAGCAGCGCTCACTAAAGTCAGACCTGCCGACTGATCTCAGGCAGTTTGGCTTCGAGTGGACTTTCAAACTGCGGACATGGTGCCACAGCATTCTTGTGTGGCATATAGCAACAAGCCTCTGTGAGATTGAGCTTGCTCAACGCTACAACACAAGCTTAACCACTTCTGAGTTACTGTCCGCAATCAAGACTGCTCTCAGTTGCTTCTCCTCCCAGCCATATCTTATAAAGGAAGACAGAATTGAAGGGTGGCTGCGGGCTAATTATATAGCCGCCAACAGTATATCGCGCTACTGTGCCTATCTGCTTGTTAAAGAACCAGATTTGCTACCTGACAGTTTTTTAACTGCCGATGACTTATTCAGAAGCACCGTCGATGAGGCTTTAGATATCCTGAATGGCTGTGACACCCTGCAAAGCATATACAGAAGGCTGATTCGAGGAGTGCCTCAACAAGACGACAAAAAAATGGACAGATTAAAGACCCATCCCAATACGATACTTGCGAAAAGCCGCACGCCTTGCTTGGTCTCTGATTCATGAGATTCCTGATGAAGTAGTTCGTTGGAAGGTCCTCGCAGAAGTCTGGGCCGATATACTGGTACACACAGCCCCCTCGTGGAATGCCTCGGCTCACAAGAAATGCCTTGCAACAGGTAGTGAGTTCATAACTCATATATGGGTCCTTCTTTCTCATTGCAACGTCCACAGCAGCAAGCGTTGGCCATATCAAGAACCCCCACAGGATGACGATGACGATGACCAAGGATCGGAACGACAAGGAGTGGGACCACCAGCACCACAGGAACCAACTGCAGGTGGTGATGGACTGTTGGCACTTGGCACACGAAGTGCCAGCAGGGGTTCCGTCAAATGGAGCACTACAAGAACAAGACCAAACACGGAGTCCAATTCCGGGGCAACATTTAACCACTAACAGTCAACAGCTTGCTCAGAACGAAACAGAGGAAAGCAACAAAATACAAGAGGTCGTGGCCCCGATTGGAAAGGATGACATATCTCATTTGCAGTATAATCGAATTTTAATGTTCAAAATTATCATTTATGTACTTTCACTGCCCATTTTCAAAAAGATTATATTCATGCTTTGCAGTGACCGCGTTAATTTCTTCTCAAGTTGAACATGTATATGCTCTAGTTTGTGGGATTTATCTCTGAATTATATGTCTGTATTTTGAACTATTAAGTGAATGTCCTATTTGAAAAGGCAACAATTAAATGCTTCCTGTGTTTGCAATTATTAATTATCCTTATGCAAGTGTGTCCAGAATATACCCTTTTTTTGGGTCTAATGTGACCTGACACTGAGCTTCTTTGGTTTGTGAGGATTCTAACACTTATTTGCCTACAACTATAACTGGGACTGCTGCTCTTTTGTTTTTCCAAACAATAGAAACTCACATTTCCCCGCAGGCAGCCATGACGGCAAATCCTGGTCCGGCCTCTCCAGCTAACAAGATAAAATAATAAGTCACTACTGAATTGACATAAACATGGGAGGGTTGGGATTTTGTATATGCTCTTACCTCTTGGGAGAAATGCAATTATCAGTTTCGAGGATTTGGATTGGGTTGGAGATATGAATTTGTATTCTCATTTGCTAGAGAAAATATGCTCGTAGTTGAGAAAATATCCTTCAAATATTCTCATTTGGAGGATTCAAAGTGCGAACTGTTGGATTTAATTTGTAGCATCTACAGTAGAATAGCAAAGCAGGAGTCACCGGGGCATATTATGCCCAGAAAAGAAGAAAAACCTCACCAGGGCTGCCGATGAGAACAACCTTTTCTCGTTCGCAAATATATTAAAATATTGAAACTACACTACACCAATCCACCATTTACTTAATGCGCATAACAAATCAACTTTTTACACTAACAGACATTTGTGAATTACCTGTTGAGAACTGCCGCCCACTGGTCTGCAAACTTGGAGAGCTGGGGCCAGGGCTTGCCGACATGGCTGCCGGCGGGCCTTCCCTGCCAATACCTAACGCCGACGCGTAGCTTTCACCCGCTGCTCGCCGCCGGCCCTCAGCCGCCACCCACCGCCGAGCGCCCTTGCCTTGCCTAGGGTTCACCGCGACAACATCTCTTCGTGCTTTTTTTTTTGAGAGAGAGGCAAGAGGTTTTCTCAGGATGGGCCGCAACGGCCCAATACAGTAGCTTCCTGAACGGTTTTGTAAAGCTTTTATGTACTGATTTTTTTCTTCTTAGTTTCTATGTGTTTTTTGTATCGGTTTTTAGTCGAGTTTTTATTTTTTGTGTTCTTGATTTTTTTTCAATACATGTTGAACATTTTTTTCATACATGCTGAATAATTTGTAGATATAAACGTTGAATATTTTTCAAATATATACTGAAAATCTTTTATTTGAATACATGTTGAAAATTTCTTGAAATTCACATTGAACATTTTTTATACAGGTTGAACATTTTCCAGGTACACGTCGAACATTTTCCAAATACACGTTAAATATATTTTTCAAATACACATTGAACATTTGTCAAATGCACATCGAACATTTTTTAAAAACACAGTGGAATTTATTTAACATACATTATTTTTCTTAATAAATGTCATAAAAATTGTTTCAGTGTTGAACATTTGTCAAATGCACATTGAACATTTTCAAAATACACGGTGAACATTTTTTAACACATATTGAACAATTTTCATAAATGCCATGAACATTTTTTTAAAACATGTAAAACATTTGTAAGTGTTACAAACATCTTCTTAAATGTCACAAACTTTTTTTGAATGTTGCGAAGCATTTTCCAAAATTACACAAATAAATATTACAATGTATAAACATTTTTTTCTAAAATATGACGAACATATTTTTGAAATGTGTGAACATGTGATGAATAGTGTTTTGAATGATATGAACATTTTTTTTACAAATTACACTTTAATGCATGGTGACCTTTTTCGAAAATCAAGTAAAGGCATTTTGTTTAAAATGTATATATTTAGAACATTGTGAAATGTAAACAAAAATATAAAAAAGGAACGAAAAAAAATGAACGAAAGAAACAAATGAAGCAAACCAACGGCTCCCGACTGGGCCGGCCTATTTAGGGCGTCCCTTCAGGCGAGCGGTTCTACCGTCTCGCAACAGGCGGGACATAAATGCTCCCTCATTGTTTGGAGTACGTATGAAATAGGTTGTGTGGGACATCCGGTGGGCTAGTAGCCTAGTACCCTAGGTTTTAAGTGGAGCTCCCGGCGGATCCTTAGAGCAACTCCAGTAGTTCCCCCAAGTTTTACGGGTTGACCGTAATTTTTATGGGAAGTTCTCTGGGAGCCACTTTTGTTAGTTTCCGTAAAATTCTTTCTTTCAATATATTTTTATTTTCTTTTTCATTAAACAAAACTAGCTAAATGGCCTAGGGCCCGCCAGCCAGTGACACGCGTGACGACCACTGGCGAGGGGCGGCACATCGGCACCGTGGCCGCAGGAGGAGGCACGTAGGCGGGCGGCGGCACGAGCGGCAGGCGGCGGCACATCGGCTGCGGTGCAGCGGCGTTCCGGCGAGGTTCCGACGGGGCGCGCACTGAAGTTTCAGACGGTAACTAGCCCGTCAAAATTATACGGAAAGATCATGTTCCCGTAAACCGCAGGAAGATTGAGGCCAATTTACGGTATCCTCTAAATGTATGGATGGTTTACGGGAGTTGTTGGAGAGGTTTTTTGGCCCAAACTTCCCGTAAACGGTGTATTTTTGCAGATACAGAAGTTGTTGGAGTTGCTCTTATTCCTTGCGCGGGACGTTGAATAGCAAGTGGCCAAACATGCACCCTGTTAGGCACTACATATGCATGCCCGATGATTCCTTATTCCACCAGTTTTGGGAAGATTCTACTAGTTTTTTTAGGGTTATTTTTTGGTTTTTTCTAGTTTTAACATAGTTTTACATGTTTTGTTCCATTTTTCAATTCTCGGACATTTTTTTGAAGTTTGTGCATATTTTTAATTCGTGACCAATTTTAATTTTGACAGTTTTTTTCAAATTTAAAATAGTTTTTAAATTCCTGAAGATTTTCGGAATTCAGAAAAAAATTATTACTCCCTCTGATCCAAATTAATTGACGCAGCCTTAGTTGTGCTAAGGCTGCGTCAATTAATATGGATTGGAGGGAGTAACATTTTTTAGAATTTGAAACATTTTAAAATGTTATGCACAGGACAGGAGGTCTCGGAGCTTCTATTCAACGCATTGCCATCAAAATGTCGAGCTTTCGCATGGGAGCACTCGGATGGGCAAGCCCATTTAGCAATTCCTCTGGGTTTTTTCACTTTTATTAGTTTTGAGTTTTTATTTTGGTTTTTCCAAAACAACAGGGATATTTGTTTATTTAGCCAGTAAACATTTTTTAAATGTGAATATTTTTGAAAAATTTAAAACATTTTTCAAACTTTTGTGAAGCTTTTTTTTTGAACTCCTGCAAACATTTCAAAACCTTTGTGAACGTTTTCTTAAAAAATTTAATATATTTTTAAAATTTCAAGAACATTTCTAAAAATGCCAACATTGTAAAACTGCAAAAAAAACAAAAGAACACACATTTTAAAAATATATGAAGGAACACACGTCAAATGGATTCTTCGATTTTAAGTGCACACACATTTTTTTATGGTGCAAACAATTGTTTGAAATGTGTACTTATTGTAGATATTAATTACATAACCATCCCGAAAAAAAGATCTTAATCACATAACCAGTAACAGAACAGTTTAAATAATGCAATAAAGATATGTACTCAATTCAGATCCAACGTTTGACAACGCTACTGTTTATTGATTGTTGGCTCATTGCAGTTACGTATTTAAGTAGTATCCCGACTCCATAATTGCATGCTATATAAGCGAGCCATTCCAACCCCACGTCGAAACACAAGAACAGCAGTGCTTAATAAGAGCATAAGAAACACTAGTTGTTTTTTCAAGGGTGCCAACTCACGTCTTCCTATGGCGCTTCTCAAGAAGGAAACCAAGGCTCTCTTCTTGGCAGCCATCGTAGCTATCGCCATGGTCATGTCAGCATGCCACGCTGAAGAAGGTAGTAACTGATAAGATCTCTAATTGTGTCTCATGTGGTCGTCAACCAAAATGTCCCATGTTCTTCCTTGCATTTCTAGTCAGCTTAAAATTATATCGTTTTCACAATCTTTTTGAGTTTATTTATGGGTGTTTCCACACATGCTCCTACTAACAACTCTCCTCGGCGCCCTACATCGTAATATTTCTGCATGCAGACGCGGCGTGCCCTCATGTCGTGCCGTGCTTCGACCCGGATTGCGACTTCTACTGCAAAGAGCTAGGACTAAGAGCATCTCTAGCAGACCCCGTATAATGCCCTGACCCGCAAAATAACCGCCAAAATACGGGTCCGAGCGAAAAAAGTCGTCCGATCAGACCCCGCAAACGCGTCGGACCCGTAAATTTTTTTGAGGGGCGCGGTAAAATCCCACCTCCAACCCGCGAAAACAGAGGTTTCCTCCTCGACCCGACGGTGCCCTGTATCTCAGGGAAGCAGTTGGCGGGTGGGACATTTCAGCCCGCGCGCGTTCCCCACCCCCTTCCGCAGCCGCCCGCCATCGGTTCCGCCGGTCCGCCGCCGGCGATCCGGCCATATCTGCGGACGGAATCACGCCGCCAGGCCGCCCCTCACCCGGTTCCACCTAGCCGCTTCACCGGCGCCGCGGAACCGAGCCGTCCCGAGCCGCCGCCGCCGCCCCGGGATCGACCGCCGCAGAGCCACCGCCCCGAGCCGCCGGTGAGTACTTGTGCGTCTGCTTTCGGATGCGATATGCATAGTTGGTTCATACGGCGTTCGTATTTTGTGCTTTTAGATGGAATTAAGCCCTCGCGAGAGGTTTTTGCTCGAGGATTCGTCCGATTAGGACGACTCCGATGTTGAGACGCTGCTTGAGAACCATTGGAAGTAGATGTTGGTGATGGCCCTCGCCGTGAAGGAGCACGACGATGAGAACCGAAAGAGACGGCGAGGATCTACCGTCGGCCGTCTTTGCATTCCTCGCAATCGCCATCTCGGGAACGAGATGTTGATGCAAGACTACTTCGTGGACAATCCAACATATCCGCCGCACCTCTTCCGGAGAAGGTAACACATTTCATTTTTGCATTCGGTGATTTCATGTGTGATTTGTATTCGGTGATTTCAATAATTATTCATGTGTGATTTGTATTCGGAATTATTCATGTGTGATTTGTATTCGGTGATTTCAATAATTATTGTAATTTGGATGATTATTGTATTTGTGATTTAGATGAATTGTATTGGGTCATTTCATTTAATTCAAGTGTGATTTGAATTCGGGACAAATTCAGAAAAACCCATCTGATTTGCGGGTTGTGCGGGCTGCGGCCGAGCAGACCCCGCATAGCGGAACTGTAAAACGGAATATTCGGGAATATTCCGTTTTACAGTTCCGCTATGCGGGGTCTGCTCGGCCGCAGCCCGCGCCAACCCGCAAATCCGTTTTTCCGTGACCTGTAAACGAGTTTTGCGGGTCGACGATATACGGGGTCTGCTAGAGATGCTCTGGACCCAAAGCTGCGGTGCCGGCTTAATTACAAAGATGCGTTCCAGAGGTGCTGCTGCGAGCAACGTGGTCCATGAACCGGCGTACGCCAATTGCTCTATCTATAGAGCGATCGATCCCACGGGCGGCCACCGGCAAAGATAAATATAAACCTCTGTGTATGTCAATAAACCAGTGGGAAAATAATAATTCGTGGTACCTTTTGTGTTTCTTCGATCACTTCTATATATATGAACATAGGGAGTGCAGCGACTCGGTGCCCAGGCTCATCTGCACCCGATCAGAAACAAAATCACAAAAAAATTAAAAAAAATCAAAAAATTCCATTTTTTTTTTGTGCATGATAGAAAATTTAATGCGTGAGGTCCACTCCAATTTTCAAATTATTTGGACATCTGAGCAGCTCTCGGCAAAAAAGACAAATCGGGTCAAAACAGTGCATGAACAGTAGACTTTTTTACAGACTCCGAATTTGTCTTTTTTGCCGAGAGCTGCTCAGATGTCAAAATGATTTGAAAATTGGAACGGACCCCACGCATCAAATTATCTACCATGCAAAAAAAAATAGAATTTTTTGAATTTTTCTAATTTGTTTTGATTTTTTTTGTCAGTGCAGGTACAGATGAGACTGGGCTCAGAACATGATTATCGGAACACAGGCCCATACATACGCGCGCGCGCACTCTCTGTAGTGTTCTCTTCTCTTACATGTTCATCTATGCCTCGCTAGCTTGCGTGTAGACGTGTGGTAATGCGTACAAATTCAAGATGTTGCTTGCAGCTAGCTATACCCTTCCTCTAGGCTCTGCGGTCTAAGGTGATCGTCGTGTATGCACGACTGCATGGCTGGGACGACAGCTTTTCTGTCTTTGTGTAATGCAGTCTACGGTTCGACCAAAGTCAGGCTGCAAGTGTCTTTGTCTGATGCCGAGCTTGACTAGATTGTCTGCGAATGAAACAGGATTACTGGAGAGGTCATAGAGAGCGACAAGGAAGTTAAGGAATTAGGATTTGACTAGCACATATGCCCGTGCGTTGCAACGGAAAAGGAGTGAATTGCACCTGCGGTCCTTGTAATCGCTGGTTTGGTCCAAAACAGTCATCGAGCTTGCGTGTTGCCTTGCTACGGTCCCGAAAATTGCCAATATTGTCCGTCGACGGTCCTCAGACGGGTCCCACGTACGTATCGTCTACGCGTCCAGCCAGTGGCGGAGCCAGCGTGTAGGCACGGTGGGCCATGGCCCACCCAGAATTTAGAGAATTTTCTTTTTAATATGTACTAATTTAGCCCAAAAGATTAGGTTGGATTTATTTTTTAAGGCGTGCACACCCTCCGTTTCTTTCCTGGCTCCGCCGCTGCGTCCAGCCACGGCAGCACAGGCCGACGTGGGCCGAATTAGTTTTTTTGCAATGCGGCCCCTCGCTTTGAGAAGAATACTGCCCGCAATACATCCTCTCAGACTGGACAGAAGCTGATTAAACAATGAACAGGGGCGACGGCGGTTGGTTTTGATCGGAGGCGATCGGCGAGGTGATAGCAACTATATTGGGATAAAGTAGGAGGCGATCGGCGATGGTGGCGAGGACATAGCCACCGTGAGTCGCCATCGGTGGCGATGGCTCCCGTCCGGCGGCATGATAGGGGTCCCGTGCCCAAATATGGTATCTCTCAACATAAGGAGCACCATTCTTTTCAGATGTATTCTTTAATCCAAGCTGAGGATTCCCATTGGAATTGCGGGCATTAGATGTTCTAGGATCAATAGGTAGGAGCGAGGCTGCGGTTTCCTTTTCGTCAATAGAAGTGGAGATTCCATTGTTCATGGTTTTCCATTGGTAATACCTGATGAAACTGATAGTATATAATCATTGTCAAATAATGTCCCATTTGTTTATTTTTTTTGAGAAAAGGCCCAGGCCAAACACATTACTGATTAGCATTACATCCCTCCTGGAGGAGGCACCTGAGCGAAACTGGCACATCAGCAACGCTAATACTGTCCCCAAATCTTCTAGCGTAAGCAGCTAGTTCATGGGCCATTCTGTTACACACCCTCTGGACTACACTGATTAAAACCTCCTTAAAACTCCCAATTAAAACCCTTGCATCATCAACTAGCGGGTATAGGGTGGATTGGTTTACCACAGAGGGATTCAGAAGTGCTGCCACCTCAGAGCAATCAGTTTCCACACACAGCCGGCCGATGTACACTTTACTAACTTCCGACAGGCCACAAATGATTGCACTCAACTCTGCTTCTTCAGGGCTATTACATTTTGGCAGGCGTCTCCAAATGGACAGGGCCACTTGGCCCTTGTTATCTCTGACTATTGCCCCAGTGCTCGCCTCTTTGGTGTTCGCAAGGAAGGACGCATCCGCGTTTATTTTCCATATACCTGCGGCCCATTTGGGTTTTTCAGAACCATCATATCTGTTGCTTGATTCCAGCCCATAGCCGATTTGGTTAAGGTTTGGATGTAGAATTATGTTGATTTCTAGCCTCTGCATGTTTTGGTCATCAGTTTAGTTCAACTTGGTATTGATTGGGTTAATGTTTGGACGCAGCGTAGGATTTCAGTACGTATGAACTGAAAATTTGATTTTTCTTTGTTTGACAGGACATGAGACTGATCACTTCACTATAGAGTTCGTTCATGGTGCATTTTTCATGGGACATGATGCAATAGATCCTAAGTTAATGGCAGAAAAGTTTACTATGATTACTGTGAAGCTGACGTAATATGCACGACCATGTTTGATGATTTAATTGAGACACTGGGTTATGAAAGAAAGGGAAGAATTAACACATACTTATTGCTGCCGAGTATGCAAATCAATGAAGGTGGTCTTCGGTTGTTATCAAAGGACAGCAACACAACGTGCATCAGGGCAATGCTTAGACATGGACACAGGTTTCTCATGTTTTATCTTGCGCATGAGGATAACATTACCGCAGAAACATGGGATGATGTTATTGCAAACCCCACCACTCAATTGCCTGATGTTATCAACCCTATGAAGTGCGGTAGAGACCAGGAGTATGAGAGTGTTTTGGAGAAGAGTAATGTGTCATACAATCATGTTGATGAGAGTACAAAAGAAAGGACAAGTACATGTAGAGGGAGAGAAAAAACAGAGGAAGAAGACGATGTGGGCAGCGATGATGAATCATGTGACTCCGATTATGCTCCATCCTTAGTAGACAGTGACTATGATCTAGAGGATGGTGATGCTGATTTGTTCATTGATAGGAAGCAGAATGGTGCGGAGAAGGAATGCAAAGGGAAAGGAAACGGAGTTGTAGAAGATGACATTTCGGAAGATGATAAACTGGAGCTTCCAGTTTCAGATGAATAAGACATAAAATTCAATTTCAAACATTTTTCAGATGCAGATATGAATGAGCCCAAGGTCCACTTGGGCCAGGTGTTTTCATCTATTGATCAGTTGAGAAAAGCAATTAGAGAGTACAACTACAAAGAGAAGTTGAACATAACATTTCCAAAGAATGAAAAAACTAGGCTTGAAGCTAAATGCAATGATGGATGTCCCTGGTATTTGTATGCATCATACGACAACATGACACAATCAATTATGATCAAGGCATTCAAAGATGAACACACTTGTTGCAAGAAGTGGCAAGTAAAAGCTTTTACTGCCAGATATATAGCTCATAAGTATGTGGAGAAGATCAGAGCAGATGACAAAATGACACTGGAGGGTTTAGGGTCACTAGTGCAATAAGAGTGGAACAAGAAAGTCAAGAGGGGAAAGCTTGGGAGGGCTAGGAAAATTGCACACAACATAATATATGGAGATGAAATTGCACAATAAAAGAAGTTATGGGACTATGGGCATGAGTTGAGGAGATGCAATCCAGGCAACACTTTCTTTGTTGAGCTTGCTGATGATGGTCAGTTTAGGAAATGTTATTTCTCATTTGATGCATGCAAGAGGGGGTTTCTATTTGCTTGTAGGCCAATGCTCTTTCTGATGGAACCCATTTGAAAACCCAATTTGGAGGCATTCTCTTGACAGCTATTGGAATGGACCCCAATGATGATTGCATCTTTCCAATAGCTTTTGACGTTGTCAAAGTTGAGAATACAAGAAGTTGGAGGTGGTTCTTGACTGCTTTGAAAGAAGACCTGGGCATTATGAACACCTCTCGATGGAGCATAATGTCAGACAAGCAGAAAGTAAGATCATATCTCTCATGTATTTTATTAATATTCACATGCATTTTATTGTTACAATCAGTTCGGTATGCTTACACTGCTTTAACTCAACCAGGGATTAATTAGGGCTGTTAAGGAACTGTTTAATGACTCGGAGCCAATAAAAACCAGATTGCAATACCTTATGTGCAGTTCTGTCTCCAGCATGGTATCCTCCGTATGCACCGGAGTGACACTTTCTCAAGATTTGTTCCTGCTCGTGCTCAGGCATACAACGTCTAAGAACACCATCTACTCCTTTATATAAATGTGGGTCATCCCAAAAATAATGAATCGAGTCAAAGAAGAACTTTTTCTTTTGTTGATAAGTGTAATTAGGTGCTATATATTTAGCGACAATGAAATTAGCATAATCTGCATACCAAGGGTTATCATGAGAAGAGGAAGCATTAATAACAACTAATTGTTCATCAGGAAAACTATCATTAACAGGTATTGGCTCATCAAGAATATTTTTCATCCTAGACAAATTATCTACAATAGGATTATCGTCTCCTTTTCTATCAACAATATGCAAATCAAACTCTTGTAATAAAAGAACCCACCCAATCAACCTAGGTCTTTCTTATCCATAAGATATTTAATAGCAGCATGATCGGTGTGAATAGTAACTTTAGAATCAACAATATAAGGTCTGAACTTATCACAAGCAAACACAACTGCTAGAAATTCTTTTTCAGTAGTTGCATACTTTTTCCGAGCGTTGTCCAAGGTCTTACTAGCATAATGAAGAACATTTAATTTCTTATCAACTCTTTGACCAAGAATAGCACCAATAGCATAATCACTAGCATCACTCATAATTTCAAAAAGGTAAATTCCAATCAGGTGATTGAACAATAGGAGCAGTGATCAAAGCTTTCTTAAGTATTTCAAAGGCTTCTACGCAATCAGCATCAAAAACAAATGGAACATCTTTTTGTAAGAGATTAGTAAGAGGCTTAGAAATTTTAGAAAAGTCCTTAACGAACCTTCTATAGAAACCAGTATGACCGAGGTAACTTCTTATACGTTTGATATCTTTAGGACACGACATTTTTGTAGGAGATATGCCCTAGAGGCAATAATAAATGTTATTATTTATCCCCATGTTCGTAATTAAGTTTATATTCCGTGCTATAACTGCTATGGTTTTCGAGTCTACAATAACCACGAGGCTCGGAGGAAGACTCATATGCACGTGTGGAATAATAAACAGTAAAATGTATTCCTAGTCTGGCCTCTAAGACTAGCTCAAGTGTTGCATGATGGTTCTGTTTTGCTGATCATGGGCATGACTATGCCGGCAACTTTGAGGGCACAATGTTAGTAGAACACTTGTGGTTGAATCGACCCGAATTGATGTTATGCTATGAGATACATTCGTCACAAGTTAATGGTTAATAACACAGAGAAAGTTAACGTTTGCATAATTCCTTAGACCATGAGAGTATCGAGTTTCTTCATGCTTGCTTCATGAACTTTGGGGTTTGTTAAACGTCATCCGTAAATGGGTGGCTATTACGGCGGCTTACGGGTTCATGGAAAATTATGTCAAGTGACTTGATAGCTCAAGATTGGGATTTGCTCCTCCGACGATGGAGAGATATCTCTGGGCCCTCTCGGTGTTACGGTATCCACCATCGTCTGGCCAGACACAATGTGATTTGATCACAGGGATGCCGGAACACGGGAACGAGAAAAAAAAAACTGGTAACGAGGTAATTGGCATAGTGGACAAGTTGTTGATCCACGGGGATGCCGATAAGTCTCACCTCGGGTGTTTGTAACATATCGCGAAGCAACAGGAATAGCACACAACAACTGGAGGTTCACTCGAATATTTATTCGTGTGGGTATAGGGGTCAATATGGGTGTCCACGGCTCCGATGTTGATCATTGATCGGAAAGTGTTCCGGTCATGTCTATACTTCACCGAACCTATAGGGTCACACGCTTAAGGGTCATCTATCTGCTGAATTCTAGACAGGGAGTTTGAGAGAAAGTAACCGGAAAAGTTTCGGAGACAACGGAAAAGTTCCGGAGAGAGAACACCGGAATAATTTCGGTAAAACTGAAAAGTTGTTTCAGGGTATACCATTAGGTCAAATTGGTTTCGGCACACGCCTGGAAATTCTTGAAGGGTGTCATAATTGTTCTGGAAACTTCTAGGATTTTTCCGGAGAAAAAACCCGGAAATGTTCCGGAGCTGCCGGAACCGCTTTGGTTGTTTTTCACAGATGAAAATCACTAATCCGGAATTGTTTCAAAACGCGTCCAAAATTATTTTAGTGGGTACTGGAAATGTTCTAAGACCTACAGAAATATTTTCGGATTTAACGGTCGGAGAAAATATCTCACGAATAGTGGAAACACTATTATGATTAGTGGAAACACTATTGGGAGAAAATATCTCATGAATAGTGGAAACACTATTACGAATAGTGGAAACACTATTGGGAGAAAATATCTCATGAATAGTGGAAACACTATTATGAATTGTGTGGAAATATCTGAGGGCATTTTGGTATTTTGGGAGCCACCCTACCCCTTGGGTTTTCCTATAAATAGAGGTGGAGAGGCACTCTCCACACTCACTCTTTCTCACATACACATGCCATTGCAATGATCTGGCTTCTCTCTCCCTCCCCGCGAAATAGTTTCGTAGAGCCGAAAGGCTGTCTGGGTTCCGGTGGGAACTAGTTCTGGACGGTGAAGCCCTGCCGGATAGATGACACCGTATGTGTGCAACCCCGTAGAGAGGTCGTAGGTTCGATCTTTTTGCCCGAGGGGCTGTTCGAGAGTGCCTCCCGAAGGGCTGTCCGAGTGACCGTCCGAGTTTCGAGCGTCCTCCCGAAGGGCTGTCCGTGACACCGTCCGAGGGACTGTCCGACTGCCTCCCGGAGGGCTGTCCGAGGGGCAGACGAGGGAGAACATCCTCGCGGTTGGGAGGTTGTAAAATCCTAGCTGCGGGGATCTGCACCGCCGATCGTCATCGACTCTACTTCCGCTGCGCTACGAGTTGGTAACGAAAAGATCAAACCTTGTATGCAGTCTCCATTGTGGTCCTGGGCTGGTGCGTAGGTCGATTTTTTTTTGTTTTCTGCTGCATTCCCCTACAATTTTCTCAATGGCATCAACTTTAGCTTTGTCTACTTCAATGCCTCTTTCAGAAAATTAATGACCAAGGACTATACCTTCATTCACCATAAAGTGACACTTCTCCCAGTTCAAGACAAGACTAATCTTTTCATATCTCTGTAAATCTCTTTCAAGATTGCTCAAATATTCATCAAAAGAAGTTCCATAGATGGAAAAATTATTCATGAAGACCTCAACAATTTTTTCCACAGAAATCAGAGAATATAGTAGTCATACATCTTTGAAAGGTAGCAGCTGCATTACATAAACCAAAAGACATACGTCTATAAGCATAAGTTGTGAAAGGACAAGTAAAAGCAGTTTTCTCCTGGTCTTCTAATGATAAAGGTATTAGAGAGAAACCAGAATATCCATCTAAGAAACAAAAGTGTGTATGCATAGATAATCTTTCTAACATTTGACCAATAAAAGACAAAGAATAATGATCTTTTCTAGTAGCCTTATTTAATTTCCTAATATCAATTACCATCCTATAGCCTATAACAACTCTTTGTGGGATAAGTTCATTTTTATCATTAGGAACAACAGTAATTCCACCTTTCTTAGGGACACAATGAACATGACTTGCCCATCTACTATCAGCTATAGGATAAATTATACCTGCCTCGAGGAGCTTTAATATTTGTGTTCTTACCACATGCTTCATCTTAGGATTCAGGCGGCGTTGATGATCGACAACTGGTTTAGCATCAGGCTCCATATGAATTTTGTGTTGGCATAGAGAGGGACTAATGCCCTTATCTTCCAAATGATATCCAATTGCAGCACGATGTTTCCTCAAAGTTTTCAATAATCTCTTTTCTTCGTGCATTGAAAGGTTAGCATTGATAATAACATGATATATTTTCATACAGATAAGCATATTTCATAGTATCCGGGAGTTTCTTTAATTCAAATACAGGATCACCCTTGGGTGGAGGAGGATCTCCCAAAATTTCAACAGGCAAATTATGTTTAAGGATAGGTTCTTGCCTAAAGAATATTTCATCTATTTCATTTCTTTCTTTCATATGCATATCATTTTCATGATCTAGCAAATATTGCTCTAAAGGATCAGTAGGATGCATGACAATGGAAGCAAGACAAATAATATCATATTTATTAGGTAAATCTTTATCATGGAGTTGTCTAGTGAACTTAGAAAATTAAATTCATGAGATACGTCACCAAACTTAACCTTAATTTTTTCCTTAGCACAATCTATTCAAAAAGGGTCTACCAAATATAATGGGACAAAAATTATCTTGTTGTGATCCAAGTACTAGAAAATCAGTAGGGTATTTGATATTACCACACAAGACTTCAACATCTCTAAGAATCCCAAGCGGTGAAATGGTATCCCTATTTGCAAGCTTAATAGTAATATCAATCTCTTCTATCTCAATAGGTGAAATATCATGCATAACCTCTTGATAGAGAGAGAAAGGAATAACACTTATACTAGCACCCATATCACATAAACCATGATAGCAATGATCTCCAATCTTAACAGAAATGGCAGGCATGCCAACAACTTTCTTATTCTTATCTAGCTCACCCCGTTCATTTCTAATTGGTTTAGCAATTCTAGCAGCTTCATCACAGAAATAAATATCATGCCCATGAATATTATCAACCAAGAGATCTTTAACCATTGCAATTGAAGGTTCTACTTTAATTTGTTCAGAGGGTTTAGGTGTTTTAACATAACTCTTACGAACCACAGTTCTAGCCTTAGCATGTTCTTTAATTCTAACAGGAAGGGGGATTCTCAATATAAGCAGTAGACACAACAGGATTAGCAGAATAGGCTAGTATTTCAGTATTAGCAATAATTGGTTCTTCACAAATATCTATAATAGGTGGATGAAATTTAAACCACTTCTCTTTAGGAAGATCAACATGAGCAGCAAAAGATTCACAGAATGTGGCTACTATCTCAGAATCAAGTCCATATTTTGCACTAAGCTTAATAAAAACATATGTTTCTACAAAAGACTTAACACAATCATATTCAAGTTTTACACCTGACTCTTTACCTTTGTCGACCTCCCAATCTTCAGAGTTGCGTTTAATTATTTCAATAAGATCCCATTTGAATACAATACTTCTTTTTGTGAAAGAACCCACAGAAGAAGAATCGAGCATTGTTTTATTATTAGGAGAAAGCCGAGCATAAAAGTTTTGAATAATCATATCTCTCGAGAGCTCATGATTCGGGAATTTGAGCATCATGTCCTTAAGCCTCCCCCAAGTTTGAGTGGTACTTTCTCCTTCATGTGACCAAAGATTATAGATAAAATTCCGATCATGATGAACCAAGTGCATAGGATAAATCTTTTGATGGACTTCCAGCTTCAGTCAGTTCCGGTCCCATGAATCAGAATCATCCAATAGAATATACCATGCCAATGCTTTTCCCTCCAAAGATAAAGGGAATAATTTATTTTTAACTTCATCCCTCGATATACCCGCAAGCTTAAACAATCCACAAAGTTCATCCATATAGATTAAGTGCATATGATGATGTATTGTTCCATCTCCTACATATGGATTAACATGCAATTTTTCCAAAATACCAAGAGGGATTTCATAACAAATATTTTCAGAAGGTGGAGGCTCAACTCTTATCACTTGTATATGGGATCGCAACAGTCCTCGAGGGTAGTATTTCACCCAATTTATTGATTCGACACAAGGGGAGCCAAAGAATATTTTATAAGCCTTAGCAGTTGAGTTGTCAATTCAACCACACCTAAGAAGTTGTTTCTCTGCAGCAAAGTATTAGTAGCATAATAGTATGATAGTTTTGATAGCAGTGGTAACAGTAGCAGTTGGAACAGTAGCAGCAATAGTAGTAACTTAGCAAAGACAATATGAGCAAAGCGTAGGCATGGAGCAGCGATGGATATTTGGATGACATTCATCATGTGACAGTCATAACCTAGAGCGATACACAATAGCTCCAATTCATCAATCAAATGTAGGCATGTGTTCCGTATATAGTCATACGTGCTTATAATAAGAACTTGCATAACATCTTCTGTCCTACCCTCCCATGGCAGCAGGGACGTCCTAATGGAAACTAAGGGTAATTAAGGCACTCCTTTTAATAGAGAACCGGAACAAAGCATTTACGCATAGTGAATACATGAACTCCTCAAATTACAGTCACCCTGGAGAGTATCCCAATTATTGTCACCTTGGGGTCTACGGTTCAGAACAACAACATGTGCATATAACTTGCAGATAGGATCAAGAACTCAAATATATTCATGAAAACATAATAGGTTCAGATCTGAAATCATGGCACTCAGGCCGTAGTGACAAGCATTAAGCATAGCAAAGTCATAGCAACATCAATCTCAAAACATAGTGGATACTAGGGATCAATGTAACACCCTGGTTTTTGGCCCCTGCTTTTTCTTTTTCTGCTTCTGTTGATCTTGCTGGTTCTTTGCTCTGGTTTTTCTCAGTCAACTCCTCTAGACTTAACAAACCTAAACCAATTAAAAAGCTCTCTCACTAGCTCTCCTTCTATCTCTAGGATAGCCTCACATTTGCTCATAACCAAAAACCCTAGAATATATTCTCTGCTCAAAACAATATATGCCCTAGGTCACTTAAGTTATGAAGCAACACACATTTCTGCACTTAGGAAAATTCATAGAAAATTATCATTATTTCTTTGAGTCAAATATATCTCAGAAAAGTCCTTGGCACCACAAGGAACATTTGCATTTGATCCCCTATTCCACTTTTGCTTTCTGACCCCTTCTTTCAAGTTGTACAACAAGTACTAGCTAGAGGGACTCGTTTGTTCTGCAAATTTGCATACACACTCACCCTAGTGACTAAACCAACCACACCAAATCTCACATCCAAACTCGAGTTCATTTGCATTTTACAAACAGCAAACACCTTCTGTACAAAACCTTCAGGAAGAGCTTGCACTCACCTCACTGCACCTGGGCCCCAACTGCAGCCACACACACTCCCCTCTTAGCCTCCCCTAGCTACTGGACATAACCAGGCCAAGCCAAAACCACCCAGGCGCCAGCCAGGGGTCGTGACCGCGAGGCTGGCATGCATAGAGCGCGAGCTCTGTGCAGCGCCCGTGCCCTGCCCACGCGGCCGCCATCCGAACGCGCGTCCCCGGCGCCTCTACCACGCGTAGCCTCTCCCTCGCACCCCAATCCTCCCCCACGCCCGGCCCAGCCTCGTCGTGGCCAGGCCCTCTCCGCCGCGCGCTGCCGTAGCTCCGGCCACTGTGTGCCCATGACCTCGCAGCGTCGCGATGCACTAGACTGGCGCAGAGGCCCTTGGCCGCTTGCTGCAAAGCCTCCGAGCCCCGGGCAAGCTACGCCGTAGGCTGGCGCAGGTCAGCTGGCCGTCAGCGCCAAGCACGGTGGCGCCATGGCCACCTGCTCCTCTCCGGCCTATAAAAGGAGACCCCTGGCCTCCATTTCTCCTCACACCTTCTCTTCTTCCTCTCTTACCATTACTGGCCGACGCCCTCGTGCTATCGCGCCCTCCGCCCCTCTCCACGGCGAAGCTCTGTCGCCGGCGAGCCGAGCTCGATTAGCTCAACCCACGGCTCTCCGAGCCCAGCCACCACCACCGTTCGTGTTCCCTTGCTCCCCTGAGCACGCACAGCCCCCGAGACGGGTCAATTAGTCCCCCCCCCCCACCGGCGTTCCCCGACACCCGAAGACCACCACCGCCCGCGAAGAAGGAAGTGACGCCATCAGGCCGTCCCCGGAGACACTGCAGGTACGGGAAGGATCGCCGGAGAGCCCTCGTTTCGGTGAGCCCACTCGCTCGAGCCCTAGCGCTCAGTAGTCACTGGTGAACCCTCGCGGGAGCACCACCGCACCTCGGCCGGGTTTTTAACCAAGAAAACTGACATGGCGGCCCCACCCGTCAGTGACCCAGCCGCTGCCGAACTGGGGTACGTAAGTGGAAGCGTATTTCTGAAATACACCTTCGACGTGGCTGCTCGGTGGATTTTCCATTTCAGGATATTTTCTGTTTTTCTTTTATTCTGTTGACTAAACTTTGACCAGTAATATCTCCTAAACCATAGGTCCAAATGAGTTGATTCTTTTTGCATTATTTTTCTTTTATTATTCTCATTCTGTGGGAATAATTTGAGATTTATTTGACTTGTCTAGATGCTACTGGACAGGTTTTGACTTAATTGTTTTATTTAAATTTGCTTTTTAAATTATTTCTAGAAGGAAATAATCCAGGAGGTGAAGATCAGGAGTATTTTGATACTCCATTTGAGCAAGGCCAAGCCACCCCCTCCATTTGCTTGATGGCATTGCAAGGCCATGGGTTCAACTTGCATTTTTCCTTTCCCGCATTTCTTTCGGTGTTATTTTTGCTTACCCTTGCTTATGTTAAGTAGTTGCGATTGAAGTAGCATGATGAGTTACTAGAGAGGATACCTGGATTAGGTACTATTAGAGTAGAAGTTTAACTTTGACTCGTAACCGGTAACTATGGTGACAACATGAATCATATGAAAATAAGTAGTAACATTCATGAAGGATCTCGGGGAAAGACTTTACTTAGAATGATGAATCCTCATGAATACTTCACCCTAGTAGGATAACAAGTTGAAGATTTCAGTAGTTAGTGCAAAGTCACGGCTTTATATTCCTTGTTAACCCAACCTTAAATAGCTGGTCAATCCAAGTGCCACAAAACCGAACATCCTCAGTACAGCCACATCTGCCCGAATGGGAGGGCCTTGTTCCGTTTGTAGTTATGTCTCTTTCGTGTGTCTCCAAAGAGGGAAGCTGGAATGAGTAGACTTCCTTTAGCCGGGAAGTTGCCATTCAGTCAAGAGTGCCTGGGTCAGTGAATGAGCTCAAGAGAAAAGATTCCCGAGGGAACACAAGTGGTGCCACGGGGTGGCAAGGACCCAGATCCTCTCCCCAGGGCTAGCCTGCGGGAGGTCGGAGGCATAGTTAGAGTGCCATGGTATGGATAGGATTTGTTAGACAAAGAGTCTATGGTGTGGGTAAAGTGTGCGACCTCTGCAGAGTGTGTGTTGAAACTATTCAAACAGTCGAGTCCCCGGAAATGGGACACCGTTCGCGTTAAGTCACACTATTTGACCAAGCACCCTAATTCATTCACGTTAAACTTTAATAGTTGTGTTAAACATGTAACTTGTGTTGACTAGTCGGTTGAGCAGGACTCATGCCACGAAGAAGTCCATTGGACGTTAAACGAGCAGACTAAGTTTATGCAGTAGTCTTGCTAGCAGTAGCTTTACTCGTCTTTGCTTAGTTGTTATGTTTGTTTACTCTGTTCTTGCTTGCTTGCTTTTGGATTGTTTGTGAGCTTGCGAGTACATTCAAAGTACTCACCCGTCTTATCATGCCAGATACTAGAGAGCCGATAGAAGAGTTTCCCGAAGAGTTCGTGTACTTGGACTAGATGGTGCCCCAGCAATCTCCCTTTGGATTGGAGCCCCGCTAGTACCCTGTCTTCCGCTGTGTCATTAGCATTACTTTCATCTGTGGTACTTTGTTAAGTCACTAGTAGAATAAAGCCCTCAGGCTTCCGACACTTAGACGTGTCCCCTTATTTGAAATAATATTATTCTTTTAAGACATTATGCTAAATAAATACTTATTTATTGTGGTCTATCTGTACCAAGATGTAGTCGTGTTCCAGAAAACATGGATCTCTGGGCTGGAACACGAGGACCTCTAGTTCTCTGAATTGGGGTGTCACAATCAAGCCCTAACAAATTGACTCGATTACATGACGAATCTCATCCATCTCCATCTACCTCCAGTATGACTACGATAAAATTACTCACTCCCGGTGGTGAGCATCATGAGGTTGTTGATGAAGAAGGGTTGTTGAAGACGGCGGCGACGATTTGCCCTCTTCAGAGCCCCCAAACGGACTCCAAATCAGGCCTCCCGATGAAGAACAGGAGGTGTCCGCGGCTCCGTATCATAAAACATGATGAAACTTTCTCTCTGATTTTTGTCTCGGGAAGATGGTACTTATGGACTTGGAGGTAGGGCAAACGGAGCTCCGTGGGGCCCACAAGCTTAGGTGGCACGCCCGGCCCCCCTCTGGTAACTCTTTGCGCCAGTATTTTTTATATATTCTGAAATAATTCTTCGTAAAATTTTGTCCAATTCCAAGAACTTCTATTTATGCACAAAAAACAACACCAAGGTAGTTCTGCTGAAAACAACATCAGTCCGGGTTAGTTTCATTCAAATCATGCAAATTATAGTCCAAAACAAGAGAAAAAATGTTTGGAAAAGTCGATACATGGGAGACGTATCAACTCCCCAAAACTTAACTCATTGCTTGTTCTCAAGCAATTCAGTTGACAAACTGAAAGTGACAAAGAAAAACTTTTACAAACTCTTTTGTTTCCGTTGCCGTATATAAGCTTAACTAGTAACCAAGTTTTCAGCAAAGATCATAAACTAACCACATGAATGATAACACTTAGAACTCACATTTACTCACATCAATGGCATAATCAACTAGCGAGCAATAATAATATAACTCAAATGCCAACACTTTGTCAAAACAATCATGATGCAATATGATAGAATGGTATCTCGCTAGCTCTTTCTGAGACCGCAAAACATAAATGCAGAGCACCTCCGAAGTTCAAACAACGACTAAACATTGTAATTCAGGGTAGAAGACATCCAGTCATGCTCACAACCAACATTAACTAGACCCAATGCATGTTAAACTAAGAATGACAATAGCGCTCTCAGGATTGGTGCTTGAATGAGAAGGTGATGACTCAACAATAAAAATAAATAACATGAAAGTAAATAGAATGGCCCTTCGTAGAGGGAAGCAAAGATTTGCAGCGGTGCTAGAGCTTGAAGCTAAAACGGAGATGAATACATTTTGGCTCTTTTCCTGTCAATGTCACGACAAAGGTTTGCAGTGGTGCCAGGTGTGTTTTTCCTGTCAATGTCACAACAAAGGTTTTCAATATCTTCCATGCTAAACACATTAATGGCGGTTCCCATGCAAAAACATTTTTCTTCCCCACAACCATATACAGACACAATCCATGTCTAGCCGAATCCTCGGGTGCCCTCCAACAATCAACTGTCCAGGGGGGTATTTTTATAAATAAAAGCAGGACTGGGCATCCAAAATACCAGCCTCTCTCGTGTAGGACGAGTGAATAAACTATTGTCGTGAGTATAACCCACTTAGCATGGAAGATATTGACCGCCCCGTCGCTCCATGAGCGGCACGGGCACAGAAAACAGATGTTTATTTGAAGGATTAGAGTTAGCACATGCAAATTTACTTGGAACGGCAAGGTAATACCACATATAGGTAGATATGGTGGACTCTTATGGCACAACTTTTGTTTCAGGGTTTTGGATGCACAAGCAGTATTTCCGCTTAGTACATGCGAAGGCTAGCAAATAGATTGAGAAGCGGCCAACTAAAGAGCGACAACGGTCATAACCATGCATTGTGAATAATTAACATTCAACATGAGCATGAGTAGGATATAAATACTCTAAACATAAATATCATAGAGGCTATATTGGGTTCGAATCAATTACATGTGTGAACATGTGCCAAGTCAAGCCACTTGAATTCTTCAGAGGAGGATACCATCCTAACATACTACATCATAATCATTTTAATGCATGTTGAAATACAAGATAACATATTATCCACTCCTAGCTACTTAAGCATGGCATGAGCAACTATAATCTCTAATTGTCATCACAAACATGTTTACTCATAATATGCTAAATCAGGACTACTGAGTTAAACATATTTACAGAAACAAAAACAAGATGAGTTCATACCAGCTTTCGTTCACCACAGTCACTTCATCAAATCATCATCATTATTGCCTTTCACTTGCACGACCGAATGATGTGAAAATTATAATAGTGCAAGCATGCCGTGGACTAAGCTGAAATCTGCAAACACTTTATACAAAGGAGAAGACGAGGAAATATTTGGCCTTTCATTAGATCAACAATAATGCATATAAGAGCCACTTGACAATTCTAACGAAGTCTTCTCCTTACGATGACTCAAGAAAAGAAAAGAAATTTAGAGAAACACATTGAAATATTTTTGGAGTTTTTAGTTTTTCTGAAGAAAGCAAACGAAAGAAGAAAAACGAAAAAACAAGAAAAACTATTTACACCAAAGAACTCCCAACAAACAAAAAAAGAATGAGAATTTTTTTTGAGTTTTTCTTTTACTACTACAAGCTAACTAAGGAAAAGAATTTTCGAAATCTTCACACACACAAAAGAAACGAATAAAAGAACACGAATAAACAGAGAAAACGACGAACACCGACTAGTGTAGTGTAATGCATATGTGATACATGAATGAAATGTCGGTGAGAATACGTACTCCCCCAAGCTTAGGCTTTTGGACTAACTTGGTCTATGGCCACTGAAAGAATCCGTCCTGTCCAGGTTAGAACTGAGGCTGCTGAGACGCCTGAGCCTCCCAAGGATGGACCTCCTCTGGTGCTGCCAGCTGGTTCCAGTACGCAATGATATCCTTGGGCATGATAGTGTACCTCCCCTGGAAAGATCAAACAAAGCAAGTGCATGCAAGGTAATAATCTCACGGGTGTGCTACTTGTGAGCCGCGTTGGTAATTCCCTGAAGAGGAAGGGAGATGCAGTACAGTAGAGATAAGTATTTCCCTCGGTTATGAAACCAAGGTTATCAATCCAGTAGGAGAATCACACAACACCTCGTTAGCAGCACCTGCACACAAAACAACAAATCCTTGCACCCAACGCAAACAAGGGGTTGTCAATCCCTCGGCGGTAAATTGCAAGATTAAATTGTATGTGATAGATAGATAGATAGATTGAACTAAAATATAAAATTAAATAAAATAAATAAAAGTGCAGCAAGGTATTTTTAGGGTTTTTAATATATGATTTAGATAGACCCGGGGGCCATAGTTTTCACTAGAGGCTTCTCTCAAGAAAATAGCATACGGTGGGTAAACAAATTACTGTTGGGCAATTGATAGAAAAGCAAATAATCATGACGATATCCAAGGCAATGATAATGTATATAGGCATCACGTCTGAGACAAGTAGACCGACTCCTGCCTGCATCTACTACTATTACTCCACACATCGACCGCTATCCAGCATGCATCTAGTGTATTAAGTCCATAAAGAACGGAGTAAGGCCTTAAGCAAGATGGCATGATGTAGACAAAGTAAACTCACGCATGAATAAACCCCATCTTTTTACCCTTAATAGCAACGATACGTACGTGTCATGTCCCTTTCTGTCACTGGGATTGAGCACCGCAAGATCGAACCCATTACAAAGCACCTCTTCCCATGACAAGATAAATCAATCTAGTTGGCCAAACCAAATCAATAGATCGGAGAAGAAATACGAAGCTATAATAATCATGCATAAAAGAGTTCAAATAAGACTCAAATAATATTCATGGATAATTTGATCATAAACTCACAATTCATCGGATCCCAACAAACACACCGCAAAAAGTGATTACATCGGATAAAACTCCAAGAACATCGAGGAGAACATTGTATTGAAGATCAAAAAGAGAGAAGAAGCCATCTAGCTACTAACTATGGACTCGAAGGTCTGTGTTAAACTACTCACGCATCATCGGAAAGGCAGCAAGGTTGATGTAGAGCCCCTCCGTGATCGATTCCCCCTCCGGCGGAGTACCAAAAAAGGCCCCCAGATGGGATCTCTCGAGAACAGAAGCTTGCGGCGGCGGAAAAAGTATTTTGTGGACTCCCTGTTGGTTTCCCGATTTTTGGGAATTTATAGTGGTGGAATTAGGTCAAAAGGGGCAGAGGTGGGCCCACGAGGCACCAGGGCGCCCCCCCCCCAAGCGTGCCTTGGTGGCTCGTGGCCACCTCCTGGGGCTTCTGGCCTTCTCCCGAAGCTTCTAGTGTTGGTTATGTCCAGAAAAAATCTCCAAAAAGTTTCGTGGCATTTGGACTTCGTTTGGTATTGATATTCTGTAAAACCAAAAACAGGCAGAAAACAACAACTGGCACTGGGCACTAAGTTAATAGGTTAGTCCCAAAAAATGATATATAATTGTTGTAAATGTATATAGAAACATCCAAGATTGATATTATAACAGCATGGAACAATAAAAAATTATAGATACGTTGGAGACGTATCAGCATCCCTAAGCTTAATTCCTGCTCGTCCTCGAGTAGGTAAAGGATAAAAATAGAAATTTTGATGTGGAATGCTGCCTAACATATTCATCACATATTCTTTTCTTTTGTAGCATGGACTTTGGACTTGTATGATTCAAAGCAATAGTCTATAGTTTGACATGAAAACATAAATACTCAAGCATGCTAACAAGCAACCATGTCTTTCAAAATATCAATGCTAAAGAAAGTTATCCCTAGCTCATTATGCTCAATCATTGATCCATTCATGAAACACACTCAAATATTAGCTACACACAATGCACAAGTATGACAATAGTGCTCTCTAGTTGGTGCTTTATAAGAGAAGATGGAGACTCAAAGTAAAAATAAAAATTGCATAAAAGTAAATAGATAGGCCCTTCGGAGAGGGAAGCAGAGATTTGCAAATGTGCCAGAGCTCAAAGCTTAAATTAGAGAGATGAAAATATTTTGAGAGGCATGCTTTTCCTGTCAACGAAAACGACCGAGAATTCCCAATATCTTCCATGCTAGACACATCATAGGCGATTCCCAAACAGAAAGTAAAGTTTATTTCCTTTCCACCATTCTTTCACAATCCATGGCTAGCCGTATCCACGGGTGCCCTCCATACCAACACTTTCCAAGGAATTTTGTTGTTATTAATTTTTGATTTCATTGTGGGACTGGGCATCCCTATTACCAGCCACTCTCTCGTGCAATGACAAGTGAATAAACACTCATCGTGAGAATAACACACCTAGCATGGAAAATATTGGCCACCCCCTGCCGCTTCATGAGTGGTACGGGCACAGAAAACAGAAAATTATTTTGAAAATTAGAGTTGGCACACGCAAATTTACTTGGAACGGCATGGAAATACCGCATATAGGTAGATATGGTGGACTCATTTGGCACAACTTGGGTTTAAGGAGTTTGGATGCACAAGCAGTATTTCCGCTTAATACAAATGAAGGCTAGCAAATAGATTGAGAAGCAACCAACCAAAAAGCGAAAACGGTCATAAACATGCATTGAACATGACTAACACCGAATAATGCACCATAAGTAGGATATAATTTCGTTGCATAACTATTGACTTAATGTGCATGCATAGGGAATCACAAACCTTAACACTAATATTCTTACTAAATCACAATTACTCACTAACATGACTCACATATCATCATCTCCATATCGCAAAACTATTGCAAGGAATCACACTTATCATATCCAATTATCTATATGAATGTTTTTATTATATCCCTCTTGAATATTCATCACTTTGGGATCAAATTCATATCTTGTGCAAATTACCATTACTATTGTCAACTCTCAAAAAGATATAAGTGAAGCATGAGAGTGCAAATATTTCTTCAAAATTTTAGTCTTATCAACTCTCAAAATAATATAAGTGAAGCATGAGAGTTTAAATATTTCTTCAAAATTTAGCTACCAACGTGCTCAAAAATATTTAAGTGAAGCACTAGAGCAACTGCCTAGCTCAAAAAATTTAAGTGAAGCACATAGAGTATTCTAACAAATTATGATGAACGTCTGGCTCTCTCAAATTGGTGTGTCCAGCAAGGATGATTGTGACAAACTAAAAAGCAAACAAAGCAAAGACTCATATAATACACGATGCTCCAAGCAAAACACATATCATGTGACGAATAAAAATATAGCTCCAAGTAAAATTACCGATGGTTGGTAGAAGAAACAGGGGATGCCTTCCGGGGTATCCCTAAGCTTAGACGCTTGAGTCTTTCTTGAATATTACCTTGGGGTGTCTCGGGCATCCCCAAGCTTAGGCTCTTGCAACTCCTTATTCCTTCATCCATCGTGATCTCACCCAAAACTTGAAAACTTCAATCACACAAAACTCAACAAAACCTTCGTGAGATCCGTTAGTATAACAAAACAAATCACTACTTTAAGTATTGTTGCAAACCCATTCATATTTTATTTTTGCATTATACCTACTGTATTCTAACTTCTCCATGTCTTATACCCCCCAATACAATCCATAGTTTCATCAAAACAAGCAAGCAAAGCATCAAAAACAGAATCTGTCAAAAACAGAACAGTCTGTAGAGATCTATTTAAAAGCTATACTTCTGTAACTACAACAATTCTGAAAAGTTAGGAAAACATGGGCAATTCATATACCAATACTGTGTAAAAATTTCAGATTTTTCTGACGCTCCAGTACAGAACCAAAATTCCAGCACTGGACGCAAAACTTTCTGTTTTCCAAACAGCATCAATTACACTATCTTCCAAATCATCCCAAAGGTTTTACTTGGCACAAACACTAATTAAAACATAAAAACTCAATCATAACAGTATCATAAATGTGAAAACACACCATAACAGAAACAAAAAGTGAAAATTTATTTTATTCATTGGGTTGCCTCCCAACAAGCGCTATTGTTTTATGCCCCTAGCTAGGCATAATGCATAGTTTCAAGTATTATCATCTTTCTTCTTCTTATCCAAAGATGTAATTTCATCAAAGGGTTTTTCAAAGGTAATATGAAACACATCATCCATAGAAATTTTAGCATTAGCAAGTTGTCCATCTGTAAATCCTTCTTGATTACCGGCTACAATCCAAGAGTATTGTCTATTAACACTATTGAAAACTTGTTGGATTATATTCAAAGGAGGAACTTCTTTGTTAATATTCTTATCAAAGATGTGGTCATTGCAGAACAAATATCTCAACAAGTAATCATTATTATAAAGGATCTCATCTATTACCGGTTTTTCATGGTTCATACCATAAAAATCAAAGATCTCCCTAGCTTCTCGCACTATGTGATCAAATTCATTCAAGAGAACAAGAGTGGCTATTTTCTTAGCTCTAGGATCTTTTATAACCGGTAGCTCATAAAACAATCTTTGCAAAGTAGTATGGGTGCGAATAAATCTTCTTTCATGTTTAAGAATAAGTGCGGAAATAGCATCGGCATAATTCTTAGTTTTTTTAAGTATAGGAGCATCATCAAAAGCCAAGGTCCCAATGCAATTAAAGAATTCTTGGATGACACTTTTTCCTATAACATTACCATGTCCCAACACAAAAGTTTTAGCATCAAGATTGGTAGAACTTCCCATTTTAGGAGTTTTACCATCATCAGTTTCCGCCATGCCAAAATCACTCATGATAACAATCTTCAAGCAAGCGAACAAGCAAACAAGAAAAAGGCAAACGGAAAATATTTTTGTATTTTTGTAAAAACTTTTTAGAAGTGGGGGAGATGAAAATGAGAGGCAAAGGCAAATAAAGTAAATGCAAGGAGATGAGAGTTTTATGCGTAGGTACTTAATAGATGTTGATGATGTCTCCCCGGCAACGGCACCAGAAATTCTTCCTGCTACTTGTGAGCTGCGTTGGTAATTCCCTGAAGAGGAAGGGAGATGCAGTACAGTAGAGACAAGTATTTCCCTCGGTTATGAAACCAAGGTTATCAATCCAGTAGGAGAATCACACAACACCTCGTTAGCAGCACCTGCACACAAAACAACAAATCCTTGCACCCAACGTAAACAAGGGGTTGTCAATCCCTCGGCGGTAAATTGCAAGATTAAATTGTATGTGATAGATAGATAGATAGATTGAACTAAAATATAAAATAAAATAAAATAAATAAAAGTGCAGCAAGGTATTTTTAGGGTTTTTAATATATGATTTAGATAGACCCGGGGGCCATAGTTTTCACTAGAGGCTTCTCTCAAGAAAATAGCATACGGTGGGTAAACAAATTACTGTTGGGCAATTGATAGAAAAGCAAATAATCATGACGATATCCAAGGCAATGATCATGTATATAGGCATCACGTCCGAGACAAGTAGACCGACTCCTGCCTGCATCTACTACTATTACTCCACACATCGACCGCTATCCAGCATGCATCTAGTGTATTAAGTCCATAAAGAACGGAGTAACGCCTTAAGCAAGATGACATGATGTAGACAAAGTAAACTCATGCATGAATAAACCCCATCTGTTTGCCCTTAATAGCAATGATACATATGTGTCATGTCCCTTTCTGTCACTGGGATTGAGCACCGCAAGATCGAACCCATTACAAAGCACCTCCTCCCATGGCAAGATAAATCAATCTAGTTGGCCAAACCAAATCAATAGATTGGAGAAGAAATACGAAGCTATAATAATCATGCATAAAAGAGTTCAAAGAAGACTCAAATAATATTCATGGATAATCTGATCATAAACTCACAATTCATCGGATCCCAACAAACACACCGCAAAAAGTGATTACATCGGATAGAACTCCAAGAACATCGAGGAGAACATTGTATTGAAGATCAAAAAGAGAGAAGAAGCCATCTAGCTACTAACTATGGACCCGAAGGTCTATGGTAAACTACTCACGCATCATCGGAAGGGCAGCAAGGTTGATGTAGAGCCCCTCCGTGATCGATTCCCACTCCGGCAGAGTACCGGAAAAGGCCCCCAAATGGGATCTCTCGAGAACAGAAGCTTGCGGCAGCGGAAAAAGTATTTCGTGGACTCCCCTATTGGTTTCCCGATTTTTGGGAATTTATAGTGGTGGAATTAGGTCAAAAGGGGCAGAGGTGGGCCCACGAGGCACCAGGGCGTGCCTGCCCCCCCAGGCGTGCCCTGGTGGCTCGTGGCCACCTCCTGGGGCTTCTGGCCTTCTCCCAAAGCTTCTAGTGTTGGTTATGTCCAGAAAAAAATCTCCAAAAAGTTTCGTGCCATTTGGACTTCGTTTGGTATTGATATTCTGTAAAACCAAAAACAGGCAGAAAACAGCAACTGGCACTGGGCACTAAGTTAATAGGTTAGTCCCAAAAAATGATATATAATTGCTATCAATGTATATAAAAGCATCCAAGATTGATAATATAACAGCATGGAATAATCAAAAATTATAGATACGTTGGAGACGTATCAGGGTGCCCTGACTGAACACCAAGTTATACTGAAAGCGAGGGTTACCCTTGTTAATAAAATCATGCTCTCTCATGCTCTCATGGTCTAAGTATTTCTTTGGTAGAAAACTCTCCTCGGTATATCTGATATCGACCTCAAAGTGTCTAGCAAGGCGAGTAGCATAAATACCACCATAAATAACACCCTTAGTTCGGTTAGTGTGTAAACGACGTGCAACGATAGCTCCCAAACTACAACTCCTATCAGCGAAAAGTGCACAATGCAATATAGCAAGATCAGGTGAACTAAGTGTTCCACTCTCCCATCTACCAGTCAAACACCTCCCGGCAAATAAAGCAAAGTAGCGCATAATAGGAAAATGTAAACTAGCAACTCTAGCCTTGGAAACTCCTCTACTCTCTCCCATTGTTACTTCATGCACAAATCCCTCAAAATCACTAGTATGTGGTTCTAGTACATTGCCCTCATTAGGAATTTTGCATATACGACAGAACTGAGCAAGAGATATCTCGAAGGTTTTATCACAAAGATGAAATGATACAGTAGGCACATCCCTTCTAGACACAAATCTGATATTTTACACAAAAGTATTGGTAAGGAGTAGATACTGATCATACTTATCTTCGAGGAAGGAGGTGAGTCCAGCATTCTCCAACAATTGATAGAAATCATGTTGAAAGCTCGCTTCTCCCATGAACGTATCGCACGGCCATTCGCACGACCGCACCTCGGCTTCACGAGGAAGGTTGTATTTGGGCTTCTCCTCCGTAGTTTCCGCCGAACCCCAGCTTGAAGAGCCCCTCAAGAACCTCCTAAGCATTTTCTCTTCTCTGAAAAAATTCTGTAATTTTTAGGCCACAAATAAGAGGTGAACAAAACTCAACAAAATTGATAGCAACTACTCCCACAAGTGTCTGGAGACTATATCATGCATCAAAACTACTGATACTTCCTTTTTAGTGATCCGGTAAAGGAACGGAAAGTACCCCACACCTATTTTCCCCAAAGAGGTGACCTTGGGTTATCGAACCAGCGAGAGGAAGGTTCCCTTGAAGCGATGGTCTCTAGCAAGCTTCTGTCAAAGAAATAATTCCAGCTTTTGACCGGATCAATCAAGCTAATTGTGATGAAACACTTATAATAAAAATAGGTATGGGTATGAGGTCTTAATGCTTACAACCATGTATTTGCGTTGGGATCAAATATGATTTTAATTTGTGCGCTGGAAGTCACCCATCGAGATGTGCTTGTTACGAACCGAAGTGGGGGATGTGTCCAAATAACATCTTGACCGGCACGAGTCCTGCATCAAGAATCAGTTGTCAAACCGAAGGCCCTATCCATCGCGCGGGGTTGCCTTGATAATTAAGATTATAATAATCAGACAAGAGATTTGGGTGTTTAATGACTACACCTCATGAATCCCCAAGGAATTGATCAATGTTACCGTACTAAACCTTTCTGTCAATGGTGTTTAGAATAACACTTCACGTTCTCCTTGCCCTTAGCCTCTCCGTGGCTCGTTCTCCATGATCCTAGGTACCTACAAGAATGAAGATCGCAGACGAGACAAGAAACATCAACGGAACAATTTTATTTCACACATACGGGATGTTAATTCAAAGCACTTCCATTGATCCCTACAACAAATACAGCGGGTTGCAAGGCCTATGCCTCAACCCATACCTTACCGAACTACTCACTCATGAAGATCAGATCGCATGAAGAACACATCTTGAAGATCTATTGATTGATAAAATGTCTTACAATGGATGCCTTGTGCGATGGACGATTACAAGTATGATATAGAGAGGAATCATTATGGTGCTGATGGCGGCTATGGAGATGGAAATGGCGGCGGCTAGGGTTGATGAGAGGGGATGACGACGGCCTGTTCTGGCTTCGCTCGCGGATGTTCTGTTGACATTTCGACGTGGTCCCCTTTATAAAAGTTGTTCAGGTGGACGATGTGCCTCGGAATTCATGCCATACGACCGCTCACGGTTGTATGGAATGCCGTCTTTTGTGTTGTCTTCGCTGGTGCGCTTCTTGACGATTTCTTCTATCTCCCATTTCCACTCCTTTCCATGTTCACACATGATTTCTTCCCTTTTTAGCCCATTTCCTGTGGAAACACATCAAAGAGAGGATTTGTGGAATCCTTTGCATTCATTAGTCATTAGTGGCAATATCGGAGCGAATATCTCGGTTTTAATGAAATATATTGGTTTAAAACAAAGGGTGAATGAGTGTAAAAATATCACTCATCAACTCCCCCAAGCTTAAACTTGATCGTCCTCGAGCAACATAGAGAGAAATCCGAATCATAAGGAACTCAGTTGTTTAAACCGAAATAACGAGAAGGTTTTGGTTCACTTACGATTGGTACGCCTAGATAGCCCTCTACTTCATGACCTGAAAACTTAGTGTAGCTGTAGCGGTGTCATGGTTATTGTGCAAGTGTTAGTGAAGCAAAGATAATCAACACAAAGTTTTTGATCTACTAGATAAAACAACTTTGCAACACTCAATTCTATTTATTCTAGACAACACTTGCTTGCCGGGAATGCACGGAAGAGTTTTTCTTTGATGGAGCCATAAAAACATAAATTAGGGAGAGGAAGGCATGTAGAAAAACATGATGCTGGAGTGCTCATAAACATACCCACAATTATCTCATCCTCAAGGCCTTCAAGCACTTTATTTCAATCATTGTTTGCTGAAACTTTGGTTGTCACGTGAAGGGATTATGCCAAATAAGTGATCACGTATAGAGTTTCGCTGTGGCTTAATTTTTGGGAACTATGGACCTCTAATATATGTCTCTTTCGAGCTCTTTTGATCAGTCCCCTTTATTTACCACATTCACGCCCATTCAAGAGAATGCCAAATAATATTCATTTGTAGTGTTGCCACTACGTATACGGTAACAAACTCATATCCGAAATACGAGCTGTAGCTCTGGTGGATCGTTCATTGGCTAGCGGAGTCCTCAGCATAACATCAGAAAGGTGACAAAGCCATATTTACACATGTACACGTGCATATAGTAGTAGGGCCATGGCACCAGCGAGAAGCTGAAGCACCATATAAGAGATATGATACGTCTCCAACATATCTATAATTTTTTATTGTTCCATGCTGTTATAATATCAATCTTGGATGTTTTTACAATCATTTACAACAATTATCTATCATTTTTGGAGACTAACCTATTAACCTAGTGCCCAGTGCCAGTTGCTGTTTTCTGCCCTGTTTTTGTTTCACAGAAAATCAATATCAAACGAAGTCCAAATGCCACGAAACTTTTTGGAGATTTTTTATTGGGCAAGATAAACACTAGAAGCTTCGGGAGGAGGCCAGAAGACCCTGGTGGGCCCCATGAGCCACCAAGGCGCACCTGGGGGGCAGACGTGCCCTGGTGCCTCATGGGGCCCACCAAGCTTCGTTTGACCTAATTCCAGCATTATAAATTCCAGAAAAATCAGAAACCCTCAAGAGAGTCCACGAAATACTTTTTACGCCGCCGCAAGTTTCTGTTCCAGAGAGATCCCATCTGGGGTCCTTCTCCGGTGATCTGTCGGAGGGGGAATCGATCACGGAGGGGCTCTACATCAACCTTGCTGCCTCTCCGATGATGCGTGAGTAGTTTACCACAGACCTTCGGGTCCATAGACAGTAGCTAGATGGCTTCTTCTCTCTTTTTGATCTTTAATACAATGTTCTCCTTGATGTTCTTGGAGATCTATCCGATGTAATCACTTTTTGCGGTGTGTTTGTTGGGATCCGATGAATTGTGAGTTTATGATCAGATTATCCATGAAATTATTTGAGTCTTTGTTGCACTCTTTTATGCATGATTATTATAGCCTTGTATTTCTTCTCCGATCTATTGATTTGGTTTGGCCAACTGAGTTGATTTATCTTGCCATGGGAAGAGGCGCTTTGTAGTGGGTTCGATCTTGCGGTGCTCAATCCCAGTGACAGAAAGGGACATGACACGTATGTATCATTGCTACTAAGGGTAACAAGATGGGATCTATTCATTGGGTTTATTAATTCATGAGTTTGTCTTGTCTACATCATGTCATCGTTATTAAGGCATTACTCCGTTCTTATGGACTTAATACACTAGATGCATGCTGGATAGCGGTCGATGTGTGGAGTAATAGTAGTAGATGCAGGCAGGAGTCGGTCTACTAATCTTGGACGTGATGCCTATATACATGATCATTGCCTTGGATATCGTCATGATTATTTGCTTTTCTATCAATTGCCCAACAGTAATTTGTCTACCCACCGTATGCTATTTTCTCGAGAGAAGCCTCTAGTGAAATCTATGGCCCCCGGGTCTATCTATGTCATATTACTAAAACCCTAAAAATATTGCTGCCATTTATTTTTATTTATTTTATTTTGTATTTTTGTTTCAATCTATCAATCTATCAAATACAATTTAATCTTGCAATCTTAACGCCAAGGGATTGACAACCCCTTGTTTGCGTTGGGTGCAAGGATTTGTTGTTTGTGTGCAGGTGCTGCTAACGAGGTGTTGCGTGATTCACCTACTGGTTCGATAACCTTGGTTTCATAACTGAGGGAAATACGTATCTCTACTGTGCTGCATCATCCCTTCCTCTTCGGGGAAATACCAACGCAAGCTACAAGTAGCAGGAAGAATTTCTGACACCGTTGCCGGGGAGACATCATCAACATCTATCAAGTACCTTTGCAGAAACTCTCATCTCCTTGCATTTACTTTATTTGCCATTTGCCTCTCGTTTTCATCTCCCCCACTTCTAAAACGTTTTTACAAAAATACAAAAATATTTTCCGTTTGCCTTTTTTCTTGTTTGCTATCTTTGCTTATGTTGCCATGTGCCTCCTATTTGCTTGCATCTTCACTTGCTAAAAATCTATTAATATGGATCCACATAGAGTTTACTATGTGAATCATCTTTTATCCATTCGTGCTCGTGCTGAAACCCCAACTAGTTTAGTTGAGGGAAAATCATTAGATGAGCATGCTCATTTTGTGCGTCACCGTTTGTCTGAAAAAGGGAAACTCCTATGCCGTCAAATAAATTGTGTGCTATGTTATGCTTGGAATCTATGTGAAATTTATGATTTTACTTGTTGCTCTAAGAACCCTAAAAAACACCTTCCCTACCTATGTGAGTTCAATGACAATGAAATCTTATCTTCTTATGAAAAGGGTGTTTATAGTTACTATGATATCGAACAAATTGAAGAATTTGTTGCTTTTAAGGGTGCTTATGAAGTAGCTTCTTTGATTGAAAAGTATGATATTACTTACCACAAATCTGAAAAATTTGCCATACTTAAGTATTGCTGTGAAAATTATGCATCTAATGCCTATGTTAGTGAATTTATTGAGAGAATGTCTACTACTTTGGAAGAGAATAATGATACACATGAATCTATAGATAATCATGATTCCGATGATTCGATTGAAATATCCTCTCTTGATGAACATGATGCTTGTATTTCTTATGGCCACGATGCCAATATTAAAGATGCTTATAGAGATGAACTTGCTATAGTTCCTTATGTTAAAAATGAAATTATTGCTATAACCCCCATACTTGATAGCTCCTTGAGTGAAAAGCATGATTACAATGATGTCACTATAAATTCTATTAGTGTCAATTGTGCTAATGATATGCAAAACCACAAGCTTGGGGATGATAATTTTGTCATGTCCACTACTTATTGCAATGATCATGATTGGGGTGATAATGCTTTTTATGATCTTGAAACTTTATTTAAGCCTCATGATGAATATGTTATTGATAATAAAATTTGCAACACTATTAAAAGTGGGTTTGGAAGAGCGTCAACTTTAGGTAATAATGATCCCACTACTTTGGAAAATTATCAATCTTATGAATTTTTGGATAAAAGTGGGTTCGAAGAGGTCATGACTTTAGTTGATGTTAATCCCACTATCTTGGAAGATGATAAAAAATTTATGCATGTGGATCATGGAGAGAAAATTTTATGTGATAGCTATATTGTTGAATTTGATTATGATCTTACATGTAATTATTATGAGAGAGGAAAATATGGTTGTAAAAATTTTCATGTTACTAAATTACCGCTCGTTATGTTGAGATTGTCAATGTTTTATTCTTCTCCTTTGCATATGCTAGAAATTGCTTGCCTTGATAATTTGTTTGCTTATAAAATGCCTATGCATGGGAAGTACGCTAGACTTAAATATGTTTTTCACATACTACATGATGCTCTCTTTGTGTTTCAATTATTATCTTTTATGTGAGCATCATTGAAATCTCAAGCCTATCTTATTGGCTATAAAGAAAGAGCTTGTTGGGAGGCAACCCAATGAATAAAATAAATTTTTGTTATAAGTTTCTGTTATTGTGTGTTTTCACTGTCATGCTACTGGTATGATGGTGTTTTGTGTTTTTAATTAGTGTTTGTGCCAAGTAGAGCCTTTAGGATGATTTGGAAGATAGTATAATTGATGTTGTTTGAAAACAGAAAGTTTTGCGTCCAGTGCTGGAATTTTGTTTTTTCTCTGGAACGTCAGAACCTTCTGAATTTTTTTCACAATACTTATATATGAATTGCCCACATTGTCCTAATTTTTCAGAATTTTTGGAGTTACAAAAGTATGACCATAATTCAGATCTCTACAGACTATTCTGTTTTTGACAGATTCTGTTTTTGATGCACTACTTGCTTGTTTTGATGAATCTATGGATTGTATCGGAAGGTATAAGCCATGGTGAAGTTAGAGTACAGTAGGTATAATGCAAAAATAAAATATGAATGGGTTTGCAACAGTACTTATAGTGGTGATTTATTTTGTTATACTAACGGATCTCACGAAGGTTTTGTTGAGTTTTGTGTGATTGGAGTTTTCAAGTTTTGGGTGAGATCACGATGGATGAAGGAATAAGGAGTAGCAAAAGCCTAAGCTTGGGGATGCCCGAGGCACCCCAAGGTAATATTCAAGGAAGACTCAAGCGTCTAAGCTTGGGGATGCCCCGGAAGGCATCCCCTCTTTCTTCTACCAAACATCGGTAATTTTACTTGGAGCTATATTTTTATTCGTCACATGATATGAGTTTTGCTTGGAGCGTCGTGTATTATATGAGTCTTTGCTTTGTTTGCTTTTTAGTTTGTCACAATCATCTTTGCTGAACACACCTATCTTGAGAGAGCCACACGTTTATCATCATAATTTGTTAGAATACTCTATGTGCTTCACTTAAATTTTTTGAGCTAGGCAGTTGCTCTAGTGCTTCACTTAAATCTTTTTTGAGCACGGTGGTGGCTATATTTTGAAGAAATAAACTCTCATGCTTCACTTATATTATTTTGAGAGTTGATTGAAATTTTGAAGAAATAAACTCTCATGCTTCACTTATATTATTTTGAGAGTTGATTGAAATTTTGAAGAAATGAATTCTCATGCTTCACTTATATTATTTTGAGACTTGATTGAAATTTTGAAGAAATGAATTCTCATGCTTCACTTATATTATTTTGAGAATTGATACGATTGAAATTTTGGAGAAATATTTGCACTCTCATGCTTCACTTAAATCTTTTTGAGAGATGATGATAGTAACGGTAATTTGCACAAGTTATGAAATTGGTCCCAAAGTGATGAATATTCAAGAGGGATATAGATAAAAAAATTCATATAGATCATTGGATATGATGAGTGTGATTCCTTGCAATAGTTTTGCGATATGGAAATGATAATACGTGAGTCATGATAGTGAGTAATTGTGCTTACGTAAAAATATTAGTGTTAAGGTTTGTGATTCCCTATGCATGCACGTTAAGTCAATAGTTATGCAATGAAATTATATCCTACTATGGTGCATTATTCGGTGTTAGTTATGATCAATGCATGTTTATGACCGTTTTCGCTTTTTGGTTGGTTGCTTCTCAATCTTTTGCTAGCCTTCATTTGTACTAAGCGGAAATACTGCTTGTGCATCCAAAATCCTTAAACCCAGTTTTGCCTTATGAGTCCACTATATCTACCTATATGCGGTATTTCAATGTCGTTCCAAGTAAATTTGCGTGTGCCAACTCTAAATTTCAAAATAATTTTTCCGTTTTGTGTGCCCGTACCGCTCATGAAGCGGCAGGGGGTGGCCATTATTTTCCATGCTAGGTGTGTTATTCTCACGATGAGTGTTTATTCACTTGTCATTGCACGAGAGAATGGTTGGTAATAGGGATGCCCAATCCCGCATGAATCAAAATTAATAACAACAAAATTCCTTGGAATGTGATGGTATGGAGGGCACCCGTGGATACGGCTAGCCATGGATTGTGAAAGAATTAGTGGAAAGGAAATAAACTTTACTTTCTGTTTGGGAACCACCTATGATGTGTCTAGCATGGAAGATAATGGGAATTCCCAGTCGTTTTCGTTGACAGGAAAAGCATGCCTCTCAAAATATTTTTATCTCTCTAATTTAAGCTTTGAGCTCTGGCACATTTGACAAATCTCTGCTTCCCTCTGCGAAGGGCCTATCTATTTACTTTTATGCAATTTTTATTTTTATTTGAGTCTCCATCTTCTCTTACGAAAGCACCAACTAGAGAGCACTATTGTCATACTTGTGCATTGGATGTAGCTAATATTTGAGTGTGTTTCATGAATGGATCAATGATTGAGCATAATGGGCTAGGGATAACTTTCTTTAGCATTGATATTTTGAAAGACATGGTTGCTTGTTAGCATGCTTGAGTATTTATGTTTTCATGTCAAACTATAGACTATTGCTTTGAATCATACAAGTCCAAAGTCCATGCTACAAAAGAAACGAATATGTGATGAATATGTTAGGCAGCATTCCACATCAAAATTTCTATTTTTATCCTTTACCTACTCAAGGACGAGCAGGAATTAAGCTTGGGGATGCTGATACGTCTCCAACGTATCTATAATTTTTTATTGTTCCATGCTGTTATAATATCAATCTTGGATATTTTTACAATCATTTACAGTAATTATCTATCATTTTTGGAGACTAATCTATTAACCTAGTCCCCAGTGCCAGTTGCTGTTTTCAGCCCTGTTTTTGTTTCACAGAAAATCAATATCAAACGAAGTCCAAATGCCATGAAACTTTTTGGAGATTTTTTATTGGGCAAGATAAACACTAGAAGCTTCGGGAGGAGGCCAGAAGACCTTGGTGGGGCCCACGAGCCACCAGGGCGCGCCTGGGGGGCAGGCGCGCCCTGGTGCCTCGTGGGGCCCACCAAGCTCCGTTTGACCTAATTCCAGCACTATAAATTCCAGAAAAATCTGAAACCCTCAAGAGAGTCCACGAAATACTTTTTACGCCGCTGCAAGTTTCTGTTCCAGAGAGATCCCATCTGGGGTCCTTCTCCGGTGATCTGCCGGAGGGGGAATCGATCACGGAGGGACTCTACATCAACCTTGCTGCCTCTCTGATGATGCGTGAGTAGTTTACCACAGACCTTTGGGTCCATAGGCAGTAGCTAGATGGCTTCTTCTCTCTTTTTGATCTTCAATACAATGTTCTCCTTGATGTTCTTGGAGATCTATCCGATGTAATCACTTTTTGCGGTGTGTTTGTTGGGATCCGATGAATTGTGAGTTTATGATCAGATTGTCCATGAAATTATTTGAGTCTTTGCTGCACTCTTTTATGCATGATTATTATAGCCTTGTATTTCTTCTCCGATCTATTGATTTGGTTTGGCCAACTGAGTTGATTTATCTTGCCATGGGAAGAGGTGCTTTGTAGTGGGTTCGATCTTGCGGTGCTCAATCCCAGTGACAGAAAGGGACATGACATGTATGTATCATTGCTACTAAGGGTAACAAGATGGAATCTATTCATTGGGTTTATTAATTCATGAGTTTGTCTTGTCTACATCATGTCATCGTTCTTAAGGCATTACTCCGTTCTTATGGACTTAATACACTAGATGCATGCTGGATAGCGGTCGATGTGTGGAGTAATAGTAGTAGATGCAGGCAGGAGTCGGTCTGCTAATCTTGGACGTGATGCCTATATACATGATCATTGCCTTGGATATCGTCATGATTATTTGCTTTTCTATCAATTGCCCAACAGTAATTTGTCTACCCACCGTATGCTATTTTCTCAAGAGAAGCCTCTAGTGAAATCTATGGCCCCCGGGTCTATCTATGTCATATTACTAAAACCCTAAAAATATTGCTGCCATTTCTTTTTATTTATTTTATTTTGTATTTTTGTTTCAATCTATTAATCTATCAAATACAATTTAATCTTGCAATCTTACCGCCAAGGGATTGACAACCCCTTGTTTGCGTTGGGTGCAAGGATTTGTTGTTTGTGTGCAGGTGCTGCTAATGAGGTGTTGCGTGATTCTCCTACTGGTTCGATAACCTTGGTTTCATAACTGAGGGAAATACTTATCTCTACTGTGCTGCATCATCCCTTCCTCTTCGGGGAAATACCAACGCAAGCTACAAGTAGCAAGATACAACACAGATTTTTGGCATAATCTCGTTCACCCATCAACTAAGTTCCTCTCGACAATTTTATTCACAAGTGCTATCAAGTCTATTAAAATTAACATATGGGGTTGAGCATTTCTAACAGCATCTTTTCTACAATTTTTCTCAACACCCAAGTCTCTGAAGACTTTCTCTTGTGCATGGTTATTCTTAGTTAAGATCATTTCATTTAAAAACAGTCCCACGACAAGTCTTGGTTATATAGACTAAACAGAACAAAGGCTACAAAATTATTTCAGCTACTAGAACAAAACATTTGTTTTAATTATCAAGACTTACTCCCTCTTGCACATACCACACATACTACTACTACATCTACTCTAAGTATTCCAAGTGCAAAAGACGGGAGTCATAGGACATATATTCACGGTAGTGAATTTACACACTTCTCTTCCTTATTCTTGCATTCCTTGTTGTTTAGCATAGATCAACTCCTCTAAAAACAAAAATGCAAACAAACTCCAAGGGGTAAAAAGAACAAGAACAAAGCAAAGCTTATTCTATTATTTTTTTGGGTGTTTGAAAACTAACTTGCAAACAAAAAAATGCAAAGGCAAAAACGAAAGCAAATAAAAAAAGTAAAGTGTTGGAACATACCAACACGAGTGTTTTGAAGCTCAACAAGCTCAAGTACAACCTCATTACAATTTGTTCAAATACCGCCACATCTTGATGTAGACGTGGAGATAACCTCCCCCAAGCTTAAGCTTTTGTAAGCTCAAACCGGCGGGATCATTGTGGTGGTTGGTTAGGAGCCCATCCTTGGCTCCAGTTGGAGAAGCTTGAATTCATGTAGGCGGGCATGCCTTGAAGGGACTCAGCGAGGCTGCTCATATCATTGATGGAGCCCTGGAGACTGTAGAGGTCCGCGTAGGTGGTGTAGGCTTCTTGTTGTGGCTGCTCTTCGGGCTGCTCCTCTTCTTCGTCGGTGGCGAGTTCTTCTTCATCTGCTTGTCCATGTTCCAGGCCTTCTTGGTCAAAAGCTGCATCTCCTGCCTGCGGAACATAATGCAATTGTCCATGTTCTATGGAAAAACGGTTAGGCAAAGGAGTAGGAAACAAGTATGCCACTCCAGGAATTTTGATGCAATGACAGCCACGGCTAACTACTACCATTCCAGCGCTAGTAAGAACACGAATATTAACAAGGTTGTTACCGATAATGGGGCGAAGGTGATTTTAGTTGAGACCAAGGGAGTTGGCCAACATGGTGATCACTCCTCCATGCACAATATCTCCTTATGCATGATTTGCTTGATGCGTGAGGTGTAGCAAAAGTATTGCCCCTAGGTTGGGAGAATAACCGACGTCAAGGTTTGCTGCTTTCCCGAGAACTAGCATGTTCTCATCACTCACCTTAGAAACTTCTCCTCGTGCCTGCAACGAGTTAGTAATAACATAATAGAAATAACGTATAACAGGACTTTCTCTTTGCCTTGAGCCATGGACACTCATTTAGAAGAAGGATTGCCTCGGGTGCGGGTCAGTGAAATCATAAACATATCGAAGATCATCATATCATTGTTGGGGAAGCCAAAGTGATTACACCACTCATTGAGAGTGATGTTGAAATCCTGGTCCAAGAGACGGAAAGTGATCCGCTCCTCCTCATATGCATTTGGCGCGGCACGAGCCCAACATTATGCGAGAGAGTTGAGTTGAGTTGACATCAGATGCTTCACTCATGTAAGGTAAACCCAGATGGCAACCATTGAGGTGGTGGCCAGAATAAAAGCGCGCCCATTACAGACCAACGTCGACACCGCATCAAAAAGTTTCTGAATTTTAGAACCGTGCGTGATGCCAACGCTACTACTAGGTTTCCTACTGTCGGGAGAATTGACAAAGTTTAGCTAGCGGCAACACATGAACAAATGAGCTGTGCAGAGACGGGCAGGAGCTCTGCGTGGGCTGAATTAGAAGAAACATTGAGGAGATCAGGCCTCATGTCACTGGCACTGCAACTGTTGCAGCAGATCAGTAACAGGACAGTCTATGTGCAAAACCTGAAAGCAGTGTACTGTGCCTAAACTAAGATTCATTTACTACTGAATTTTCTAAACCATATAGAAACCAGCATCTTCTCTGTGAATCTGAATTGATATGACTGAACCTGAGTTTTCCCTCTGAGTTTCAACCAACTAAACTTCATACAACCTTGTAGCATCTGTAAACAGGCTGATTAATCCATCACGCACAATGCAACAACTACTTTTACTTACTTATTAGATCTAATACACATACAGGAGTCTTCCGGGGAAGGCAAGCTGCAGTTGAGTCGCAAAGAACCATCAGGATGCCGGGCCGGAGATCAAATGCGATCAAGAAACAGGGGTGGCAATGGCAACCAACAAGTGCAAATCTGGCAAGAACAGAGCCTGGAAACACAAATCAGGGAAGAATCAAGAAGCGGGCATGGCCGCCTCACACCAGCCGGACGTGGAAGGCGAGGCATGCCATCGGCCATCCCTGGCGGTGGCGGGGATGAGCTCCACGACCCAGTGCAGCATCGCGCTGAGGTTGTCGATTTCGTCGGCGCTGACGCCATTGTTCCTGTTCCAGCTGAGGTGCCTCCTGTTGGCGCGGAGCGGCCGTGACATCGGCTGGCGACGTTGCAGAGCACATGATGGCCTCCACCTCCGGCTGGTCGTAGTCTCGCTGCTCAGCGCGGCGCCCGCACGTCCGCAGCGGTGAGGTAGCGGTTGTAGGCGGCACTGTGGAGGGGCACGTACTGGGCATTGTCATCGCCGTGGTAGATGTGCACTGCCCACGCCGTGTTGGTCGGCGCGCGGTGCCAGCGGAGGGAGACGCCATGGTCGTCCTCGTCGGCGTGCAGGTACGTCTCGTGCACGCAGCTCCACAGCCGCACGTGGTGGTCGTTCTGATCCATCGGTCGCCAAAGCTGGACCGCTGGAAGAGCAGCGTTCATTTTTATCACCATGGAGCAGAGCGATGGAGGCCAAGCTCGACACCATCTTGCACTACTTGGTGAACCTTGGCATTTTGGTTGTAGGTGGTGAAAGAACGGAGCTGGGAGAATTACAGCACCAAGAGGTTTAGGTTTTAATCACACGTGTAGCCCCCGACCCGGCATTGCGTCTAGCATCGTCGAAGGGCGTGTGAAGGTTTGTCTTCGGTGGATCTTGCGGGATTAGGTTGGTGTTTATCTTCGTTGGATCGGCTTGGTTCCGGTCTTTGTCCGTCTGTATTCATGTATCTACAGGTTAGATTCGTTCGATCTACGCATCTCTTCATTGGTGATGGTTGCTTCTTTGGTGCGCTGGTTCTTTGGGGGCTTAGCACGACGACTTTTATAATAAGGTTTGCCTGACTCCGGTGAAGAAGGGGCGATGAGAGCGTCGCGTCTTCGGCTCGCTCCGGTGTTTGTAGTTGTCGCTACATGGATGTAATTTCTATTGTTTCTTCTTTGTACTGTTATGATGGTTGATGAATATATCAAAAGTTTTTTCAAAAAAAAAATCTTTCAAATTTTATCTAAACTTTTGTGTATGCAGCAGTTTAGAATATCGGCAGCCCATAGAAAATTTTCTGAGATGCATCGGCCAGAAAGAAAGCCAGCCGGATGCTGTGGAAGGAGCGCAACAACCGTGTCTTCGGGCGCGCGGTCGTGGTCGCTTCAGAGCTTTGTTGTCAGATCGCGTCGGAGGTTGAACTTTGGAAGATCTCAGGCGCGGCAGGGTTGACACACGTTTGGCATTAGAGTCTAGGTCTTTTCCAGGGCGCTGTCTCCTCGTGGTACCTTTGCGTCGGCCCTCCTGTAAGGAAGGCTACCACCAGCGCCATTTGTGGTGCTGCAACAAGCTGTAAACAAACTCTGTATTGTTTGCTCTCCCTCTTCTAATACATCGACACGCAAGCCTTCTGCGTATTCGCAAAAAAAAAGCCAGCCTTGGTGTACGGTCCCGACGGACATGGAGAGGTTGGCGGCCTCTTACTTTAAAGAGGCCTACACGAAAGATCCAATAGTGAACCCGGACGTGTTTTGGATTGCATTGAACCTAAGGTAACAAGCGAAATGACTAATTAAGGAGTACTTTTTGCAAAGGTCACTCCTACATCCCCAGATTGTGACAAGTGACCCAGTGCATATGCACCACTTGTCGCAACATGTGAGGTTTCCCTTTTTTTTCATAGATTTGTTTATTCAAAACGTTTATTTTTCTTAAACCGTGCGTCCAAATCTTGAACCGTTTTCATCGTTGGATTCCTCGCGTAGAGATCTTCAAAACTAGATCCCATGTTGATAGGTTTGACGAACTTTTTTTTCATAAAAAAAAAACCGGACGAAAAACCAGAAGAAAAAACCAAACAGGAAGCACTCTTTTTCCCGGTGTCTCTCGTGGAAGTAAATCTGTGCCTCCACGAGAAGTAAATCTGTGCCTCCACGAGAAGTAAATCCGTGCCTCTCGCAGAAGGGAAAAAAGAAAATACGGTTTTTTTTTTCGTTTCCGGGAGGCACGACTCGCGGAAGAAAAAAATGTGTTTTTCTGTTTCCGAGAGGCAAATCCATGTCTCTTGCGGAACGAAAAAAAATGCGGATTTTTTCGTTTCTGAGAGGCACGACTGTGCCTCTCGCGGAAACAAATCCGTGTCTCTTGCGAAAGCAAATCCGTGCCTCTCATAGAAGAGGGGAAAAAAAAGAAAATGCCTTTTTTTGCCGTTTCCGAGAGGCACGACTGTGCCTCTGAATAAAAAAAAATAAAGCGCGTTTTTTTCCGTTTCCGAGAGGCACGACTATGCCTCTCGCGGAAGGGAAAAAACGCATTTTTCGCTAAAAAAATGTCAATTTTTTGTCCAAAACCTAAGAAAAACCGGGGGAAACCGAAAAGCAGAAAAAATCATCTAAAAAGCCGAAAACGCATGCGGAAAAATTAAAAAAAACGGAGGGAGCGCTCAGAGCGTGACACATGGCGGCGGCTGAGAGCACGCCACGCTCTCAGCCCACCCCAGGTGACACTTGCGGGGGCTCCCGAAGGAGTACTCGTTCGTTAGTTGCTCTCGGTAACAAGAACATGAACAATATCTTAGATGCAAAATTTCCTTAAAAGGAAGTGGCGGATGCATCGTTTAAGATTGGCCCTTTGAAGGCCCGAGGCCCAAATGGCTTCCCAGGTCGCTTTTATCGGCTGGATTGGGCGTGTCTCAAAGCTGAAATTACTAGTGCGGTTTTGGCATTTTTTTGATACGGGTGTTATGCCCCCGGGGATTAACGACACTTTCATTGTTTCTCATTCCCAAAGTGGATCATCCGGTGGATTTAAAGAATTTCTGACCAATCAGTTTATGACCACCTGACAAAAAGAGGTCCGGGCACTCGGGCTCTTGGGTGTGGGAATTTTCTCGGTGATCTCCTTCTTCCGACAATCCTACTACGGATGGGAGAAAAAGTGTATGGAAAAGTTTTGAGTCCTCAACTCCGAAATAACAGCAACCCCCTTAGTAGTACTGATGTTCCTAGGACTGAAAAAGAAAACCGAAAATCTTTTCGAGTCGCCGATGAACACCGTCTTTTTCCCTTTTTGTATCAGTGGGGTTACCGACGTCCATAGACACAATAAAGAGGCCAATGCCCTGAGATAAAGTTGACAACCGACATTAGTCCTGCAAATCGTATATTGTGATTAATCACCAAAATCATTATTGAGCGACAATTGCACTTTCACTAACTACCACACCCACATGGGTGACATGGAGACATGCCACGAGCACATGAACTATGCCCTAGAGAATTCTCCGGTGTCGAGTTGCTCTTCTTCGGTGGGTCGCACCGTCGTGGGTACGGCGTTTGCACGACCACGATGAGATACTCGTCAATCCTGACAGTTGGCACGTTCGGTTTAAGCTTGGCTGGTATCATATATCTCCATTCTTCGTCGGCGTGACGGAGGGGGCATGGCGGCGTCGACGGAGGAGGACGACGACGAGAAGGTACGGCGGCGGGAGAGATGTTCTTAGTGGTGTTTGTTTCTTTGTGGCACAATGATTTCCACCTCTTCTATGTGTGGCTCCCAATGTTCTAAAAAAAAAGTGTGGCTCCCAATGTGTCACGTAGGTTTGGAGTTTGTAGACGACGTATTTATTTATTTGTTTATTTAGTTTGTTGAGATATATATAAGTAAAAGAGATTGTATGGTACATGCACGTTCCGTTAGTTTGTTGAGATATACTAGCGCTGAAGGAGCGCGGTGCACGCCGCGCCCGTGACCGATTTCGTCTGTATTTTATCAAAATAAGCAAGAAAACAACACATATTTTTATTTTTTTTGGTTATTTCTTTTGGATTATTGTCCACGTGAATGCATAGTGCTGGTTTACTGCTTTTATTTCTTCTGGATTTCTGTTCACGTAAATGCATAGTGCTATTTTTTTTTGTTCCGGTTTATTTGGGTGTATTGTTTTGGTTTAAAATTCGGTTACTGTTTCAGTTTTATGATTTCAGTTTTATGGTTCGTGTGGGTTAATGTTTTCGGTTTATTTAGGTGTTGTTCCGTTTTACTGGTTTTATTGCTCTGTATTATTCGAGGTTGTTGTTTCGGTTTATTTGGGCTATTGTTTCGGTTAGTAGCCCTGAGTTTATTCGGATAATGTTTCGGTTTTTGTTCGGGTATTTGTTAGTGCACTTTTAACTGTTATTGTGTTGTAAAAATGGCAGTAATTGGTCAAGAACTTATTTTTACCATGGATTACTGTTCAAGCGAATATATAGTTTCAGCCTACTGTTTTTGTGTCCTGGCAGCACTATTATCGGAAAGTATCAGCAGACGATTAAGGCGGCTATGCATCGGTACGCCGGTGTTGAGAAATGATGTATAGAAAATTCTAAATCCTAACTCTCTAACCACGCCACCGTGGGTGTCTTTCCTCCTCCTCAAGAAAAGTCATCTTCCTCCTCCCGCCGGCGCCGCCGCTGATCCGCACCTCCGATGGCCTTTGGGCCATGGAGGTGCGGAGGATCTTGGCCCCCCGCCGGCGGGAGGGACTCCGTTCTTGTTTTTGTTAGGTTCAACGTCTTGGTTGGGGCTGTGTGGCGGTGGCGATGTCCCTCATTAGGAACAATGTCTCCCACATCTTATCCCCGTCCCGATGGTGTGAATAGCGTCGTCGGAGGATGTGTGGAGGTGTGTCTCCGTCGGATCTCGCGGGATTCGGTCGGTGCTGGTCTTCGGTGGATCTATTTGGATCCAGTTCGTCTTCGTTCATGTGATTACATGTTTGATCTTTTCGATCTACAACTCTCTTCATTGGCGATGGTTGCTGCTCTGGTGCGCTGGTCCTTTGGGGCCTTAGCATGACGACTTCCCGACTGTCTAATACAACAAGATTTGCCTGACTCCGGTGAGGGAGGGGCGATGACGGCGGCGCGCCTTCGGCTCGTTCCAGTGCTTGTAGTCGTCGCTAGGTGGTCCATGGACCTGATTGTAATTGTTATTACGTCTAGTGTTCTCTGTACTGCCATGATTGATGAATAGATCGGAATTTTCTCTTGCAAAAAAAAAGAAATTCTAAATCCTAACTCTATATAAGGACGCGAGGGTGGAGGAAGGGGAGAGAAATTATGTGTAAAAAAAAATCCAGTTTTTTTTAAAAACGTGCGTATTTTTTCTTCTGTGAAAGCTAAAAGAAGTAAGGGGAGGAAATCAGATTATTTGGAGCACTGGTTAAGCAGAAGTACTGGTCATCCGAGATGACTGTTCACTCACGGCTACTGTTCACAGACGATTACTGTTCATGTATGGTACTCTTTGTCACTATTGTTCACTGAAGATGTGCGCATTTTTCTTCGCTGAAAGCTAAAAGAAGTAAGGCGAGAAAATCAGATTATTTGAAGCACTGGTTAAGCAAAAGTAATGTTCATCCGGGGATGGCGGTTCACCCGTGATTACTGTTCATAGACGATTATTGTGCGTGTATGGTCCCGTTCGTAGGTGATTACTGTTCACAGACGATACTGTTCATATACGATACTGTTCACTGACAGCGACGGAAAATGAGTAGTAATCTTTAAAAAAAACGGGAATCCTTCCCGCTTTAGTATTAGTACTTTTGCTCGTTTTATTGCTTCGAGTTATTCGGGGTTGTTGTTTCGGTTTATTTGGACTATTGTTTCGGTTAGTATTCCTGGGTTCATTCAGATAATGTCCGGTTTTTGTTTCGGTTTATTCGGGTGTATTATTTTGGTTTAAAATTCAGTTACTGCTTCAGTTTTATGGTTCATGTGGGTTAATGTTTTTGGTTTATTCAGGTGTTGTTCCGTTTCGCTGGTTTTGTTGTTTCGGATTATTCGGGGTTGTTGTTTTGGTTTATTTAGGCTATTGTTTCGGTTAGTAGTCCTGAATTCATTCCAATAATGTGCGGTTTTGTTTGGGTATTTGTTAGTAGATACTGTTTCGGTTTATGATTCGGGTGGGCTAATGTTTTCGGTTTACTCCGGTGTTGGTCCGTTTCACTGGTTTTACTGTTTCGGGTGTAGGTAGGAGGAGTTACATTTTTTTGTTTTTTTTAATATATTTCTTATGGATTTCTGTTCACGTGAATGCGTAGTGTTTTTTTTCTTTTTTTTTAGTTATTTCGGTTTATTCTGGTGTATTATTTTGGTTTAAAATTCGGCTACTGTTTCAGTTTTATGTTCTGTGTGGGTTAATGTTTTCGGTTTATTCAGGTGTTATTCCGTTTCGCTGCTTTTATTGCTTCGGATTATTCGGAGTTGTTGTTTCGGTTTATTTGGTCTATTGTTTCGGTTAGTAGTCCCGAGTTCATTCGGAAAATGTCCGGTTATTGTTCGGATATTTGTTAGTGCACTTTTAATTGTTGTTGCGTTGTAAAAATGGACAGTAATCGGTCTAGAATTTATTTTTTCCACGGATAACTGTTCGTGCAAATATACAATTCCGGCCTACTGTTTTTGTGCTCTGTTAACACTATCATCGGAAAGAATTAGGAGACGATTGAGGCGGCTATGTATTGATACGCCGGTGTTGTGCATCGGTACGTCGGTGTCGAGAAATGATATATAGAAAATTGTAAATCCTAACTCTCTATATAAGGACGTGAGGGTGGAGGAAGGGGAGATAAATGATGTGTAAAATATATCCTATTTTTTTATTTAAAAAATTGCATATTTTTTCTTCGGGGGAAACATTTTTTTTTAAAGAAAGAAAGCACTGTTCACGAAGGTAATGTTCATTAGAGGGCTACTGTTCACGGAAGGCACTGTCCACACGCGATTACTGTTCATCGGTGGTTACTGTTCATGTATGAATACTGTTCTTCCATAATTACTGTTCATACATAATTACTGATCGCTGACGGCGGAGTAGTACTTATAAGTAACGTGACAACCACAACAACCTTGAAGAAGTACTAGTAGTAGCAAGGTGATGAGGCGAGCCAATGGTGCGCGAGCACACGGATCGTGTGATTCGCGGGGCGAGTTGCTGGCCGTTGGATGGGGCATTGACCCAGCGAACGGTGGGCGTTCAGCAGCACTTTTCGCGGGGCGAGTTAGTTTATCACGTTGACGGCAGTCACGGACTTGTGGGGCACGGGCGAGAGGGAGGCCCACGTGTCAGGGAGGGGAGGGGTACCATCCGTCGGTGGTAAAAGATAGAAACCGTTGGCCAGCGTCAGCACTTTTTCACTGGACGCTGGATATGTGTGGATGCGTCAGGCGCTGGTGCTCCGGCGGCATTCATCCACAACTGGAAACTTCCGAGGTAAATGGGGACGTAAATCAAGGTGAGTAATTACTGTTGCTTTTTTCTTGAGGGAAATTAAAAAAAAAATTGCGTAGTTGAGGGAAGGTAATTACTGTTGCCTAAATGACCGCGGCTCCGTTTCGTTTCTAAAGATAAAATAAAGAAACCGCGTGGGCCCCATTTCTATGTAAAATAATACCACGAAATTATCATTATTATTGGGCCGCTGACGCTGGCGTGTGGGCCAGGGAGTGAGGGCTTGCTACTGAACCGACGGGGCAGGCTCAGCCGCCGCCCGTATATAGATAGAGCTCTCCTCTCGCTCCCAGCTTGCAACCCAACCCAACCCAACCCTAGCCGCAGCTCACACCAATCTTTCTCTATCCTCTTCTTCTCTCAACACCACCCAACTACGGACGGACGGGCACCTCGTCGCCGGCCATGGCATCACCCAGCTCAACGATCTATCCAAGACGACGGAGGTATGTGTCTCCTTCCTTCCTTGTTTACATATACAGATCTAATAAATCTTGTTGATTCCATTGGGTACTGACCGATTGATTGGATAATTTTGCAGATCGGCGGAGCAGAGCTTCGGATCCATAATCGGGGCTAAGAACAAGGCATGGCGACGAAATCCACCATGGTAAGATCCTAATAAGAAGAAAAGAATCCATCTTGTTTTGTGAAATTTTCCACAACCTGACGCTGAAGATTAATCTTTGTTTTTTCAGATCAGGTCAGGTTCATCTTGTGCTGGCAACGTCGACATATTTGTGGTTGTGCAGCAATTTCATAGCCATCTGGTTCAGTTTTCTTTCTGCTGTATGCCTGTATGCATCTCCCAAGGAAAGAAACTGACGATCCTGCGCTCGTTCGCTCAGTCTGCTTTTCTGACGCACGGTCCAGCGCCACATCATTTCCAAGGATGGCGAACGCTCACTCTGTAGCCCTTCCGACGCACGATCCCACACTGCCGCTTGTGGGCTAGCAGCATCCTGGGCCTCCGACGACAGCTGCTTATGGGCTTCCGGCGAGCAGAATTGGGACCGAAGCGTCGGCCCGCTAGGGTGCCTAAACCCTAGACCGGCGGGGCGGGCTATAAAACCCAGGGAGGGGCGACGCGGGCGCCACGCTCCCCCGCCGCCGCCTCCTCTCTGCCGCCGCCGCCAAGGTAGGCTCCTCCTCCTCCTTCCCCACCTCTCCTCCGGTTCCCCTTTCGATCCGTCGTTTTTCTCAAGCGCCGTCTCTTTGCTCTCCCCCACAGGACTCCCATCAATGGCGAACGGAGGAGAGGACGGGGGTTCGTCAGGACGCGACCGCGCCAACACCTCCAGGTCTGTTCCATCGATCGAGATCCATTTCTGCAGCGTTCCTCTCGCTGCATCTCTTTGATTTCTGAGGGTTTTCCTGCTTGTTCTTCAGGGATTGGGCATCTAAGATGGTCGATCCGACACATCAGTGGACGCCTCGTGGAAATGAATCTGAAGTAACGTAAGCCCCCTTCCCTTCCAACCTGACCTATCTGAGTTCGAGATTCAGCATTTCCCCTAGCCACTGATGGTTTTGTTTTGCTGCAGATCTGGCCTAGATGAGCAGGTCTTACCACGCCCTGGTTATCTGGCCCGCCTGCTGATGAGACTGGTGCCTCCGGTCCTTACTGGATCTCCAAGGTACCCAGCCCTAATGCTTCTATTCATGCATACTCATGTCCTTCTTGATGAATACTGGTATATGTTAGGTTTGAATGTCTCACTGAGCAGCACTTGGGCTGCTTATTTCTGTTAAGATGGAGATTGCCCTGTGTATGCCATTTCTATTGCTGAATCTTGCATGTCATCTATTTTGTGATGTATGCTGTGTCATTTTTGTATTCATGATAGTCATATGACATTATTATCTATGATCAGATGTTTGTCTGTTGTTCATGTTCAATCGTGTGACAGTTTTACCTTTCTGAATGTGAAATGTATGCTCTGCACTTTGTCTTTTATTAATAGTCAATTATGTGCCCTTTGTACTTTGCGGGAGTCAGGTGCATTTAAGTGCTGTTTGCCTATTGTCCATGGTCAATCGCATTGCAATTTTTTTCCTTTTGAATGTGAAATGTGTACTGTTCTCTCTGTGTACCATGCGTGCGTTAATCATATGCCCAGTTTTACCATTAAAATTCTATATAGAAGTTGAATGGCTGTTCTTTTTTGCTGTATTGCTACTGTCAGAGTAACTGTTTCTTGGTAATGCAGTAGCCGTGCTGATCCTTGCCTACGTGGTCCTTTCCCTGTGGTGATGTATACTACTGTCCCAACCCTTACCGAGGCATTTCAGAAGTGGTATGTCCTAAAAATATTCTATCATCTTGTACCAACCTATTTGTTCCCCATGACAATTCTAACTGTTGTGTTTAGTATAACCCTCTTTTGTCTGAGCAGTGTTTTGTACTCTGTTTAGTCTAATGCGTTGTGTAGCTCTTTCTGTACTAGCGTTCTAACTTTATACACTTGATATTTTGCCGCTTAGGTCTGAGGATGTGAAAAATGAAGCCTTGCGGAAGGCTGTTGAGATGAATCTCTTCGGCATGGTATTTACTTCCATCTACTCTTTTCGACTGCTTCTAACCTTGCTTTAGCATTGCAGTGTAAGTTACTCCTTCTGAGGAGTAATATAAGGGCGTTTAGATCACTACTCTAGTGATCTAAATGCTCTTATATTAGTTTACAGAGGGAGTAGGTTTTATGTACTGTCAATGGTATCTTGCATCGAAATCACAAGCATCACAGTAGCACAATCATTGTACTCCCTCCGTCCGAAAAAGCTTGTCCCTCAAATGGATGTATCTAGCACCAAGTTAGTGCTAGATACATCCATTTGAGTGACAAGCTTGGTGCTAGATACATCCATTTGAGGGACAAGCTTGGGACAAGCTTTTTTGGACGGAGGGAGTAGTTTGTAGTTACATTTGTCAATAGCACAATCTTTGCATGTCGTAAAGGTACTGTTGTGTATTCTTAAAAGTCACATTTGCACACCCTTGCATTGCTTATTAGTTTTGTCGTGTGCCCGTATTAGTTCTGTTGGTGGCTTTGATTTTCAAGCAAAATATCTCTACTATATGTATAATCTTATCAAAGTTAGTTAATACTCTATTGATGATAACATATGTTAATCCCTTGAGCATGCTGTTGTGTGTTTTTAATGTATTTAACCTTGTAAACTTGATATGCTTTTTGATGCTGTACCTAACAGCAGACACCATTGATACTTTTTGCCTTCCAGGGTGAACATTTTGTCCGGCCACAGGGTGTCCGCCTAACTCTAGGAGCCATAGTAAAGAATTCCAAACAGTTTCAGGCTGAGCTAGGCAAGTTTATGAAGTCCCTGTCAAAGATTGAAGCGAACACTCCTGAGGGAAAATCTGTTCTCAAAGAAGTTGAGGAGGTGGTTGGTAAACTTGAAAGTGAGATCACCAGCTGGTTGAAATCTGCAGAGACGGCGTCTGCTGAGTCCCCTCCACCTGTATCGTTCTTAGCTGAGTTTACGGAGAAGGTTAAGAAACTCAACAACAGCGAGCTTGCAAATGCTTTGAAGGCTATCGAAGAACTTGCAAATACTGCTAGTATACCAGTGAAGGTACACAAGCAATACAAGGACATGGAAGAACTGATCTGTGTTCTGTCTGCCATGGTGACCGCTTACTTGGCTTTCATGACGGATAACACCCCTGATCCGGAGCTGGAGACAAAGGTTCCAACTCCTGCTGAGGAACCGGCTACACCTAACCCAGCTGAGCTGCCGGAACAATGCCAGGTGAAGCCTCCGCCCAAGGTCCCATCGTTTGAAAAGCTTGGCAAGACTGCAATTGGTAAGAGGCTTGTCTTGCTGTGAGTTTTATGTTGTCTTATGTTTGTTTGATTGCTTGTGTGCCTACTAACCTCTTCTTTTTCTTTGGCATAGATATTCTGTATGGTGGTTACAATGAGCTGCCGTGGGTGGCTGATGCTACCTGTTGCTTGAAGTCAACAGAAAGATCATTTCCTGTGATGCGTGCTACTATAAGTTCCTCCCAAGAAGTAAGTTTGAAAACTTGCATTTGTGGTTATGTTACAAAGATAACACTGCGTTTACATGAGTGTAGCACTTTGGTTTGTTGCTGACCGTGTAGTGCTATTTCATATTTTTAGGTAAAGGCAAGCATCAAGGCGGACGACTTTCTTGGAAATGGTGTGCGAGGGTCACTATTGTTCATCTACCCTTTCTCCGACACTTCTATGGTAGGTTGTTCAATGGTTTAGCAGCATTGTTTTGTTGCAGCGTTGGTGATGATGTTATTCCATGTTTGAATATGCAGGTGAAGCTGCGTTATGCCCATGAGAAGGCTGTTCTTGGTGTTAGAGTTGGGCTCCATGCCAGCCCGGAGGTAAACATGTCTGCCATGGTTGGAACAGGCTTTGGCCTCCATGGTGGGTTCAGCCTGGCATTTAGCACCAAGAGCGGTCTGGTTAATGGAGTGGATCTTGGCTTGAACTGCATGAGGAAAGAATGGGGGAATGCATCTGTGTGCGCAAGCTTGTAAGTTTTCTAGATCATCAGTTTGATTTTTTGGTTTGGAATGTCCTACTCCCTCTGATCTAAATTAATTGATGCTGTGTTTGTTTAGTACTCCCTCCGTTCCTAAATATACAAGTCTTTGTGGAGATTCCACTTTGGACCACATATGGATGTATATACATCCGTATGTGGTCCAAAGTGGAATCTCTATACATCCGTATGTGGTCCAAAGTGGAATCTCCACAAAGACTTGTATATTTAGGAACGTAGGGAGACAAAGCTATACTAGCATGGCGTCAATTAATATTGCATCGGAGGTAGTAGTATATTAGTATCTCCCATAGATTGTAGGCTCATAAAACTTGTTTGTACAGAATTCTTGCGGACTTGGATATGATTCAAACTTGTTTGTGCAATACGGTTCAAACTTGTGTTTGTACGGAATTCTATCCCTTTAGCAGTGTGTGTGCATGCATGGATGGTGCCAATCTTATGGATTATCCTGTTTTCTGTGTAGTGTTATGGACCCTGAGGGTAAGAAGAAGAATCTGAGGAAGATCCGGGCTCTCTACTCTAAGGAAGTTGATGGAAGCTTCAGCTTTGCTGCCGATGTAGCATTTGATGCAGAGAAAGCCAAGGTGTTGGCGACTGGTGGCGTCGCGCTGCGGGTTGATGAGAAAACTCTACTCAAGGGGAGGATCAGCTCAGATGGGTCGGTTGCGGCTGTGGTGGAGCTCGCTGGTGATGGGCGTGCCAAGCTGAGGGCCTCTGCCCAGGCTGATCTTTACAAGGTCAGCAAGGGACCCAAGGTTGGTTTCTCGGTCAGCTTCCAGTGAGTCTGTGCCTATGTAGGGTGGAAAACTTTAGATCGCATGGATTTTAGGTCTTGACTTTTGGTGCATGAAATTTTGCCGTCTGGTTTGGCTATGTCAGGAGAATGATTTGGGATGCGAATGATCCACTGTCGTAACCCTTTGTTTGTTATTCATCATACTTGGCACGGTGCCCTTTGCTGTCCCACTATATCGATTTATCTTGGCTTACCCGTATCGCCATGTATGATTTCAGCACCTTCCTTCTGATCCATTTTAATTGACGCTGGTCTCCTGGCTCAATTAATTTGGATCGGAGGGAAGTGCAAAAGATTGTTTTTAGTTAACTACCTCTATGGCTGAACATCCTGACGAGCAGAGCACACCTACTTGTTACTCATTCAACGGAAGAAATGAAACAACCTGTATAGCAAGCAACGTGTCTCGGTTCTGCTCGGTACTTTTTCTTCACTTCCCATCTACTTGCCTTACTGAAGCACTTGTAACAGTGGCGGCCAAAGGCTGAGCAGAAAGCTTTTCCTCTTGTTCTACTTTCAACTCTATTATTAGGCCAACTCCAACGCACGGCCCCGAACATTGCAAAAAGTTTTCAAATAGTTTTACAACCAAATTGAAATAACTCTAGTTCCATGTTCAAATAAAAAGCACAATCAAATAGTTTATTACTCCCTCCGTCCCAGTTAGTACAAAGTTGAGTCACTTATTTTGGGACGGAGGGAGTACAATCCAATTAAAATTGTCTTGAATATATGAAAATCAAATGAACCGATACATCTACTGGTTGTCAATGTGAGTCCACATATGTTTAACCAAGTCATCCTGGAGTTGCACATGAGAGTGCCCATCGCGCCCACGATGAAATTGTGTAAACTATTCAAAGGTTGCCGGTTCTTGATGCAGAGGCTCAACATTTTCACCCTGAAAATCAAATCCTTGGTCGTAGATGCTGTCATCACGCTCATCCTCCACGATCATGTTGTGTATGATCACACAAGCAGTCATCACCTCCCACATTTTCTTGGTGCTCCATGTCAGTGCAGGGTTTCGAACGTACCCATTGAGATTGAAGCACACGAAAAGCACGCTCCACATCCTTCCTAGCACTCTTGTTGTTGGGCAAATCTCTGTCTCTTCTTTCCTTGTGGATTGGGTATTGTCTTCACAAGAGTTGACCGCTGAGAATAGATACCATCAGCTAGGTAGTATCCCTTGTAGTAATGGTGGCCATTGATCTCAACGTTGACCTCTGGGGAGTGGCCTTCAGCAAGCCTTGCGAACACTGGTGAACGCCGAAGCATGTTGATATCATTGTTAGAACCAGCCATGCCGAAGAAAGATCCAAAGATCTTGAGAAGCCACCGCTTCTAGTATGACAGTGTCACCTTTCACATGCCCCTTGTACTGCCCCTGTCAAGCAAATGGACAGTTCTTTCACTTCCAGTGCATACAGTCTATACTACCAAGCATGCTCGGCCAGCCCCTCTCGGCATTGATCGCCAACCACCTCTCTGTATCAGCGGCATTTGGCTGTCTCAAGTACTCAGGGCCAAACACTGCCACCACAGCCTTGCAGAAATTGTACATTGATAGAAGTGTCCATGATACCTTGCGAGCAAAGTGTCGAACACCTTGCGGTCGTGGTGGAGACGCGGACGGGAAGAGAACCTCGAGCTCCCTCACTAGCAGCCGACGAGGTTGGCGTTGGCGGTTGGCACCCTGCGGCTATGTAGCGCCTGCTGGAAGCTGTTGAGGTCGATGGGCGTCGTCGCCGGCCGTTGCTTCTCTCTATTTCAAAACACTTGAGTGGGGGCCGTCTATGGCATGGGGTGGTTGTGGTATGGGCGGCTTGGCAAGTTTAGCGAGGAAGACGGCCGGGGAAAACGGGTATGGGCGGCGGCGGCGGCGATGGCGGGGCGGAGGAAGAGGCTGGAGAAGAGAAAAAGAGGGGTTGTGCCACCGACGGGCAGGCCAGGAGAGGACAAGAGCGCACGTCCCACCCGTCCGCGCGCTGTCCGCTTCGACGCAAACACGGTCCAAATTTGGGCCGGGAATGGGGCGAAAGCGGATGGAAAACGGACAAATGTCCGTTTGTTCCCGCGCGTTGGGCCGGGTTTTGTGTCCGTTTACCCCCAAACGGACGCGGCCGGACCATTTGAGGTCGTACGTTGGAGTTGGCCTTAAGTCATCCACTTTTATATGGCAAGTGTAGCTCATCTTGAACAGGTTCACTATTTCGTTGGGGTATTTTGAGTTTTGTAGCTGAATCTTTCTGAACCTTATTAGTTGGAAAGTTCATGTGAGAAACCGTCTGGACCTGAGAATGCAACACAAGATGTCAAGATGAGCCAGTGTTGCTGGATCATCGGGAGCCAAGCCCGACGCGCAGGATAATGGTAGATTCAATGGCCTGCAAGCTGTGTTAGGCAGATAATGGAGTCTTCCAAGCTGATTGAGTGGAATTTCTTTCCAACTAGCAAAGGCCTTAGGTAGGGGATCCCTTTATCTCAACTTAGTGGTTGTTGTGCTTTTCGGATGTTGTTTAAAGCTTCTTCCTTTGATCTTATCTATGCCCTCAAGTATGCCCTAGGGGATCATTTGTCTGTAATATGCAGATGGTACAATACTTTTATGAGATAATGATTTAGAAAAGGCGCAGAACCTGGAGTGGATCCATGCCTGTTTCGAGGAAGTCCCTGGTATGCTCATTAATTGTCCTAAGAGTGAGCTTATTCTCATCAATATTGAGGGGGGTGGGTGAGCTTTTTCCTTTTACTAGAAGGGTTGGACGCGCTTTGCTGCGCCGTTGAATTTGTTGGGATTCTTAAATTTCTTTACTCACTCTATTTCAAAATATATGGTGTATTACTTTTTTGAAAAGTCAAACCTCTTTAAGTTTGATCATATTTGTAGAGAAATATATCAAAATTCATAATATCAAATCGGTGTTATTAGATTCATCATGAAATGATATATATTATGGATGTCGATATTTTTGGCTCTGAACTTGGTCAAAATTAAAGAAACTTGACTTTCCAAAAAACTAATAACCCTTATATTTTGAAACTGATGGAGTATTTAGTTTGGCCGGTGGGGGAGACGATGGAGTGTGTTTTATGTTTATTTATAATGCGGTTGTTTGGGGCCTTTCACGGTGTGATTCTGTGTTATCCGCTAATCAACCCATATTTATGTGGGATATTTTTTCATCCTTGGTTGCATGTACTATATTCGTGCTATAGTATCACATGGTGGCGCTTTTTTCTGGGTGATAGGAGTCTGCGAGGGGTTGATATGTTTTTATAGGCCGGTTGCTGCTGATTAATTTGAAAAATCGTTGTCCCGATCAAAATCGTAAACCAAATCCAAAATTGAATACCTCAATCGAACGAAAGAGCTTTAAAATTAGGGAACATAGAGAATTAAAATAATTAAATGGGAGACCCCCTGAGAAATTGTTGACCCGGTCAAAATTGGGTGACCCAATTCTAAATTGAGGCCTCAATTAATTGTGAAGATTTAAAAATTAGGGAGCATAGTGTATTGTATAAAAAATTAAATGAGAGAGTTTTGAGAAATTGTTGACCTGGTCAAAATTGGGTGACCAAATTTCAATTGGAGACCTCAGTTGATTGTGAGGCCTCCAATCCTAGGGAGCTTAGTGATATAGTATATAGAGCTCTTAGGCTGTGAATATGTATCTTTTACTGTTAAGTATCTAGGGATTCCTCTCCATTGTGATAAACTTTGGAGAGAACATGTCCAACCCATTGTACACAAAATCATGAAAGGGATTCCTCGATAAAGAGGTAAGCTTCTAACTACAAAGGCATACTTGTGCTCATAAAAGCATGTCTGACTAGTATGTGGAGTGCATGATAAAGTTCATTTATAAAAGAAAAACAAAATCATGAGCCATGGATGCAAGGAAGCATGGGTGAGCGCCATCGACATGAAGAATCATGCGGTGCTTTGTGCTTGGGAGACTTAAGTATTGTGTCATGTTTGTGAGCCGTCGAGTGCTCCCCCTGATACCGTTTTGTTCTTCCTTAAGCATGTGTTAGATGTAGTGTAGTGTTGTGTAGAATTCCTGCTTAGTTTTGGTTTTCGTAAATGTTCTGCCTATAGGAAACTGTTTGGAAGTTTATTTAGTGGAAATCGACGGGAGGGCCCATTGTCTGCACGTCATTTCTGCAGCAGGGATTTTCGAAAACGTGGTGTTCCTGTGATTCAGTATAAGCAAATGCTTGGTTATAGAAATCTTCAGCAATCTGGAGTTTCTGTCTCCAAAACGTGTCCTGCTGGAGTTGATTGTGGTGCTAACGGTGTTCAATTGACTAGAAACATGTCTGTGGACAGTAAAGACTCAAGGGAAAATCCGGCCAGAAGGGCATATTGGGATCAATCACAATATTGAGATGAGTATGACTTGAACAAGTTCACTTCACACCAAAGCTGAGTAGGTCCACAGGTTTTGCTGGCAACCTAAGAATAAATTATGAAACAAGACTAATTGACAAAGAGTACCAAGAGGACCACTGCAAAACCAAGCATATCTTGAAGATCGCCAAGTTCCAAGCAAGAGGAAACACATATATACAGCAACCGGTATCTACTTATTTAATCAGGACGAGACCGACTAATCAGCAAGAGAAACGACACACTCACAGATAGAGGGAGATAAGCGCTGCTTATTTAATATAGGCAAGAGAAACGGCACACTCACAGATAGAGGGAGATAAACTCCTCAAGCAAACACAATATTAAAACAGAGGTGACACCAGAAAGGCAGAAACACATACATACATACAGCAAACAGACATAAAGGCTCACCGAGTTCCAAGAAAGAGGAAACACATGTATACAGCGACCAATAGCTAGTTATTTAATTGGACGAGACTGACTCATCAGCAAAACAGATATGACACACACTGATAGAGGGAGGGAGGTAAACTCGTTGAACAAAGACAACATAATAAAACAGAGACGACAGCAGCGGTAGGCGCATATTCACAACATTCTTACAATTGTGATAAGAAGCTAGCTAGTAGATATGATATATGCCTTATGATTTGGTTCTCTGCAAGACCAGGTACTAACTAGTTGACTTGTTTGCAGCAAGCTAGCTTGATCCCTTGTGGCCATCATGATCTTGTTTCGCCTTGTACTGACTCAAGGCATCTCCTGCCATTTTGCCGATTAAAACTGCCGCCGCGAATTTTAAGAAATCATTAAAGTATACTGCCCGTTGACTTGAGCGCCTGCAGATCAGGTGATACAGTTAACTGGTAGCAATAAAAACAAGAACATGGGATACATAAAGTAATAGATGTTATTGAGGATAGCCGGTACTTTTAATGATTGGTAGGATGGATTTTACCATGCCGACTCTAATTCCTAAGGAAGGCGATGCTAGGACCATGAGAAAGTTTAGGCCAATCAGTTTATTGATGAATTGCAGCTCCAAGTTTTAATAGATCCTTTTAAATCATGTAGTGGACGTCTTTTCTAGAATGCTTGACGAGGGTGCTAGTAACGGTTTAATCAGGGGACTTTGCCCTGAATAGATCAAAAAGAAAAGATTTTTGTTTTTGTTTCAATAGATGCATTATTAGGTGAGGTGGAGGGGGGGAGAGATACCAGCGGGGGTCATCGGGTCTGGGTTTGACATGCTGAGAGAGTTGTTTGAGCAAAAGGTTGTTTTTGCGGGTCACTATATTGCCCTTAGCAGTGTAGTCAGCTTCCCAGGCAGCGATTGTGTTGTAGAGGTCCTCTTTCTTGGCTTGGATTAGAGCCAAGCGGAAGATGGCATCCTTCCTCTGATTGGGCGTGAGGTCCTGCGGCAGGCAGTTTGTACATTAGCAAAGGCATTGGCCAGAATCATCATAATGCATCTATTTGCTCTTGTATGATTTTGTAGATAGCAAAGTAAGAGAGTCAGTTTGTTGTATATTAGTATTAGCAAAGTAAGTTTGCTCTTCAGAGGGGGGGGGGGGGGGGGGGGGGGGATGTTGATTTTGCAGTACGTACATGGCCTGTGGTGGAATCGACGATCCGTGTGCTAGTGTACAGCGGACTACGCTCAATCATAGCCTCCGCCTCCGCCGCCGCTCTGGTTCCAAACCTCCTCGCCGTGTGACGAAGCGCCGTGGCCATGGCCTGATCCCCTCGCTCCAATCGCCCGCCGAGCCTCTCCAATCCTAGCTAGCACCAGCAATAGATACATACGACGTAAGGGAAATCAATCAATCAAGAGAGAGATGTGCATAGCATAGTATACGACGACGTACCTTCCGCCGCCGCCGGATCTCCTGAGGGTTCCGATTGGGATTAGGGTTCCTCGCCTTCGCTGCTCGCTCGATCCCCTTCCGACGCCGCCGCTTTTTTTTCTTTCCTTCGTCGGGTTTAGGGGTGCTGGTTCCGCCTTAAAGCGGCGGTACAAGCCTGGAACGGGCCGGCCCATGTACAAGAAATACTTTCTGTTTGCATCATACACGTTTGCACCGTTTTTTTTTTCTCACAGGTAGAAGGTTTCCATCAAAAAAAAAAAAAAGTTTGCCTCAAAAAAAAAAAAAAACTCAAAAAAAAGGTAGAAGGTTTTCCATAGGTTTTTTCCCCTAAAAAAAAAGGTAGACGATTTCCATAGGTTTTTTCCGGGGCGGTTTTCCCTTGGTTTTTCTAGGGCAGGTTTGCTTCCGTTTTTTGTCCAGTTTTCCGTTTTCCTTTTTTCAAATTCACGAACTTTTAAAAGTAGGAAAAACAAATGAATTCTTGAACGTCTTTCAGATTCACAATTTTTTCCAAATACAAATAGTTATTCAAATTCGAAAACAATTCAAATTCAAGAGCTTCTTCTAAATCCATGGATTTTTTTTGAAATTCGCAAAAAAAATTCAAATCCGTGGAACCCATGAACTTTTCAAAATTTTGATCTTTTTAAAACATGAAAAAAATATTCAAATCCACAAACTTTTTTTCAATTCCGCAAACTTCTTTTGAAATTCGTAAACTTTTTTCAAAATTGCATGTTCTTTCTGATATCACCAAAGAACTAGCCATGGACAGGGGTGCGTGAAAGCTTGCTATCCATGTGCCAGAACCATGAGTTGGCCGCGAGATCTAATGGGTTTCACCTCTAGTCTACCCTAATTTGTTTGGGACTAAAGGCTTTGTTGTTGTTGCATGTTCTTTCTGAATTCGTTAATTTTTTCAAAAAATAGTGTACGAATTATTTTAAAAGATCCATTTCGTATTTGGCAGCTAGAAACAAAGATATCAACCAAGACAAAGATTGCATACCTTGAGGAAATAGCATCGACTCTATATTAGCTAATAGCGCCGGCTAACAGCATAGTTCGGTAATCAACAAGCATCTTTGTCTCCTTAGGGCACCCATCTAGGTGCGGAGCGGGGGGGCCTCTCCTGCAGGCGCGGCCCAGCCGTGCTACTGGTGCTGGGCGGGCATGTGGACGTACGGGATGCAGTCAGGCTGGCTGGGGCTTGCGAGCCTGCCTTGTGCAGGATGTTAACCTCGTCTCCGGCGGCCCCTTCCTTCGAGCTATGATGGCGGCTCCGGTATGGCGGCATGTCAAGGCAACGGATGGTGGCCCCTGCGTGGAACCTGGCCCGGCCGCTCGGGTGGGGAGCCGCGGCTCGGGGGACGGTGCAGCACGTGCTCGTTCACCCTGGAAGATGGCTGCAAGCGCTTGGGACCGGCGGCTCGAGGGACGGCGCAGGGCGTGCTCGTTCCCCCCGGGAGTTGGCTGAGAGCGCTCGGGACCGGCGGATCGTGCAGGCGAGGGGATGGCGGTGGATCGGGATCCGCCCCGATCTGACGTCCGTCTTCCGCCGGTGGCGCGGGCTGTGGGCGGCGCAGGCTATGGGCAGCGCGGACCGGTGTCCTCCACCGTGACGGTGATGGCGTTGGCGTGGTGGAGGCAGCGGTTGGGTGGCGGTCCTAGTTCTCTTATCGCATCACGACAATGATCTGCATGATCGATCCTCCTCGATCTGGCCGTCTACGTGTTCTGGAAGGATCGGATAGATTTCGGTCGTGCACGTCCATATCAGCCTACGTGACTCCATGAGGGCGCAGCGCGAAGCTCTCTTGTTTGTTGGAACCATGGGACATGTCGGTATCTCGATTTCCATGGCATAGACAGCGGTGGAGAATGTCATGGTGGCTGAGATTGAAGGATCAGTAAGGCGGAGGGGGCCTTGGAGGCGATTGAGTCAGCCAGGTGTTTGATAACTTTCAGAAGCAGCAGTGACAAGTGGGGATGGCAGCACTGAAGGATTTCATTTTCGGTGGTGCTCCTCAGGTGCTGAGTCGTGAGTTTCAGGGTGAAAACCTAAGGTCTGACCTTCATTGGTTGTGCCTGAAAATTGCCTTGCTGAAGGTATTGTTTTGTGAGCTCGGACTTTCTCCAGGGTGAAAACCTAAGATCTTGGATCGGACGACGACGGCGCTTATGCACTGTTTCCTTCTTGAAGGCGTTGCTTTTGGAGACCTTCTATGTTTTTCGGGTGTTGTCTTTGGTGGTGGTTTGTGTGCTGCTGCTGAGAGGAGTCGATCACTATGGCGAGGATTTTTTTTCACTTTCTTTTTTCTTTTCTTTTCGGGCTGTGTGCATCCTGGATGTCTTTGTGACATCTTGTTGGTGCAGAGCCTGGGTGTAATTGGTATCTTTGTGATATTAATATATTCTCATTAAAAAAACTCTAGCCAACCCCTACAAAATAAAGGAGTAAACTTAGGGCATCTCCAACGCGGACCCTCAAACCGCCCGCATACGTCCAGACCGCGCGGTCCGGACGTGTTGTACCATCCAACGCGAGCCTGTATCGGTTCACCGAGTGGTCCGGACGTAGTTTTTCCTGCAAACCGGAGACAAAGTGGGGGGGGGGGGGCTTTGCGGCCGTCCGGACCGCTGCCACGCCCGCTCTTGACTACCCTGGCCCACAAAAAAATCTCACTCTCCTCTCCCGCGCTTTCCATCGAATGCCCGCGCTGCTTGCCACGCTGCATTCATGCCGGCCCAGAGCATGCAGCGGCCGACATTGATGCCCGTGATTTGACCGGATGGGAGGGCGGCGCAGACGGATGCGACCACTCGGGCATCGTCACTTCAATGCGGACCCCGCGTCCCGAGAAACCAACTCCGGCTGCTGTGTCGCAGTGAAGCGGACTGACCGCCCCTTCGCCTGACCTGGCTGTGACTATCTAAGCCATCCGTCGGCAACGCACAGAGCCGTACTCCCCTCCCGGAGCACTGACCCTCTCCTTGTCACCGTTCCCGAGCCCAGCGACAATGCCGAAGTCCTGGTTCTCCGCGCAGGCAGGTGGAGCCGGTGGAAGTTCCTCGTCAGGCGGATCGTGGCGCCGTCGCGCTCGCTCTCCGGGCCCATCTCATCCACGGTGGCGGGCTCCTTCGATGACGAGGAGGACCAGTGCTACTTGTGATAGGCGTTGGGATTTCCCCGAAGAGGAAGGGTGATGTAGTATAGTAGCAGATAGTATTTCCCTCAGTTAAGAACCAAGGTTTATCAAACCAATAGGAGACACCACACAAACACTGTAAGCAGTACCTGCACACACGCAAAGCAAATACTTGCACACAGCGCAGGCAAGAAGGCTGTCAATCCCCTTGTACTCGTTAATTGCAAGGATCAAATCTGATAGTGGTAGATAAATAAATAAAAAGGAAAATAAAAGTAAATAAATTGCAGCAAGTATTTTTTAGGGTTTTAGTAAATATAAAGTGAATGAACCCGGGGGCCATAGCTTTCTGCTACTTGTGAGCTGCGTTGGGACTTTCCCCGAAGAGGAGAGGAGATGCAGCACAGTAGAGATAAGTATTTCTCTCAGTGAGAACCAAGGTATCAATCCAGTAGAAGAATCACGCAAAGCCTCGTGAACAGCACCTGCACACACAAAACCAAATACTTGCACCCAACGCGGGCAAGAGGGTCGTCAATCCCGTTGAACTCGTTACTTGAAAGGATTAAATCTCGTAGTGGTAGATAGATAAATTGCAAAAGAAAATAAAAGAAAGAAAATTGCAGCAAATATATTTAGGTTTTCTTTTTATGATTAAAGTAGACCCGGGGGCCATAGTTTTCACTAGAGGCTTCTCTCTCGAACACATAGCATACGGTGGGTAGACAAATTACTGTTGGGCAATTGATAGAAAAGAGCATAGTTATGACGGATTCATGGCAATGATCATGTATATAGGCATCACGTCCGAGACAAGTAGACCGACTCCTACCTGCATCTACTACTATCACCACCCATCGACCGCTATCCAGCATGCATCTAGGGCATTAAGTTAATGAAAACGGAGTAACGCCTTAAGCAAGATGACATGATGTCGACAAAGTAAACCCAATCAATATGAATAAACCCCATCATTTTACCCTTAATGGCAACAATACAAATATGTGTCTTGTCCCTTTCTGTCACTGGGATATAGAACACCGCAAGATTGAACCCATTACAAAGCACCTCTCCCGCTGAAGATAAATCAATCTAGTTGGCCAAACCAAACGGATAGATCGGAGAGAAATACAAAGCTATCAAAATCATGCATAATAAAGTTCAGAAAAGACTCAATTACTTCTCATGAATAATCTGATCATATACCCACAATTCATCGGATCCCAACAAACACACCGCAAAAGAAGATCACATCGAATAGAACTCCAAGAAGATCGAGGAGAACATTGTATTGAAGATCAAAGAGAGAGAAGAAGCCATCTAGCTACTAGCTATGGACCCGTAGGTCTGTGGTAAACTACCACACATCATCGGAAGGGCAGTAAGGTTGATGTAGAAGCCCTCCGTGATCGATTCCCCCTCCGGGAGGGTGCCGAAAAAGGCCTCCAGATGGGATCGCGGATGAATAGAAGCTTGCGGCGGCGGAAAAGTTATTCGAGGTGGTTCTCTGTTGGTTTCCCAATATTTGAGAATTTATAGAAGTGAAATTAGGTCAAAAGGAGCCACGAGGGGCCCACAAGGCATCAGGGCGTGACCATCCCCCTGGGTGCGCCCTGTTGCCTTGTCACCTCCTTGTGAGGCTTCTGGTCTCCTCCCGAAGCTTCTAGGGTGTCTTTTGTCCAGAAAAAAATCGTCAAAAAGTTTCGTAGCGTTTGGACTCCGTTTGGTACTGATTTTCTGAAAAACCAAAAACAGGCAGAAAACAACAACTCGCACTGGGCACTAGGTTAATAGGTTAGTCCCAAAAAATGATATATAATTGCATATAAAACATCCAAGATTGATACTATAATAGCATGGAACAATCAAAAATTATAGATACGTTGGAGACGTATCAGCATCCCCAAGCTTAATTCCTGCTCGTCCTCGAGTAGGTAAATGATAAAAACAGAATTTTTGATGTGGAATTCTACCTAACATGTTTATCATGTAATCTCTTTTATGGTATGAATATTAAGAAACGAGTGATTAAAAGCATAGTCTATAATTTGATATAAAGACATCAATATTCAGGCATACCAAAAAACAATCATGCCTTTCAAAATAAAAATGCTAAAGAATGCTATCCCTACAAAATCATATAGCTCGTCATGCTTAGTCTCCCTAACACAAAGTATTAATCATGAACTACCCCGATGACAAGCCGAGCAATTGGATCATACTTCTTAACGCGCTTCAACTTTTTAAACTCCCACACAATACATGAGCGCAAGCCATGGACATAGCACGATGGGTGGAATAGAATGTGATGATAGGGATCAATAAGGGGAAGTCAAAAAGAGAAAGATAGTCTCGCATCGACGCGGCTAATCAATGGGCTATGGAGATGCCCATCAATTGATATCAATGCGAGGAGTAGGGATGGCCATGTGATAACTCACAAGTATAGGGGATCAATTGTAGCTTTTTCGATAAATAAGAGTGTCAAACCCAACGAGGAGCTAAAGGTAGAATTAATATTCCCTTCAAGTTCTATTGACCACCGATACAACTCTATGCACACTTAACGTTCACTTTACCTAGAACAAGAATAAAACTACTTTGTAGGTGTAAGGATAAGTTTGCAAGAATAAAACTAGAAGTACTTAGTAGGAATAAAACTAGGAGTAATTTGCAAGATAATAAAAGTTAGTTGTTTAGTAGAGAGCTTTTTGTAACACAAAGAGAAAGATTGTCCATAGGAAATTGAATATAACATGTGTGATTATAATATGCAATGAGGGAGAGGCATATATACGTTAACATACTTTCCGTACTTGGATCATATGCACTTATGATTGGAACTCTAGCAAGCATCCGCAACTTCTAAAGATCATTAAGGTAAAACCCAACCATAACATTAAGTAAAAAGTCCCCTTTACTCCCATACGCAACAACCCCCTTACTCGGGTATAAGCTTCTGTCACTCTCGCCACCCACTATAAGCGAATCATGAACGTATTGCAAAACCCTATAGCGTAATCCCACACACTTGCGCGACATGGAGGGCACCATAGGACAACAACAATTTAACATACAACTCATATCTATCACACCATACCACAATTAACCCGTAGGACAAAAGAAATCTACTCAAACATCATAGGATTGCCACACATCATTGGATAATAATATATAGCATTAAGCACCATGTTCAAGTAGAGAATTACAGCGGGAATAGATAGGTTACACCACTGCATAGAGGGGGAGAGAGTTGGTGATGACGGCGGCGAAGTTGTTGGTGTAGATCGCCGTCATGATGGTTCCCCCGACGGCGCTCCGGCGCCACCGGAAGAGAGGGGGAGAGAGCCCCCTCCTTCTTCTTCTTTCTTGGCCTCCCCCTAGATGGGACGAGAGTTTCCCCTCTGGTCCATGGCTGCCATGGCTCCCGGAGGGCAGGAGCCCCTCCGAGATTGGATCTCTCTCTCTCTCTGCTTCTCTTCTGTTTCGCATTTCTATTTTCTGGCCCTTCATCGTTTCTTATATTCCCGGAGATCCGTAACTCCGATTGGGCTGAAATTTTGAGGGGATTTTTATCCGGAAATTATCTTTCTTGCAGCGAAAGAAGGGCCTCAACCGCCTTACGGGGTAGCCACAAGCCTGCTGGGCGCGGCCAGGGTAGGGGGCCGTGCCCTCTGAGCTTGTGGGCCCCTCGGGCATCGTCTCGCGTTGATTCTTTTTCCCAAAAAGTACATATATTCCAAAATAAATCTCCGTAAATTTTTATCACGTTCGGACTTCGTTTGATATGGATTTTCTGCAAAACAAAAAACATGCAACAAACAGGAACTGACACTGGGCATTGGATCAATATGTTAGTCCAAGAAAATCATATAAATTGTTGCCAAAAGTATGTAAAAGTTGTAAAATATTGGCATGAAACAATCAAAAATTATAGATAAGACGGAGACGTATCAGCATCCCCAAGCTTAATTCCTGCTCTTCCTCGAGTAGGTAAATGATAAAAAGATAATTTTTGATGTGGAATGCTAGTTAGCATAATCTTGATCATATAATCTAATCATGGCATGAATATTAAGATACGAGTGATTCAAGGCAATAGTCTATCAATTTGATATTGAAACAATAATACAAAATATGCATGTATTTCATCATTGCCTTCCATAATAATGGAGCTAAAGGAAACATCCTCTATACACTTAGTTGTGGTAAGCATGACACGCTCGTTCTTCCCTGCATAGACATATCAAATCAGGAATGCCCCGATGACAAGCCAAGCAATTGGATCATACTTTTTAACGCGCTTCAGCATTTTCAACCTCACGCAATACATGAGCGTGAGCCATGGATATAGCACTATGGGCGGAATAGAATGCGGTGATAGAGATCAATAAGGGGAGTAAAAAAGGAAGAAAGTCTCGCATCAACTCGGCAGATCACTGGGCTATGGAGATGCCCATCGATCGACAATGCGAGGAGTGGGATTGCCATGCAACGGATGCGCTAAGAGCTATAAGTGTATGAAAGCTCAATAGAAACTAAGTCGGTGTGCATCCAACTTGCTTGCTCATGAAGACCTCGGCCATTTGAGGAAGTGAAAGCACATTTGCTCCCTTGGTGGTTTTGGTAATTCATAACAACATATATCTCATTGAACTAATGTCCATTCAAGTTAAAGATTTCAGGATATTCAATGATTGGCATGGCATGGACTAGAGATGTGGACCCCTCAAAATGCTAAGGACAAGGATTGGCTAAAGATCAAGACTCTACATTTTTGGTTTAGTGATCCAAGATCACATTGAGTCCATAGGAAAGCCAATACTATTAAAAGGGGATGAGGTGTTGCTTAATGGTCTTTTTGCTCAAGTGCTTAGTGACAGTATTCCTAAACCCTCAACCACTAACTCTACCCAAATATGTCCTAAACCCAAAGTCCAACTCGGCCCTAAAAAACACCTATGTTATGCTTGGAATCTATGTGAAATTTATGATTTTACTTGTTGCTCTAAGAACCCTAAAAAACACCTTCCCTACCTATGTGAGTTCAATGACAATGAAATCTTATCTTCTTATGAAAAGGGTGTTTATAGTTACTATGATATCGAACAAATTGAAGAATTTGTTGCTTTTAAGGGTGCTTATGAAGTTGCTTCTTTGATTGAAAAGTATGATATTACTTACCACAAATCTGAAAAATTTGCCATACTTAAGTATTGCTGTGAAAATTATGCATCTAATGCCTATGTTAGTGAATTTATTGAGAGAATGTCTACTACTTTGGAAGAGAATAATGATACACATGAATCTATAGATAATCATGATTCCGATGATTCGATTGAAATATCCTCTCTTGATGAACATGATGCTTGTATTTCTTATGGCCACGATGCCAATATTAAAGATGCTTATAGAGATGAACTTGCTATAGTTCCTTATGTTAAAAATGAAATTATTGCTATAACCCCCATACTTGATAGCTCCTTGAGTGAAAAGCATGATTACAATGATGTCACTATAAATTCTATTAGTGTCAATTGTGCTAATGATATGCAAAACCACAAGCTTGGGGATGATAATTTTGTCATGTCCACTACTTATTGCAATGATCATGATTGGGGTGATAATGCTTTTTATGATCTTGAAACTTTATTTAAGCCTCATGATGAATATGTTATTGATAATAAAATTTGCAACACTATTAAAAGTGGGTTTGGAAGAGCGTCAACTTTAGGTAATAATGATCCCACTACTTTGGAAAATTATCAATCTTATGAATTTTTGGATAAAAGTGGGTTCGAAGAGGTCATGACTTTAGTTGATGTTAATCCCACTATCTTGGAAGATGATAAAAAATTTATGCATGTGGATCATGGAGAGAAAATTTTATGTGATAGCTATATTGTTGAATTTGATTATGATCTTACATGTAATTATTATGAGAGAGGAAAATATGGTTGTAAAAATTTTCATGTTACTAAATTACCGCTCGTTATGTTGAGATTGTCAATGTTTTATTCTTCTCCTTTGCATATGCTAGAAATTGCTTGCCTTGATAATTTGTTTGCTTATAAAATGCCTATGCATGGGAAGTACGCTAGACTTAAATATGTTTTTCACATACTACATGATGCTCTCTTTGTGTTTCAATTATTATCTTTTATGTGAGCATCATTGAAATCTCAAGCCTATCTTATTGGCTATAAAGAAAGAGCTTGTTGGGAGGCAACCCAATGAATAAAATAAATTTTTGTTATAAGTTTCTGTTATTGTGTGTTTTCACTGTCATGCTACTGGTATGATGGTGTTTTGTGTTTTTAATTAGTGTTTGTGCCAAGTAGAGCCTTTAGGATGATTTGGAAGATAGTATAATTGATGTTGTTTGAAAACAGAAAGTTTTGCGTCCAGTGCTGGAATTTTGTTTTTTCTCTGGAACGTCAGAACCTTCTGAATTTTTTTCACAATACTTATATATGAATTGCCCACATTGTCCTAATTTTTCAGAATTTTTGGAGTTACAAAAGTATGACCATAATTCAGATCTCTACAGACTATTCTGTTTTTGACAGATTCTGTTTTTGATGCACTACTTGCTTGTTTTGATGAATCTATGGATTGTATCGGAAGGTATAAGCCATGGTGAAGTTAGAGTACAGTAGGTATAATGCAAAAATAAAATATGAATGGGTTTGCAACAGTACTTATAGTGGTGATTTATTTTGTTATACTAACGGATCTCACGAAGGTTTTGTTGAGTTTTGTGTGATTGGAGTTTTCAAGTTTTGGGTGAGATCACGATGGATGAAGGAATAAGGAGTAGCAAAAGCCTAAGCTTGGGGATGCCCGAGGCACCCCAAGGTAATATTCAAGGAAGACTCAAGCGTCTAAGCTTGGGGATGCCCCGGAAGGCATCCCCTCTTTCTTCTACCAAACATCGGTAATTTTACTTGGAGCTATATTTTTATTCGTCACATGATATGAGTTTTGCTTGGAGCGTCGTGTATTATATGAGTCTTTGCTTTGTTTGCTTTTTAGTTTGTCACAATCATCTTTGCTGAACACACCTATCTTGAGAGAGCCACACGTTTATCATCATAATTTGTTAGAATACTCTATGTGCTTCACTTAAATTTTTTGAGCTAGGCAGTTGCTCTAGTGCTTCACTTAAATCTTTTTTGAGCACGGTGGTGGCTATATTTTGAAGAAATAAACTCTCATGCTTCACTTATATTATTTTGAGAGTTGATTGAAATTTTGAAGAAATAAACTCTCATGCTTCACTTATATTATTTTGGGAGTTGATTGAAATTTTGAAGAAATGAATTCTCATGCTTCACTTATATTATTTTGAGACTTGATTGAAATTTTGAAGAAATGAATTCTCATGCTTCACTTATATTATTTTGAGAATTGATACGATTGAAATTTTGGAGAAATATTTGCACTCTCATGCTTCACTTAAATCTTTTTGAGAGATGATGATAGTAACGGTAATTTGCACAAGTTATGAAATTGGTCCCAAAGTGATGAATATTCAAGAGGGATATAGATAAAAAAATTCATATAGATCATTGGATATGATGAGTGTGATTCCTTGCAATAGTTTTGCGATATGGAAATGATAATACGTGAGTCATGATAGTGAGTAATTGTGCTTACGTAAAAATATTAGTGTTAAGGTTTGTGATTCCCTATGCATGCACGTTAAGTCAATAGTTATGCAATGAAATTATATCCTACTATGGTGCATTATTCGGTGTTAGTTATGATCAATGCATGTTTATGACCGTTTTCGCTTTTTGGTTGGTTGCTTCTCAATCTTTTGCTAGCCTTCATTTGTACTAAGCGGAAATACTGCTTGTGCATCCAAAATCCTTAAACCCAGTTTTGCCTTATGAGTCCACTATATCTACCTATATGCGGTATTTCAATGTCGTTCCAAGTAAATTTGCGTGTGCCAACTCTAAATTTCAAAATAATTTTTCCGTTTTGTGTGCCCGTACCGCTCATGAAGCGGCAGGGGGTGGCCATTATTTTCCATGCTAGGTGTGTTATTCTCACGATGAGTGTTTATTCACTTGTCATTGCACGAGAGAATGGTTGGTAATAGGGATGCCCAATCCCGCATGAATCAAAATTAATAACAACAAAATTCCTTGGAATGTGATGGTATGGAGGGCACCCGTGGATACGGCTAGCCATGGATTGTGAAAGAATTAGTGGAAAGGAAATAAACTTTACTTTCTGTTTGGGAACCACCTATGATGTGTCTAGCATGGAAGATAATGGGAATTCCCAGTCGTTTTCGTTGACAGGAAAAGCATGCCTCTCAAAATATTTTTATCTCTCTAATTTAAGCTTTGAGCTCTGGCACATTTGACAAATCTCTGCTTCCCTCTACGAAGGGCCTATCTATTTACTTTTATGCAATTTTTATTTTTATTTGAGTCTCCATCTTCTCTTACGAAAGCACCAACTAGAGAGCACTATTGTCATACTTGTGCATTGGATGTAGCTAATATTTGAGTGTGTTTCATGAATGGATCAATGATTGAGCATAATGGGCTAGGGATAACTTTCTTTAGCATTGATATTTTGAAAGACATGGTTGCTTGTTAGCATGCTTGAGTATTTATGTTTTCATGTCAAACTATAGACTATTGCTTTGAATCATACAAGTCCAAAGTCCATGCTACAAAAGAAACGAATATGTGATGAATATGTTAGGCAGCATTCCACATCAAAATTTCTATTTTTATCCTTTACCTACTCAAGGACGAGCAGGAATTAAGCTTGGGGATGCTGATACGTCTCCAACGTATCTATAATTTTTTATTGTTCCATGCTGTTATAATATCAATCTTGGATATTTTTACAATCATTTACAGTAATTATCTATCATTTTTGGAGACTAATCTATTAACCTAGTCCCCAGTGCCAGTTGCTGTTTTCAGCCCTGTTTTTGTTTCACAGAAAATCAATATCAAACGAAGTCCAAATGCCATGAAACTTTTTGGAGATTTTTTATTGGGCAAGATAAACACTAGAAGCTTCGGGAGGAGGCCAGAAGACCTTGGTGGGGCCCACGAGCCACCAGGGCGCGCCTGGGGGGCAGGCGCGCCCTGGTGCCTCGTGGGGCCCACCAAGCTCCGTTTGACCTAATTCCAGCACTATAAATTCCAGAAAAATCTGAAACCCTCAAGAGAGTCCACGAAATACTTTTTACGCCGCTGCAAGTTTCTGTTCCAGAGAGATCCCATCTGGGGTCCTTCTCCGGTGATCTGCCGGAGGGGGAATCGATCACGGAGGGACTCTACATCAACCTTGCTGCCTCTCTGATGATGCGTGAGTAGTTTACCACAGACCTTTGGGTCCATAGGCAGTAGCTAGATGGCTTCTTCTCTCTTTTTGATCTTCAATACAATGTTCTCCTTGATGTTCTTGGAGATCTATCCGATGTAATCACTTTTTGCGGTGTGTTTGTTGGGATCCGATGAATTGTGAGTTTATGATCAGATTGTCCATGAAATTATTTGAGTCTTTGCTGCACTCTTTTATGCATGATTATTATAGCCTTGTATTTCTTCTCCGATCTATTGATTTGGTTTGGCCAACTGAGTTGATTTATCTTGCCATGGGAAGAGGTGCTTTGTAGTGGGTTCGATCTTGCGGTGCTCAATCCCAGTGACAGAAAGGGACATGACATGTATGTATCATTGCTACTAAGGGTAACAAGATGGAATCTATTCATTGGGTTTATTAATTCATGAGTTTGTCTTGTCTACATCATGTCATCGTTCTTAAGGCATTACTCCGTTCTTATGGACTTAATACACTAGATGCATGCTGGATAGCGGTCGATGTGTGGAGTAATAGTAGTAGATGCAGGCAGGAGTCGGTCTGCTAATCTTGGACGTGATGCCTATATACATGATCATTGCCTTGGATATCGTCATGATTATTTGCTTTTCTATCAATTGCCCAACAGTAATTTGTCTACCCACCGTATGCTATTTTCTCAAGAGAAGCCTCTAGTGAAATCTATGGCCCCCGGGTCTATCTATGTCATATTACTAAAACCCTAAAAATATTGCTGCCATTTCTTTTTATTTATTTTATTTTGTATTTTTGTTTCAATCTATTAATCTATCAAATACAATTTAATCTTGCAATCTTACCGCCAAGGGATTGACAACCCCTTGTTTGCGTTGGGTGCAAGGATTTGTTGTTTGTGTGCAGGTGCTGCTAATGAGGTGTTGCGTGATTCTCCTACTGGTTCGATAACCTTGGTTTCATAACTGAGGGAAATACTTATCTCTACTGTGCTGCATCATCCCTTCCTCTTCGGGGAAATACCAACGCAAGCTACAAGTAGCAAGATACAACACAGATTTTTGGCATAATCTCGTTCACCCATCAACTAAGTTCCTCTCGACAATTTTATTCACAAGTGCTATCAAGTCTATTAAAATTAACATATGGGGTTGAGCATTTCTAACAGCATCTTTTCTACAATTTTTCTCAACACCCAAGTCTCTGAAGACTTTCTCTTGTGCATGGTTATTCTTAGTTAAGATCATTTCATTTAAAAACAGTCCCACGACAAGTCTTGGTTATATAGACTAAACAGAACAAAGGCTACAAAATTATTTCAGCTACTAGAACAAAACATTTGTTTTAATTATCAAGACTTACTCCCTCTTGCACATACCACACATACTACTACTACATCTACTCTAAGTATTCCAAGTGCAAAAGACGGGAGTCATAGGACATATATTCACGGTAGTGAATTTACACACTTCTCTTCCTTATTCTTGCATTCCTTGTTGTTTAGCATAGATCAACTCCTCTAAAAACAAAAATGCAAACAAACTCCAAGGGGTAAAAAGAACAAGAACAAAGCAAAGCTTATTCTATTATTTTTTTCGGTGTTTGAAAACTAACTTGCAAACAAAAAAATGCAAAGGCAAAAACGAAAGCAAATAAAAAAAGTAAAGTGTTGGAACATACCAACACGAGTGTTTTGAAGCTCAACAAGCTCAAGTACAACCTCATTACAATTTGTTCAAATACCGCCACATCTTGATGTAGACGTGGAGATAACCTCCCCCAAGCTTAAGCTTTTGTAAGCTCAAACCGGCGGGATCATTGTGGTGGTTGGTTAGGAGCCCATCCTTGGCTCCAGTTGGAGAAGCTTGAATTCATGTAGGCGGGCATGCCTTGAAGGGACTCAGCGAGGCTGCTCATATCATTGATGGAGCCCTGGAGACTGTAGAGGTCCGCGTAGGTGGTGTAGGCTTCTTGTTGTGGCTGCTCTTCGGGCTGCTCCTCTTCTTCGTCGGTGGCGAGTTCTTCTTCATCTGCTTGTCCATGTTCCAGGCCTTCTTGGTCAAAAGCTGCATCTCCTGCCTGCGGAACATAATGCAATTGTCCATGTTCTATGGAAAAACGGTTAGGCAAAGGAGTAGGAAACAAGTATGCCACTCCAGGAATTTTGATGCAATGACAGCCACGGCTAACTACTACCATTCCAGCGCTAGTAAGAACACGAATATTAACAAGGTTGTTACCGATAATGGGGCGAAGGTGATTTTAGTTGAGACCAAGGGAGTTGGCCAACATGGTGATCACTCCTCCATGCACAATATCTCCTTATGCATGATTTGCTTGATGCGTGAGGTGTAGCAAAAGTATTGCCCCTAGGTTGGGAGAATAACCGACGTCAAGGTTTGCTGCTTTCCCGAGAACTAGCATGTTCTCATCACTCACCTTAGAAACTTCTCCTCGTGCCTGCAACGAGTTAGTAATAACATAATAGAAATAACGTATAACAGGACTTTCTCTTTGCCTTGAGCCATGGACACTCATTTAGAAGAAGGATTGCCTCGGGTGCGGGTCAGTGAAATCATAAACATATCGAAGATCATCATATCATTGTTGGGGAAGCCAAAGTGATTACACCACTCATTGAGAGTGATGTTGAAATCCTGGTCCAAGAGACGGAAAGTGATCCGCTCCTCCTCATATGCATTTGGCGCGGCACGAGCCCAACATTATGCGAGAGAGTTGAGTTGAGTTGACATCAGATGCTTCACTCATGTAAGGTAAACCCAGATGGCAACCATTGAGGTGGTGGCCAGAATAAAAGCGCGCCCATTACAGACCAACGTCGACACCGCATCAAAAAGTTTCTGAATTTTAGAACCGTGCGTGATGCCAACGCTACTACTAGGTTTCCTACTGTCGGGAGAATTGACAAAGTTTAGCTAGCGGCAACACATGAACAAATGAGCTGTGCAGAGACGGGCAGGAGCTCTGCGTGGGCTGAATTAGAAGAAACATTGAGGAGATCAGGCCTCATGTCACTGGCACTGCAACTGTTGCAGCAGATCAGTAACAGGACAGTCCATGTGCAAAACCTGAAAGCAGTGTACTGTGCCTAAACTAAGATTCATTTACTACTGAATTTTCTAAACCATATAGAAACCAGCATCTTCTCTGTGAATCTGAATTGATATGACTGAACCTGAGTTTTCCCTCTGAGTTTCAACCAACTAAACTTCATACAACCTTGTAGCATCTGTAAACAGGCTGATTAATCCATCACGCACAATGCAACAACTACTTTTACTTACTTATTAGATCTAATACACATACAGGAGTCTTCCGGGGAAGGCAAGCTGCAGTTGAGTCGCAAAGAACCATCAGGATGCCGGGCCGGAGATCAAATGCGATCAAGAAACAGGGGTGGCAATGGCAACCAACAAGTGCAAATCTGGCAAGAACAGAGCCTGGAAACACAAATCAGGGAAGAATCAAGAAGCGGGCATGGCCGCCTCACACCAGCCGGACGTGGAAGGCGAGGCATGCCATCGGCCATCCCTGGCGGTGGCGGGGATGAGCTCCACGACCCAGTGCAGCATCGCGCTGAGGTTGTCGATTTCGTCGGCGCTGACGCCATTGTTCCTGTTCCAGCTGAGGTGCCTCCTGTTGGCGCGGAGCGGCCGTGACATCGGCTGGCGACGTTGCAGAGCACATGATGGCCTCCACCTCCGGCTGGTCGTAGTCTCGCTGCTCAGCGCGGCGCCCGCACGTCCGCAGCGGTGAGGTAGCGGTTGTAGGCGGCACTGTGGAGGGGCACGTACTGGGCATTGTCATCGCCGTGGTAGATGTGCACTGCCCACGCCGTGTTGGTCGGCGCGCGGTGCCAGCGGAGGGAGACGCCATGGTCGTCCTCGTCGGCGTGCAGGTACGTCTCGTGCACGCAGCTCCACAGCCGCACGTGGTGGTCGTTCTGATCCATCGGTCGCCAAAGCTGGACCGCTGGAAGAGCAGCGTTCATTTTTATCACCATGGAGCAGAGCGATGGAGGCCAAGCTCGACACCATCTTGCACTACTTGGTGAACCTTGGCATTTTGGTTGTAGGTGGTGAAAGAACGGAGCTGGGAGAATTACAGCACCAAGAGGTTTAGGTTTTAATCACACGTGTAGCCCCCGACCCGGCATTGCGTCTAGCATCGTCGAAGGGCGTGTGAAGGTTTGTCTTCGGTGGATCTTGCGGGATTAGGTTGGTGTTTATCTTCGTTGGATCGGCTTGGTTCCGGTCTTTGTCCGTCTGTATTCATGTATCTACAGGTTAGATTCGTTCGATCTACGCATCTCTTCATTGGTGATGGTTGCTTCTTTGGTGCGCTGGTTCTTTGGGGGCTTAGCACGACGACTTTTATAATAAGGTTTGCCTGACTCCGGTGAAGAAGGGGCGATGAGAGCGTCGCGTCTTCGGCTCGCTCCGGTGTTTGTAGTTGTCGCTACATGGATGTAATTTCTATTGTTTCTTCTTTGTACTGTTATGATGGTTGATGAATATATCAAAAGTTTTTTCAAAAAAAAAATCTTTCAAATTTTATCTAAACTTTTGTGTATGCAGCAGTTTAGAATATCGGCAGCCCATAGAAAATTTTCTGAGATGCATCGGCCAGAAAGAAAGCCAGCCGGATGCTGTGGAAGGAGCGCAACAACCGTGTCTTCGGGCGCGCGGTCGTGGTCGCTTCAGAGCTTTGTTGTCAGATCGCGTCGGAGGTTGAACTTTGGAAGATCTCAGGCGCGGCAGGGTTGACACACGTTTGGCATTAGAGTCTAGGTCTTTTCCAGGGCGCTGTCTCCTCGTGGTACCTTTGCGTCGGCCCTCCTGTAAGGAAGGCTACCACCAGCGCCATTTGTGGTGCTGCAACAAGCTGTAAACAAACTCTGTATTGTTTGCTCTCCCTCTTCTAATACATCGACACGCAAGCCTTCTGCGTATTCGCAAAAAAAAAGCCAGCCTTGGTGTACGGTCCCGACGGACATGGAGAGGTTGGCGGCCTCTTACTTTAAAGAGGCCTACACGAAAGATCCAATAGTGAACCCGGACGTGTTTTGGATTGCATTGAACCTAAGGTAACAAGCGAAATGACTAATTAAGGAGTACTTTTTGCAAAGGTCACTCCTACATCCCCAGATTGTGACAAGTGACCCAGTGCATATGCACCACTTGTCGCAACATGTGAGGTTTCCCTTTTTTTTCATAGATTTGTTTATTCAAAACGTTTATTTTTCTTAAACCGTGCGTCCAAATCTTGAACCGTTTTCATCGTTGGATTCCTCGCGTAGAGATCTTCAAAACTAGATCCCATGTTGATAGGTTTGACGAACTTTTTTTTCATAAAAAAAAAACCGGACGAAAAACCAGAAGAAAAAACCAAACAGGAAGCACTCTTTTTCCCGGTGTCTCTCGTGGAAGTAAATCTGTGCCTCCACGAGAAGTAAATCTGTGCCTCCACGAGAAGTAAATCCGTGCCTCTCGCAGAAGGGAAAAAAGAAAATACGGTTTTTTTTTCGTTTCCGGGAGGCACGACTCGCGGAAGAAAAAAATGTGTTTTTCTGTTTCCGAGAGGCAAATCCATGTCTCTTGCGGAACGAAAAAAATGCGGATTTTTTCGTTTCTGAGAGGCACGACTGTGCCTCTCGCGGAAACAAATCCGTGTCTCTTGCGAAAGCAAATCCGTGCCTCTCATAGAAGAGGGGAAAAAAAAGAAAATGCCTTTTTTTGCCGTTTCCGAGAGGCACGACTGTGCCTCTGAATAAAAAAAAATAAAGCGCGTTTTTTTCCGTTTCCGAGAGGCACGACTATGCCTCTCGCGGAAGGGAAAAAACGCATTTTTCGCTAAAAAAATGTCAATTTTTTGTCCAAAACCTAAGAAAAACCGGGGGAAACCGAAAAGCAGAAAAAATCATCTAAAAAGCCGAAAACGCATGCGGAAAAATTAAAAAAAACGGAGGGAGCGCTCAGAGCGTGACACATGGCGGCGGCTGAGAGCACGCCACGCTCTCAGCCCACCCCAGGTGACACTTGCGGGGGCTCCCGAAGGAGTACTCGTTCGTTAGTTGCTCTCGGTAACAAGAACATGAACAATATCTTAGATGCAAAATTTCCTTAAAAGGAAGTGGCGGATGCATCGTTTAAGATTGGCCCTTTGAAGGCCCGAGGCCCAAATGGCTTCCCAGGTCGCTTTTATCGGCTGGATTGGGCGTGTCTCAAAGCTGAAATTACTAGTGCGGTTTTGGCATTTTTTTGATACGGGTGTTATGCCCCCGGGGATTAACGACACTTTCATTGTTTCTCATTCCCAAAGTGGATCATCCGGTGGATTTAAAGAATTTCTGACCAATCAGTTTATGACCACCTGACAAAAAGAGGTCCGGGCACTCGGGCTCTTGGGTGTGGGAATTTTCTCGGTGATCTCCTTCTTCCGACAATCCTACTACGGATGGGAGAAAAAGTGTATGGAAAAGTTTTGAGTCCTCAACTCCGAAATAACAGCAACCCCCTTAGTAGTACTGATGTTCCTAGGACTGAAAAAGAAAACCGAAAATCTTTTCGAGTCGCCGATGAACACCGTCTTTTTCCCTTTTTGTATCAGTGGGGTTACCGACGTCCATAGACACAATAAAGAGGCCAATGCCCTGAGATAAAGTTGACAACCGACATTAGTCCTGCAAATCGTATATTGTGATTAATCACCAAAATCATTATTGAGTGACAATTGCACTTTCACTAACTACCACACCCACATGGGTGACATGGAGACATGCCACGAGCACATGAACTATGCCCTAGAGAATTCTCCGGTGTCGAGTTGCTCTTCTTCGGTGGGTCGCACCGTCGTGGGTACGGCGTTTGCACGACCACGATGAGATACTCGTCAATCCTGACAGTTGGCACGTTCGGTTTAAGCTTGGCTGGTATCATATATCTCCATTCTTCGTCGGCGTGACGGAGGGGGCATGGCGGCGTCGACGGAGGAGGACGACGACGAGAAGGTACGGCGGCGGGAGAGATGTTCTTAGTGGTGTTTGTTTCTTTGTGGCACAATGATTTCCACCTCTTCTATGTGTGGCTCCCAATGTTCTAAAAAAAAAGTGTGGCTCCCAATGTGTCACGTAGGTTTGGAGTTTGTAGACGACGTATTTATTTATTTGTTTATTTAGTTTGTTGAGATATATATAAGTAAAAGAGATTGTATGGTACATGCACGTTCCGTTAGTTTGTTGAGATATACTAGCGCTGAAGGAGCGCGGTGCACGCCGCGCCCGTGACCGATTTCGTCTGTATTTTATCAAAATAAGCAAGAAAACAACACATATTTTTATTTTTTTTGGTTATTTCTTTTGGATTATTGTCCACGTGAATGCATAGTGCTGGTTTACTGCTTTTATTTCTTCTGGATTTCTGTTCACGTAAATGCATAGTGCTATTTTTTTTTGTTCCGGTTTATTTGGGTGTATTGTTTTGGTTTAAAATTCGGTTACTGTTTCAGTTTTATGATTTCAGTTTTATGGTTCGTGTGGGTTAATGTTTTCGGTTTATTTAGGTGTTGTTCCGTTTTACTGGTTTTATTGCTCTGTATTATTCGAGGTTGTTGTTTCGGTTTATTTGGGCTATTGTTTCGGTTAGTAGCCCTGAGTTTATTCGGATAATGTTTCGGTTTTTGTTCGGGTATTTGTTAGTGCACTTTTAACTGTTATTGTGTTGTAAAAATGGCAGTAATTGGTCAAGAACTTATTTTTACCATGGATTACTGTTCAAGCGAATATATAGTTTCAGCCTACTGTTTTTGTGTCCTGGCAGCACTATTATCGGAAAGTATCAGCAGACGATTAAGGCGGCTATGCATCGGTACGCCGGTGTTGAGAAATGATGTATAGAAAATTCTAAATCCTAACTCTCTAACCACGCCACCGTGGGTGTCTTTCCTCCTCCTCAAGAAAAGTCATCTTCCTCCTCCCGCCGGCGCCGCCGCTGATCCGCACCTCCGATGGCCTTTGGGCCATGGAGGTGCGGAGGATCTTGGCCCCCCGCCGGCGGGAGGGACTCCGTTCTTGTTTTTGTTAGGTTCAACGTCTTGGTTGGGGCTGTGTGGCGGTGGCGATGTCCCTCATTAGGAACAATGTCTCCCACATCTTATCCCCGTCCCGATGGTGTGAATAGCGTCGTCGGAGGATGTGTGGAGGTGTGTCTCCGTCGGATCTCGCGGGATTCGGTCGGTGCTGGTCTTCGGTGGATCTATTTGGATCCAGTTCGTCTTCGTTCATGTGATTACATGTTTGATCTTTTCGATCTACAACTCTCTTCATTGGCGATGGTTGCTGCTCTGGTGCGCTGGTCCTTTGGGGCCTTAGCATGACGACTTCCCGACTGTCTAATACAACAAGATTTGCCTGACTCCGGTGAGGGAGGGGCGATGACGGCGGCGCGCCTTCGGCTCGTTCCAGTGCTTGTAGTCGTCGCTAGGTGGTCCATGGACCTGATTGTAATTGTTATTACGTCTAGTGTTCTCTGTACTGCCATGATTGATGAATAGATCGGAATTTTCTCTTGCAAAAAAAAAGAAATTCTAAATCCTAACTCTATATAAGGACGCGAGGGTGGAGGAAGGGGAGAGAAATTATGTGTAAAAAAAAATCCAGTTTTTTTTAAAAACGTGCGTATTTTTTCTTCTGTGAAAGCTAAAAGAAGTAAGGGGAGGAAATCAGATTATTTGGAGCACTGGTTAAGCAGAAGTACTGGTCATCCGAGATGACTGTTCACTCACGGCTACTGTTCACAGACGATTACTGTTCATGTATGGTACTCTTTGTCACTATTGTTCACTGAAGATGTGCGCATTTTTCTTCGCTGAAAGCTAAAAGAAGTAAGGCGAGAAAATCAGATTATTTGAAGCACTGGTTAAGCAAAAGTAATGTTCATCCGGGGATGGCGGTTCACCCGTGATTACTGTTCATAGACGATTATTGTGCGTGTATGGTCCCGTTCGTAGGTGATTACTGTTCACAGACGATACTGTTCATATACGATACTGTTCACTGACAGCGACGGAAAATGAGTAGTAATCTTTAAAAAAAACGGGAATCCTTCCCGCTTTAGTATTAGTACTTTTGCTCGTTTTATTGCTTCGAGTTATTCGGGGTTGTTGTTTCGGTTTATTTGGACTATTGTTTCGGTTAGTATTCCTGGGTTCATTCAGATAATGTCCGGTTTTTGTTTCGGTTTATTCGGGTGTATTATTTTGGTTTAAAATTCAGTTACTGCTTCAGTTTTATGGTTCATGTGGGTTAATGTTTTTGGTTTATTCAGGTGTTGTTCCGTTTCGCTGGTTTTGTTGTTTCGGATTATTCGGGGTTGTTGTTTTGGTTTATTTAGGCTATTGTTTCGGTTAGTAGTCCTGAATTCATTCCAATAATGTGCGGTTTTGTTTGGGTATTTGTTAGTAGATACTGTTTCGGTTTATGATTCGGGTGGGCTAATGTTTTCGGTTTACTCCGGTGTTGGTCCGTTTCACTGGTTTTACTGTTTCGGGTGTAGGTAGGAGGAGTTACATTTTTTTGTTTTTTTTTAATATATTTCTTATGGATTTCTGTTCACGTGAATGCGTAGTGTTTTTTTTCTTTTTTTTTAGTTATTTCGGTTTATTCTGGTGTATTATTTTGGTTTAAAATTCGGCTACTGTTTCAGTTTTATGTTCTGTGTGGGTTAATGTTTTCGGTTTATTCAGGTGTTATTCCGTTTCGCTGCTTTTATTGCTTCGGATTATTCGGAGTTGTTGTTTCGGTTTATTTGGTCTATTGTTTCGGTTAGTAGTCCCGAGTTCATTCGGAAAATGTCCGGTTATTGTTCGGATATTTGTTAGTGCACTTTTAATTGTTGTTGCGTTGTAAAAATGGACAGTAATCGGTCTAGAATTTATTTTTTCCACGGATAACTGTTCGTGCAAATATACAATTCCGGCCTACTGTTTTTGTGCTCTGTTAACACTATCATCGGAAAGAATTAGGAGACGATTGAGGCGGCTATGTATTGATACGCCGGTGTTGTGCATCGGTACGTCGGTGTCGAGAAATGATATATAGAAAATTGTAAATCCTAACTCTCTATATAAGGACGTGAGGGTGGAGGAAGGGGAGATAAATGATGTGTAAAATATATCCTATTTTTTTATTTAAAAAATTGCATATTTTTTCTTCGGGGGAAACATTTTTTTTTAAAGAAAGAAAGCACTGTTCACGAAGGTAATGTTCATTAGAGGGCTACTGTTCACGGAAGGCACTGTCCACACGCGATTACTGTTCATCGGTGGTTACTGTTCATGTATGAATACTGTTCTTCCATAATTACTGTTCATACATAATTACTGATCGCTGACGGCGGAGTAGTACTTATAAGTAACGTGACAACCACAACAACCTTGAAGAAGTACTAGTAGTAGCAAGGTGATGAGGCGAGCCAATGGTGCGCGAGCACACGGATCGTGTGATTCGCGGGGCGAGTTGCTGGCCGTTGGATGGGGCATTGACCCAGCGAACGGTGGGCGTTCAGCAGCACTTTTCGCGGGGCGAGTTAGTTTATCACGTTGACGGCAGTCACGGACTTGTGGGGCACGGGCGAGAGGGAGGCCCACGTGTCAGGGAGGGGAGGGGTACCATCCGTCGGTGGTAAAAGATAGAAACCGTTGGCCAGCGTCAGCACTTTTTCACTGGACGCTGGATATGTGTGGATGCGTCAGGCGCTGGTGCTCCGGCGGCATTCATCCACAACTGGAAACTTCCGAGGTAAATGGGGACGTAAATCAAGGTGAGTAATTACTGTTGCTTTTTTCTTGAGGGAAATTAAAAAAAAAATTGCGTAGTTGAGGGAAGGTAATTACTGTTGCCTAAATGACCGCGGCTCCGTTTCGTTTCTAAAGATAAAATAAAGAAACCGCGTGGGCCCCATTTCTATGTAAAATAATACCACGAAATTATCATTATTATTGGGCCGCTGACGCTGGCGTGTGGGCCAGGGAGTGAGGGCTTGCTACTGAACCGACGGGGCAGGCTCAGCCGCCGCCCGTATATAGATAGAGCTCTCCTCTCGCTCCCAGCTTGCAACCCAACCCAACCCAACCCTAGCCGCAGCTCACACCAATCTTTCTCTATCCTCTTCTTCTCTCAACACCACCCAACTACGGACGGACGGGCACCTCGTCGCCGGCCATGGCATCACCCAGCTCAACGATCTATCCAAGACGACGGAGGTATGTGTCTCCTTCCTTCCTTGTTTACATATACAGATCTAATAAATCTTGTTGATTCCATTGGGTACTGACCGATTGATTGGATAATTTTGCAGATCGGCGGAGCAGAGCTTCGGATCCATAATCGGGGCTAAGAACAAGGCATGGCGACGAAATCCACCATGGTAAGATCCTAATAAGAAGAAAAGAATCCATCTTGTTTTGTGAAATTTTCCACAACCTGACGCTGAAGATTAATCTTTGTTTTTTCAGATCAGGTCAGGTTCATCTTGTGCTGGCAACGTCGACATATTTGTGGTTGTGCAGCAATTTCATAGCCATCTGGTTCAGTTTTCTTTCTGCTGTATGCCTGTATGCATCTCCCAAGGAAAGAAACTGACGATCCTGCGCTCGTTCGCTCAGTCTGCTTTTCTGACGCACGGTCCAGCGCCACATCATTTCCAAGGATGGCGAACGCTCACTCTGTAGCCCTTCCGACGCACGATCCCACACTGCCGCTTGTGGGCTAGCAGCATCCTGGGCCTCCGACGACAGCTGCTTATGGGCTTCCGGCGAGCAGAATTGGGACCGAAGCGTCGGCCCGCTAGGGTGCCTAAACCCTAGACCGGCGGGGCGGGCTATAAAACCCAGGGAGGGGCGACGCGGGCGCCACGCTCCCCCGCCGCCGCCTCCTCTCTGCCGCCGCCGCCAAGGTAGGCTCCTCCTCCTCCTTCCCCACCTCTCCTCCGGTTCCCCTTTCGATCCGTCGTTTTTCTCAAGCGCCGTCTCTTTGCTCTCCCCCACAGGACTCCCATCAATGGCGAACGGAGGAGAGGACGGGGGTTCGTCAGGACGCGACCGCGCCAACACCTCCAGGTCTGTTCCATCGATCGAGATCCATTTCTGCAGCGTTCCTCTCGCTGCATCTCTTTGATTTCTGAGGGTTTTCCTGCTTGTTCTTCAGGGATTGGGCATCTAAGATGGTCGATCCGACACATCAGTGGACGCCTCGTGGAAATGAATCTGAAGTAACGTAAGCCCCCTTCCCTTCCAACCTGACCTATCTGAGTTCGAGATTCAGCATTTCCCCTAGCCACTGATGGTTTTGTTTTGCTGCAGATCTGGCCTAGATGAGCAGGTCTTACCACGCCCTGGTTATCTGGCCCGCCTGCTGATGAGACTGGTGCCTCCGGTCCTTACTGGATCTCCAAGGTACCCAGCCCTAATGCTTCTATTCATGCATACTCATGTCCTTCTTGATGAATACTGGTATATGTTAGGTTTGAATGTCTCACTGAGCAGCACTTGGGCTGCTTATTTCTGTTAAGATGGAGATTGCCCTGTGTATGCCATTTCTATTGCTGAATCTTGCATGTCATCTATTTTGTGATGTATGCTGTGTCATTTTTGTATTCATGATAGTCATATGACATTATTATCTTCCCAATGTGAAATCTATGATCAGATGTTTGTCTGTTGTTCATGTTCAATCGTGTGACAGTTTTACCTTTCTGAATGTGAAATGTATGCTCTGCACTTTGTCTTTTATTAATAGTCAATTATGTGCCCTTTGTACTTTGCGGGAGTCAGGTGCATTTAAGTGCTGTTTGCCTATTGTCCATGGTCAATCGCATTGCAAATTTTTTCCTTTTGAATGTGAAATGTGTACTGTTCTCTCTGTGTACCATGCGTGCGTTAATCATATGCCCAGTTTTACCATTAAAATTCTATATAGAAGTTGAATGGCTGTTCTTTTTTGCTGTATTGCTACTGTCAGAGTAACTGTTTCTTGGTAATGCAGTAGCCGTGCTGATCCTTGCCTACGTGGTCCTTTCCCTGTGGTGATGTATACTACTGTCCCAACCCTTACCGAGGCATTTCAGAAGTGGTATGTCCGAAAAATATTCTATCATCTTGTACCAACCTATTTGTTCCCCATGACAATTCTAACTGTTGTGTTTAGTATAACCCTCTTTTGTCTGAGCAGTGTTTTGTACTCTGTTTAGTCTAATGCGTTATGTAGCTCTTTCTGTACTAGCGTTCTAACTTTATACACTTGATATTTTGCCGCTTAGGTCTGAGGATGTGAAAAATGAAGCCTTGCGGAAGGCTGTTGAGATGAATCTCTTCGGCATGGTATTTACTTCCATCTACTCTTTTCGACTGCTTCTAACCTTGCTTTAGCATTGCAGTGTAAGTTACTCCTTCTGAGGAGTAATATAAGGGCGTTTAGATCACTACTCTAGTGATCTAAATGCTCTTATATTAGTTTACAGAGGGAGTAGGTTTTATGTACTGTCAATGGTATCTTGCATCGAAATCACAAGCATCACAGTAGCACAATCATTGTACTCCCTCCGTCTGAAAAAGCTTGTCCCTCAAATGGATGTATCTAGCACCAAGTTAGTGCTAGATACATCCATTTGAGTGACAAGCTTGGTGCTAGATACATCCATTTGAGGGACAAGCTTGGGACAAGCTTTTTTGGACGGAGGGAGTAGTTTGTAGTTACATTTGTCAATAGCACAATCTTTGCATGTCGTAAAGGTACTGTTGTGTATTCTTAAAAGTCACATTTGCACACCCTTGCATTGCTTATTAGTTTTGTCGTGTGCCCGTATTAGTTCTGTTGGTGGCTTTGATTTTCAAGCAAAATATCTCTACTATATGTATAATCTTATCAAAGTTAGTTAATACTCTATTGATGATAACATATGTTAATCCCTTGAGCATGCTGTTGTGTGTTTTTAATGTATTTAACCTTGTAAACTTGATATGCTTTTTGATGCTGTACCTAACAGCAGACACCATTGATACTTTTTGCCTTCCAGGGTGAACATTTTGTCCAGCCACAGGGTGTCCGCCTAACTCTAGGAGCCATAGTAAAGAATTCCAAACAGTTTCAGGCTGAGCTAGGCAAGTTTATGAAGTCCCTGTCAAAGATTGAAGCGAACACTCCTGAGGGAAAATCTGTTCTCAAAGAAGTTGAGGAGGTGGTTGGTAAACTTGAAAGTGAGATCACCAGCTGGTTGAAATCTGCAGAGACGGCGTCTGCTGAGTCCCCTCCACCTGTATCGTTCTTAGCTGAGTTTACGGAGAAGGTTAAGAAACTCAACAACAGCGAGCTTGCAAATGCTTTGAAGGCTATCGAAGAACTTGCAAATACTGCTAGTATACCAGTGAAGGTACACAAGCAATACAAGGACATGGAAGAGCTGATCTGTGTTCTGTCTGCCATGGTGACCGCTTACTTGGCTTTCATGACGGATAACACCCCTGATCCGGAGCTGGAGACAAAGGTTCCAACTCCTGCTGAGGAACCGGCTACACCTAACCCAGCTGAGCTGCCGGAACAATGCCAGGTGAAGCCTCCGCCCAAGGTCCCATCGTTTGAAAAGCTTGGCAAGACTGCAATTGGTAAGAGGCTTGTCTTGCTGTGAGTTTTATGTTGTCTTATGTTTGTTTGATTGCTTGTGTGCCTACTAACCTCTTCTTTTTCTTTGGCATAGATATTCTGTATGGTGGTTACAATGAGCTGCCGTGGGTGGCTGATGCTACCTGTTGCTTGAAGTCAACAGAAAGATCATTTCCTGTGATGCGTGCCACTATAAGTTCCTCCCAAGAAGTAAGTTTGAAAACTTGCATTTGTGGTTATGTTACAAAGATAACACTGCGTTTACATGAGTGTAGCACTTTGGTTTGTTGCTGACCGTGTAGTGCTATTTCATATTTTTAGGTAAAGGCAAGCATCAAGGCGGACGACTTTCTTGGAAATGGTGTGCGAGGGTCACTATTGTTCATCTACCCTTTCTCCGACACTTCTATGGTAGGTTGTTCAATGGTTTAGCAGCATTGTTTTGTTGCAGCGTTGGTGATGATGTTATTCCATGTTTGAATTTGCAGGTGAAGCTGCGTTATGCCCATGAGAAGGCTGTTCTTGGTGTTAGAGTTGGGCTCCATGCCAGCCCGGAGGTAAACATGTCTGCCATGGTTGGAACAGGCTTTGGCCTCCATGGTGGGTTCAGCCTGGCATTTAGCACCAAGAGCGGTCTGGTTAATGGAGTGGATCTTGGCTTGAACTGCATGAGGAATGAATGGGGGAATGCATCTGTGTGCGCAAGCTTGTAAGTTTTCTAGATCATCAGTTTGATTTTTTGGTTTGGAATGTCCTACTCCCTCTGATCTAAATTAATTGATGCTGTGTTTGTTTAGTACTCCCTCCGTTCCTAAATATACAAGTCTTTGTGGAGATTCCACTTTGGACCACATATGGATGTATATACATCCGTATGTGGTCCAAAGTGGAATCTCTATACATCCGTATGTGGTCCAAAGTGGAATCTCCACAAAGACTTGTATATTTAGGAACGTAGGGAGACAAAGCTATACTAGCATGGCGTCAATTAATATTGCATCGGAGGTAGTAGTATATTAGTATCTCCCATAGATTGTAGGCTCATAAAACTTGTTTGTACAGAATTCTTGCGGACTTGGATATGATTCAAACTTGTTTGTGCAATACGGTTCAAACTTGTGTTTGTACGGAATTCTATCCCTTTAGCAGTGTGTGTGCATGCATGGATGGTGCCAATCTTATGGATTATCCTGTTTTCTGTGTAGTGTTATGGACCCTGAGGGTAAGAAGAAGAATCTGAGGAAGATCCGGGCTCTCTACTCTAAGGAAGTTGATGGAAGCTTCAGCTTTGCTGCCGATGTAGCATTTGATGCAGAGAAAGCCAAGGTGTTGGCGACTGGTGGCGTCGCGCTGCGGGTTGATGAGAAAACTCTACTCAAGGGGAGGATCAGCTCAGATGGGTCGGTTGCGGCTGTGGTGGAGCTCGCTGGTGATGGGCGTGCCAAGCTGAGGGCCTCTGCCCAGGCTGATCTTTACAAGGTCAGCAAGGGACCCAAGGTTGGTTTCTCGGTCAGCTTCCAGTGAGTCTGTGCCTATGTAGGGTGGAAAACTTTAGATCGCATGGATTTTAGGTCTTGACTTTTGGTGCATGAAATTTTGCCGTCTGGTTTGGCTATGTCAGGAGAATGATTTGGGATGCGAATGATCCACTGTCGTAACCCTTTGTTTGTTATTCATCATACTTGGCACGGTGCCCTTTGCTGTCCCACTATATCGATTTATCTTGGCTTACCCGTATCGCCATGTATGATTTCAGCACCTTCCTTCTGATCCATTTTAATTGACGCTGGTCTCCTGGCTCAATTAATTTGGATCGGAGGGAAGTGCAAAAGATTGTTTTTAGTTAACTACCTCTATGGCTGAACATCCTGACGAGCAGAGCACACCTACTTGTTACTCATTCAACGGAAGAAATGAAACAACCTGTATAGCAAGCAACGTGTCGCGGTTCTGCTCGGTACTTTTTCTTCACTTCCCATCTACTTGCCTTACTGAAGCACTTGTAACCGTGGCGGCCAAAGGCTGAGCAGAAAGCTTTTCCTCTTGTTCTACTTTCAACTCTATTATTAGGCCAACTCCAACGCACGGCCCCGAACATTGCAAAAAGTTTTCAAATAGTTTTACAACCAAATTGAAATAACTCTAGTTCCATGTTCAAATAAAAAGCACAATCAAATAGTTTATTACTCCCTCCGTCCCAGTTAGTACAAAGTTGAGTCACTTATTTTGGGACGGAGGGAGTACAATCCAATTAAAATTGTCTTGAATATATGAAAATCAAATGAACCGATACATCTACTGGTTGTCAATGTGAGTCCACATATGTTTAACCAAGTCATCCTGGAGTTGCTCATGAGAGTGCCCATCGCGCCCACGATGAAATTGTGTAAACTATTCAAAGGTTGCCGGTTCTTGATGCAGAGGCTCAACATTTTCACCCTGAAAATCAAATCCTTGGTCGTAGATGCTGTCATCACGCTCATTCTCCACGATCATGTTGTGTATGATCACACAAGCAGTCATCACCTCCCACATTTTCTTGGTGCTCCATGTCAGTGCAGGGTTTCGAACGTACCCATTGAGATTGAAGCACACGAAAAGCACGCTCCACATCCTTCCTAGCACTCTTGTTGTTGGGCAAATCTCTGTCTCTTCTTTCCTTGTGGATTGGGTATTGTCTTCACAAGAGTTGACCGCTGAGAATAGATACCATCAGCTAGGTAGTATCCCTTGTAGTAATGGTGGCCATTGATCTCAACGTTGACCTCTGGGGAGTGGCCTTCAGCAAGCCTTGCGAACACTGGTGAACGCCGAAGCATGTTGATATCATTGTTAGAACCAGCCATGCCGAAGAAAGATCCAAAGATCTTGAGAAGCCACCGCTTCTAGTATGACAGTGTCACCTTTCACATGCCCCTTGTACTGCCCCTGTCAAGCAAATGGACAGTTCTTTCACTTCCAGTGCATACAGTCTATACTACCAAGCATGCTCGGCCAGCCCCTCTCGGCATTGATCGCCAACCACCTCTCTGTATCAGCGGCATTTGGCTGTCTCAAGTACTCAGGGCCAAACACTGCCACCACAGCCTTGCAGAAATTGTACATTGATAGAAGTGTCCATGATACCTTGCGAGCAAAGTGTCGAACACCTTGCGGTCGTGGTGGAGACGCGGACGGGAAGAGAACCTCGAGCTCCCTCACTAGCAGCCGACGAGGTTGGCGTTGGCAGTTGGCACCCTGCGGCTATGTAGCGCCTGCCGGAAGCTGTTGAGGTCGATGGGCGTCGTCGCCGGCCGTTGCTTCTCTCTATTTCAAAACACTTGAGTGGGGGCCGTCTATGGCATGGGGTGGTTGTGGTATGGCGGCTTGGCAAGTTTAGCGAGGAAGACGGCCGGGGAAAACGGGTATGGGCGGCGGCGGCGGCGATGGCGGGGCGGAGGAAGAGGCTGGAGAAGAGAAAAAGAGGGGTTGTGCCACCGACGGGCAGGCCAGGAGAGGACAAGAGCGCACGTCCCACCCGTCCGCGCGCTGTCCGCTTCGACGCAAACACGGTCCAAATTTGGGCCGGGAATGGGGCGAAAGCGGACGGAAAACGGACAAATGTCCGTTTGTTCCCGCGCGTTGGGCCGGGTTTTGTGTCCGTTTACCCCCAAACGGACGCGGCCGGACCATTTGAGGTCGTACGTTGGAGTTGGCCTTAAGTCATCCACTTTTATATGGCAAGTGTAGCTCATCTTGAACAGGTTCACTATTTCGCTGGGGTATTTTGAGTTTTGTAGCTGAATCTTTCTGAACCTTATTAGTTGGAAAGTTCATGTGAGAAACCGTCTGGACCTGAGAATGCAACACAAGATGTCAAGATGTCAAGATGAGCCAGTGTTGCTGGATCATCGGGAGCCAAGCCCGACGCGCAGGATAATGGTAGATTCAATGGCCTGCAAGCTGTGTTAGGCAGATAATGGAGTCTTCCAAGCTGATTGAGTGGAATTTCTTTCCAACTAGCAAAGGCCTTAGGCAGGGGATCCCTTTATCTCAACTTAGTGGTTGTTGTTCTTTTCGGATGTTGTTTAAAGCTTCTTCCTTTGATCTTATCTATGCCCTCAAGTATGCCCTAGGGGATCATTTGTCTGTAATATGCAGATGGTACAATACTTTTATGAGATAATGATTTAGAAAAGGCGCAGAACCTGGAGTGGATCCATGCCTGTTTCGAGGAAGTCCCTGGTATGCTCATTAATTGTCCTAAGAGTGAGCTTATTCTCATCAATATTGAGGGGGGTGGGTGAGCTTTTTCCTTTTACTAGAAGGGTTGGACGCGCTTTGCTGCGCCGTTGAATTTGTTGGGATTCTTAAATTTCTTTACTCACTCTATTTCAAAATATATGGTGTATTACTTTTTTGAAAAGTCAAACCTCTTTAAGTTTGATCATATTTGTAGAGAAATATATCAAAATTCATAATATCAAATCGGTGTTATTAGATTCATCATGAAATGATATATATTATGGATGTCGATATTTTTGGCTCTGAACTTGGTCAAAATTAAAGAAACTTGACTTTCCAAAAAACTAATAACCCTTATATTTTGAAACTGATGGAGTATTTAGTTTGGCCGGTGGGGGAGACGATGGAGTGTGTTTTATGTTTATTTATAATGCGGTTGTTTGGGGCCTTTCACGGTGTGATTCTGTGTTATCCGCTAATCAACCCATATTTATGTGGGGATATTTTTTCATCCTTGGTTGCATGTACTATATTCGTGCTATAGTATCACATGGTGGCGCTTTTTTCTGGGTGATAGGAGTCTGCGAGGGGTTGATATGTTTTTATAGGCCGGTTGCTGCTGATTAATTTGAAAAATCGTTGTCCCGATCAAAATCGTAAACCAAATCCAAAATTGAATACCTCAATCGAACGAAAGAGCTTTAAAATTAGGGAACATAGAGAATTAAAATAATTAAATGGGAGACCCCCTGAGAAATTGTTGACCCGGTCAAAATTGGGTGACCCAATTCTAAATTGAGGCCTCAATTAATTGTGAAGATTTAAAAATTAGGGAGCATAGTGTATTGTATAAAAAATTAAATGAGAGAGTTTTGAGAAATTGTTGACCTGGTCAAAATTGGGTGACCAAATTTCAATTGGAGACCTCAGTTGATTGTGAGGCCTCCAATCCTAGGGAGCTTAGTGATATAGTATATAGAGCTCTTAGGCTGTGAATATGTATCTTTTACTGTTAAGTATCTAGGGATTCCTCTCCATTGTGATAAACTTTGGAGAGAACATGTCCAACCCATTGTACACAAAATCATGAAAGGGATTCCTCGATAAAGAGGTAAGCTTCTAACTACAAAGGCATACTTGTGCTCATAAAAGCATGTCTGACTAGTATGTGGAGTGCATGATAAAGTTCATTTATAAAAGAAAAACAAAATCATGAGCCATGGATGCAAGGAAGCATGGGTGAGCGCCATCGACATGAAGAATCATGCGGTGCTTTGTGCTTGGGAGACTTAAGTATTGTGTCATGTTTGTGAGCCGTCGAGTGCTCCCCCTGATACCGTTTTGTTCTTCCTTAAGCATGTGTTAGATGTAGTGTAGTGTTGTGTAGAATTCCTGCTTAGTTTTGGTTTTCGTAAATGTTCTGCCTATAGGAAACTGTTTGGAAGTTTATTTAGTGGAAATCGACGGGAGGGCCCATTGTCTGCACGTCATTTCTGCAGCAGGGATTTTCGAAAACGTGGTGTTCCTGTGATTCAGTATAAGCAAATGCTTGGTTATAGAAATCTTCAGCAATCTGGAGTTTCTGTCTCCAAAACGTGTCCTGCTGGAGTTGATTGTGGTGCTAACGGTGTTCAATTGACTAGAAACATGTCTCTGGACAGTAAAGACTCAAGGGAAAATCCGGCCAGAAGGGCATATTGGGATCAATCACAATATTGAGATGAGTATGACTTGAACAAGTTCACTTCACACCAAAGCTGAGTAGGTCCACAGGTTTTGCTGGCAACCTAAGAATAAATTATGAAACAAGACTAATTGACAAAGAGTACCAAGAGGACCACTGCAAAACCAAGCATATCTTGAAGATCGCCAAGTTCCAAGCAAGAGGAAACACATATATACAGCAACCGGTATCTACTTATTTAATCAGGACGAGACCGACTAATCAGCAAGAGAAACGACACACTCACAGATAGAGGGAGATAAGCGCTGCTTATTTAATATAGGCAAGAGAAACGGCACACTCACAGATAGAGGGAGATAAACTCCTCAAGCAAACACAATATTAAAACAGAGGTGACACCAGAAAGGCAGAAACACATACATACATACAGCAAACAGACATAAAGGCTCACCGAGTTCCAAGAAAGAGGAAACACATGTATACAGCGACCAATAGCTAGTTATTTAATTGGACGAGACCGACTCATCAGCAAAACAGATATGACACACACTGATAGAGGGAGGGAGGTAAACTCGTTGAACAAAGACAACATAATAAAACAGAGACGACAGCAGCGGTAGGCGCATATTCACAACATTCTTACAATTGTGATAAGAAGCTAGCTAGTAGATATGATATATGCCTTATGATTTGGTTCTCTGCAAGACCAGGTACTAACTAGTTGACTTGTTTGCAGCAAGCTAGCTTGATCCCTTGTGGCCATCATGATCTTGTTTCGCCTTGTACTGACTCAAGGCATCTCCTGCCATTTTGCCGATTAAAACTGCCGCCGCGAATTTTAAGAAATCATTAAAGTATACTGCCCGTTGACTTGAGCGCCTGCAGATCAGGTGATACAGTTAACTGGTAGCAATAAAAACAAGAACATGGGATACATAAAGTAATAGATGTTATTGAGGATAGCCGGTACTTTTAATGATTGGTAGGATGGATTTTACCATGCCGACTCTAATTCCTAAGGAAGGCGATGCTAGGACCATGAGAAAGTTTAGGCCAATCAGTTTATTGATGAATTGCAGCTCCAAGTTTTAATAGATCCTTTTAAATCATGTAGTGGACGTCTTTTCTAGAATGCTTGACGAGGGTGCTAGTAACGGTTTAATCAGGGGACTTTGCCCTGAATAGATCAAAAAGAAAAGATTTTTGTTTTTGTTTCAATAGATGCATTATTAGGTGAGGTGGAGGGGGGGAGAGATACCAGCGGGGGTCATCGGGTCTGGGTTTGACATGCTGAGAGAGTTGTTTGAGCAAAAGGTTGTTTTTGCGGGTCACTATATTGCCCTTAGCAGTGTAGTCAGCTTCCCAGGCAGCGATTGTGTTGTAGAGGTCCTCTTTCTTGGCTTGGATTAGAGCCAAGCGGAAGATGGCATCCTTCCTCTGATTGGGCGTGAGGTCCTGCGGCAGGCAGTTTGTACATTAGCAAAGGCATTGGCCAGAATCATCATAATGCATCTATTTGCTCTTGTATGATTTTGTAGATAGCAAAGTAAGAGAGTCAGTTTGTTGTATATTAGTATTAGCAAAGTAAGTTTGCTCTTCAGAGGGGGGGGGGGGGGGGGGGGGATGTTGATTTTGCAGTACGTACATGGCCTGTGGTGGAATCGACGATCCGTGTGCTAGTGTACAGCGGACTACGCTCAATCATAGCCTCCGCCTCCGCCGCCGCTCTGGTTCCAAACCTCCTCGCCGTGTGACGAAGCGCCGTGGCCATGGCCTGATCCCCTCGCTCCAATCGCCCGCCGAGCCTCTCCAATCCTAGCTAGCACCAGCAATAGATACATACGACGTAAGGGAAATCAATCAATCAAGAGAGAGATGTGCATAGCATAGTATACGACGACGTACCTTCCGCCGCCGCCGGATCTCCTGAGGGTTCCGATTGGGATTAGGGTTCCTCGCCTTCGCTGCTCGCTCGATCCCCTTCCGACGCCGCCGCTTTTTTTTCTTTCCTTCGTCGGGTTTAGGGGTGCTGGTTCCGCCTTAAAGCGGCGGTACAAGCCTGGAACGGGCCGGCCCATGTACAAGAAATACTTTCTGTTTGCATCATACACGTTTGCACCGTTTTTTTTTTCTCACAGGTAGAAGGTTTCCATCAAAAAAAAAAAAAGTTTGCCTCAAAAAAAAAAAAAACTCAAAAAAAAGGTAGAAGGTTTTCCATAGGTTTTTTCCCCTAAAAAAAAAGGTAGACGATTTCCATAGGTTTTTTCCGGGGCGGTTTTCCCTTGGTTTTTCTAGGGCAGGTTTGCTTCCGTTTTTTGTCCAGTTTTCCGTTTTCCTTTTTTCAAATTCACGAACTTTTAAAAGTAGGAAAAACAAATGAATTCTTGAACGTCTTTCAGATTCACAAATTTTTCCAAATACAAATAGTTATTCAAATTCGAAAACAATTCAAATTCAAGAGCTTCTTCTAAATCCATGGATTTTTTTTGAAATTCGCAAAAAAAATTCAAATCCGTGGAACCCATGAACTTTTCAAAATTTTGATCTTTTTAAAACATGAAAAAAATATTCAAATCCACAAACTTTTTTTCAATTCCGCAAACTTCTTTTGAAATTCGTAAACTTTTTTCAAAATTGCATGTTCTTTCTGATATCACCAAAGAACTAGCCATGGACAGGGGTGCGTGAAAGCTTGCTATCCATGTGCCAGAACCATGAGTTGGCCGCGAGATCTAATGGGTTTCACCTCTAGTCTACCCTAATTTGTTTGGGACTAAAGGCTTTGTTGTTGTTGCATGTTCTTTCTGAATTCGTTAATTTTTTCAAAAAATAGTGTACGAATTATTTTAAAAGATCCATTTCGTATTTGGCAGCTAGAAACAAAGATATCAACCAAGACAAAGATTGCATACCTTGAGGAAATAGCATCGACTCTATATTAGCTAATAGCGCCGGCTAACAGCATAGTTCGGTAATCAACAAGCATCTTTGTCTCCTTAGGGCACCCATCTAGGTGCGGAGCGGGGGGGCCTCTCCTGCAGGCGCGGCCCAGCCGTGCTACTGGTGCTGGGCGGGCATGTGGACGTACGGGATGCAGTCAGGCTGGCTGGGGCTTGCGAGCCTGCCTTGTGCAGGATGTTAACCTCGTCTCCGGCGGCCCCTTCCTTCGAGCTATGATGGCGGCTCCGGTATGGCGGCATGTCAAGGCAACGGATGGTGGCCCCTGCGTGGAACCTGGCCCGGCCGCTCGGGTGGGGAGCCGTGGCTCGGGGGACGGTGCAGCACGTGCTCGTTCACCCTGGAAGATGGCTGCAAGCGCTTGGGACCGGCGGCTCGAGGGACGGCGCAGGGCGTGCTCGTTCCCCCCGGGAGTTGGCTGAGAGCGCTCGGGACCGGCGGATCGTGCAGGCGAGGGGATGGCGGTGGATCGGGATCCGCCCCGATCTGACGTCCGTCTTCCGCCGGTGGCGCGGGCTGTGGGCGGCGCAGGCTATGGGCAGCGCGGACCGGTGTCCTCCACCGTGACGGTGATGGCGTTGGCGTGGTGGAGGCAGCGGTTGGGTGGCGGTCCTAGTTCTCTTATCGCATCACGACAATGATCTGCATGATCGATCCTCCTCGATCTGGCCGTCTACGTGTTCTGGAAGGATCGGATAGATTTCGGTCGTGCACGTCCATATCAGCCTACGTGACTCCATGAGGGCGCAGCGCGAAGCTCTCTTGTTTGTTGGAACCATGGGACATGTCGGTATCTCGATTTCCATGGCATAGACAGCGGTGGAGAATGTCATGGTGGCTGAGATTGAAGGATCAGTAAGGCGGAGGGGGCCTTGGAGGCGATGGAGTCAGCCAGGTGTTTGATAACTTTCAGAAGCAGCAGTGACAAGTGGGGATGGCAGCACTGAAGGATTTCATTTTCGGTGGTGCTCCTCAGGTGCTGAGTCGTGAGTTTCAGGGTGAAAACCTAAGGTCTGACCTTCATTGGTTGTGCCTGAAAATTGCCTTGCTGAAGGTATTGTTTTGTGAGCTCGGACTTTCTCCAGGGTGAAAACCTAAGATTTTGGATCGGACGACGACGGCGCTTATGCACTGTTTCCTTCTTGAAGGCGTTGCTTTTGGAGACCTTCTATGTTTTTCGGTGTTGTCTTTGGTGGTGGTTTGTGTGCTGCTGCTGAGAGGAGTCGATCACTATGGCGAGGATTTTTTTTCACTTTCTTTTTTCTTTTCTTTTCGGGCTGTGTGCATCCTGGATGTCTTTGTGACATCTTGTTGGTGCAGAGCCTGGGTGTAATTGGTATCTTTGTGATATTAATATATTCTCATTAAAAAAACTCTAGCCAACCCCTACAAAATAAAGGAGTAAACTTAGGGCATCTCCAACGCGGACCCTCAAACCGCCCGCATACGTCCAGACCGCGCGGTCCGGACGTGTTGTACCATCCAACGCGAGCCTGTATCGGTTCACCGAGTGGTCCGGACGTAGTTTTTCCTGCAAACCGGAGACAAAGTGGGGGGGGGGGGAGGGGGGCTTTGCGGCCGTCCGGACCGCTGCCACGCCCGCTCTTGACTACCCTGGCCCACAAAAAAATCTCACTCGCCTCTCCCGCGCTTTCCATCGAATGCCCGCGCTGCTTGCCACGCTGCATTCATGCCGGCCCAGAGCATGCAGCGGCCGACATTGATGCCCGTGATTTGACCGAATGGGAGGGCGGCGCAGACGGATGCGACCACTCGGGCATCGTCACTTCAATGCGGACCCCGCGTCCCGAGAAACCAACTCCGGCTGCTGTGTCGCAGTGAAGCGGACTGACCGCCCCTTCGCCTGACCTGGCTGTGACTATCTAAGCCATCCGCCGGCAACGCACAGAGCCGTACTCCCCTCCCGGAGCACTGACCCTCTCCTTGTCACCGTTCCCGAGCCCAGCGACAATGCCGAAGTCCTGGTTCTCCGCGCAGGCAGGTGGAGCCGGTGGAAGTTCCTCGTCAGGCGGATCGTGGCGCCGTCGCGCTCGCTCTCCGGGCCCATCTCATCCACGGTGGCGGGCTCCTTCGATGACGAGGAGGACCAGTGCTACTTGTGATAGGCGTTGGGATTTCCCCGAAGAGGAAGGGTGATGTAGTATAGTAGCAGATAGTATTTCCCTCAGTTAAGAACCAAGGTTTATCAAACCAATAGGAGACACCACACAAACACTGTAAGCAGTACCTGCACACACGCAAAGCAAATACTTGCACACAGCGCAGGCAAGAAGGCTGTCAATCCCCTTGTACTCGTTAATTGCAAGGATCAAATCTGATAGTGGTAGATAAATAAATAAAAAGGAAAATAAAAGTAAATAAATTGCAGCAAGTATTTTTTAGGGTTTTAGTAAATATAAAGTGAATGAACCCGGGGGCCATAGCTTTCTGCTACTTGTGAGCTGCGTTGGGATTTTCCCCGAAGAGGAGAGGAGATGCAGCACAGTAGAGATAAGTATTTCCCTCAGTGAGAACCAAGGTATCAATCCAGTAGAAGAATCACGCAAAGCCTCGTGAACAGCACCTGCACACACAAAACCAAATACTTGCACCCAACGCGGGCAAGAGGGTCGTCAATCCCGTTGAACTCGTTACTTAAAAGGATTAAATCTCGTAGTGGTAGATAGATAAATTGCAAAAGAAAATAAAAGAAAGAAAATTGCAGCAAATATATTTAGGTTTTCTTTTTATGATTAAAGTAGACCCGGGGGCCATAGTTTTCACTAGAGGCTTCTCTCTCGAACACATAGCATACGGTGGGTAGACAAATTACTGTTGGGCAATTGATAGAAAAGAGCATAGTTATGACGGATTCATGGCAATGATCATGTATATAGGCATCACATCCGAGACAAGTAGACCGACTCCTACCTGCATCTACTACTATCTCCACCCATCGACCGCTATCCAGCATGCATCTAGGGCATTAAGTTAATGAAAACGGAGTAACGCCTTAAGCAAGATGACATGATGTCGACAAAGTAAACCCAATCAATATGAATAAACCCCATCATTTTACCCTTAATGGCAACAATACAAATATGTGTCTTGTCCCTTTCTGTCACTGGGATATAGAACACCGCAAGATTGAACCCATTACAAAGCACCTCTCCCGCTGAAGATAAATCAATCTAGTTGGCCAAACCAAACGGATAGATCGGAGAGAAATACAAAGCTATCAAAATCATGCATAATAAAGTTCAGAAAAGACTCAATTACTTCTCATGAATAATCTGATCATATACCCACAATTCATCGGATCCCAACAAACACACCGCAAAAGAAGATCACATCGAATAGAACTCCAAGAAGATCGAGGAGAACATTGTATTGAAGATCAAAGAGAGAGAAGAAGCCATCTAGCTACTAGCTATGGACCCGTAGGTCTGTGGTAAACTACCACACATCATCGGAAGGGCAGTAAGGTTGATGTAGAAGCCCTCCGTGATCGATTCCCCCTCCGGGAGGGTGCCGAAAAAGGCCTCCAGATGGGATCGCGGATGAATAGAAGCTTGCGGCGGCGGAAAAGTTATTCGAGGTGGTTCTCTGTTGGTTTCCCAATATTTGAGAATTTATAGAAGTGAAATTAGGTCAAAAGGAGCCACGAGGGGCCCACAAGGCATCAGGGCGTGACCATCCCCCTGGGTGCGCCCTGTTGCCTTGTCACCTCCTTGTGAGGCTTCTGGTCTCCTCCCGAAGCTTCTAGGGTGTCTTTTGTCCAGAAAAAAATCGTCAAAAAGTTTCGTAGCGTTTGGACTCCGTTTGGTACTGATTTTCTGAAAAACCAAAAACAGGCAGAAAACAACAACTCGCACTGGGCACTAGGTTAATAGGTTAGTCCCAAAAAATGATATATAATTGCATATAAAACATCCAAGATTGATACTATAATAGCATGGAACAATCAAAAATTATAGATACGTTGGAGACGTATCAGCATCCCCAAGCTTAATTCCTGCTCGTCCTCGAGTAGGTAAATGATAAAAACAGAATTTTTGATGTGGAATTCTACCTAACATGTTTATCATGTAATCTCTTTTATGGTATGAATATTAAGAAACGAGTGATTAAAAGCATAGTCTATAATTTGATATAAAGACATCAATATTCAGGCATACCAAAAAACAATCATGCCTTTCAAAATAAAAATGCTAAAGAATGCTATCCCTACAAAATCATATAGCTCGTCATGCTTAGTCTCCCTAACACAAAGTATTAATCATGAACTACCCCGATGACAAGCCGAGCAATTGGATCATACTTCTTAACGCGCTTCAACTTTTTAAACTCCCACACAATACATGAGCGCAAGCCATGGACATAGCACGATGGGTGGAATAGAATGTGATGATAGGGATCAATAAGGGGAAGTCAAAAAGAGAAAGATAGTCTCGCATCGACGCGGCTAATCAATGGGCTATGGAGATGCCCATCAATTGATATCAATGCGAGGAGTAGGGATGGCCATGTGATAACTCACAAGTATAGGGGATCAATTGTAGCTTTTTTGATAAATAAGAGTGTCAAACCCAACGAGGAGCTAAAGGTAGAATTAATATTCCCTTCAAGTTCTATTGACCACCGATACAACTCTATGCACACTTAACGTTCACTTTACCTAGAACAAGAATAAAACTACTTTGTAGGTGTAAGGATAAGTTTGCAAGAATAAAACTAGAAGTACTTAGTAGGAATAAAACTAGGAGTAATTTGCAAGATAATAAAAGTTAGTTGTTTAGTAGAGAGCTTTTTGTAACACAAAGAGAAAGATTGTCCATAGGAAATTGAATATAACATGTGTGATTATAATATGCAATGAGGGAGAGGCATATATACGTTAACATACTTTCCGTACTTGGATCATATGCACTTATGATTGGAACTCTAGCAAGCATCCGCAACTTCTAAAGATCATTAAGGTAAAACCCAACCATAACATTAAGTAAAAAGTCCCCTTTACTCCCATACGCAACAACCCCCTTACTCGGGTATAAGCTTCTGTCACTCTCGCCACCCACTATAAGCGAATCATGAACGTATTGCAAAACCCTATAGCGTAATCCCACACACTTGCGCGACATGGAGGGCACCATAGGACAACAACAATTTAACATACAACTCATATCTATCACACCATACCACAATTAACCCGTAGGACAAAAGAAATCTACTCAAACATCATAGGATTGCCACACATCATTGGATAATAATATATAGCATTAAGCACCATGTTCAAGTAGAGAATTACAGCGGGAATAGATAGGTTACACCACTGCATAGAGGGGGAGAGAGTTGGTATGACGGCGGCGAAGTTGTTGGTGTAGATCGCCGTCATGATGGTTCCCCCGACGGCGCTCCGGCGCCACCGGAAGAGAGGGGGAGAGAGCCCCCTCCTTCTTCTTCTTTATTGGCCTCCCCCTAGATGGGACGAGAGTTTCCCCTCTGGTCCATGGCTGCCATGGCTCCCGGAGGGCAGGAGCCCCTCCGAGATTGGATCTCTCTCTCTCTCTGCTTCTCTTCTGTTTCGCATTTCTATTTTCTGGCCCTTCATCGTTTCTTATATTCCCGGAGATCCGTAACTCCGATTGGGCTGAAATTTTGAGGGGATTTTTATCCGGAAATTATCTTTCTTTCAGAGAAAGAAGGGCCTCAACCGCCTTACGGGGTAGCCACAAGCCTGCTGGGCGCGGCCAGGGTAGGGGGCCGTGCCCTCTGAGCTTGTGGGCCCCTCGGGCATCGTCTCGCGTTGATTCTTTTTCCCAAAAAGTACATATATTCCAAAATAAATCTCCGTAAATTTTTATCACGTTCGGACTTCGTTTGATATGGATTTTCCGCAAAACAAAAAACATGCAACAAACAGGAACTGACACTGGGCATTGGATCAATATGTTAGTCCAAGAAAATCATATAAATTGTTGCCAAAAGTATGTAAAAGTTGTAAAATATTGGCATGAAACAATCAAAAATTATAGATAAGACGGAGACGTATCAACATCCCCAAGCTTAATTCCTGCTCTTCCTCGAGTAGGTAAATGATAAAAAGATAATTTTTGATGTGGAATGCTAGTTAGCATAATCTTGATCATATAATCTAATCATGGCATGAATATTAAGATACGAGTGATTCAAGGCAATAGTCTATCAATTTGATATTGAAACAATAATACAAAATATGCATGTATTTCATCATTGCCTTCCATAATAATGGAGCTAAAGGAAACATCCTCTATACACTTAGTTGTGGTAAGCATGACACGCTCGTTCTTCCCTGCATAGACATATCAAATCAGGAATGCCCCGATGACAAGCCAAGCAATTGGATCATACTTTTTAACGCGCTTCAGCATTTTCAACCTCACGCAATACATGAGCGTGAGCCATGGATATAGCACTATGGGCGGAATAGAATGCGGTGATAGAGATCAATAAGGGGAGTCAAAAAGGAAGAAAGTCTCGCATCAACTCGGCAGATCACTGGGCTATGGAGATGCCCATCGATCGACAATGCGAGGAGTGGGATTGCCATGCAACGGATGCGCTAAGAGCTATAAGTGTATGAAAGCTCAATAGAAACTAAGTCGGTGTGCATCCAACTTGCTTGCTCATGAAGACCTCGGCCATTTGAGGAAGTGAAAGCACATTTGCTCCCTTGGTGGTTTTGGTAATTCATAACAACATATATCTCATTGAACTAATGTCCATTCAAGTTAAAGATTTCAGGATATTCAATGATTGGCATGGCATGGACTAGAGATGTGGACCCCTCAAAATGCTAAGGACAAGGATTGGCTAAAGATCAAGACTCTACATTTTTGGTTTAGTGATCCAAGATCACATTGAGTCCATAGGAAAGCCAATACTATTAAAAGGGGATGAGGTGTTGCTTAATGATCTTTTTGCTCAAGTGCTTAGTGACAGTACTCCTAAACCCTCAACCACTCTCTCAATCCCAAATATGTCCTAAACCTACATTCCAACTCGGCCCCACCAAAATTCTCTATCCGGCCCCACCGAGTTCACCAAGACTTAGCCACTGCCAAAACCCTAACAAATCGGATCCACCGAAATGGATCTTGGTCTCACCGAGATGGCCTTGCCAACTCTCTGTAATCGTTTGCACTCACTTCAATCTCACCGAGTTTTGCAAATCGGTCTCACCGAGATGGCTTGCCAACTCTCTGTTGCCTTATTGCTTCACTTCGGTCCTACCGAGTTGATGCAATCGGTGCCACCGAGATGAGGATTGCCCTAGCCATTGCACTTCGGTCCATCCGAGTTGTTCCTATCGGTCCCACCGAGATTCCTAAAGTTCATATCTTTTACACAGTTCAGTGCTACCGAGATTATTGTTTCGGTGCCACCGAGTTGAGTCAAAAGTGTGTAACGGTTGGATTTTGTGTGGAGGCTATATATACCCCTCCACCACATCCTTCTCAGTAAGGAGAGCTATCAGAACGTGCCTACACTTCCACCTTACATTTTCTGAGAGAGAACCACCTACTCATGTGTTGTGATCAAGATATTCCATTCCTACCATTTGAACCTTGATCTCTAGCCTTTCCAAGTTGCTTTCCACTCAAATCCTTCTTCCACCATAGCCAAATATGTGAGGAGTCGTTTGAGTGCTGGGAAGACTATCATTTGAAACACAAGAGCAAGGAGTTCATCAACAACACACCGTCTATTACCTTTTGGAGAGTGGTGTCTCCTAGATTGGTTAGGTGTCACTTGGGAGCCTCCGACATGATGTGGAGTTGAACCAAGAGTTTGTAAGGGCAAGGAGATCGCCTACTTCGTGAAGATCTACCCCGAGTGAGGCTAGTCCTTCGTGGACGTAAGCCATGGTGGAATAGACAAGGTTGCTTCTTCGTGGACCCTGCGTGGGTGGAGCCCTCCGTGGACTCGCGCAACCGTTACCCTTCGTGGGTTGAAGTCTCCATCAACGTGGACGTACGATAGCACCACCTATCGGAACCACGCCAAAAACCACCGTGTCTTCATTGCATTTGATATCTCCTATCCCCTTCTTTACATACATATGCAATTGCTTACTTTCCGCTGCTATACTCTTAGAATTGCATGTGTAGGGTGATGCTTGACTTGTATTGTTGCTAAAATCTGCCTACAACTAAAATTGGGAAAATGTTAGGTTTTATTTGGTCAAGTAGTCTAATCACCCCCCTCTAGACATACTTTCGATCCTACAAGTGGTATCAGAGCCTTGGTCTCCGTAAGCCTTGATTTCCATTGCTTTGGTGATCATAGCCTTGGTTTCACAACCTAGGAGAGTATGGCGTCTAGTGAGGGTAACTATCACTGTAGAGGTCCATATTTTGATGGTACAAACTTTGCTAGTTGGAAACATAAGATGAAAATGCATATTCTTGGTCATAACCCTGCCGTTTGGGCCGTTGTTCGTGTTGGCTTGCAAGGTGACTTCTTTGAGGATGGAAAGGAACCGGATCGTGAAGCAACCCCGGAAGAATTGAAGATGTTGCAATACAATGCTCAAGCTTGTGACATTCTATTCAACGGTTTATGTCCCGAAGAATTCAACAAAATCAGCCACCTCGAGAATGCAAAGGAAATTTGGGATACTTTGGTTGGTATGCATGAGGGTACTGAGTCCGTCAAGGAATCTAAGTTGGATGTGCTTCAAAGTCAACTTGACAAATTCAAGATGAAGGATGGTGAAGGAGTCGCTGAGATGTACTCTAGGCTTGCTCTCATCACAAATGAGATTGCCGGCTTAGGAAGTGAAGAGATGACCGACAAATTCATCATCAAGAAGATACTTAGAGCTTTGGATGAAAAATATGATACCGTTTGCACATTGATCCAAATGATGCCAAATTACAAAGATCTCAAGTCCACGGAAGTCATTGGAAGGATTGTTGCTCATGAAATGTCACTCAAGGACAAAGAGGAGCTACACAACAAATCAAGTGGTGCTTACAAAGCCTCAACCGATGCTCCAACAACTCCAAGTGACAAGCTAGTATCCAATGAAGAGATAAGTCTAATGGTGAAAAGGTTCAACAAGTTCTACAAGAACAACGGGAAAGAAAGAAGCTCCAGCTCAAGACACTATGAGAGAAGATCATCAAGTCGTGACCGAAATTGCTACAATTGTGGAAAGCCCGGACACTATTCCAATGAGTGTACGGCTCCCTACAAGAAAAGAGACGAATCACCAAGAGGAAGACATAGAAGAGATGAATCACCTCATAAGGAAAGAAGGAGTAGAGATGATCGTTATGAACGAAGACACTCTCGAAGAAGCAAGGATTCGGAGAGGAAGGACAAGTCATCAAAGAGCTACACAAGAAGAAGACATCAAGCTCATGTTGGTGAATGGGTTTCCGGCTCTGACTCCGACAACCACTCCGAGAGAAGTTATCACTCCAACTCCGACTATAGTTAAGATGAAGGTGTTGCCGGACTTGCCCTTGTGTTATCCAACTCCTATGATCTATTTGAGTCACCAAATGAAGGAATTGGAAGATGCTTCATGGCAAAAGGCCCCAAGGTATCACACCCTGAGTATCTTGATTTCAATAGTGATGAAGATGATTTGCTTGGTGATGATAATTTACTTGTTGATAGGGCAAGTGATGTGAGCTATAATGAAAATGCTAGTAATCATGATAGTCAAGAGGAAACGAGTGACAATGCTATGAAGGAAATTGAGCGTCTAACTAAAGAACTAAATGCTCTTAAGTTAGCTCATGAAACAACTCAAGAGGATCATAGAGAACTTCTAAGAACTCATGAGAAGCTACGCTTCGAGAAGCTAAATTTAGAGCAAGAGCAGGAGTTTCTTAAAGCTATCAATGACGATCTTTGAAAGAAGAGTTCTTCATATATTGCCAAGCGTTTACTCTTGTCTACCTTTATGCCACAAGTTAAACCTAAGCAAACTAGCAACAAGGGTAAAAATGGTTCTACCTCTAGTAGTAACAATAACAATGCTAAATCCAATGTTGTTGCTTCTAGTAGTTCTATTGATTCCACTAATGATTCTCTTAGCCAAGTTACACTTGAGCAAGAAAATATGCTATTGAAAGGAATTATAGAAAAAGGTGTCTACAAGAGCCTTGCCGGGAGTAAGCAATTTGAGGAAATTGTACGCAAGCAAGGAAGGCACCGGAAGAACCAAGGTGTTGGTTTTGAACAAAAGTTCAATGCCAATGGAGTTGAGTGGGAAGAAGATCAATACCCCAATACGAAGTTTGTTCCTCAACAAGAGAAGTATGATCCTACTTCCTTCAAGGGAACACAAGCTCAAGAAGATCTTCCACCACAAGACCACAAGCTAAAAGTCAAGGACAAGCTTCAAGAAGAGACTGATTCATTTGAAGAAGCTCCTCAAGCCATGGTCAAGTGGGTTCCCAAGACTTCATCAAGTTCTACTTCATCAAGTGCTACTACAACTCCAAGGATTCCCATCAAGTTGATGTGGGTCCAAAAGAAGAAGAACTAGAGAGTTCTTGAGGGTGACTCCGCCAACAAACTTCACTCATATTCCTTATGGCAAGGACTTGTGCAACCAACTTCCACATTTTGCACTAGTTCATGGAGTTACAAACCCTCTTGTTGGTAAGGCAAGGGACAAGGTAATCAATGCATTCATGGACATCATCATATGTGTATTTTACTCTATGTCTATGAATATCCTTGTATGTTCCTTGTGTGGGACTAACCCATGTAGGTATTGAAAGCACAAAACTCCAAAGGATTGCTCCCAACTCTTGATGGTCTACATCAACATTGAGCATCCACATCTTCAACATCTACATGAAGTCATCATCGACAAAACCCAAGGTTAGTTCATCCCTCTTAGGGGGGATATCACATGTAGGGGGAGCTTTGCTCTAAACAATTGAGCTAAAGCAACTCTAATGGTGTGAACACATCAATGCTTTTATGTAAAAGTGGTAACCCCACTTGTGCTTAAACGATGAGTATGACCTATGATCAAATGTTCTCATTTGGCTCCTAAGTCAATATACTCATATATAGATGACCTAGTCATCGCCATTGCTTGATAGATGCTAGAATTGGTTGTGCATGTTTGACACATATTTCATTTGCTATCTTATTGTGTGAGCATGTTGGTTTGCATGTTTTTATCATTCGAGGACATCCATTTGTTGTTTTGATTGTCTTGGTTTTTCTGGCCAAGTGGATGTACAAGAATGCCTAAGTACCTTCTCTAGCTATCTATGCTTTCTTGTCTCAAATTCTATTCTTGCCGCATCACAAAAATTGAACAAGTCATTTTCGGACCCTCCGGGTGAGGAGCACTTGGAGTCACCGATCTGAAAGGGCTGAACCTCCAAAACCTTCTAAATGATTTCGGCTGAACCAACTCACTCAAACTCGGTCCAACCGAAATTACTTAGACTGATCTAGGTTTTCCATCTCGGTGCTACCGAATTGAACCATTTCGGCGCCACCGATGTGCTATTGCGTGTAGTTACACATATCGGTGCCACCGAGTTGTTCAAATCGGCGCCACCGACAGCGTACGGGTATATATATCGCACGGACCGAACGTTTGGAATTTCTCGACCCCACTCGTTCCCGCACCCCGTTGCTGCCGTCGCCCTTCGTCTTCGGACTTCGCCGTCGTCTCCAGCGCGCTCTCGCCACCGGATTCCGCCGCCGTCAACGGCAATCTGCCCCGCCATTGCCGCCGTAGAGAGTCTCCACCGAGTTAGGGTAAGATTCGATCCCTTTCGTGCTTCCATTTTCCGATTCAATGCACGTTAGGAATGCCATGATTCTTGCCATGATTGCAATGCTAATTCCACCAGGAGAATTCCGTAGATTAGATTCGAGCAAAATTTCTAGGTTTAAGTTTCCGCCGAATGCATCTCGGACCGACCGATTCGAAATTTTCGGTTCCACCGATTTGGCCTCTGGCCATAGCACTACTACGTCTCGGTGCCACCGAGTTGTACATATCGGTGAGACCGAAAGTAAAATCTCAGTGAAACCCTAGGATCTCGGAGCCACCGAACCCCATATCGGTCTGACCGAAATGGCGTGTAAGGTTTCTGTTGTATGCTTCGGTATCACCAAGATGATCAACTCGGTCCATCCGAAATGCATCCTGTGAAAACTTGAAACTAAAAGTTGAACTCAAATTTTATGAAAAACTTCTGCTTTTTGTGATGACTCATCTACTCCGCCCATACCCATCTATTCACAGGGTCAGCTCAGCAAGATGTCAAGTGGCAGTGACAGTCAGAATAGGTCTGAACAGCATGCAAAACTTAGTGAAGGGTCAAGCCCTGATGAGAGTTTCTACGAGGGAGAGAGGAGCTCTCCAGATCTTCCTAAGGCAGCCACTAGAACAAGGAAGAAGAAAACCTCAGACAGTGAGGATGAAGATTTTGTTGCTAGTGAGGCAGCAACAAAGAAGAAAAGAGTTGTGCTAGCTAAGGAGTATAGCACCAAACCATCATCTGCCAAAGATAAGACTGCTGTGAGGAAAGTTCCAAAGCAGACTATGCAATTCTCACTTCAAAAGCCTAGTGACACAGAACCAGCTGCAGGAGCAAAGAAGAAGAGAGTGAGGAAAACTACTGCCCGTGTGATTGGCAGACCCTCCATGATGATTGATGAGGAGGAAGAGGAGGAGGAGCCAGCAGCTAATCCAACCCCAGCAAAAGCTCAGAACCTCATGTCTGATGCAATCAGGACTGCTGCCCCCACCAACTCCAAACCAAAAGCTCCAGCACCCAAGAGGTCAACCAGGAACATTTTAGCTGCTGAGAAGAACAAGGCCTCAGTGCCTGAGGCAAATGTTGATGAAGAGCCACCAGTGCTCAGAAAATTGAAGCCTAAGATTCCAGACCATGACAATGCACACCCAGTTGCGGAGAACATGATGCTGGGGAAGGATAAAGGACTGCGTCAGTGGAGACAGTCAGATCCTTATGCTATAAGGAGGAAGACAGGAGTTTGTAAGGGCAAGGAGATCGCCTACTTCGTGAAGATCTACCCCGAGTGAGGCTAGTCCTTCATGGACGTAAGCCATGGTGGAATAGAAAAGGTTGCTTCTTCGTGGACCCTTCGTGGGTGGAGCCCTCCGTGGACTCGCACAGCCGTTACCCTTCGTGGGTTGAAGTCTCCATCAACGTGGACGTATGTAGGATCGAAAGTATGTCTAGAGGGGGGGGGGTGATTAGACTACTTGACCAAATAAAACTTAACCTTTTCCCAGATTTTAGTTGTAGGCAGATTTTAGCAATAGTACATGTCAAGCATCACCCTACACATGCAATTCTAAGAGTATAGCAGCGGAATGTAAGCAATTGCATATGTATGTAGAGAGGGGGTAGGAGATTTCAAACGCAATGAAGACACGGCGATTTTTGGCGTGGTTCCGATAGGTGGTGCTATCGTACGTCCACATTGATGGAGGCTTCAACCCACGAAGGGTAACGGCTGCGCGAGTCCACGGAGGGCTCCACCCACGAAGGGTCCACGAAGAAGCAACCTTGCCTATTCCACCATGGCTTATGTCCACGAAGGACTAGCCTCACTCGGGGTAGATCTTCACGAAGTAGGCGATCTCCTTGCCCTTACAAACTTCTTGGTTCAACTCCACATCTGATTGGAGGCTCCCAAGCGACACCTAACCAATCTAGGAGACACCACTCTCCAAAAGGTAATAGACGGTGTGTTGTTGATGAACTCCTTGCTCTTGTGCTTCAAATGATAGTCTTCCCAGCACTCAATCAACTCCTCACAGATTTGGCTATGGTGGAAAAGAGATTTGAGTGGAAAGCAACTTGGGAAAGGCTAGAGATCAAGGTTCAAATGGTAGGAATGGAATATCTTGATCTCAACACATGAGTAGGTGGTTCTCTCTCAGAAAATGTATGGTGGAAGTGTAGGCACGTTCTGATGGCTCTCCTTACTGAGAAGGATGGGGTGGAGGGGTATATATAGCCTCCACACAAAATCCAACCGTTACACACTTTTGACCCAACTCGGTGGCACCGAAACAATCATCTCGGTAGCACCGAACTGTGTAAAAGATATGAACTTTAGGAATCTCGATGGGACCGATACGAACAACTCGGATGGACCGAAGTGCAATGGCTTAGGGCAATCCTCATCTCGGTGGCACCGATTGCATCAACTCGGTAGGACCGAAGTGAAGCAATAAGGCAACAGAGACTTGGCAAGCCATCTCGGTGAGACCGATTTGCAAACTCGGTGAGACCGACGTAAATGCAAACGATTACAGAGAGTTGGCAAGGCCATATCGGTGGGACCGAGATCCATTTTGGTGGATCCGATTTGTTAGGGTTTGGCAGTGGCTAAGTCTTGGATGAACTCGGTGGGGCCGGATTGGAAATTTCGGTGGGGCCGAGTTGGACTTTGGGTTTAGGACATATTTGGGTAGAGTTAGTGGTTGAGGGTTTAGGAATACTGTCACTAAGCACTTGAGCAAAAAGACCATTAAGCAACATCTCATCCCCGTTTAATAGTATTGGCTTTCCTATGGACTCAATGTGATCTTGGATCACTAAACCAAAAATGTAGAGTCTTGATCTTCGCCAATTCTTGTCCTTAGCATTTTGAGGGGTCCACATCTCTAGTCCATGCCATAACAATCATTGAACATCCTGAAATCTTAATCTTGAATGGACATTAGTTCAATGAGATATATGTTGTTATGAATTACCAAAACCACCAAGGGAGCAAATGTGCTTTCAACGTACGATAGCACCACCTATCGGAACCACGCCAAAAACCACCGTGTCTTCATTGCGTTTGATATCTCCTATCCCCTTCTTTACATACATATGCAATTGCTTACTTTCCGCTGCTATACTCTTAGAATTGCATGTGTAGGGTGATGCTTGACTTGTATTGTTGCTAAAATCTGCCTACAACTAAAATTGGGAAAAGGTTAGGTTTTATTTGGTCAAGTAGTCTAATCACCCCCCTCTAGACATACTTTCAATCCTACAGGATGCCCATCATCGGAATATACAAGCCAAGTTCTATAATGAAAATTTCCCACTAGTATATGAAAGTGATAACTCAGGAGACTCTCTATATGAAGAACATGGTGCTACTCTGAAGCACAAGTGTGGTAAAAGGATAGTAACATTGCCCCTTCTCTCTTTTTCTCTCATTTTCTTTGTTTTCATTTGTTTTCATTTTTTTCTCTTTTTTTTGATGGGCTCCTTTTGGCCTCTTTTTTCTCTCTTTTTATTTTTCGTCCGGAGTCTCATCCCGACTTGTGGGGGAATCATGGTGTCCATCATCCTTTCCTCACTGGGACAATGCTCTAATAATGATGATCATCACACTTTTATTTACTTACAACTCAATATTACAACTCGATAAAAAACTATACAAGATGACTCTATATGAATGCCTCTGGCAGTGTACCAGGATGTGCAATGATCTAGCATAGCAAAGATATCAAAAAACGGACAAGCCATGAAAATATCATGCTAGCTATCTTATGATCATGCAAAGCAATATGACAATGAATGCTCAAGTCATGTATATGATGATGATGGAAGTTGCATGGCAATATATCTTGGAATGACTATGGAAATGCCATGATAGGTAGGTATGGTGGCTGTTTTGAGGAAGATATAAGGAGGCTTATGTGTGATAGAGCGTATCATATCACGGGGTTTGGATGCACCGGCGAAATTTGCACCAACTCTCGAGGTGAGAAAGGGCAATGCATGGTACCGAAGAGGCTAGCAATATGCGGAAAGGTGAGAGTGCGTATAATCCATGGACTCACATTAGTCATAAAGAACTCACATACTTATTGTAAAGCCTACTTGCCCTCGAAGCAAAGTACTACTCGCATGCTCCTAGGGGGATAGATTGGTAGGAAAAGACCATCGATTGTCCCCGACCGCCACTCATAAGGATCAATTAATGATACAAATGTGCTCCGACCTCACTGCTAATGTCAGCGGCCACCACTTTACATGCGTGAGGATTTACTTGCGTAAAGACTTACTTCCCTTAACACCATTATTAATACTCAAATTTAATTCTTTTACTAGCATGACCCAATATTACCACCTCAATATCGCAAAACTATTGCAAGGAATCAAACATATCATATTCAGTGCTCTACAAGTTTTATGTAGGATTTTATGACTAACCATGTGAATGACCAATTCCTGTTAACTCTCTAAATGGATATAAGTGAAGCATGAGAGTTTAATTCTTTGTACAAAAGACCATGCTCTAATAAATATAAGTGAAGCAAAAGAGCATTCTATAAATAACGGTTTTCCAAATGTAGAGAAACAGGCATCCAAACTTCAAAAGATATAAGTGAAGCACATGAAGCATTCTATAAAACCATACTCAAAAGATATAAGTGAAGTGCATGAAGCATTCCATAAATCAACCAAGGACTATCTCATACCAGCATGGTGCATTACTAAAAGAAAAAGGAAAAAGCACACGATGCTACAAGAATTTACGCATATCCTGTGAACAAAACAAAAACCGAGACATACCGATAATTGTCGAAGAAAGATGGGATGCCTTTCGGGGCATCCCTAAGCTTAGACGCTTGAGTGTCCTTGAATATTTACTTGGGGTGCCTTGGGCATCCCCAAGCTTGAACTCTTGCCTCTCCTTATTCTTCTCATATCGACACCTCCTCGATCTTCGAACACTTCATCCACACAAAACTTAACCGAACTTTTTATTAGAAGGGTTAGTACATATAACATCAAATCCCATCATGTCCTGTTGTAACATCATTGTATAATTATAGTCAAACATTACCCACTGTATGATATCACAATTCTATGGCTCCCAAGTCAATGGGGCTCAACAAGATTTCAAACATACGCAAATAAAGAAACTATAACAACAATCTGTGAAAACATGACAGTCTGTAAAGATGCAGATGAAACATATACTTCTGTAACTCCAAAAATTCTGAAAAATTAGGAAGTAATAAACAATTTGCATAATACTGTGTAAAAATTTCAGAATTTTTGCACGCTCCAGTAAAATATGTAAATTCAAGTACTACAACAAAAGTTTCTGTTTTTGCACTACACACACCAAACAAGCAATTTAAACATCCTGAAGGTAAATCTTGGCACATTATTTTTATAATACAAGGGGATAATTATTTTTGTTGAAAAGTTTTTGTAATTCAAGATTCATAAAGTTTCCATGGGCATGAACAAAGTTCAAGGCATGCTCCCACTTCAACGGTGCTCGTCCTTCTCACTTTCACTTTTCTTTTTGAAAAAGTTTTAGGTTCCCCTCTATATTTTTTGTTTTTAAACTTTTTAAAAGCACAAAACAGAATAAAATGACTCTCTAAAACTTCCGCGTTGTCTCCTAGGCGCTGCTTTCTTTAAAGCCATTAAGCTAGGCATAAAGTGCTCAAGTAATTGATCCACCCGGATCCCAAGGTATAGCAAAGCCAATTTTAATTAACAATGATTTGTAATTTAGTAGTGAGCACAAAGCAACATATATCATGCAATGAAAAAGTTTAACTCTCTTCCTATGCATCGGCATGTCATAAAAGAACAATTCATGCACACATAATAAAGGCCAATGCATAGTATAAACCGTTTCTTACAATTTTATCGTATTGGAAACATATAGAGGCGGAGATGTAGTTCCTCTCTCATAATAATTGCAATTAGGAGCACCAAGCACATGCATATTATATCCATCAAAATCATCATGTGTAATAGTAAAATGCAACCCATCAATATAATCCTTAATAAGCGCAAACTTCTCCGATATAGTGTAGTTGGGAGAATTGAAAAAGATAATAGGACTATCATGTGTGGGTGCAATAGCAACAATTTCATTCTTAACATAAGGAACTATAGCAAGTTAATCTCCATAAGCATCATTCATATTGGCATCATGGCCACAAGCATAGCAAGCATTAATTTCATCAAAAAGGGATATTTCAAACAAATCCAAGGGATCATAGCATTCATCCTTCGGTAAGCATGAAGGGAACTTAAAAAATTTATGAGTTGAAGAGTTACTCTCATTAGAAGGTGGGCACGGGTAGCTAATCCGCTCTTCCTCCTTTTGTTCTTCGCTCTCCTCGTCATCTTTTTCATCCAATGAGCTCACAGTTTCAGCAATTTCTTCTTCCATAGATTCCTGCAAAATATTAGTCTCTTCTTGGACAGCGGAGACTTTCTCAATAAATTCGTCAATATGGGCATTGTATTTATAATTATCATAACAATATTTAAGTATAGCATAATTTTCAGATCTGTAAACATCATCATCACAATCTTCATACTCTTCAAACAAAGATTCAATTTCATAAGCACCCTTAAAAGCAACAAATTCTTCTATTTGTTCCACATCATAGTAATCATATACACCATTAACATAAGAAGCCAAGGTTTCATTATCATTAAATTCACATGAAAAGGGAAGGTGTGGAGCCTTCATCTTAGAGCAACAAGTATAATCATATCTTAAGCATAAATTCCAAGCATACCATTGGAAATAATCAATTTGATCCCATCAGAGTTTCCCTTTTTGAGACAAGCGATAATCCCTAAAGTATTCTTGTTGATCCAAAGTATCTCCCATTATCAAGTTGAATGGGGATTTATCAGGATTATCAAAGTAGTGTTTAATATTTTTCACATAACCAGCATCGAGGGTTTTAGGAGGTTCCCCATCTCCATGAGTAGCAAGTACAACTTTTTTTTGTATTTCGTGTTCCATATCCATAACTAAAGATATAAAACAACTTAGAACAAAAATAAACACTACTTAGTGATAAAGCAAACAAGCACACACGAGAATATCAACCCCACACTATTGCTCCCCGGCAACGGCACCAGAAAAAGGTCTTGATAACCCACAAGTATAGAGAATCAATTGTAGCTTTTTTGATAAATAAGAGTGTCGAACCCAATGATGAGCTAAAGGTAGAATTAATATCCCCTTCAAGTTCTATCGACCACCGATACAACTCTACGCACACTTAACGTTCGCTTTACCTAGAACAAGAAAAAAACTACTTTGTAGGTGTAAGGATAAGTTTGCAAGAATAAAACTAGAAGTACTTAGTAGGAATAAAACTAGGAGTAATTTGCAAGATAATAAAAGTTAGTTGTTTAGTAGAGAGCTTTTTGTAACACAAAGAGAAAGATTGTCCATTGGAAATTGAATATAACATGTGTGATAATCATCATATACAATGAGGGAGAGGCATATGCTAACATACTTTCCGTACTTGGATCATATGCACTTATGATAACTCTAGCAAGCATCCACAACTACTAAAGATCATTAAGGTAAAACCCAACCATAGCATTAAGTAAAAAGTCTCCTTTACTCCCATACGCAACAACCCCCTTACTCAGGTATAAGCTTCTGTCACTCTCGCCACCCACTATAAGCGAATCATGAACGTATTGCAAAACCCTACAATGGTAATCCCACACGCTTGCCTGACATGGAGGGCACCATAGGACAGCACCAATTTAACATACAACTCATATCAATCACACCATACCACAATTAACCCGTAGGACAAAACAAATATACTCAAACATCATAGGATTGCCACACATCATTGGATAATAATATATAGAATTAAGCACCATGTTCAAGTAGAGAATTATAGCGGGAATAGATAGGTTACACCGCTGCATAGAGGGGGAGAGAGTTGGTGATGACGGCGGCGAAGTTGTTGGTGTAGATCGCCGTCACGATGGTTCCCCCGGCGGCGCTCCGGCGCCACCGGAAGAGAGGGGGAGAGAGCCCCCCTCCTTCTTCTTCTTTCTTGGCCTCCCCCTAGATGGGAGGAGAGTTTCCCCTCTGGTCCATGTCCGCCATGGCTCTCGGATGGCAGGATCCCCTCCGAGATTGGATCTCTCTCTCTCTCTCTCTCACTGTTTCTCTTCTGTTTTGCGTTTCTGTTTTCTGGCTCTTCACCGTTTCTTATATTCCTGGAGATCCCTAACTCCGATTGGGCTGAAATTTTGAGGGGATTTTTATCTAGAAATTATCTTTCTTGTGGAGAAAGAAGGGCCCCAACCGCCTTACGGGGTAGCCACAAGCCTGCTGGGCGTGGCCAGGGTAGGGGGCCGCGCCCTCTGAGCTTGTGGGCCCCTCGGGCATCGTCTCGTGTTGATTCTTTGTAACACCCCCTATAATTAAGCTACAGTAAACCCCTACAAATTATGCCAAGTCATCTAGTTTTGCAATGCCACTTGTCACTTGGCTCCAGAACAAATTCAAATTCAAAATTCAAATGGCAAGTGAAAATAAAAGTTGATCAAATTTGAAAACAAAATAGTTCATAATATTGAAAATAATCCCAAAGCAATTATAAAAATAAAACCAATATTATTTGGAATCCCAAGTTGACCCTAGCATCCAAAACAATGCCCAAAACAGCATCATTAAATCCATTTTCATTTATGCAAAATCCAAATGAATTCATTTAACTCCCAAACTTTTTGTGGCAGTGCAGAATATTGCAGAGTATTTAATTTGGCAAGTTTCACATTTTACCAAAGTCAATTGGTGTGAAAAGAAAATGCAAAACAGTGAAGAAAATAGAAAACAGAAAAGAAAAAGAGAAAAGGGCCTAAACTACTGTGCCTATGGGCTTAAGTGCCCACAGTGGCCGGCCCAGCCCACCCGGCCACCGTCTCCCTCCTCCCGCCTCTCTCTTTCCCCCGTGTCAGCACGTGCGCTCGCCGCGCCCCGGCCCCCCCTCTCGCCGCTCGACAGCGAGGTGCTACAGGGCATCTAGAGTGGATAAGGACCACGTGCGCTTTCCCCTGGCGAACCCTAGCCCTCCTTCCCCCTCTCCCTCGCTCTCCCATTTCGTCCCGAACGCTGCCATGGACGAACCTCACTGAAACACGCGGCCACCGGCCACCGTTCGCCGCGCCGTCTTGTCCAGGAGCATCGTAGGCGTCCTCTACGTCGTTTATGCACCACCGTTCGAGCTCGGAGCCCCTACGTCGTCGGGATCGACTCCGTCTTCTACCTACGGTCGCCGTGCTTCTCGCCGCCCGATTCGTCGTCTCCGGCCAACCCCGACCTCCCCGAGTCGACTACGAGCTCCGCTGTGAGCTCCCCTCCTTTTCCCTCCTTCGTCCTTCGCGGATCCGTGCCCGTAAGCCCCCTAGCCATTGTAGCCGAACCCGCCGCCGCAAGAGTTCGTCGCCGGCCATGCTCCGGCGACCAGTTGGTCACGCGGGCTTGTCCATCGGCGTCATAGCAACGCCTAGAGTAGGCCTAGCCCTCCGTTTGCTCGAATGCGAGCGGCTGCTGCAAATGCGAGCACGCCCGTGCTCCGGCCACCGCCGTTTGCCGTCGCTGCCGTCGTTCTGGACCTCCCCGGCTTGCGCTAGACCCACCGTTGGATGCGGCCTGACGTGCTGAGCATTTTGGCGGTCGCGGCTTGCGATTTGGTCGCGTGTGGGACAAACCCGAGAGGCACCGCCCTCTCTGTCGCTCGCCGGAGCAACACCGGCGCGCGTGCTGGAGTTTTAAACTCCGGGGTGACACGTGTCAACCCCTGGCACTAATCCTAGACGCTAATCCCCACTGACATGTGGGCCCGCGTACTGTAGCATTTAGTTAAATTAAATAAATCAAATAATTAGTTAAGTCACTGACTTGTGGGCCCCCTGCTAATTAACTTAATTAAATTAACCTAACCCTCTGTTAACTCTAACAGTCACTGACTACTGGGTCCCACTGGACCCAGTTGACTCAGTCAACTGCTGACTGGGCACCCCCAGTCCATGACAGGTGGGTCCCACTGGACCCACTGTCCAGTCAACGTTGACCCAGTCAACTGCTGACTGTGCAGTTGACTGGGCCCACTGTCAGCCACACAAGCACATTTGTGGGTACACTTTCTGTGTACCCATAGCATTTAACATTAATTTATTTCAAAATTAAATTAATTCCAGAAATCCAGAAAATGATTTAAAACTTTGAAAAATCATATAAAATAAACCGTAACTCGGATGAAAATAATTTATATATGAAAAATGATCAGAAAAATGAGACGAATCCGAATATGTGATCAAAATGTTTGACCATCACTCCTAACTAGATGAACATGGAACCTTCCCCTCCGGATCCATATACCGATAATCGCCTGAAGTCGGGAAAATGTTTCCAGATAATTTCCCGCTCTGTCTGTAACCCTTAACACTGCGTTAGGGCACCCCTAGCAGTAGCCTATTGCCATGCCAAGCATCTGTGATGCATTGTTTGCTTTGTATTTATTTGTTTCCTCTCCCTCTTCTTCTCCGGTAGACCCTGCGACCACTGACGATGCCCCTGTGATCGACTACGTCACCGACGACCCTTCTTCCTTTTCAGCAGAGCTTCCAGGCAAGCAAAACCCCCTTGATCATTCCTATATTGCCCATTCTTTCTCTCCCGTGCTTGCATTAGATTTTGCTACTGTATTTGATTGCTCCTATTCTGATGCATAGCCTGTTTTTGTAACTGCTGTTGATACTTTACCTGTTGACCTAAATGCTTAGTATAGTCTGGTTAGTGATCCATCAATGGCCCCACACCCTTGTCCTTGTTGCCATGCTTTACCACCGGTGACTCGATCAGTGTGATCAATGTACTGAGACCGAACACAGCACCGCACCCCCCCTCAGATGTACGACTCTGCAGAGCTACCATCGAGTGATGAGGGTGATACCTCCTACCTCACTCCTGATGATATCTCTGTAGCGTAGCTAGTCGGTTGTGGGTTACTGAGGGTGATTCCTCTTTCACCACCTCCGATGATGCCTCTGTCGTGCAATCCCTCAAGTGTGAACCCATCGAGGGTGATTCCTCCAAGTTCACCTTGACGGATACGTCGAGTGGGAATCCAACGAGGGTGATTCCTCGGATTCTCCCTTGATGTTACGGACACACGGGTACTTTGACCTTCACATCAGACCTTTGTTGAAGTCGGGTTGACCCAAGGGTACCCGCGAAATATTATTGTGGCAGAACGATGATACGTCTCCATCGTATCAATAATTTTTGATTGCTTCATGCCAATATTCTACAACTTTCACATATTTTTGGCAACATTTTATATTATTTTTGGGACTAACCTATTGATCCAGTGCCCAGTGCCAGTTCCTGTTTTCTGCTTGTTTTTTGTTTCACAGAAAATTCATATCAAACGAAGTCCAAATGCAATAAAATTTTACGGAGAATTATTTAGGAATATATGTGATTTTTGGGAGGTGGAATCAACGCAAACGGAGCCCCACGGCCTGCACGAGGTACATTGGCGCGCCTCCCCCCAAACGCGCGTAGGTGCCTCGTGGGCACCTCATAAGTTGGTTGGGGCCCTTCTTCGGGCGCAAGGAAGCTAATATCTGGAAAAAATCGTGTTAAAATTTCAGCGCAATCGGAGTTATGGATCTCTGGGAATTTAAGAAACGGTGAAGGGCCAGAAAACAGGAACGCGAAACAGAAGAGAACAGAGAGAGAGATCCAATCTAGGAGGGGCTCCTGCCCCTCCGCCGCCATGGAGACCATGGACCAGAGGGGAAACTCTCCTCCCATCTAGGGGGGAGGCCAAGGAAGAAGAAGGAGGAGGGAGGCTCTCTCCCCCTCTCTCCCGGTGGCGCCGGAACACCGCCGGGGCAATCATCGTGACGGCGATCTACACCAACAACTTCGCCGCCGTCACCACCAACTCTCTCCCCCTCTATGCAGTGGTGTAACACCTCTTCTCCCCACTATAATCTCTACTTAAACATGGTGCTTAATGCTACATATTATTATCCAATGATTTGTGGCCATCCTATGATGTTTGAGTAGATTCGTTTTGTCCTATGGGTTGATTGATGATCGTGATTGGTTTGAGTTGTATGTTTTATTTTGGTGCTGTCCTATGGTGCCCTCCGTGTCGCGCAAGCATGAGGGATTCCCGCTGTAGGGTGTTGCAATACGTTCATGATTCTCTTATAGTGGGTGGCGTGAGTGACTGAAACACATACCCGAGTAAGGGGGTTGTTGCGTATGGGAGTAAAGAGGACTTGATACTTAATGCTATGGTTGGGTTTTACCTTAATGATCTTTGGTAGTTGCGGATGCTTGCTAGAGTTCCAATCATAAGTGCATATGATCCAAGTACGGAAAGTATGTTAGCTCATGCCTCTCCCTCATATAAAATTGCAACCATGATTACCGGTCTAGTTATCGATTGCCTAGTTACCAATAACTTTCTTGTGTTACAAAAGCTTTCCACTAAACAACTAACTTTTATTATCTTGCAAATTACTCGTAGTTTTATTCTCGCAAAATACTTCTAGTTTTATTCTTGCAACCCTATCCTATCACCTACAAAATAGTTTTATACTTATTCTAGGTAAAGCGAACGTTGAGTGCGCGTAGAGTTGTATCGGTGGTCGATAGAAATTGAAAGGAATATTAATTCTACCTTTAGCTCCTCGTTGGGTTCGACACTCTTATTTATCGAAAAAGCTACAATTGATCCCCTATACTTGTGGGTTATCAGCTGGCTCCATAGAGAACTTTTTCGGCGTTAAGCTCGGATAACCTCCTTCAAACTTTTTCAAAGCTGAGGTGCTCTATGACTCCTCGGATGCAGTCCGGCGTTGGAGCTCGGCTGCAAAAAGTCATCGTCGCATGGAAAAATTTTGAACCCGAGGTGTGGCATTAAAACAACAAAGCATTGATAAAGGCCAAGAACTTAAAGGGGCTCCTCGGATGCCCGATGTGTGAAATCTTCGAATTGTATGTTTTATTTTGGTGCTATGGGTTGATTGATGATCGTGATTGGTTTGAGTTGTATGTTTTATTTTGGTGCTATCCTATGGTGCCCTCCGTGTCGCGCAAGCGTGAGGGATTCCCGCTGTAGGGTGTTGCAATACATTCATAATTCTCTTATGGTGGGCGGCTAGAGTGACAGAAGCTTACGCCCGAGTAAGGGGGTTGTTGCGTATGGGAGTAAAGGGGACTTGATACTTAATGCTATGGTTGGGTTTTACCTTAATGATCTTTGGCAGTTGCGAATGCTTGCTAGAGTTCCAATCATAAGTGCATATGATCCAAGTACGGAAAGTATGTTAGCTCATGCCTCTCCCTCATATAAAATTGCAACAATGATTACCGGTCTAGTTATCGATTGCCCAGGGACAAATCATTCTCTTGTGTTACAAAAGCTTTCTACTAAACAACTAACTTTTATTATCTTGCAAATTACTCATAGTTTTATTCTCGCAAATTACTTCTAGTTTTATTCCTGCAAACTATCCTACTACACCTACAAAGTACTTCTAGGTAAAGCGAACGTTAAGTGCGCGTAGAGTTGTATCGGTGGTCGATAGAACTTGAAGGGAATATTAATTCTACCTTTAGCTCCTCGTTGGGTTCGACACTCTTATTTATCGAAAAATCTACAATTGATGCCCTATACTTGTGGGTTATCAAGACCTTTTTCTGGCGCCGTTGCCGGGGAGCAATAGCGTGGCGTTGATATTCTCGTGTGTGCTTGTTTGCTTTATCACTAAGTAGATTTTATTTTCTGTTCTAAGTTGTTTTATATCTTTAGTTATGGATATGGAACACGAGACACCAAAAAAATTAGTTGTACTTGCTACTCATGGAGATGGGGAACCTCCTAAAACCCTCGATGCTCGTTATGTGGAAAACATTAAATACTATTTTGATAATCCTGATAAAACTCCATTCAACTTGATAATGGGATTTACTTTGGATCAACGGGAATACTTTAGGGATTATCGCTTGTCTCAAAAAGGGAAACTCTTATGGGATCAAATTCATTATTTGCATTGGTATGCTCAGGATTTATGCTTAAGATATGATTATACTTGCTGCTCTAGGATGAAGGGTCCACACCTTCCCTTTTCATGTGAATTTAATGATAATGAAACCTTGGCTTCTTATGCTAATGGTATATATGATTACTATGATGTGGAACGAATAGAAGAATTTGTTGCTTTTAAGGGTGCTTATGAAATTGAATCTTTGTTTGAAAAGTATGAAGGTTGTGATGATGCCGTTTACCGATCTAAATTTTTTGTTATACTTAAATATTGCTATGAGAATTATAAATACAATGCCGATATTGATGAATTTATTGAGAAAGTCTCCGCTGTCCAAGAAGAGACTAATATTTTGCAGGAATCTATGGAAGAAGAAATTGATGACACTGTGAGCTCATTGGATGAAAAAGATGACGAGGAGAGCGAAGAACAAAAGGAGGAGGAGCGGATTAGCTACCCGTGCCCACCTTCTAATGAGAGTAACTCTTCAACTCATACATTGTTTAATTTCCCTTCGTGCTTACCGAAGGATGAATGCTATGATAATTGCTATGATCCATTGGATTCGTTTGAAATATCCCTTTTTGATGAAATTGATGCTTGCTATGCTTGTGGCCATGATGCCAATTTGAATGATGCTTATGGAGATGAACTTGCTATAGTTCCTTATGTTAAACATGAAATTGTTGCTATTGCACCCACACATAATAGTCCTATTATCTTTTTGAATTCTCCCAACTACACTATATCGGAGAAGTTTGCGCTTATTAAGGATTATATTGATGGGTTGCATTTTACTACTACACATGATAATTTTGATCAATTTGATATGCATGTGCTTGCTGCTCCTACTTGCAATTATTATGAGAGAGGAACTACATATCCGCCTCTCTATGTTTCCAATACGATAAAATTGCAAGAAACTACTTATGCTATGCATTGGCCTTTACTTGATGTGCATGCATTGTTCTTTTATGACATGCCGATGCATAGGAAGAGAGTTAGACTTCGTCATTGCATGATATATGTTGCTTGGTGCTCACTACTAAATTACAAATCATTGTTAATTAAAATTGGCTTTGATATACCTTGGGATCCGGGTGGATCGATTACCTGAGCACTTTATGCCTAGCTTAATGGCTTTAAAGAAAGCGCTGCCAGGGAGACAACCCGGAAGTTTTTAGAGAGTCATTTATTTCTATTGAGTTCTTTTATAAAGTTTAAAAACAAAAAAATATAGAGGGGAACCTAAAACTTTTACAAAAAGAAAAGTGAAAGTGAGACAGATGAGCAATGTGGAAGTGGGGGCTAGCCTTGAACTTTGTTCATGCCCATGGAAACTTTGTGAACCTTGATTACAGAAACTTTTCAACAAAAATAATTATCCCCTTGTACAAATCCATTGTATTATAAAAATAATGTGCTAAGATTTGCCTTTAGGATGTTTAAATTGCTTGTTTGGTATGTGCGGTGCAAAACCAGAAACTTTTGCTGTAGTGCGTAAATTTACATTTTTTACTGGAACGTTCAAAAATTCTGAAATTTTTACATAGTACTTCTACGCAAATTTTTTATTTTTTCCTAATTGTTCAGAATTTTTTGAGTCACAGAAGTATGGTCAATGTTCAGATTACTACAGACTGTTCTGTTTTTGACAGATTCTGTTTTTGATGCATTGTTTTGCTTGTTTTGATGAAACTATGGATTGTATCGGAAGGTATAAGCCATGGAGAAGTTAGAATACAGTAGGTATAATGCAAAAATAAAATATGAATGGGTTTGCAACAGTACTTAAAGTAGTGATTTGCTTTATTATACTAATGGATCTCACGAAGGTTTTGTTAAGTTTTGTGTGGATGAAGTGTTCAAAGATCAAGGAGGTATTGATATGAGAAGAATGAGGAGAGGAAAGAGCTCAAGCTTGGGGATTCCCAAGGCACCCCAAGTAAATATTCAAGGATACTCAAGCGTCTAAGCTTGGGGATGCCCCGGAAGGCATCCCATCTTTATTCAACAAGTATCGGTATGTTTCGGTTTTTGTTTTGTTCACATGATATGCGTAAATTCTTGGAGCGTCTTTTGTGTTTATTTTTCCCTTTTATTTTATGCACCATGCTGGTATGCGATAGTCCTTGGTTGATTTATAGAATGCTCTTTGCACTTCACTTATATCTTTTGAGTGTGGCTTTATAGAATGCTTCATGTGCTTCACTTATATCATTTGAAGTATGGATGCATGTTTCTCTTCATATAGAAAACCGTTATTTGTAGAATGCTCTTTTGCTTCACTTATATTTATTAGAGCATGGTATTTTGTAGAAAGAATTAAACTCTCTTGCTTCACTTATATCTATTTAGAGAGTCAACAGGAATTGGTCATTCACATGGTTAGTCAGAAAATCCTACATAAACCTTGTAGATCACTGAATATGATATGTTTGATTCCTTGCAATAGTTTTGCGATATGGAGATGATAATATGTGAGTTATGCTAGTGAGTAATTGTGATTTAGTAAGAATATTGGTGTTAAGGTTTGTGATTCCCTATGCATGCACGTAAAGTCAATAGTTATGCAATGAAGTTATATCCTACTTATGGTGCATTATTCAGTGTTAGTTATTCTCAATGCATGCTTATGACCGTTTTCGTTTTCTGGTTGGTTGCTTCTCAATCTATTTGCTAGCCTTCATTTGTACTAAGCGGGAATACTGTTTGTGCATCCAAACTCCTTAAACCCAAGTCGTGCCAAATGAGTCCACCATACCTACCTATATGCGGTATTTCTATGCCGTTCCAAGTAAATTTGCATGTGCCAACTCTAATTTTCAAAATAATTTTCCATTTTGAGTGCCCGTACCGCTCATGAAGCGGCAGGGGGTGGCCAATATTTTCCATGCTAGGTGTGTTATTCTCACGATGAGTGTTTATTCACTTGTCATTGCACGAGAGAGTGGCTGGTAATAGGGATGCCCAGTCCCACAATGAAATCAAAAATTAATAACAACAAAATTCCTTGGAAAGTGTTGGTATGGAGGGCACCTGTGGATACGGCTAGCCATGGATTGTGAAAGAATGGTGGAAAGGCAATACACTTTACTTTCTGTTTTGGAACTGCCTATGATGTGTCTAGCATGGAAAATATTGGGAATTCTCGGTCGTTTTCGTTTACAGGAAAAGCATGCCTCTCAAAATAATTTTATCTCTTTAATTTCAGCTTTGAGCTCTGGCACCTCTGCAAATCTATGCTTCCCTCTACGAAGGGCCTATCTATTTTACTTTTATGCATTTTTATTTTTATTGAGTCTCCATCTTCTCTTATAGAGCACCAACTGAAGAGCACTATTGTCATACTTGTGCATTGGGTGTAGTTAATGTTGAGTGTGTTTCATGAATGCATCAATGACTGAGCATAATGGGCTAGGGATAACTTTCTTTAGCGTTGATATTTTGAAAGACATGGTTGTTTGTTAGTATGCTTGAGTATTGATGTCTTTATATCAAATTATAGACTATTGCTTTGAATCACTCGTGTCTTAATATTCATGCCATGATTAAACTATATGATCAAGATTATGCTAGGTGGCATTCCACATCAAAAATTATCTTTTTTATCATTTACCTACTCGAGGACGAGCAGGAATTAAGCTTGGGGATGCTGATACGTCTCCGTCATATCTATAATTTTTGATTGCTTCATGCCAATATTCTACAACTTTCACATATTTTTGGCAACATTTTATATTATTTTTGGGACTAACCTATTGATCCAGTGCCCAGTGTCAGTTCCTGTTTTCTACTTGTTTTTTGTTTCACAGAAAATCCATATCAAACAAAGTCCAAATGCAATAAAATTTTACGGAGAATTATTTAGGAATATATGTGATTTTTGGGAGGTGGAATCAACGCAAACGGAGGCCCACGGCCTCCACGAGGCACATTGGCGTGCCTCCCCCCCAAACGCGCGGAGGTGCCTCGTGGGCACCTCGTAAGTCGGTTGGGGCCTTCTTTGGGCGCAAGGAAGCTAATATCTGGAAACAAATTGTGTTAAAATTTCAGCGCAATCGGAGTTATGGATCTCCGGGAATTTAAGAAACGGTGAAGGGCCAGAAAACAGGAACGCGAAACAGAAGAGAACAGAGAGAGAGCTCCAATCTAGGAGGGGCTCCTGCCCCTCCGCCGCCATGGAGACCATGGACCAGAGGGGAAACTCTCCTCCCATCTAGGGGGGAGGCCAAGGAAGAAGAAGGAGGGGGCTCTCTCCCCCTCTCTCCCGGTGGCGCCGGAACACCGCCGGGGCAATCATCGTGACGGCGATCTACATCAACAACTTCGCCGCCGTCACCACCAACTCTCTCCCCCTCTATGCAGCGGTGTAACACCTCTTCTCCCCGCTGTAATATCTACTTAAACATGGTGCTTAATGCTACATATTATTATCCAATGATTTGTGGCCATCCTATGATGTTTGAGTAGATTTGTTTTGTCCTATGGGTTGATTGATGATCGTGATTGGTTTGAGTTGTATGTTTTATTTTGGTGCTGTCCTATGGTGCCCTCCATGTCGCGCAAGCATGAGGGATTCCCGCTGTAGGGTGTTGCAATACATTCATAATTCTCTTATGGTGGGCGGCTAGAGTGACAGAAGCTTACACCCGAGTAAGGGGGTTGTTGCGTATGGGAGTAAAGGGGACTTGATACTTAATGCTATGGTTGGGTTTTACCTTAATGATCTTTGATAGTTGCGGATGCTTGCTAGAGTTCCAATCATAAGTGTATATGATCCAAGTACGGAAAGTATGTTAGCTCATGCCTCTCCCTCATATAAAATTGCAACAATGATTACCGGTCTAGTTATCGATTGCCAAGGGACAAATCATTCTCTTTTGTTACAAAAGCTTTCTACTAAACAACTAACTTTTATTATCTTGCAAATTACTCGTAGTTTTATTCTCGCAAATTACTTCTAGTTTTATTCTTGCAAACTATCCTACTACACCTACAAAGTACTTCTAGGTAAAGCAAACGTTAAGTGTTCGTAGAGTTGTATCGGTGGTCGATAGAACTTGAAGGGAATATTAATTCTACCTTTAGCTCCTCGTTGGGTTCGACACTCTTATTTATTGAAAAAGCTACAATTGATCCCCTATACTTGTGGGTTATCAAATGATAGGGCAGGTGGAGACCACCTAGGAGAGAGGTGGGCCTGGTCCCTGGTCATTGGGCCGCGGATTACCAAGTCAGTGCGGCAGGGTGTCGGAGGTGAGCCTTGAGCCCTACTCATCTCCGCGAGCTCCTAATAATTCACTAACAGATTTGGGTATTTGATCTGAGTGGGCCACTGGCCTATACGCACTACCACCACGCGGGATAATGGTTTAATGGGGCCCTCGGCGCCGTATGTATCAGCCGAAAGCTCTGTCAGACGTCCAGTTCAGAATTGTGGCATGGTCGGATCATGCCATCCAGGAGAGGGATGGCGCTGGTATTCACCCTGCTCGCAATGACCCGGAGTGCAAAGGGCGATGGGCCCAAGACCCCTGAGCACTTAGGATGTAGACCGACAGGGACCTCTCTGCGGAACCTAGGTCGGACTACGTCGTGTCGATCAGCCAAGGCCGGGCATGACCCGGAAAAGTGTGTCCGGCCAGAGTTAATTGAGCGTGTTGGGTAACAGTAGTGCACCCCTGCACGGAAGTTATCTATTCAAATAGCCGTGTCCACGGTAACAGGACGCTCAGTGTTGTATCCCGATCTACTACAACTTGAACTGGATACTTGTTACTTTAATTAATATGTAAGCTCCGGGATCGCTTTCTCGTAGGGAGTCGAGGAAGGATCTCTGGGCTTTGCTACTACATGCTTACTGCTTTATTATATGCTGCTAATTTGCACTCTTCTAATGCTGCAAGATGCTAGTCTTCGATAGGCTAGGCCTTCCATTCTATTCTGGCATTTTTGCAGCCTAGTCCACAGATACAACCCTTCCCTTTGATACCGATGCATACTTAGCACAATTCTGATGTAAGTCTTGCGAGTACTTTGGATGAGTACTCACGCTTGCTTTGCTACCTCTTTTCCCCATACCCGATTGCTGCGATCAGATGACGGAGCCCCGGAGCCAGCTGATCCCGCCGTCGACTACTACTACACTGGCGGAGCCTACTACTACGTGAAGACTGATGACCAGGAGTAGTGCAGGAGGTCTGCGCCTTTTTGATCTAGATGTCATTGTTTTGCTCAGCCTTCTTAAGGCCTCCTTGTCTATTTATGTCTGTACTCAGATGCTAATGCTTCCATTGACTCTTGTGTGACTCGAGCTTATGTATTCGAGCCCTCGAGGCCCCTGGCTTGTAATATAAAGCTTGTATTATTTTATTTTGTGTTTAGAGTTGTGTTGTGATATCTTCCCGTGAGTCCCTGGGCTTGATCGTGCGCATTTGCGTGTATGATTAGTGCACGGTCGAGTCGGAGGCGTCACATTCTTTTTCCCAAAAATCACATATATTCCAAAATAAATCTCCGTAAATTTTTATCACGTTTGGACTTCGTTTGATATGGATTTTTTGCGAAACAAAAACAAGCAACAAACAGGAACTGGCACTGGGCACTGGATCAATATGTTAGTCCAAGAAAATCATATAAATTGTTGCCAAAAGTATGTAAAAGTTGTAAAATATTGGCATGAAACAATAAAAAACTATAGATACGACGGAGACGTATCAGCATGCAATAGATGCACTAAGAGCTATAAGTGTATAAAAGCTTAGACTGAAACTAAGTGGGTGTGCATCCAACTTGCTTGCTCATGAAGACCTCGGGCATTTGAGGAAGCCCATCATCGGAATATACAAGCCAAGTTCTATAATGAAAAATTCCCACTAGTATATGAAATTGACAACTCAGGAGACTCTCTATATGAAAAATATGGTGCTACTCTGAAGCACAAGTGTGGAAAAGGATAGTAACATTGCCCCTTCTCTCTTTTTCTCTCATTTTTTTGTGGGCTCTTTTTGGCCTTTTTTTTCTTTTTCGTCCGGAGTCTCATCCCGACTTGTGGGAGAATCACAGTCTCCATCATCCTTTCCTCACTGGGACAATGCTCTAATAATGATGATCATCACACTTTTATTTACTTACAACTCGATATTACAACTCATTACTATAACAATATGACTCTATATGAATGCCTCTGGCAGTGTACCAGGATGTGCAATGATCTAGCATAACATGTATAAAAAATGATGAACGGTGGCTGAGCCACAAATACTATGTCAGCTATATGATCATGCAAAGCAATATGACAATGAAGATGTGTGTCATATAAATGGAACAGTGGAAGTTGCATGGCAATATATCTCGGAATGGCTATAGAAATGCCATAATAGAACTTGGATGTCATTTGCTTTCAGTATTTTGCTTATGTGATGTCATTTGGATGCGTGTGTGCATCAAAACTTGTGATGGTCTGTAATAATTTGCACCTATGTTGCCTGTGCCCTTCTGGAATATTTGGTATTAAGAACTGTTGCTCATATAGGCCATACCTGCCTTCTGTTTATCTTAAATTCAACAACTCCATCCTGTCTTGAAAGTTTTCTGTCAGAACTGCTCTAGGCTGCTATTATAAACTGCCTAAAATATCCGGACCTGAGTTTTCATGCTGTGCTATTTAAAGTATGATCCACTACTTAACTTTCAATGATAGACATGAATAGGAGTTGGAATATTCTTAATTGGAATGTTAGAGGCATAAACTCATCAATCAGATGGAATGATATTAGAAAAAAAATCAATGAAAGCTCATGCTCTGTTATGACATTTCAAGAAACAAAGAGAGAGCAATTTGATCTGTCATACATCAAAAATTTATGTCCTAAGATATTTAATCAGTTCAGCTACTCCCCATCTATTGGCAGCTCTGGAGGCAAAATGGTAATTTACTGAAAGGGAAAGTTATATCACAGAAGTATTTCCATATTAGAATTGAGTTTACCTCCAATCTGGATAATAGTAAATGGCTCTTATCGAATATATATGGTCCAAATTCTGTGGAAGGCAAGCAAGAATTTATTGATTGGTTAATGAATATCAACATATATCAGTAAAAAATGTGGATGATCTTGGGAGATTTTAATTTTATCAGAGGTCCAGAAAACAGAAACAAACCAGGTGGAGACTCAAACAATATGATGCTTTTTAACAACATCATCATAAATCTTGATCTAGTTGAGATCCCACTGAAAGGAAGATCATTCACATGGAGCAATATGCAGGATCAACCACTTCTGGAAAAACTTGATTGGGTATTTACTAGCTCACACTGGACATCTGTACACCCATCAACTATGGCCATCCCTTTAGCTAAGATCACCTCAGATCATGTCCCAATCAAAGTGGAAATTGACAGCTGTATACCTAAAAGTCAGATTTCCAGGTTTGAAGAATTCTGGACTGAATTTGATGGCTTCATAGATACTGTTGAAAATCATTGGAGCAACTCCATTTATTTTGCAGACTCTGCAAAAAACCTAAATGCCGAATTCAAATCCCTTAGAAGGGGTCTAAAAAAATGGAGCAAGCAATTTTCTCAATTGAATAAAACCATTGATAATTGCTGCTTTTATATCAAACTTCTAGATGGCATTGAGGATCAAAGAATGCTCTCAAATCTAGAGAGGAATTTCAGGAAGATTCTGATCATCCACACCAATAAACTCTTGGAGGCTAAAAGGATATATTGGAGAATCAGAGCTAATATCAGATGGGCCAATCTTGGAGATGAAAATACAAAATTCTGTCATGCAATTGCCACACAGATTTTCAAACATAACTACATTACATTTCTGAGATCAACTGATGATCATTATGTTTATGATCTTGATCATAAAGCTGCAATTCTTTGGACATCATTTAAAGAGAGAATTGGCATGACTGTTGACACTTTGCAAAATTTTGATATATCACATCTGGCTAAAGATGCTAATCTTCAGGACCTTGAGAGGCCTTTTTCCACTGAAGAAATAGATGATATTATCAAGCACATGCCAGCTGACAATCCCCTGGGCCTGATGGATTTAATGGTCACTTTATGAAGAAATGTTGGCATATTATCAAGCACAATTTCTATAAATTCATCAGTGATTTCCATAATGAAAATGTGAACCTGGGACCAGTCAATACTGCTTACATAACTTTAATACCAAAGAATGAAAGCCCAGAAACTCCAAGTGATTTCATATCTATTTCTTTGGTTAGTATGCCCATCAAGATTGTTACTAATCTAGTTGCTAACAGGGTGCAACAGATTATCTTCCTAGAATAAGCAAAAACCAATATGGATTCATTAAATCTAGGAACATCCAAGACTGCCTGGCATGGAGTTTTGAATATATCCACATGTGCTACAAATCAAAAAAAGATATCATAATCTTCAAAATTGATTTTGAGAAGGCATTTGATAAGGTAGACCACAAGGCTATTATATTTATGCTGAAACATCTGGGATTTAGTGAGAAATGGATTAGATGGATCAGCATGATTCTGTCTACTGCCTCAGCATCTATTATACTGAATGGGGTCCCTGGGAAAAACATACAATGTAAATGTGGATTTAGACAAGGAGATCCCCTGTCTCCACTCCTCTATGTTATTGTTGGTGAACTCCTATAGATTCTGGTAAATAATGCCTGGAGAGATGGTTCTCTCAGACTACCTATATATAGCAGTTACATTGAAAGCTACCCTATCATTCAGTATGCTGATGACACTCTTGTAATCTTGCCAGCTGATGTGGAACAAATTAGGTGTTTCACTGATATCCTGGATACTTTCTCTAAATTCATAGGACTGAAAGTAAATTACAGTAAATCCTCACTTGTTCCTATAAATATTACTGAAGACAGAGAACATGAACTGGCAAATATGTTTAACTGCAAGAGGGAAGCAATGCCTTTCACATATCTTGGATTACCCATGGGATCCACTAGGCCAAAGGTTGAGGATCTTATGCCCATGGTATCCAGGCTAGATAATAGGCTATCTGGCATTGCTGCTATGATGACATACTCTGGTAGATTAATCCATCTTAAAGCAGTAATCTCTGCCCTGCCCATCTTTGCTATGTGCTGCATTAGAGTGCCTTTCACCATATTGGATCATTTTGAAAAATCTGGCAGAGGCTTTCTCTGGTATGGAAAAGGCATTAATAAACATGGGAAATGCCTTGTTAAATGGGATAATGTGTGTTTGCCTAAGAAAGCTGGTGGCCTTGGAGTGCTGGACCTCAGAATGCAAAACAAAGCACTCCTCACAAAGTACTTATATAATTTTTTTAACAGGCATGATATCCCATGGGTAAATTTGATCTGGAATACATATTATGAGGATGGATATGTGCCTAGTTTCCCCACCAAAGTGGGCTCTTTCTGGTGGAGAGACTGCAGCTCCATTCTCCAAGATTTCAAGAACATGACTAGGTGCACTCCTGGTATTGGCAACACAATATCTTTATGGACTGATATGTGGAACCCAGAACCACTATGCTATTTAATGCCTGAGCTATTCTCATATGCCAAAGACGAAAATATAACTCTTGCATCAGCCAGTAATTTAGAGTATTCAAACTTCTATGACATGTTCCACCTACCAATGTCCTCCATTGCTGTTCAACAGAGTAATAACTTGAGGAACATGATCAACAGCAGAGACAATTATGACTCTAAGGACATTTGGCAATTTTACTGGAATAGCACCAATTACTCCAACAAAAGGATATACTTGGAGTTCATTGGAAATCCCCCAGATGCACCTAGCCCATTTCAATGGATATGGAAATCATATTCACTTCCCAAACAGAAAATTTTCTTCTGGTTGCTGCTACAGGATAGATTGAATACAAGAGACCTTCTCTTAAGGAAAAATTTCTATATTGAGACCAGCAGATGTGTTTTGTGTGATGATGAGCCAAATGAATATCTAGTCCATCTATTCTTCAGCTGTGATTTTAGCCAGAACTTCTGGTTGGCAATTGGTTTTCAATGGAACACTGACTATAATCTCATAGAGATGCTTATGGACGGAAAGAGGCAGAATAATGTCAAATGTTTTATAGAATGCCTAATTGCAGGGTGCTGGAGTATATGGAAACACAAGAATAGTATCATTTTTGAGCACAAGCCAAAGAGCATAGAGTACTGTATCACATGTTTCAAGGAGCACTTTGATACAATCATCAAGAAGGCAAAGCCTAGTCTGAAGGAGGGGATGCAGTCTTGGCTAGACTACTTGTAGACATATAACTAGATTGATTGTATGTTTGTATAGCCATCTGTAATTGCTCCATTATATTAATGAAAATAGAGTTACAGTGGGGTTTTCCCCCACTGTGTTTGCTAAAAAAAATGCCATAAAAGTTAGGTATTGTGGCTGTTTTGAGGAAGATATAAGGAGGCTTATGTGTGATAGAGTGTATCATATCATGGGGTTTGGATGCACCAGCAAAGTTTGCACTGACTGCCGAGGTGAGAAAGGGCAATGCACGGTACCGAAGAGGCTAGAAAATTGCGGAAAGGTAAGAGTGCATATAATCCATGGACTCACATTAGTCATAAATAACTCACATACTTATTGCAAAAGTCTATTAGCCCTCGAAGCAAAGTACTACTCGCATGCCCCTAGGGGGATAGATTGGTAGGAAAAGACCATCGCTCGTCCCCGACCGCCACTCATAAGGTAGACACTCAATAATAAATCATGCTCCAACTTCATCACATAACTAGGGACTATACGTGCATGCTTCGGGAATCACAAACCTTAACACCAATATTCTTACTAAACCACAATAATTCACTAGTACATCCACATATTACCATCTTAATATCGCCAAACTATTGCAAGGAATCAAACTTATCATATTCAGTGATTTACATGAAAGTTTTTATTATATCCCTCTTGAATACCTATCCTTTATGGACTAATCTTATAACCCGTGCAAATTGCCATTACTATTTATATAGACTCTCAAAAATATTTAAGTGAAGCATGAGAGTGCAACTATTTATTTAAAATATAACCACCGCCATGCTCTCAAAGATATAAGTGAAGCACTAGAGCAACTGCGTAGCTCAAAAGATATAAGTGAAGCACATAGAGTATTCTAACAAATCTCGATAAATGTGTGTCCCTCTCCAAAAGGCGTGTTCAGCAAAAGATGATTGTGGCAAACTAAAAAGAAAATAAATAAAAGAAAACTATGGCACATGACGCTCCAAGCAAAACTCATATCATGTGATGAATAAAAATATAGCTCCAAGTGATATACCGATAGATTGTAGACGAAAGAGGGGATGCCATCCGGGGCATCCCCAAGCTTAGACGCTTGGGTCTTCCTTGAATATTACCTTGGGGTGCCTTGGGAATACCAAAGCTTAGGATCTTGCCGCTCCTTATTCCTTCATCCATCGTGATCTCACCCAAAACTTGAAAACTTCAGCACACAAAACTCAACAGAAACCTCGTGAGATCCGTTAGTATAACAAACAAATCTTAAACTTTAGGTACTGTTGTAAATTGATTCATATTTATTCTTGCATAATGCTACTGTACTCTAGCTTCTCCATGACTTATACCCCCCGATATAATCCATAGCATCATTAAAATAAGCGAACTATGCAACAGAAAACAGAATGGTCAAAAACAGAACAGTCTGTAAAGATCTGAATAAAAATCATACTTCTATAACTCCAAAAATTCTGAAAAATTAGGACAACATAAACAATTCATATACCAATACTGTATAAAATATTCAGGATTTTATCACGTTCCAGTACATAATAGAAATTCCAGAACTGGGTGCAAAACTTTCTGTTTTTCAAACAGCATCAATTATACTATCATCCAAATCATCCTAAAGGCATTACTTGGCACAAACACTAATTAAAAGATAAAAACACAATCATAACAGAAGCTAAAATTGTGTGACACAAGAAAAATAAAAATTGCAATAAAGTTAAATATTGGGTTGCCTCCCAACAAGCGCTATTGTTTAATGCCCCTAGATAGGCATAATGCATTGTTTCAAGTATTATCATCCTACAAATTAATTCCATAGGTGGCCCTCATAATGGATTCATATGGTGGCTTAATTCTCTTTATAGGGAAGTGTTCCATCCCTTTCTTTAATGGAAATTGGAATCTTATATTACCTTCTTTCATATCAATAATAGCACCTATAGTTTGTAGGAAAGGCTTGATAAGTTTTGATGATGTCTCCCCGGCAACGACGCCAAAAATGCTTCCTGCTACTTGTGAGCTGCGTTGGGATTTTCCCCGAAGAGGAGAGCAGATGCAGCATAGTAGAGATAAGTATTTCCCTCAGCGAGAACCAAGGTATCAATCCAGTAGGAGAATCACGCAAAGCCTCATGAACAACACCTGCACACACAAAACCAAATACTTGCACCCAACGCGGGCAAGAGGGTCGTCAATCCCGTTGAACTCATTACTTGCAAGGATTAAATCTCATAGTGATAGATAGATAAATTGCAAAAGAAAATAAAAGAAAGAAAATTGCAGCAAATATATTTAGGTTTATTTTTATGATTAAAGTAGACCCGGGGGCCATAGTTTTCACTAGAGGTTTCTCTCTCGAACACATAGCATACGATGGGTAGACAAATCACTGTTGGGCAATTGATAGAAAAGCGCATAGTTATGACGGATTCATGGCAATGATCATGTATATAGGCATCACGTCCGAGACAAGTAGACCGACTCCTGCCCGCATCTACTACTATTACTCCACCCGTCGACCATATCCAGCATGCATCTAGGGTATTAAGTTAATGAAAACGGAGTAACGCCTTAAGCAAGATGACATGATGTAGACAAAGTAAACAAATAAATATGAATAAACCCCGTCGTTTTACCCTTAATGGCAACAATACACATACATGTCTTGTCCCTTTCTGTCATTGGGATATAGAACACCGCAAGATTGAACCCATTACAAAGCACCTCTCCCGCTGAAGATAAATCAATCTAGTTGGCCAAACCAAATGGATAGATCGGAGAGAAATACAAAGCGATCAAAATCATGCATATTAAAGTTCAGAAAAGACTCAATTACTTCTCATGAATAATCTGATCATAAACCCACAATTCATCAGATCTCAACAAACACACCGCAAAAGAAGATTACATCGAATAGAACTCCAAGAAGATCGAGGAGAACATTGTATTGAAGATCAAAGAGAGAGAAGAAGCCATCTAGCTACTAGCTATAGACCCGTAGGTCTGTGGTAAACTACTCACACATCATCGGAAGGGCAGCAAGCTTAATGTAGAAGCCCTCCGTGATCGATTCCCCCTCCGACAGAGTGCCGAAAAAGGCCTCCAGATGGGATCATGGCAGAACAGAAGCTTGCAGCAGTGGAAAAGTTATTTGAGGTGGTTCTCCTTTGGTTTCCCAATATTTGAGAATTTATAGAAGTGGAATTTGGTCAAAAGGAGCCATGAGGGGCCCACAAGGCATCAGGGCACGGCCACCCCCCCGGGCACGCCCTGTTGCCTTGTCACCTCCTTGTGAGGCTTCTGGTCTCCTCCCGAAGCTTCTAGGGTATCTTTTGTCCAAAAAAATCATCAAAAAGTTTCGTAGCGTTTGGACTCCATTTGGTACTGATTTTCTGAAAAACCAAAAACAGGCAGAAAACAGCAACTGGCACTGGGCACTAGGTTAATAGGTTAGTTCCCAAAAATGATATAAAATGACATATAAGTGCATATAAAACATCCAAGATTGACACTATAATAGCATGGAACAATAAAAAATTATAGATACGTTGGAGACATATCACTTTCACTAGAGGCATCTCTCTCATGAGCGTAGTACGGTGGGTAAACAAATTACTGTTGAGAAATTGATAGAATAGCGCATAGTTATGATGATATTCATGGCATGATCAATACATAGGCATTACGTCCGAGACAAGTAGACCGTTAATCTTACTAAATCTACTACTATTACTCCACCCCTTCAGCGCTATCCAGCATGCGTCGCAAGGTATTAAGTTCATAACAAACAGAGTAATGCTTGAAGCATGATGACATAATGTAGACAAGATTAAACCAATTAATATGATTGAAACTCATCGTTTTACCCTTAGTAGGAAAAATACAAATACGTGCCTTGCAACTCCTCCTGTCACAGAGTAAGGACAACGCAAGATTAAACCTACTACCAAGCACCTCTCCCACTGAAGATAAATCAATCTAATTGGCCAAACAAGACAGATAGATCAGAGAGAAATACAAGGCTATAAAATCACACATAATAAATCTCAGAAAAGACTCAATTACTTTCAATGAATAATCTGATCATAAACCCATAATTCATCGGATCCCAACAAACACACCGCAGAAATTACATCGAATAGATCCCCGAAGAGATCGTTGTATTGACGATCAAAGAGACACACACAGAGAGAGAGAGAGAGAGAGAGAGAGAGAGAGATCTAGCTACCGCTATGGACCCGTAGGTCCCGTGGGAACTACTCACACATCACCATGGAGGCAGCAAGGTTGATGAAGATGGCCTCCATGATCGATTCCCCCTCTGGCAGAGTACCGGCGGAGGCCTCCAGATGGGATCGTGGAAGGACAGAGGCTTGCGGCGGTGATAAAATTGTTTCGGTTCTCCCTCTGGGGGTTGAATTTAGAGAATTTATAGCGTTGGAATTAGGTCAGACAGAGCCTTGTGGGACCCACAAGCTCAGGTGCTGCGCCCCCTGGGGGCGTGCCCCTTAAGCTTGTGGGCCACTTGCAGGTCTTCTAGCCCTTCCTTAAAGCTTCTAGTGTCTCTTCTGGTCCATAAAAAGTCACCGTAAAGTTTCATCCTGTTTGGACTTTGTTTGGTATGTTTTTTCTGCGAAACAAAGAAATAAGAAAAAAAAAGGAACTGACACTGGGAACTGAGTTAATAGGTTAGTTCATAAAAATGATATAAAATGGCATATAAAGCATACAAGATTTATAATATAATAGCATAAAACAATAAAAAATTATAGATACGTTGGAGACGTATTAGCATCCCCAAGCTTAATTCCTGCTCGTCCTTGAGTAGGTAAATGATAAAAACAGATTTTTTGATGTGAAATGCTACCTAACACGTCTTAATCATGTAATTCTTTTGGGTATAAATGTTGAGAAGCGATGACTTAATAGATATCAAAACAATAATTTAAAAGAATGTTAGAAAATAATCATTACTTTTCAAAATAAACAATGCTAAAGAATGTTATTCCTACTCATTTAATCATGTAAGCATGGCATAACTCGGCCTTCCTAGCATAAAGTATAAATCATGAACCCCCCGGTGCCAAACTAAGCAATTGTATCATACGTTTTCTCGCTTCAGCATTTTCAACTCCACTCAATACCTGAGTGTGAGCCATGGACTTAGCACTTTGGACGGCAAAGAGAATGATGGTATGGATTTATAAGATAAGTGATAACCCACAAGTATAGGGGATCGAGACAGTCTTCGCGGGTAGTATTTCACCCAATTTATTGATTTGACACAAGGGGATCCAAAGAATATTTATAAGCCTTAGCAGTTGAGTTGTCAATTCAACCACACCTGGAGAGTTAAATATCTGTAGCAAAGTATATAGTAGCACAATAGTTTGATAGTTTTGATAGTAAGAGTAACAGGAACAGTAGTAGTTTTGTAGCAAGTGTAACAGCAGTATCAACAGTAGTAACTTAGCAAAGATCAATATGAGCAAAGCGTAGGCATTGGATCAGCGATGGATATTTGTGTTGGATGACATTCATCATGTAACAACCACAACCTAGAGCGATTCACAATAGATCCAATTCATTAATTCAATGTACGCATGTATTCCGTATATAGTCATACATGCTTATAATAAGAACTTGCATGACATCTTTTGTCCTACCCTCCCGTGGCAGCGTGGCCCATAAGGAAACTAAGGGATATTAAGGCATCCTTTTAATAGAGAACTGGAACAAAGCATTAACACATAGTGAATACATGAACTCCTCAGACTACGGTCATCACCGGAGTGAATCCCAATTATTGTCACCATGGGGTCTGCGGATAATAACACGTAATAGGTGCATACAACTTGCAAGATAGAATCCAAAATATACTTATATTCATGAAAACATAATAAGTTCAGATCTGGAATCATGGCACTCGGGCCCTAGTGACAAGCATTAAGCATAGCAAAGTCGTAGCAACATCAATCTCAGAACATAGTGGATACTAGGGATCAAGCCCTAACAAATTAACTCGATTACATGATAAATCTCATCCAACTCCATCACCGTCCAACAAGCCTATGAAGGAATTACTCACTCCCGGCGGTGAGCATCATGGAATTGTTGATGAAGAAGGGTTGATGACGAAGACGGTGGCGAATCCCCCTCTCCGGAGCCCCGAACAGACTCTAGATCAGCCCTCCCGATGAAGACTAGGAGGTGGTGGCGGCTCCGTATTGTAAAACGTGATGATTCCTTCTCTCTAATTTTTTTCTCCGCGAGACGGTACTTATGGACTTGGAGTTAGGGCAAACGGAGATCTGTGGGACCCATGAGCTCACGTGGCGCGCCCTAGGGGGTGCCACCTGAGCTCGTGGCTCCGTGGTGCCCCCCTCCAGTAGATCTTTTTGCCAGTAATTTTTATATATTCCACAAAAATTCTCCTTAAATTTTCAGCCCAATCCGAGAAATTCTATTTCTGCACAAAAATAACACCATGGTAGTTCTGCTAAAAACAACGCCAGTCCGGGTTAGTTTCATTCACATCATGCAAATTAGAGTCCAAAACAAGAGCAAAAGTGTTTGAAAAAGTAGACACGTTTGGGGCGTATCAACTCCCCAAGCTTAACTCATTGCTTGTCCTCAAGCAATTCAGTTGACAAACTGAAAGTGACAAAGAAAAACTTTTACAAACTCTTTTGCTCTATTGATGTATATATGCTTAACTAGTATTCAAGTTTTTAGCAAAGATTATGAACTAACCGTGTGAATGATAACACTTAGATCTTACATTTACTCATGACAATAACATAATCAACTAGTGAGCAATAATAATGTTTCTCGGATGCCAACAATTTATCAAAACAGTGATGATATAATATGATAACATGGTATCTCGCTAGCCCTTTCTGAGACCGCAAAACATAAATGCAGAGCACCTCCGAAGTTCAAGCAGCGACTAAACATTGTAATTCAGGGTAGAAGAGATCCAGTCATGCTCATTTCCAACATTAACTAGACTCAATGCATATTGAACTAAGAATGACAAAAGTGCTCTCAAAGTTGGTTCTTGAATGAGAAGGTGATGACTCGAAGTGAATAACATGAAAGTAAATAGAAAGGCTCTGCGCAGAGGGAAGTAGAGATTTGCAGAGGTGCCAGAGCTCGAAGCTAAAATAAAGATGAATACATTTTGAGAGGTGTGCTTTTCCTGTCAACGTCACGACAAAGGATTTCAATATCTTCCATGTTAAACACATTATAGGCGGTTCCCAAGCAGAAAGGTAAAGGTTTTACTCCCCATCAACCGTACAAACACAAGCCATGGCTAGCCGAATTCTCGGGTGCCCTCCAAACAATCAACCTTCTAGGGGGAGTTTTGTGTATTATATTTTTGTTTGTTTTTGTTTAACGCGACTGGGCATCCCAAGTACCAGCCTCTCTCGTGCAAGATGAGTGAATAAACTCTCGTCGTGAGAGTAACCCGCTTAGCATAGAAGATATCGACCGCCCCATCGCTCCATGAGCGGTACGGGCACACAAAACAGATGTTTATTTGCAAGATTAGAGATGGCACATGCAAATTTACTTGGGACGACAGGGTAATACCGCATATAGGTAGATATGGTGGACTCATATGGAACAACTTTGGGTTTTCTTGAATTTGGATGCACAAGCAGTATTCCCACTTAGTACAGGCGAAGGATAGCAAATAGATTGAGAAGCGACCAACTAGAGAGCGACAATGTTCATAATCATGCATTGCGAATATTTAACATTGACCATGAGCATGAGTAGGATATAAACACCCTGAATATAAATATCATGAAGGCTGCATTGGTTTTGATTCAGCTACATGTGTGAACATGTGCCAAGTCAAGCCACTTGAATTCTTCAAAGGAGGGTAACATCCTAACATACTGTATCACAATCATTTTAATGCATGTTGACATTCAAGATAAATCATTATACACTCCTAGCTACTTAAGCATGGCATGAACAACTATAATCTCTAATTGTCATCACAAACATGTTTACCCATAATATGCTAAATTAGGCCTACTGAGTTAAACATATTTACAAAAACAAAAACAAGAAGAGTTCATACCAGCTTTTCTTTGCCACAGTCACCTCATGAAGTCATCGTCATTATTGCCTTTCACTTGCACGACCGAATGATGTTAAAATAATAATAGTGCAAGTGTGCCGTGGACTAAGCTGAAATCTGCAAACGGTTTATTCAAAGGAGAAGACACGATAATATTGGCTCGTTGTTTGATCAACAATAATGCATACGAGAGCCACTCAACAATTCTAGCATAGTCTTCTTCATACGACGAATCAACAAAAATAAAAGAATTTCAGAGAAACACACTAAAATATTTTTGGAGTTTTTGGTTTTTACTCTAGAGAAAGCAAACGAAGAAAGAAAAACAAAAAGCGAGAAAAACTATTTACACGGGAAAACTCCCAACAAGCAAAAGAAGAAATGAGAAATATTTTTGGGTTTTTTACTACTACGAACTAACTAGGGAAGAAAGAAAAAACTGAAAAGAAGCGAGAAATATTTTTGGATTTTCAAGGTTTTTCAAACACACAAAAGAAAGCAAAATAAAACGAAACATGGATATACAATGAAAAAGGATGAACACCGACAACTGAAATGAATGTGTGGTACATGAATGTAATGGCGGTGGAAATACGTACTCCCCCAAGCTTAGGCTTTTAGCCTAACTTGGTCTATGGCCACGGATGGAAATCATCTGGTCCAGGGTAATACTGAGGCTGCTGAGGGTCCCACTAGGGCTGCTGAGGCTCCCACTGGTAAGACGGTGCCTGGACTGGTGTGGGTGCGGGTGGCGGCGTCAGACCCCAATAAGCATAAATATCCTCGGGCATAATAGTGTACCTGCCCCTAGAAAGATCGAACAAAGCAGGTGCATGCAAAGTAATAACCTCACGGGTACCCTGACTAAACACCAAGTTATATCAAAATCGAATCCTGCCGGCGTTAATAAAATATGCCCAACCATGCTATCATAATCAAGATATTTCGTGGGTAAAAACTCGTCCTCGGGTCTGATAGGAAGCTCAAAGTGTCTAGCTAGACGAGATGCATAAATACCACCATAGATGACACCCTTAGAGCGGTTAGTGTGTAACCGCTGCGCAATAATAGCTCCCAAACTAAAAGTCATGTCACCATAAAGTGCCCAACGCAATATAGCAAGGTTAGGCGAGCTAAGCGTTCCACTCTCCCACCTACCGGTTAGACACCTCCCGGCGAATAACGAAAAGTAGCGTAAAACAGGAAAATATAAACTAGCTACTCTGGCCCCAGAGACTCCTCTCATATCCCCCACAGTAACCTCAGAAATGAAACTCTCAACGTCCCTAGGACGTGGCTCTAGAGGGCTGCCCTCATTAGGAATCGTGCATATGCGGCAGAATTTATCAAGTGGCATTTCATAGGGGACATCATAGAGATGAAATGCGACGGTGGCCGTCTCTCTCCTAGCATAAAAGTAGAAATTTTACACAAAGGTATTGGTGAGGAGAGAGTACTGATCACACTTATCTTCCAGGAATGAAATGAGCCCGACATTATTTGTCAAATAATAGAAATCTTCAAGAATGCCCGCATCTCTCAGGAAAGTATTGCACGGCCATTCACACGGTCGCACCTCGGCTGTACGAGGGAGGTTGTATTTGGGCTTCTCTTTTGGAGTTTACTCAGAACTCTGGCTCGAAGAGCCTCTCAACAACCTCTTAAACATTTTCTTTCCTCTGAAAAATTTCTGAAATTTTTAGTCCCTAAAATAAAAGTGAAAGAAACTTAACAAAATTGATAGCAACTACTCCCACAAGTTTCCTGAGGCTATATCATGCATCAAAACTACTTATAACCATCCAAATTCAACATGCAAGCTCATATACATGGTCACTAGCAGTAGCAAAATATGCAAAACATAATCCACTAGAACAAAAGCTAATTGGACCATCGGAGGAGTTACATACCAAGGAGTGATTCCTCCGAACAGTTTCGGGAACGGAGCTCCGAGCAAAGAGATCGAAAATCGCACGAAAATGAGCAAGAACACGGGCTACGGAGCAAGTTTGATTTTTTATGGAGGTAGGACAAGGCAGTGGGCTGGTGCACTAAGTGAGGGGTCCCTGGGGGAGCCACGAGCTCAGGTGGCGCGCCCAGGGGGGTGGGCACGCTGTGTGAGCTCGTGGCTCACAGGTGCACCCCCAGGGTGTGTTCAGTGTCAAAAATTCTTAAATATTCTGGAAAAAATCATACTAAATTTTCAGGTCATTGTGAGAACTTTTATTTTTGGGACATTTTTTATTACACGGATAATTCAGAAAACAGAATAAACATGGCATTCTACTTTATTAAACTCTAAATAATAGAGGACAAATTATGAGTACAGAAGGTTGTGCTTACTAAATTCATCGACTACATGCCCCTCAAAAAGAATCCATCAATAAGGTTAATCAAGTCGTATTAACAAACTATTTTCGAGCAACATGAAACCGAAGAACTTTCGTATGGCACTAGGTTACCTCAATGGGGATAAGCATCTCCCCAATAATAAGAGTTTGTGTTAGGACCGAGAGTATATCGACCAGAGGGGGGGTGAATGGGAGATTCAAAAAATTCTTCTGAATGTTTTGAACCAAACCCAAACACAGCAGCGGAAATAAGATTTGGTAGATAAGCGCTCGATTTAGCTCACTATAGAGGACCAAATCTATCGATAAGGAATGCAGCAGTTTTATCACGCGATGAATATTACAAGTCCAACTCGAACGATAGAAATGCAACTAATAATCAGGAACACAGTTGCGATATAAAACTAGATATGACAGCGATAGAAATGCACCGGGAATGATGACTAGGTGAATGAATATAACATGAATGAAATCACAGTTGAACCACACTTCGACGTAAATCAGTCAGAGATGATGCAATACAATAACGAGAATCTGACAGACAATTGAAGAACTGTGATTGATCAGATACAACTATCGGCACAGAGAACGAATGTAAACTTCTGAAGAAAATGCAGTAATGTAAAGCGAACTAGTGGTGCTCGATGGCGACAGAAGGATTTGGTAGACCAGTTCGCCCTTCTGCCAAAGGACTACATCTGGTTGGAGGGGTTGTGATTTAACATAGAGGATAAACTCTCCTCGCCCTGTTCTCCATCAACTTCGGAGCTGATCAGACTCCAGTTGATTTCACTCGTGGTAGATGCTTGTCGGCGATCTCCAAACCTTCACTGAAGATAAACTCTCTTCAGTTCTCTTCGCGAACCACAATACTCTTGGTTGCTGAAGATCTCGCTCGGTGAAGACAATACTCTTCGACACTCGAGCTGACACCTATTCGTCTAGAGAGTGGGCAGCTCTCAAGAGTAATAGGTACAAGAACCCTAACTCAGAACTACTGTGATGCTCAACCACTGTCTTAGTTTCGGCTCTTGATTTTTCTCTCGGTGGATTTTAAACTCAAATCTCTCGGAGAGGGGTTGCTCAATCAATCTTCTCAAAAATCTTAAGCGGAGCAGCCAACGAGCAACGTTGGAGCGGGGTGGCTATTTATAGCCGCAACCTTCCCTGATGGGAAATGACCAAATTGGACATGTGGAGCAGCCAATGGCCGAATGACATGAGTCCAACGGTCGGAAATTGAACACAACGGTAACATTACGTGCGGAGCAAGTAATGCTAACTCCTTAGTTCGAAAGATATCTCCCACAACAAAGAAGAACATCGTGTCTTGCTGGTAGGTAATCATTCGAAGCATAAAGAGATTTCTCTCGGTCTCGCATAGGTTTGGGCTAAGCATCACAGTGGATCTAAGCTTTGAGAACCTATACCCCTCTTAATAGTACGGAGGTCCTATGACTCAAATGAATGAAAGAAGAATGATGAAAAGAATGCTACGTCTTCACTTCATCTTCGTCTTCCATCGCTGCAGTCAATTTCTTCGGACGCGATCACCTAACTGATGGCTTTACATCAGCAATACACTTTCGAGGGGTCATCTCCTTCACTTCATTCTTCTTCGACTAAGAGTCTGAAATGAAGTAGCTCATTCATCTTCTTTGACATAGATAATCTTCGGTGAAGTTCCTCAAACTGATCACCTGAGACAGCATTCTCTTCGGCACTGCTGTTGGGGAACGTTGCATGGGAAACAAAAATTTTTCTACGCACACACAAGATCTATCCATGGTGATGAGCATCTACGAGGGGGAGAGTGAATCTACATAGCCTTGTAGATCGCTAAGCGGAAGCGTTAAGAAACGCGGTTGATGTAGTCGAACGTCTCCGCGATCCAAATCGCAAGTCGTCCCTCGATCCGATCACGAACTAGTGCCGAACGAACGGCACCTCCGCGTTCAACACACGTACGGCTTGATGACGCCTTCACCTCCTCGATCCAGCGAGCGATGGTGAAGTAGTAGATGAGTTCCGGCAGCACGACGGCGTGGTGATGGTGGTGAGGAACAATCTCTGCAGGGCTTTGCCAAGCACTACGGAGATTATGACGGGAGAACTAGAGGGTTAGGGTTGCCGACACACGGCTTGGGAAATCTTGATGTGTCCCGTGTGCTAGCCCTGCCCCTCTATTTATATGTTGAGCCCTGGGGTCTAAACTTGGAGAGAAAGCCTCCACAAGGTCGGTTTTGCCCGCACAAGGTCGGTTTGGCCTGCACGGAAAGAGTCCAACTCGGATTCCAGCAGTACCGCGTACAAGCGGTAGTGCCGCTCACGACTTCCTTTTGCACTTTCCAATACCTCGTGGGCTTTACCCCTTTGGCCCATATAAAGTGTTGCTGCACCCGAACACTTCGGTAAACACCCGGAACCCCTTCTAGTGAATTCCGGAACCCTTCCGGAGATCAAAACACTATTATCACATATATCAATCTTTACCTCCGGACTCTTCCGGAGATCCTCGTCATTTCCGGGATCTTATCCGGGACTCCGAACAACCTTCGGTCACCAACACAATAACTCAACTATACTAATCGTCACCAAACGTTAAGTGTGTAGACCCTGCGGGTTCGAGAACTATGTAGACATGACCGAGACACCTCTACGGTCAATAACCAATAGCGGGACCTGGATGCCCATATTGGCTCCTACATATTCTACGAAGATCTTTATCGGTCGAACCTCTATGTCAAGGATTCAGTTAATCCCGTATGCTGTTCCCTTTGTTCTTCGGTATGTTACTTGCCCGAGATTCGATCGTCGGTATCTCTATACCTAGTTCAATCTCGTTACCGGCAAGTCTCTTTACTCGTTCCGTAATACAAGATCTCGTGGCTAACACTTTATTCACATTGCTTGCAAGGCTCATTGTGATGTTGTATTACCGAGTGGGCCCTGAGATACCTCTCCGTTACACGGAGTAACAAATCCCAGTCTTGATCCATGCCAACCCAACAGACATCCTCAGAGATACCTGTAGAGCACCTTTATAGTCACCCAGTTACGTTGCGACGTTTGATACACACAAGGTACTCCTCCGATGTCAGGGAGTTGCATGATCTCATGGTCATAGGAACAGATACTTGACATGCAGAAAACAATAGCAATAAACTGACACGATCATATGCTACGTTTACAGTTTGGGTCTTGTCCATCACATCATTCTCCTAATGATGTGATCCCGTTATCAAATGACATCTCATGTCCATGGCCAGGAAACCTTCACCATCTTTTGATCAACGAGCTAGTCAACTAGAGGCTTACTAGGGACACAGTGTTGTCTATGTACCCACACATGTATTTGAGTTTCCAATCAATACAATTATAGCATGGATAATAAACGATTATCATGAACAAGGAAATATAATAATAACCAATTTATTATTGCTTCTAGGGCATATTTCCAACAGTCTCCCACTTGCACTAGAGTCAATAATCTAGTTCACATCACTATGTGATTTACATTGTAATGAATCGAACACCCATGCAGTTCTGGTGTTGTTCATGTTTAGCCCTTGGAAGAGGTTTAGTCATCGGATCTGCAACATTCAGATCCGTGTGTACTTTGCAAATATTTATGTCGTCCTCGTTGATGTAATCGTGGATGGAATTGAAACGTCGCTTAATGTGTCTGGTCTTCTTGTGAAATCTTGGTTCCTTGGCTAGAGCAATGGCACCAGTATTATCACAAAACAGAGTCATCGGGTTAAGCGACTAGGCACTACTCCAAGATCTGTCATGAACTCCTTCATCCAGACACCTTCCTTCGCCGCCTCCGAGGCAGCGATGTACTCTGCTTCGCATCTAGAATCAGCTACCACGCTTTGCTTGGAACTGCACCAGCTAACCGCACCCCCATTAAGAATAAACACATATCCGGTTTGCGACTTAGAGTCATCCGGATCAGTGTCAAAGCTTGCATCGACGTAACCCTTTACGACGAGCTCTTGATCACCTCCATAACGAGAAACATGTCCTTAGTCCTTTTCAGGTACTTCAGGATATTCTTGACCGCCGTCCAGTGTTCCATTCCTGGATCACTTTGAAACCTTCCTGCCATACTTATGGCAAGGCTGACATCGGGTCTTGTGCACAGCATTGCATACATGATAGAGCCTATGGCTGAGGCATAGGGGACGACACTCATCTTTTCTCTATCTTCTGCAGTCACTGGGCATTGAGTCTTACTCAACTTCACACCTTGCAAAACAGGCAAGAACCCCTTCTTGGACTGATCCATTTTGAACTTCTTCAAAATTTTATCAAGGTATGTGCTTTGTGAAAGTCCTATTAAACGTCTTGATCTATCTCTATAGATCTTGATGCCTAATATGAAAGCAGCTTCTCCTAGGTCCTTCATTGAAAAACTCTTGTTCAAATATTCCTTCACGCTTTCCAACATTTCTATATTGTTTCCAATCAGTAATATGTCATCCACATATAATATTAGAAACGCTATAGAGCTCCCACTCACTTTCTTGTAAATACAAGCTTCTCCGTAAACTTGTATAAACTCGAACGCTTTGATCACCTCATCAAAGCGAAGATTCCAACTCCGAGATGCTTGCACCAGTCCATAAATGGATCGCTGGAGTTTGCAAACTTTGTCATCATTCTCTGGATTGACAAAATCTTCTGGTTGCATCATATACAACTCTTCCTTAAGGAAACCGTTAAGGAACGGTGTTTTGACATCCATCTGCCAAATTTCATAATCAAAAAAGGCAGCTATTGCTAACATGATTCTTACGGACTTAAGCATCGCTACGGGTGAGAAGGTCTCATCGTAGTCAAATCCTTGAACTTGTGAAAAACCCTTTGCCACAAGTCGAGCTTTATAGACGGTGACATTACCGTCTGCGTCCGTCTTCCTCTTAAAGATCCATTTGTTCTGAATGGCCTTACGCCCTTCAGGTAATACTTCCAAAGTCCATACTTTGTTTTCATACATGGATCCCATCTCGGATTTCATGGCCTCTAACCACTTCTCGAAATCCGGGCCCATCATCGCTTCTCCATAGCTCGTAGGTTCATCGTTGTCCAACAACATGACTTCTAAGACAGGGTTGCCGTACCACTGAGGAGCAGTACGCGTCCTTGTCGACCTACGAGGTTCGATAGCAACTTGATCCAAAGCTTCATGATCATCATCATTAACTTCCTCTTCAGCTGTTGTAGGCTCTACAGAAACATCTTTCTGCGCCGCGCTACTTTCTGGTTGAAGTAAAGGTTCGACAACCTCATCAAGTTCTATCTTCCTCCCACTCAATTCTTTCGAGAGAAACTCTTTCTCAAGATATGTTCCATTTTTAGCGACAAACACTTTGCCTTCGGATCTGAGGTAGAAGGTATACCCAACTGTCTCTTTTGGGTATCCTATGAAGACGCATTTCTCCGCTTTGGGTTCCAGCTTTTCAGGCTGAAGCTTTTTGACATAAGCATCACATCCCCAAACTTTAAGAAACGACAACTTTGGCTTCTTGCCAAACCAAAGTTCATATGGCGTTGTCTCAACGGATTTCGATGGTGCCCTATTTAAAGTGAATGCAGCTGTCTCTAATGCATAACCCCAAAACGATAGTGGCAAATCGGCAAGAGACATCATAGATGGCACCATATCCAATAAGGTTCGATTACGACGTTCGAACACACCATTACGCTGTGATGTTCCAGGCGGTGTTAGTTGTGAAACAATTCCACATTGTCTTAAGTGACTGCCAAACTCATAACTCAGATATTCTCCTCCTCGATCAGATCGTAGGAATTTAATCTTCTTGTTACGATGATTCTCAACTTCACTCTGAAATTGTTTGAACTTTTCAAATGTTTCAGACTTGTGTTTCATTAAGTAAAGATACCCATATCTACTTAAGTCATCAGTGATGGTGAGAAAGTAACGATAACCACCGCGCGCCTCAATGCTCATCGGACCGCACACATCAGTATGTATGATTTCCAACAAGTCACTTGCCCGTTCCATTGTTCCAGAGAACGGCGTTTTAGTCATCTTGCCCATGAGGCATGGCTCACATGTGTCAAGTGATTCAAAATCAAGTGACTCCAAAAGTCCATCAGCATGGAGCTTCCGCATGCGTTTTACGCCAATATGACCTAAACGGCAGTGCCACAAGAAAGTGGTATTATCATTATCAATTCTACATCTTTTGGCATCAATGTTATGAACATGTGTATCATTACTATCGAGATTCAATAAGAATAAACCCCTCACATCGGGTGCATGACCATAAAAGATATTACTCATATAAATAGAACAACCATTATTCTGTGATTTAAATGAGTAACCGTCTCGCAATAAACAAGATCCAGATATAATGTTCATGCTTAACGCCGACACCATATAACATTTATTCAGGTTCATTACTAATCCCGATGGTAATCGAAGAGCGAGCGTGCCGACGGCGATCACATCAACCTTGGAACCATTTCCCACGCGCATCGTCACTTCGTCCTTTGCCAGCCTCCGTCTATTCCGCAGTTCCTGTTTTGAGTTGCAAATATGAGCAACCGCACCGGTATCAAATACCCAGGCACTACAACGAGAGTTGGTAAGGTACACATCAATAACATGTATATCATATATACTTTGTTTGTTGTTGGCCGCCTTCTTGTCAGCCAAATACTTGGGGCAGTTCCGCTTCCAGTGTCCAGTTCCCTTGCAATGAAAGCACACAGTTTCTGGTTTGGGTCCAGCCTTGGGTTTCTTCACGGGAGGAGCAACTGCTTTGCCACTCTTCTTGGAGTTACCCTTCTTACCCTTGCCATTTTTCTTGAAACTAGTGGTTTTATTGACCATCAACACTTGATGCTCCTTCTGAATTTCAGACTTAGCGGCTTTCAGCATCGCAAACAGCTCGGCGACTGACTTGTTCATCCCGTGCATGTTATAGTTCAACACGAAGCTCTTGTAGCTAGGTGGCAATGATTGAAGAACTCTGTCAGTGATAGCCTCTGGCCGAAGGGGCATCCCCAATTCAGCCAGACGGGTGGAGTACCCAGACATTCTGAGTACGTGATCACTGATAGACACGTTCTCCTCCATCTTGCAAGCATAGAACTTATCGGAGATCTCATATCTCTCGATCCGGGCATTCTTCTGAAAGATAAACTTCAACTCCTGGAACATCTCATATGCTCCATGACGTTCAAAACGTCTTTGAAGTCCCGGTTCTAAGCCATACAATATTGCACATTGAACTATTGAGTAATCTTCAGAACGAGCCTGCCAGGCGTTCACAACGTCTAGAGACTCAACTGGAGCGGGTGGATCACCAAGCGGTGCATCAAGGACATAAGCCTTCTGGGAAGCCGTAAGGATAATCCTTAGATTACGGGCCCAGTCCACAAAGTTACTTCCATCATCTTTCAATTTAGCTTTCTCTAGGAACGCATTAAAATTCAGGGGTGCTACTGCGCGAGCCATGATCTACAACATAAATATAGCAAAGACAACTTAGACTATTGTTCAAGATAATGAGTTTAGTTAATCATATTATTTAAAAACTCCCACTCAAATTGACATCCCTCCGGTCATTCGAGTGTAACATGATCCAAATCCACCAACTCAAGTCCGATCATCACGTGAGTTGAGGTGGTTTCAATGGTGAACATCTTCATGTTGATCATATCTACTATATGACTCATGTTCGACCTTTCGGTCTCTTGTGTTCCGAGGCCATGTCTGTACATGCTAGGCTCGTCAAGTTTAACCCGTGTTCCGCATGTGCAACACTGGCTTGCACCCGTTGTATGTGAACGTAGAGTCTATCACACCCGATCATCACGTGGTGTCTCGAAACGACGAACTTTCGCAACGGTGCACACTCGGGGACAACACAATTTATCTTGAAATTTAAGTGAGGGATCACCTTATAATGCTACCGTCGGCCTAAGCAAAATAAGATGCATAAAAGGATTAACATCACATGCAAATCATAAGTGACATGATATGGCCATGAACTTGTGCTTTTGATCTCCATCTCCAAAGCACCGGCATGATCTCCATCGTCACCGGCATGACACCATGATCTCCATCATCTTGATCTCCATCAACGTGTCGCCATGAGGTTGTCGCGCCGACTGTTGCTTCCACGACTATTGCTAACTCATAGCGATAAAGTAAAGCAAAACGGCAAAAATAATTAAAGACAACTCTATGGCTCCTGCCAGTTGCCGTACTCATCGACATGCAAGTCGTGATATTCTATACAACACATGATCATCTCATACATCACATATATCTCATCATGTAATTGGCCATATCACATCACAACATACCCTGCAAAAACAAGTTAGACGTCCTCTAATTGTTGTTGCAAATTTTATGTGGCTACTACGGGTTTGCAAGAACCGTTCTTACCTACGCAAAACCACAACGTGGTGTAGTGATTGCTTTTTGATCTTCTAAAAGAACCCTCTTCATTGAAATCGATTCAACTAAAGTGAGAGAGACAGACACCCGCTAGCCATCTTTATGCAACGAAGTTACATGTCAGTTGAAGGAACCGGTCTCTCGTAAGCATACGAGTAATGTTGGTCCGGGCCGCTTCATCTCACAATACCGCCGAATCAAGTATCAACTAGTAACGGCAAGCAATATGTATACACCCACGCCCACAACTCGTTTGTGTTCTACTCGAGATCTCATCTACGCATAGACCTGGCTCATGATGCCACTGTTGGGGAACGTTGCATGGGAAACAAAATTTTTCCTACGCACACACAAGATCTATCCATGGTGATGAGCATCTACGAGGGGGAGAGTGAATCTACATACCCTTGTAGATCGCTAAGCGGAAGCGTTAAGAAACGCGGTTGATGTAGTCGAACGTCTCCGCGATCCAAATCGCAAGTCGTCCCTCGATCCGATCACGAACTAGTGCTGAACGGACGGCACCTCCGCGTTCAACACACGTACGGCTTGATGACGCCTTCACCTCCTCGATCCAGCGAGCGATGGTGAAGTAGTAGATGAGTTCCGGCAGCACGACGGCGTGGTGATGGTGGTGAGGAACAATCTCTGCAGGGCTTCGCCAAGCACTACGGAGATTATGACGGGAGAACTAGAGGGTTAGGGTTGCCGACACACGGCTTGGGAAATCTTGATGTGTCCCGTGTGTTAGCCCTGCCCCTCTATTTATATGTTGAGCCCCGGGGTCTAAACTTGGAGAGAAAGCCTCCACAAGGTCGGTTTTGCCCGCACGGAAAGAGTCCAACTCGGATTCCAGCAGTACCGCGTACAAGCGGTAGTACCGCTCACGAGCGGTAGTACCGCTTGAGCGGTAGTACCGCTTCACACAAGCGGTAGTACCGCTTACGCGGTAGTACTGCCTTACCAGCGGTAGTACCGCTTAAGACAGCAGCAAAACTTCCTTTTGCACTTTCCAATACCTCGTGGGCTTTACCCCTTTGGCCCATATAAAGTGTTGCTGCACCCGAACACTTCGGTAAACACCCGGAACCCCTTCCGGTGAATTCCGGAACCCTTCCGGAGA